>OW971937.1:10433638-11058638 GCA_943193695.1 Acrobasis suavella | reverse complement strand
ATAATTATATGTTAGATATTGTAGACGTGTATTTTTATTGCTTATGTGTGTATCGAGAATTATTATTATTTATTCAAAAATTTAAAATTTTGATGTCCCAATATAGTCAATGTCTACACAATATACAAACAAATAGAATATCAATGAGTCACTTTTTTACAAATGGGACACATTTTTAATCATCATCATCATCATCATTTCAGCCGCATAACGTCCACTGCAGAACATAGGCCTCTCCCAACGATTTCCAAAATGACCGATCTAGAGCGGCCTGCATCCAGCGCTTTCCAGCGACCTTATTAAGGTCGTCAGACCACCTTGTGGGTGGGTGTCCTACGCTTCGCTTGCCTGTACGTGGTCGCCATTCGAGAACCTTTTTGCCCCATCGGCCATCGGTTCGTCGCGCTATGTGTCCCGCCCACTGCCACTTTAACGAACTAATCCTCTGGGCTATAACAGTGGCTTTTGTTCTCCTACGAATTTCCTCATTTCTGATTCGATCACGAAGGAAAACACCGAGCATAGCCCTCTCCATAGCGCGTTGAGTGACCTTGAGCCTTCTTATGAGACCCATAGTAAGGGACCACGTTTCAGAGCCATTAGTCATCACTGGTAACACACATTGATTAAACACTTTCGCCTTGAGGCACTGAGGTATTTTGGACGAGAAGACACTGCGTAGCTTCCCGAACGCTGCCCAACCGAGTCGAATTCGTCGAAAGACCTCTTCCTCGAAGCTGGAACTTCCTGCCTGGATCAATTGACCCAGGTAGATATACTCGTCTACAACTTCGAGTGCGGAGCTCCCAACAAATACAGGTAGGGGCGCGACATGGACATTCGACATTACTTTCGTTTTATCCATGTTCATTTTTAGGCCCACCTGTTGGGAAACTCGATTTAGGTCTCCGAGCATAGTACTTAAGTATTCCATCGATTCTGCCATGACAACGATATCGTCGGCAAATCGAAGGTGAGTGATATACTCGCCATTAATGTTGATGCCAAATCCTTCCCATTCCAGAAGCTTGAAGGCATCTTCTAGTGCAACGGTGAACAGTTTCGGAGATATAACGTCTCCCTGTCTTACACCTCTTTGCAGTGGAATAGCCCTCGTGCACTGCTCCTGTACTCGGACTGACATAGTGGCGTTACTGTATAAGCGCTTCAACACTTCGATATACCGATAGTCAATACGGCATCGCTGGAGAGACTGAAGCACGGCCCATGTTTCGATCGAATCGAAGGCTTTTTCATAGTCCACGAACCCTAAGCATAACGGCCGGTTATACTCCCTCGTCTTCTCTATAACCTGCCGCAGCGTGTTAATGTGGTCCGTGGTGCTAAAGCCTTTACGGAAACCGGCTTGTTCGGGAGGCTGGAACACATCAAACCTGTTTGCGAGACGATTCGTGATGACCCTTGAAAACAACTTATATACGTGACTCAGAAGCGTGATAGGCCTATAGTTCTTCAATAGAGTGTTATCTCCCTTTTTGAAGAACAGGACCACCACGCCCCTGTTCCACGCTTCTGGCGTTACGCCCTCGAGCAGAACGGAATTAAAGAGCCTCTGAAGGACTTTCAGTACCGGCGTTCCGCCCGCTTTCAGAAGCTCTGCTGTTATTCCATCCTCGCCCGGCGCCTTGTTATTTTTAAGCTGTTTAAGGGCCATCCTAATCTCGTACAGGCTGATGTCCGGGATATCTTCGGTATACTGTCGGGTCAGCTTGGCTCTTGGGTCTTTAGCCATTTGTTCGCTGGGTTGATGAACTGAGGTATATAGCTGTCCATAAAACCTCTCGATCTCCGCTAGAACCCCTTCCTTTGTCGACACCACGCCACCGTCCTCAGCTTCATCAATCGGCTTTGCCCAACCGACATAGCCCTTGCGAACACTTTGGAGCCTTTGTTCTGCTCGATCGTCTCCTGAATACATTTTGTATTAAATGAGCGGATATCGTGTCGCAAGGACTTTTGTATACGTCTATTGAGCAGCCGATATGATTCAGCATCTTCGGAGGTCTGCAGTGGCCTTGATCGTCGCCCTGCCATTAAGTCTAGGGTCTGAGCAGAAATTTTCTGAGGTTTTCGTTTGGGGCGGGACATTTTTAATAATCTTTAAAAATTTTTGATTGTGCGAGCGAGATAGTCAACCAAATGTGACATGCCCCTTAATTTTAAATCAGCGCGGCTCGCTGCCTACTGTCTGGCGGCATGCGGCGAGCAGACAGCACCGGCCGGCGGTCAGTTCCAGGTTCAAAACAAATTATTTTGTACTGTTATAAGAATAAAACGTCACAAAATAATGTCACTTGTCATTGATCATATCTATTTTCAACGTGATTTTAGAATGATTATTGCAGTAAAACGAATAATAGGAGCGCTATTTGACTCCAAGAAACTATCACGTCACGCCGTGCTATTTTATACAAATCCTATAGACGATGTCTGTATTGACGTTTGAAAAAGAGTTTATGATTTGACTTGTTCTAAAACTAGTGGATTTGAGCAAAAGTGTCGGATGAATTATGCAGTCAAATGCTTTTGAGAGATCGCATAAAGAACCGATTGCAATCGTTTTTATTTTCCCATGCGTTGTAAATGAGAGTAAGTAGCGCTAACCCCGCGGACGAACGGAAACTAGCAGATTTGTATGAAAACACACATAGGACAACACAGTGACACCGCGTTTACGCGCGTCGTTTTTACAAGGGGACCAAGCGCTACGCAGCGGGATGCGGACGTGCTACTCATGATGAATAACGCAGCAGCATCTTGTAGTAACGTAACCGGTAGCCACCAAGCGAAGTAATGCTGTAGTAGTAGCTTTTAGCAAGTCTACATGCATGCGAAGTCACTATCCTCAAAGTTTGGCGTAGCGGCTACGAAGTCACGCTACGCAACGTAGCAGGTCCACAGAAATGTGACTGACCTCAGTGAGATACTTAGGGTACACTTGCAGATCAGGGTACACTGGTGTAGCGGCTACAGCGGCGTTTTTTGTGGCGGCACGTATCGTATTGCGTAGCCAGTATGGTGGAGATTTGCTATAGCCGTAGCAATCTACGCGAGTTGTAGCTTCGTAGCAAGTCTACAAAAATGTGATGTAACTGACCTCGGTGAGATACTTGGAGGAGTAAACCGGCGTAGCGGCTACGAACAGCGGCATCTTGTGCGGTGGCGCGTGCTGCGTAGCCGGTAGCCGCCATGCTGGAGTATTCGCCGTAGCCGTAGCGAGTTGCGCGAGTCGAAGCTCCGTAGCCCAGGCGAGTCGCGCCCCAGGTTCACTCGCACGGAACGTGAGAGGTTCTTCTCGGCCTCGGATTGTTAGTTGTAGGCAGCAGGAATCTACCCACGCCATCTCGTCGTCTTTTCTCTGTAAACACAATAAAGCATATATTACAGCTGACATATTATTGAATAGAGAGTCTGCTGCTGTGTTGTGAATGAAAAAGCATTAGGAGGTTTTACCTGAATACTCTGTTGTATATTTTGAAGCAGCGTCCGAAACATCTCTGGAGCTAGTTCAGGGCAGGGTGCACGCAGTGACGCAGCCAAGTCCGCCATTCGCGATACAGTCTCGTAGTCATGCATGAGAGCTGACATTTCGTTGCACAGAGAATCTGCTGTCGAGGTGGTGTTGAGGTGTCCATTGCTGCTAGAGTTTGAGCGAAGACTGCCGCTACGATTCATGCCTGTGGGTGAAGAAATATAAATAAGTATTGACTATACTGCTAAATATCTTTATTTTCGGTCCACGTTACTTGATGTCCAAGTGCACACCAAGCTACTAAATTAACAATTACAAAAATATACAGGTGTAAAAATTTCTGAGAAATTATGGTTGAAATCAGAAGTCATTTCATAATATACAAGAGAATACGTACTGAGATGTCTATTTCTATTGCATGTTTGGTAAGCAACCGAGACAGCTCGATATAAGGCGTGCAGTAGGCCTGACGCCAAGCATGCCCAAAATCCACTTCAAAATCCCCTGTGACAAAACTTCACATGGATGTATTTCACGGATTTATCCATAGAAATTCAGTTCAATATCGGTGATAATGTTTACCTTGAGCTAGCACTCTGCTAAGCGTAGGGGACGTGCCCGTATCCAAAACCTCAACGTCTTGCACGGGGTGTGCCCACTTCAGGCCAAGTCTCTCATCTTCTCCGTTTCCACTGGCGCTGCCGCCGACCGACACACAAACCACTAGGTCGTTTAGGAGGAGCAGTCGCCGTGGTTTGCATTTTGTGACACTGCCCATTTGGTTAAACTCCTGAAAATTAAAAATACGAGATGCTATTTGCTCTTGACAAATCTATCCTGTGAAACTGAGTTCAACACTTCAATCAACTTTAAAAGGTGCAACTTGTTAAAGCAAAGAATCTTATTGTAACACGATCGTTTCCATACATTTCTTCGTCAAATGTAGTGCATACAACAACATCAAAAACATCGGAAATCAACTGAAAAAGTCGTGACGCGAGCAAGTAAAAAAAAAAACTTTGGCGCTCCCTGTCACACTGTCTGGTCTTGCTTGCCACGTTCCCTTTCTATTTTATGCGCTTAAATTATAATTCAACTATTCATAATAGACGCAGCTGCTAACTAGGACTTACCAACTGCAAAAGGTCGTCTTGCCGCAACAGATGCCTCTTGTCAGCGCGCGATGCGAGCAGGCGAGCAGCGCCAAACCTCGCTGCACCCCCCGCACCTCCTGCCCCTGCCACGCCCCCTCGCGTTAGTCGTCGTAATGCTGCTCTGAACGCCTGTACAAGAAAGAAATCGATATAATGATAGATAATAGCATTAAACAGTTTTTTTTTTGTTTCTTTACACACTTAGAGCGGTGAAAAGGGAATTTCTCCGATGCAGGGAATGCGAGGGAGATAAATAAGTCATCTGAGCATATTTTCTCACCCCGCTTTTCTTGTGTACTGACACAAGTTATTGCGTCTGCCATGACTAGGAAAAGGCATTATTCGCGTAATAGGTAGCGTGCCAAACGTAAAATAGGTGAAATAGGATTAGGTTTAAACAGCTTTTATTTCTCATAAATAACCGGTCAAGTGCATGTCGGGCCACGCTCAGTGTAGGGTTCCGTAGTTGCGAATGCCCACTTTGAGTTCACGCCATTAAAAACGTATAAAAACTAATTTTCTATTGAATTTGTAAGAACTTTTCCGAGCACATTTTATAAGTTGGTCGCTTATAACTTTTTAATTTGTAAAAACTACTTAACTCTGATAGTTTTTCACATGTCCATACTACTGCTGTGATTTTTTTCCCATGTCCATATATAACCGATTAGTAGATAGAGGGGGCGACCCTTGACTCTAACAAAAGTTTGTAATATAAAACCAAATATTTCAGAAACGGATCCCTAAATAGAAAAATATATAATATACAGACCTATTCAACGTAACCCACACGATGGATTAGTCGAGAAAAAAATAATGACTCCAACTTTACTTGTGTGGGAGCTACCCTAAAAAATTTTTTTATAGCAAAGTACAGCTCTCAGAGTAAAACCGCGGACGGACAGACAGACATGGCGAAACTATAAGGATTGCTTGTTTAAACTATAAGGACCCTAAAATACTATGGTATTTCACTAACTGAGAAAATTGGATTTTTTAATTCATTTGGTTTAGATTTTTTTATATAGTGTATTTCAGTTAAAATTCCAACTCATGGATATTTCACTAATGGTTGAAAATAGCTTTTTCTAGTCTTTTGGATCGAAATGTGTTATAATGATGATAATGTTCAGAAGTGTGTATGTATGATTGTACGAGTATGTATAACATCATGTAACGAAATGATAATTTATACTGTAACAATGATTTTCCTTCCCTGAATGGATTTGATGTAACACAGTTTTTCGTAAAGTTTTCGCTTGAGCTAATAGCGTTGAGTGCTGAAGACGGAAAGCCGTCATAACCGTAACGTACTCTGTAATAAAACAGTTGATACATTTTGGAAAGATGGCTTTACCTAATGTTCCAATAATATCAGGTACTCACTTATCGCGTATTTATAAAGCTTCCCATGTTAGTTTATTAAACTTTATTGTTCCAAAGTACAAATATACTTTTAAAAACATTTTCTCCCAGACAACCATAGGGATAAACAGAGAAAATTATGCGGCACAAAAAATCAATACATATAAACTTACATTATAAAATAATACTATATAATATACAATTACATTATATACCTATTATATATAAAATTCAGAATAAATATCTACTTATATAATACTTACATATACATCTACTTATACTAATATATAAATAGCTAGGAAGGGAACTAAATAATGATGACTTTATGAGGAAAGGGAGTTAAAAAGGCGGGCGTGAACTTTTCTTTTAAACGAGAATTCGGTAGAAATTTTTCTGATGTCAACGAGTAAAGCATTCCAGAGCCGTGAGGCTTGAAGAGAAAAAGAGTTAGACATAACATTTGTCTGGAAAAGGGGGATAAAGAGCTGACGTGTCTCATCATTAGTGAGCTGAGTGTCTGATAGATAATTGAATTTACATTTTAGATATTCAGGGTAGTCAGGATTTGGAAGAATAGAAAAAAGAATACACAGTAGCCGAATTTCCCTGCGTTGATGCCCATTTCCTTAATCATATACGTAAACAAAATCACAATAAAATATATTTCATGATTTCTAAAACACCTTCTAGATCCACAAAGTCATCATGCTAATTGATTCATATGTCATCCGCGACATGAGAAATCTAAACAATGCTGCGATTCCGCAACGTTCACGCGAACGACGTCTCTTACGTAAGTCGCGTACTATTGAGATCGAAATGTCAGTTAAGCAGAGTAGAAGTACGCAATAGCCAAAAACGTGTTAAATGAATCCGTAGTATGCATGCTTGCATGTTGGGCCAATGCATTCGTCTCGTTTATTATTGCTGATCTAGCAATAGTTAGCAGTGGTTGAACAAGTATACAGATAGTTAGGAAAATTAAAATATTAGATTAATAGAAGGAAATTCCAACCCTTAAGTCGTCTTCAAACATTTTACATTTTGTAGGTAGTGGTTTCTCACTTCGAGGTAAAACGCTAAAATTATTGGGCAATTTACGGTAAATTGTCTATTATATTTAATTAATTATTAATACATAAATATAAAACAGCTAAATTATTTACCTGTCATTACCTGTCATGTGTAGTGCCAATGTACGACATATACCATTTCTTTTCACAAAATTTTTTGTGCATAACAGTTGCTCTTGAGAAACATCGAACATACAAAACATACAAAATTACCTGCGTTCTTTCGGCGTCGCGTTTCCTCTCGTTGAGCGCCTCAGCTAGCGCCTCTAGCCTCGTCAGCGCTCGCTGCAGGGCGACGCGGTCCGCGTGGCCGGGGGGAGTGTGTTTTAGGAGGTCCTATAACAAACGTTAAATAACCATTAAGTCTTATTAATCTTTTTATTAATGTCTCAGCCACACAGTATATGATTAACTTAAGTTTTATTCTGTGCCTATGATAAGCAATCATATAAATCCTGTAAGATAAGATAAGGTGTTGTATTGTATAATTTGTTCTAAATGTGTTATACTTTTGTTTGTTATAATTTTGGTGGTAGTAAACAAAAAAAAAATTGGAACAGCCAGCAGGGCTACGTATTTTTTACTAACATTTATCTTAGTGTTCATTTGTTAATCAAAAAGTTTTTATTTTATATTTATTTAATCTATTTTGTCCCACTCCTGGGCAAAGGTCTTCCACATATCCATAGGTTGAAAAAGTTAAAACAAAAAAAAAAGACAATATAGCAAAAAATATATTTTTTAAGTTATATCTATTCGCCAGTTGTTTCTATCAATTATCTGTTTTTTTTTTTAAATTTGTTGGTCAACAGAACATTTCTTTTTTCATAACTACATATAATTATTGCACGGAATAGTTATACAAAGTAAGAGTTAAACAGCCTAACATACGAGTACCTATTAAGTAAGTGCAGTTTTCTTTTCCACGAAACCGGTAGCAACAATACATAGAAAGTCAATTTGGTAATAGCAAATGAGGTAACAAAAGGTTAAAAGATGTCTCATTTAAATATTTATGTGTGAAATTATGCACAGCTTTGAATTTAAAGATGCTAATATTTGTACAAAACGGTAGTATACTAAGTACCAATACATTGGTATTTATAGTTGTTCGCGCGAATGATAGTTTAATAGTCTAATTTGCGTATATTATCTCGCAAGTTATTGACTTTTGACCTGTGCAGTTTCAGATCAAACAAAATATTTCTCACAGGAAGCCGGAATGAGTCAATGCGAGAATAAATACTACACTTTATCGACGTGAAAGTTATTTGTATAAATTTCACGGCCCGAGTGTTGAAGTGGTTTTCGGCTCAAATATTTAAGTAAGTATGCGAATGAATGAGTGTAAGATGCTGTTCGTGATTCAGCAAATTCTTTAGGTGTGATTTTTATTGAGTGAAGGCTTTCGCATGCAAATGAATATCTTTCAAATTAGTAACCTGATGATTGTAAGGATATTAGTCATATTGCACATTTTACTCTCAAAATTTTGTAAACAGTCAAAATGATATATTTTATACAGAAAATTCTGATGAATTGTCATCCCCATTTCACAAGTAGTCTACAGTGTACAAGAGAGCAAAGAAAGCAATAGCCGGATATTTTCATGCATTGATTATTTTAAAAGAAAGCGAATGACTTGTGAAATTCGGTATTTCACTCGATTTTTTTTACTTATTCATATCAAAAAGTAACATGAAACGAACCCAAAAACATAAATAATATTTTTACTCGGCTTAAAAATAATCAAGTTCTAAGCCTTTCAAATCCAGTGGAAGGGGAAACTGTCAAATAATAGAAAAAGGATGCACATAGACCCGCGTGACGTCACTGTCATTAGGTGTCACGCTTACGAAAGAGATAGCGAGATGTCCCCACCACGCTCCCACTGTTATATTTGAAATGATAATTGCTGTCTCGTTTAGAAACCAATTTACTTTCTAATTTCGGAAAACGGCTTCTTGTTGGTGTTATTTGTTATTCGTTTAAAATATTGTCCAAAAACAAACTAAGTCAAATAGCCTCTTGGACTACAAACGCCATGAAAATTATCGATCGATAGATCAACCTATGTATTCTAGAAATAGTACGAATCCCGACTAATAAAAATACTCGTAACCTTACAGTTGTACGACCGATTTGACTAACCCAGCTGTTCTATAGTTGCTGAATGTTTTACATATAAGTAGTATATTTTTCTTCCGTTCATTGTTGCTCATACAATGGGCAAATAATGGCTCTGCCGTGTCACGCTAGTCGTTATTACTCAGTATGATTAAACCCTTACATAACGGGTTGCAAGGTTACATGGAATGTTCTTTAGTAACCAACCATTATGGCTTCTACTGTATTGTTTATACAAGTCAATAAAGTATGGAATGTAAATGTATTTTCTTTAAGTAAGGTGCGTTTGTAATAACTCGATTCGTACGTAGGAATTCGTTTGTCCTTTCACAATTTACTGTTCTTTTAATAATCAGTAAAAAGCATAGGCAGACAATCGAGTCAGTGAATCTCGGCATATAGCGAAAATAATGTGGAGGTTAATTTTCTAACCGACTTCAAAGAAGGAAGAGGTTATGAATTCAAGCTGTATTTTTTTTTGTATGATGTGTAAGAACCGATTATGATGATTATTTTTTTAATCCAAAAGCATTTAGTACCAAGTTTGTCCCATATTAATTTGGGGAAGATATGATGAATGAAGAACTCAAGAGATATGGAAGAAACTCATGAAACAAAAACTTTTGTTTTTTTTTTTTTGTTAAAAATTTAACATTTCTCGAAAAAGTTCGTTGGCGCCATCATTCAAATCAACTAACCTGTCAACCTTTACATAATAAAAATGCAGTTCGCATTCTTCTCAAATTCATTATATTTTAATGTAAATTTTGGTACGCCTTGAACTTGTGATTGTGACAAATCTAAAACAATATACTTAGATCGTCTAATTCAAAAGTACTCGTCCCACTCCTCAGTTTACGCACACAAACGAAATACATATCTGTCTGTGGCAACGTAGTGCTCGAACGGATAGACCGATTTCAATGCGGTTTTTAATGTGAAAGCAACTTCCCTTGCGGTGGTTCTTAGCCATGTTTAATGAAAATCGGTTCAGTCATTTAATAGTAGATTGTGATACAAGGGGCTAAGGTAATATTTTGAAGGTGAGGGCGCTACTTTGAATTCAGAGCGAAACGAAGGATTTCACAGTTGAATCACGAGCGGAGCGAGTGATTCTACGGTGGAATCCTGAGTGTAGCGAGGGCTTCATGTATATCGCCCGAGATAAAAATATTACCGTACCCGAGTAGCACACTCTACTTTTCATCTCCATCTATGAGAAAACTAGCACATACAAAACAGAATATAAAGAACAGTAGAACACCTACAATACCTAACAGACTTCAACCAACAATTTAATACTAATCTTTGTTTGGTGTCGTTTTCATACACTAAATACTCGTACTAAGAAATTATTTTTCGAAGACCACCAACTTAAGATAAAATGTTCACTCATAACTTTGTTTGCGTGGTCTTTCATATCTTTTTATTTTTATACGTAAACTTGATAACTATTCACTATTGCCTTAAACTCACGAAAAAGTATTTACATTTACATAAATAATTACATTTCAATACAAATAACCTAAACTTTTGTAATTACTTGAATCAAAGGGAAAAATTGCGCTTTTTAATTATACTTATCTCATCTTCCGAAGCAAAGAACATAAAATTTTAACCTACATTCATCCATGTTGAAGACGATATGTATTCCCAATTTAAAAAATCACAAAGTCCATGCCAATTATTTTTTATTTTAAAACAAAATTCTTCTTTTTTTGCTGGACTGCCAACATTATTTTTGATTCTACATAGATTAAACTCGTGTTCTGCTTTCAATTTGGTTTTAATCCCTAGATATCTATCTTCTTTTTCACGTTTTAGTTTTGGGATGAAAACATCGTTTTTTGAGTAGATGAGATGAAAAAGTTTTAGGTGTTAACATTCGAAAGCTTAGGTTCGTCATTTACCTGGAAAATAATAGATGGTGCTACGGATTAGAATACGACGCAGTTCTGCCACTTATCACTAGATGGTGTCGTCGGGGGTTTTTAATTTGCACTCAAATCAACTTGTTAGGCTAGAGAAATGATACTGGGTTAAACATTCGAAAGAAAGGGGATACATCTTACCTGTAGGAACATAATGAACTGCGGAAACCTCTGAACAGGCTTCACCATCAACCCAAAGAAGGACAGCCGGTCGTTGGCGCTGATCTGCTTCACCTTGAAGAAGTCAGCCAGCGCCGACTTGCGTTTGGACTCCATCTTGGCCAGCTCCATGGCCATGGAGAAGTTGTTGATGAAGTCTGAATACACGTCCAGCACCACCGCTTTCGAGAATGCGTTTAGGAAGACCTCGCCTGCGAAAAAACATCAATTTTTTTTACAAGCTTAGCTCAGTTAGCGCTCGGCGTATAAGTATAGCGATTCAGCGGGTACGTTGCCTCAATGCGGTGCATTGGAAGACGTATTCTATTTGTAATTCTTTTATAGTAAACAAGGAACCCTTATAGTTTCGCCATGTCTGTCTGTCCGTCTGCGGTTTTACTCAGTGACTAAGTACCAGAAAGCTGTGATTTGGCACGGGTATGTATATTAATTATGCCGAAATAATGGTAAAATAAAATTTTGAAAAATTTTTTTAGGCTTGCTCCCATACAAGTAGCCTGAAAAGTCATTTCTTTTTCTCGACTATCCAATCATGTGGGGTATCGTTGAAAAGGTCTTTCAAAAATATTATGAGCTTGCGAACATCGTTTTTCGATTTAGGGTTCCGTTTCAGAAATATTTGGTTTAAAAGTGAAAAATGTTGTTAGAGTCAAGTGTCCCTCTATCTGCTAAACGGTTATATATGGACACGTGAAAAAATCACAGCTTTATTATACATATGTATATAACGAAATTTAAAGGAAAACTATCAGAGCTAAGTACGGTTTACAAATCAAAAAGTTATAGGCGATCAATTTATAAAATGTACTCGGAAAAGGAACATTTCATAAAAATCCATAGAAAATTAATTTTTAGACGTTTTTAGAGGCATGAACTCAAAGTTGGCATTCGTAACTACGGAACCCTATATTGCACGTGGCCCGACACGCACTTGGCCAATTATTTTTTATGTAATAATAATATGTATTTTTTAGAAATGTAAACAATTTACAGATACATTATCACGTCTTTATCACGGACGGGGTAGACACAGGGCCGCAAGACCCAAAGGCTACGCCTAGCGTGATTTTGGGCGTCAAGATGGAAAAAGAATTCAAAATAGTGATGGTGATAGCCGCATCACCTATTAACACGATTAAAATCTCGCCCATTCCGTTGATCGGCTTTTACGATCTGCGCAGGAAAAGAAGCAGCTGGAACATTTTAAGTTTTTTCTTTTCTTCCAGACCAGCGTTTTTAGTTTGTTACTAAAATAGATGGTCTGCGAGAAATAACAGTCGTATATATTCATAAAAATTCTGCGATTGTTCGAAGCTAAGTAACCGAACCAGCTTATACTCGTACGAAATCGTTAATGTGGTAAATATCATGGAAAAGTTATTTCCAGCGCACTTAGTTATATTTACTTGACAGTAATCCAACTATAAACGCGTCAAGGAAATACATCATGGAGGTAAAAATATTAATAAATAAATAAATACAATATTCAATTTGTTGTTTTTGATAATATATATGGCCATTTTTCCGTCATAAAACTGCACTTCGGTATACTGGTATTGTTTTGATGGTAGGTAACAAAAACAAACAAACAAACTTCAACTTTAAAATGATTACCAAGAAATATTTTTATTCTTCACTTAGAGGTTATTAAAATACAGATGCCAAAATAAACTGAAGTTTGTTGAATGTTGGGCAACGTTGTGTACTCATGTTGTTTCAATATTCACGGTTCGAGGTTATGATAAACACGGCTATGGGTTATTCAAACAAAATTGACGAAATTGAGTAAATACAAACATTTAGTGTGTGATGTGTGAGTGTGAGAATTTATTTTAAATTCGAATTTGAATATAAATTCTCAGCTGTATAATGTATGTACAATGCGACACAAATAAGGTGAACAAAAATGGCGGACTTCAAATAATTTTTGTGCAAATTACGTGTCGGGAATTTGTACAAAAATGCTTTTAAGTCCGCCATTTTTGTTAAACTTATTTGCGTTGCATTGTACTTGTATTTATTATATTGAGCGTGTTCATGGTGGCTATGGATACGAAAGTCGCAATCCGGAGGGTGGAGAAATCCTCTCAACGAGTGCGGCGGCCGACCTCGCCATCGTGAACACGTTTTTCAGAAAGAAATCCGAGCACCTAATCACCTACAGGAGCGGGGGACGCGCTACCCAAATCGATTACTTCCTAACCAGAAGAGACCATATCGGCAAAGTAACCAACTGCAAAGTCATACCCGGCGAAAGTCTCACTGCGCAACACCGTCTCCTTGTCATGGATCTTCGCATTAAGCCTGCTGGCAAGCCCACTGAGCGCTGTCGACGCCAAATCAAGTGGTGGCGGCTCGGAGAATCCAAGTCCCAAGAGTTCGCAACTGCGATCGGCAACAAATGCGACGAAACCGATGGCGAACCAATCCAGCTTCACTGGGACAAGATTCAGGGAGCTATCACTGGTGCGGCGAAGGCAGTGCTGGGTATGTCAAAGGGTGGACGCAAGTGTGACAAGGAAACTTGGTGGTGGAACGACACAGTTCAGAGGGAGACAAGGGTGAAGAAAGCACTCTTTAAAACGTGGCAAGCGTCCGGATCTCCTGAAGACCACGACGCATACAGGGTTGCAAAACGGGCCACTAAGAAAGCCGTTGCCCGGGCCAGGCGTAACCACGTACAGCCATTGTACGATAGATTGGAGTCGCCTGAGGGGCAGAAGCTTATCTATAAGTTGGCACGTTCCAGGGTCAAAGCGGCACAGGATATCTCCAAGTGCCGCTGTGTTAAAGACCCTAACGGCAACCTTTTATGCGAAGACCTCGCGGTGAAGGAGAGATGGCGCTCATATTTTCACGAGCTACTGAACCAGCAGCATAAAGAGGTGCAGCCACCGGACCTCCCTCCAAATCAAGGATTAGTGCCACCAATAACGCCTGAGGAAGTCCACGCAGCTCTTCGCTGCATGAAGGACCGGAAAGCTGTCGGAGCCGATGGAGTGCCCATCGAAGCCTGGAAGGCTATGGGTTCCCATGGTGTGGACATCTTAACAAACCTTTTTAACCGCATACTCTTCACCGGTAAAATCCCTGACCAATGGAGGCTGAGTATTATTACTCCAGTCTTTAAAGGAAAGGGATCGGTGCAAGAGTGCAGCAACTACCGCGGTATAAAGGTCATGTCCCACACCATGAAGCTCTTTGAGAGGATAATAGACTCTCGGATCCGACAGGAGTGTACAGTCTCGGAGTGTCAGTATGGATTTCGCCCCGGCCTAGGCACTACGGACCCTATCTTTGTCCTAAGAGTCATCATGGAGAAATACAGGGCAAAGAATACGCCTCTCCATTTCCTGTTTTTGGATATGGAGAAGGCCTTTGACTGTGTTCCTCGAGAGATGATCTGGTGGGCTCTGAGGGCCAAAGGGGTGCCAGAGATCTATACTGACATAATCCGCGATATGTACCGCGATTCCGAGTCCATAGTTAGGACTGCTGTTGGTGACTCCAAACCCTTCCCCGTTACAGTCGGGGTTCACCAAGGCTCGGTTCTCAGTCCGTACCTGTTCAGTGTGATATTAGACGAAGTGTCTGACAGCATCAGAGACACACACGAGCAACCTCCGTGGCTGCTTGTGTATGCTGACGATATCGCACTGGCGGATGCGGACAGAGGGAGACTGGTGCGACGCGCAAATGTGTGGAGGGAGTCGCTTGAAAACGGTGGTCTGAAGCTAAATGTGGCGAAGACTGAATATATGGCTTGCAATGCTACAGATCCCCCACCCGTACGCATAGGCGAAGACTTGGCCAAGCGTACGGATCAGTTTAAATACTTGGGATCTGTACTTCACGCGTCCGGAGACATCGATGCCGACGTCAAGGCCCGTATATCTGCCGCATGGGCAAAGTGGCGAGAGGTGACTGGTGTCATTTATGACCCCAAAATGCCGGTTAGGTTGAAGGGACAGGTCTACAAATCCATCATTAGACCTGTCCTTTTATATGGGAGTGAAGCGTGGCCTTTGCTTGAGCGGCACAAGCAGGAGTTGCGTGTCACGGAGATGCAAATGCTGCGTTGGATATGCGGAGTGTCACGGAGAGATCGTGTTAGAAACACCCGCATCCGCGGCAGTCTTCATGTCCGTGACATAGCGGACAAACTGCAGGAAAGTCGCCTACGCTGGTACGGTCACGTCCTACGAAAGCCGGCAAGCTACGTGGGAAACAAATGTATAGCCATGCCGCCTCCGCCGGGGCCCGGCAGGCGGGGTAGACCGAAGAAGTGCTGGCTTGACGTCGTCAAAGATGATATGCGTGCTAATCGTCTTACAACCAAGGATGCTCAAGACCGTGCAAAGTGGAGAAGAAAAAGTCGGAAAGCGGACCCCGGGCTTTTCAGCTTGCAGCTGAGGACGCAACTGGGAAAACGCTGAGATGAGAGAGAGAGAGAGAGTACTTGTATTTATTATACGCGTATGAAGCAAAGTCATACATCCGATTACTTGATTTCGTTGGTCGTTGAATTACCTAAATATGAAAGAGTAAACTAAGATTTAGGTGAAATATATTTTGCAAGATAGTATTCAGGCAGCACTGCACAGGTGAAAACGTTAATCTTTAATCTTGTGCCACAATCTTTACAGAGAATAATACAGTCTCGCTAATAAGTATCTATAGACAAAATAGGAGAAGGAATGAATGTAGCTGACATTTTGTTGCTATTAGATGGTACAAGTTCGTCGCGCGATATAAACTTTATATACAATATTTTTTCTGCACTCACGTCTTGTAGCATTACAGAAGCAATGCCTACTGCGTCCGTGGACAGTTGGTCAAGACTAGTAAAAAAAAAATAAGTCTATGGTCAAGACGTTCGCCTTGTGATCTGGAGGTCGTGGGTTCAAATCCCACTGGGATACTTTGTGAAAAGTTGTTTCCAGTCTTATAAGGATATTGCAGGCATGAATCACCTGACTACCCAAAAAGAAAGATGATTTATTTTTGTTTCGGAAGGCACGTATAAATTGTGGGTCCCGAACGCCATCTAGCGTTTGCTCAAACTTTTTCAAGATAAGATAAAATGTATTTATTGCACCAACTAAGTATAACAATAATCATAAAGTACATTGCAAGGATTGGTTCTGGTCTACGCTTTGGGTTACGGAGGTCAGACGGCAGTCGCTTTGGGTAAAAACCAGTCTCGTCAAATCACCTAGGTTAGGTAGCGGACTCCGGGCTCCGAAGCTTTACCGCAAATGATGCGACAGGGAATACGCTGGGATGATGATGATGATGCTACTGGAGCAACCCCCGTAGCATGGTTCCGTTGATAAACAGAGATAAAGTTTTTATTGCGCGAGACTAGTGCCGGCGCTCGTTAAGAGTCGTTACAGTATTACGTAGAGCGAGATAGATGATAGCGCTCGATAAAGGGTGTCTGTCGTCGGTACCAATATGCTACGTAGGCTGAATGCGTTTATGACGGGAAGGTATTATTAAGGTTGGCTTTGAATCAAAGTCTTTCTAATTAAAATGATTTAGGTATTTACCTATTTTTTCATCGCGGTCCCACGTTCTGGCACAGTCTGCGAGCGCGGTGCGGAAGTGTAAGTGGCATTGCAGGATGTCCGGCAGCCGGTGGAACAGCGTCTGAATCTTGCTGGCGTTCAGGATCGCAGGGCTGCTCTCTTCCAGCGGCTTCTTATAGTCCTGGTAAAAAAGGAAAACACCCAGTCAGTTCCATTACAACCGTTCAAAAATACCGTTTTTAAGCGATGTGGGTCCCTTTGTTTTAGTCCTTTCTTCTAGCCTTTAGTGTCCTAATCCACATTTATATCTGTGTGCCTCCTGCAGACATAGCATGTCATGTCACATTTTAACTTATCTGCTTTATTTTGGTCTTGCAGCGAATGGTGGTTCCATTCATGATTCCTAATTTAATGCCCATTGTACCTAGAAGACCTTCGTAAGACGTATTAAATTAAAAAAAGGAAAGATTTTTTACATAGTTAAGAAAGTCAAGTTATCTTTTGTTAGTTAATAAATATACACATATAAAAGCTAAAGAAAGTGGCCTTAAGGCGGCCCTTCCTGGCCGCTCTGTTTTCAACACGAGCATAGTTTGAAAAGCTTGGTGTTTCATCCAGGGCAATACTAGGAAAAGAGGCAAACCAAAAAGAGAGAGATAGCGCTTAAGGGCATAATTTGCATTCTATTAAATGAAATAAGTATTATTATTAACTATCCATTGAACGAATATTTACTATTCATAGGATGCGGAAATTTCATAAAACTTGCACCAGGTGATACGTATTTATCAGTAAGCCTTACAAGTATGTAAAATAAATGTTTTGTATTCAACATTTTCATTACATTTGCGAGGTTTGTACCGAAATATTTTCTTTACTTTTAAAATTACTATTACTTTATGAACGGTCGAAGTTCAGCTAAAATTTGTGCAAAAAAGCAGATTTTTGGTGGCGTATACTGACTTTGTTTTTCTAAATTTCAATTTTTTATTTTTATAGAAACCTAGAAATAGCACCCAAGATACCTGTGAGTTCAAAAGTTTTCAAGAAATATCGTTTACAACACCATAATCACGTACGAGCGTTTGTATGAAAAGTAAGACGGGAAGGCCGCTCTTAACCTGTGCCTTAATCTAGCATTTGAAGAGAAACGGCTCGTCATAATATATCTTTTAAATAATAATAAAATTATGCCTAGAGAGTTCATGGTTAACATAATTAACTTAGGTACTGCTTACTTAGAAACAAAGTGACAAATGGATGACTAGACCAATATGTGTAATGTTTGAATCAACATACGATTTCAAAATCTAATTACACACTAACGCCTCATAACTACGACAAGGACATAGATCAGGTCAATCAAAGCGAGTCTTATTCCCTCCTTGCACTTAGGTGCGGGGAATAAAAACTGAAATCCGTCATACACGTCTGAAGTCATCTCTCGAAATAGGCGGCTTGTATTGACTGTAAACACTTGAATAAGACTGTTATTAAAGCGTTCACACACTGCCACTTCAATGTACCTACACGGTTGAATTATGCACATAAATAAATTGAAGTGTCTGTGATTTCGGAATATGTTTGTACACATACATTCGTACTACCTATTGTATACTATACACTACCACATGTTTGTATATGTACAACGCACGCATAAATGACAGTAGTAGTATCTGTGCTACTAACTGTCATTTATGCGTATACAAAACAAAGTGATTGTTTTTTGGTGCAAATTTATAGTTTTCTGTTCTGTATGTGGCCAATATAGTTGCGTTGCCTTAGATTTTTTAAGCTAATTGATATTAGTTGGCTGATAGATTTTCATCAATTCATCATAATTAGTTTATTAACGGTAAGATTTGTTCATGAAGCGTAAATGAGCAAGATCAATTGCCACTTTACAATGTTTTTGATTCAAGATTCAAAGATTTAAATGTTTATTCAGTAATTAGACCTTTACAGGCACTAAGTATAATTTATGTAACGTGTAAAGTATATTAAAATTTAATTTATTTTTAAAGATAAGCTACCGATACCAGCGCTTCGTAACGACCACTGCTGAGAAGAAATGCCGAAAGAAACTCATTTTCACAGTATTGGTCGCCTACTCGCCAGAAGGGCTTTGTCATATTACTATTATTGTCTTTTAATTAATTAATACTTATAATATAATACAATGTTGACATATTATAACATGTAATGCTTGCGAACAAGTAAACAAACATAAATTGCGTAATAAAAAATATTAAGTAAAAAAAGCGAAGCCGAGCTGACCAGTCCCTCCCGGCAGCACCCGTTCACGAGTTTACGCACGGATCAGCCAACGTTAAACTCAACCGTATTAGAGGGAATCCAACGACCCGACCAGCGACGCCACCACCGGATTGGACATTTTAGTGAGCACGAAAAACCCGAACTCGCAGACCTTGTCAAGATAAAATATTAGTTATATTATGTTGATCACCTATTGATCGCAGAGCATTTACATGTTTTTACAGTAAGTTTTAACAGTATTATGGTAACAGAAAATGCAGCTATTTTATGTTTCATGTGTGGAGTGTAATGGAAAATGTTTAGGAAGTATCCACGAGTTTTTATCTCTTAAATAATCATTGATAGTATAGTACGCATTATTCAATAAAACTTTTTTAACATGTATTTTAAATTTTGCCATTGGTAGGTTAACGATCGCCTTGGGAAGTTTATTAAATAATGTTATACCTAGACCTAAGAGTGACTTTCTAGTTTTAGCAAGTCGAAATTTAGGCGTATTAGAAGTTTTTCATAAAATCGTTTGTAGTATAATATTCCTAAGGAGAGGCAAATTCATTTTTTATACTATTGAAATACGGTTTCCGTAATCTTTACAATATACATAATATAGTTATCTCTATGTTACCATAATATACATATTCTCTTTTATCTCACGCTTAAATCGTCCGAAACTAGGCGTTTCGATGAGACGCGACGACGACTACTATGAGAGTAAAACCGCATTTCGATTAAATAACGCGGTTGAATCTTTCAGATCAGAAAGAATACTGCGAGAAAAAATTAAATTACGCAGATTGTCTTTTTATTTTTAAATAAACTCACGTTGTAATAATTATTTCGCCAACTGCCAAACGAAGCCGTGAGCAGAAAGGTAGTAAAAACAAATTAAAAAATAAAACCTTTCACGGCTTGTTAACACTCACCGAGCGTGGAGAGCTTATGCACGTATTGTGAATTAAGTGTTATGTGATGCTTTTGACCTTAGCCTGCAAAGCCGAGACAAAATGCACTGGAAATTGGTATGGCCATGGTCACAGCTCAAAACACTACATTCCAATAGTATCAAAAAAAGTTTAGTTTCCATGTAAGCAAATTAAATTGTGCTCAATGGAGAGTAGTTTTATATACATTAAAAAAAAAGAGTAGTTCGTTAAGATTTAGCATAATGCTATTATAACATAGCAAGTAAGCAGAATACTTAAACTTGACATTAGCAGCAGAACCCGTGAAATAGAACCTTAAAAATATGACTAACAACATTTAATTTTCTTTTAGCTATAAACAGAGTGAAGCACCCTACGACTTTAAAAAACCATGTCAGTTTGCAATCACATCGTACCTGTTGGCATAATAGGTCCTTACTATTCAATCAAGTGATTCCAACAGGTGACAAGCGACCATATCTATTCTTGGTATCGAAGTCTATCGAATTCGATCGACACGACAAAAAGCATCAATGCTAACACGACGTCACGCCTAACTAGCACGTATTTTACCGTCACGCGGTTTTCAAGAATACAATGGACACACGCCTTAATACTTAGAATACGATAGATTTTATAACAACGCCGTCAATATCATGCATCATGTCATTTACATTACATTATACCTCGGTTGTTAAATTACTATGAACTCAATTATACTAGATGCCAGAAAGCATGTCAATTGACCTAAAGCTATGTTTCTTTGTTGCATTAATTAAATTACTTGTACTTTAGTCTTATTCCCCTGGCTCAGTTGATGTGATGGGCAGCGGCAGCATAAATAAATAAATTAGGTTATAAAATGCGAAGATAGGTAAATATCTTCTCAGAGAAAGCGAAGGAACGCTATAGCACCGACCGTGCTGAAGCGTCGCTTTCTCTCGATCTAGCAAATGACGGTTCGGAGCGACAGAAAAGGATAGCAGCATAGAAAAGTGCTGTTCCGTGCTGACAAGTGAGATCCAACACTAATGCTATTTGGTACTTTAATTCTGCAATGTAGTTTATATGAGCGAGATATCGCGACAATTGTAATATTATGACTATGACAGAGCGAGAGAACGATACAACTTTTCTTTTAAACATATCAGTTTGTCCAACTCATGTTTTTTGACCTTAGCGCTAAAATGATGACGTCAGCCATATAGCTGAAGGTGCAATTTCAGTGTAGGATAACTTCAAGATAAATGACGAAACTCAAATTACTTTTTGATTGATGGCGCCGTAAATAATCGTCATAAAATCTAGTTAATATTACGTGTGCCTGAGACTGAAAGGCCTCATAATAAGCAGAGATGATCGTCCAACGCTGGCTAGGTATCTAGGTGAAGGATGACAATAGGCAATATTCTTAGAGATAGAAGTTACTACGTATTGTTTTTTTTTACAATACTGTTGTGAATTGCAGTACGAAACTAGAATGATGAACGACGTAACAAAAATAAAGATTTATTGTAAACTTATCTCATACTATCAGCAGTTATAGGTACTGTTAACCTGACCTGTGTGTAAATTTACTTAAGCACAAACAATTCAAAACCAATGTCAAATCTAGTAACTATAACGCCAAAACAAATCTAGTTCTTAATTTATGTGTAATAGACAACCCACCACTAATAACATGGAAAGAATTTCATTTTAAAAGCAAAGGAGTTTACAGGATTGGTTTACTACTTTGAAATCTAATCATTGACACGCGTAGACGAACTAAAGAACGTCCAATGTTCAATATCTAGAATGCATAATTGCACATTGATTTATTCTCAGCAGCAGACGAAGTATAGAAGCATGCAACAAGTAAACAAACTCATAAGCCAGTGTTCTGTGAACCAAAACAGTTTTTGCCACACCGTTATAATATGAGGTTGTTCGCACAAACAGCCAGTAACATCGCTAATTTGTCTGGCAACAGCAATTTGAAGACAAAAACTGATTCGCCACATCAAACGGCGCCATTTAATAAAGCAGGGTTGACCTCGTGCTCTCAACTCGCAAATAGTCTCCATTCAATGAGCCCCACTTCCTAAAATGCAAATTTGTTTTAAAATGCAAAAAAAAACAACAGGAGAGTCGCTACATCACTTCATTCGTCACTTAATTTAGCTCTGATCTTCACACCAATGAATCAAAAAATATTGATTTAATTTAATGTGTTAATTTAGACTCGGAACATAATTCTATCTTTTGCACACAGCATAAAATCTGTCAACAAATATATAGAACCTAGTATTTGCAATTCTGCGTAGTATATTATCCGCATAAACAAAATATATTTTGTCTTGAAATTGCTATCTCTTTCTTTGATGACTATTTTATACGAGCTTCGTTAGTTATTTACTTAGTTGTAACTAGTACTTACATAGATTGTTAGCAAGACAATATCTTCTATCTGACAAGTACTACACGAGTGTACATCGGAATAAACTTTAGGCAACACATCGCTTTGATTGGTAGTTGGTAATACCTTCCCATGAGTAGTTATTTGTATCACTGTAATAATAAACGACTAAACTCATGTAAACTATAGACATCACACAACTATTGTGGGCGAGACAATGCAAAAGTGGGCCACGCAGGTTTTCGCTTACATGCAGGATTTTTGACACGAGTACAGAGCTTTGTTTTCGGATGCAACAATGAAAATTCATGAGTTTGCTGAGAAAGTCAAGCGTTGAAGCGTTTTCAATGTGATTTCTCTGACATGATGATCTTTAGCCATTTTAATACGACAATGCTACACGACTACACAATTCAATGTTCTCATGTACTTAAGAATGGTAATTTAAAATCTCTGAGAATCTACTTCTCAATTTTTTTGAAATAAATAATTTGTTAAACTGTAGTATACTTAATATAGTGTTATGAATTTTATTTGTACTACTATAATATTTAGTGGATACATAATCAATTTATCACATCTTTATTCTTAACAGGGTAGACAGAGTCTCGAGCTGTAAGACATAAAGGCCACGCTTAGCGTGATGGCTGGCGTATAGTAATAGGTTGCTAATATGTTTGTTTGTTTTTCGTGTGTGTAAGTGGTCAACACTGGTGTCAGATTTTATTTATCAGCTACCTAAAGGCATCTGACATAGCTGACTGCCATACAATGATGATAGCCGGAACCAACAGCCTATACGTGCTTTCCGAAGCACGGAGGAGCTCGAGAAATTTTGGTCATCCATCCAAATGCGGACCACGCCCGGGATTGCTTTACTTGCATAACCCTTTACCTGTCCCTAATAATAAAACAATAGATAAGCAATTGACCTGGGAGGAATTCCTCCCAGTTAACAGGTAAGGGGATAAGCCTAGTAATGCGTACTCCAGCCGGGCCACCGAGCTTCTCAGATAATAACTATAAATAAAAAGCTAGTCATATTATAACTAAATATTAATATCCTTTTATTTCTTTATTTTTTGAGTGTGTATATAGTTAGTAGCCCTGATATGCAATGATACCAATCTACATCACCTTTACATCTACATACCAATAAGATGACAATGTATGTTTGTTTGTTCTTTTTTGTTCCTATCATTGCGCAACAGATGACACGATCAAGCTCCAACCGTTTAACAACATCCTCAAGCGACATTCCAAACTTCTAATCTTATTAATAGCATCTGAAATCTGTTTTGCAACCTGTCAGCTTAAGTCTTAATTAGGCACTGTCGTGTCACACCTCCTGACGGCTAACAAAGTGGCAACACCGAATCAATTTGACGGGTTGCGTAATAACACGTAATAGCACTGTCTCTTTTAATGTCTGAATAATTGGCTATTGCCATCTGGCTTCCTTCCCGATCACGAATCTCTCTCGAGTCATGGGAAAATGTCAGCGTATGTTAGACCGTTTCCTGATTGGGCCGCCATGACGGCGATGTACGCTAGAATAGCAATAGAACTGATGTTGAGCTCATGTTATAAAATAAGGTAGGGGTGTCATCCCAGAAGGAAAAAATATGGATTTAGAAAAGATCCACCCTAATTCTGAGATAAAGTTCAGTGTGTAATAAACAGGCGTGATTTATAGAAAAACAAAAAACATTGTTTGCATTATTTGGGTATGGTTCGATTTGACATGGAATTTATCCATTATGTTAGAATAAGCATAGAATAAGTTAAGTAAGGCGACTAAAGATACTTGTTTTTTTTTTATAAATCTTCGATTCAAACCGTTTCTTGAATCATAGTCCGAGACCATCTCGATCAAGTCACGATTCGAACAATAAACTTTATAATTTTGAGAGATATTATGATTTATCCCACAGGCAGACATCATCAAACTTACAACACCTCTCTTACTACGTCGGGGTTGAAAATATTTCATGTCATAATAAAACAGGACGCTCGGTAACCCTAAAATTGAAGGGACATCTTTATTGGTAGAGCCAAGACAGCAACAAATAGTTTTCAACATAACATTGTAAGTTTGCGATACAAAATGTCACATTGGCATAATGTTATTGATAAATTTCCCATATTACTGCTTTGTTGGGAATGAAGAAATCGGTATTGTATAACATCGTTCGACACAAAGAGATTGAAATCAGCTAAACTAATTTAAACGGTTTGGTTCGGCATCATCTCTGTCAGTGTCAGATGGATTTTAGTGTAGAAACTTGACATAATAATGGTAACACTGCTGGATGAAATGTTATAATATAAGGCAGTCTTGTCTCGTGATATTGGTAACTAGGTCACTACGACCTAGTCATCAATATCATGTTTGGGAAATATGGCGACGGTTCTTATGATAAACAGTACGAAAGGAGAGTAGGCATCCCTCCACAAATTTTGTTTCATTTGTTATCATGTGACAAAAATTCATAATTCTTGGTGATTTAATAGTTTAGGGTGGCAAATGCTGTAATCTACAGCTCATTAAGTTACCCATCATTATTATTTGCCATTATTGTCGTTGAATAAAAAGGTAAATTTGCCGTTCAATACCCTATGAAAAACCAGTTAGTTGTGCCCGGGCGACTATATTGACAGTGGCTATTTCGGCTTGCAATTTGCGCAAAGTAAATGTTTGAGACAGCCGTGCGTAAGTAATTACCGGGTATTTGCTCGGGCAGATAAACGTTGCGAACTTTGTTAGTATAATGCAATGACACACAAACAGAAGTGTAACTTATAAGGGCGGAAAGGACAGCTTTTGCATTATGTAATATTCATAATCTTAAATGAAAACGACAGTTTAACCAATAAGTAATTAGAGCTAGAAGAACATCCGAAAGTTGTATTTAAAACAGTCAAAAAAACCGGCCAAGTGCGAGTTGAACTCGCGTGGAAAGGGTTCCACACAAAGCTAAAGTAAAATTTTTTTTTTTATTCATTTGTTGTATGTTTTACAATAGATACTCTTACTGAATGTGAATTTTGAATTTCCTACTATTTCTTTGTAAAGAACTAAGTATTTACTTATTTTTCCTGTAATCTAAAAGCAATGAACAAAAGCTTTTTTTTTTTTCAAAATTTTAGACTTCGTAGTGTCGGAGGTCAGGGTGAGGGGAGAATGGTGAATTTTCGTCTTCTTTCATGAATAAAATTAAAACTATTTATTTTACAATAATAACAAAAATATTTTTGAGATCCTCATAACGAGCCCTTTCATTTGATATATGATGATTGATGACACAGTAAGGTTTGTAAAACTTTTTTTTTTCATTCCTAATTTGATCCCCGAAAACGACCCTTATTTAAAAAAAAAATTCCTTTGCACATCTGTGTTTGAGTCATAGGATTACACCATCCTACCAAATTTTACCTGATTTAGTCCAAAAGATTCGGAGCAAATTGGCTGTGACGGACGGACAGACAGACGCACGAGTGATCGTATAAGGGTTCCGTTTTTTCATATTTTGTACGGAACCCTAAAAAAGGAGAAGGTTATCAATTCGACCAGTATGTTTTTTTTTGTATGTTTGTTACGCGATATCTTTGCCCTTTATGAATCGACTTTGATAGTTCTTTTTTATTTGAAAGGTCTAAGTTGGTCCCGTAATAATTTGGCGAACATAAGATATGGAACTTTAGATATAAATAAGGAAATCCGAAAAAAAAAAACATTTTTGTACAACCTTTAATTTAAATAAATAAAATATAAAATATATAGAGACAAATAACACTGATTGAGCTAGCCCCAAAGTAAGTTCGAGACTTGTGTTATGGGATACTAACTCAACGATACAATATATTTTATAACATATACATATATAGATAAACATCCAAGACCCAGGACAATTTGAAAAAGGCTATTTTCCAACTTGCCTTGACCCTGAATCGAACCCGGGACCTCTGGCGGACTAGCATGGTGACCACTACGCCACGGAGGTCGTCAATTGTGAGGCCAAAGTACTTATTGACACAAATGTAATTAGCCCAAACTCGATGGTATTGCGTCGATTTGTTACTCAGTTCCACCGACCACCTTCCGTCACCGTGATCAGACCCTACACATTGTCTATCATAAAGTGCTCGTAAAGACAAATAAAACGAGGCCTACTCTATGGGGTTATCATCAGTTACATTGTTTTATAACTGAGTTCTGTCGAATATCTTCCGGCTCCATCACAGCTCATTAATCCCATATTGTTGTATTGTCATCCCATTTACACAAGTATGCAAAAATTCAGCACAATCGGTTGTTGCACACTGGTTGAATGAGTTGCAAGATTTGACCCAAACAAACATACATACAAGATACATTGCAAGTTAAATACTCGCTCGTAAAAAAGTAAAGACATACAAATGAATTGGCTTCGTTTAAGGGGTACCTGAATTTTTCAGGAGTCCAGTGCTGTCCCCATTTGAAATAAATCATTTGATAGGAAACGGAGACATCATTTAAAATTTTATCTTGACCAGGCACTACATAACCCTTCAAACTATTTTATGAACTACTGTTTACAGTTTAAAGTGAGAACGTGAAGCTTTTCTACGCAAATACGTCAAAAGTGGCCGTTTTTCGCAATTGTGTTGTGATTTATTTCAAATGGGGACAGCACTGGACTCCTGAAAAATTCAGGTATCCCCTTTACCCACAGTACTGAGAAATCTTTACACAATTTTTAACGTTCGTTGATACTAGGAACCTAAAAGCTCACTGTGTGACGTCGCATTTGTTTCTCTTCTTAATTTTCTTGCGTATGCCCGACGCGTTGCAACTGCGCCATTGTTTAATGTTTAATATACCAGGATGTTAAATCACAGTAAACGTTGCCGCGTTGGTTTAACGGGCAGGTATGGTATGTGTGTTGCTTGGATTGTGTGTGTTGCAGGACATTGCTGACTTGGATATAAACTTTATCAGGGGCCTTTAGCTTCTGATTACTAGATAGGTAGCACTTTTATGAGCATTGAAAAACTTAGACCTCGAGCATTTAAGTAACTACAAAAATGTGTTACGTTTTTTACATGCACCGTTGGTGAGCGACTTGAGTGGCCTGCACGTGCTCCGGACCTCACCCGGGCTCTACTGTGACTGTGACCATCGACCTCACCTGGGTACTACGCAGTCACTATATAAACAATAGTTACCAATATTAAGGGTATCCCAGAAATGGTTAGCGCAGTGTGGGACGTCCGGTAGTTCGGTGGGTTGACGATACCAAGCGAGTCGCTGGAAAGAACTGGATAGCAGCGGCCACGGACAGAACGGGATGGCGCAGACAAAGGGAGGCTTATGCCCAGCAGTGGATTTTTGAAAGCTGATGATGATGATGACTATCATTAAGGGGATAGAAATTGGATACAAGAAATAAGGGGAAACAATTCGGGGACCATTAAAAAATCATTTAAAATGTTGTCTTGATCAAGCCTTCAAAAGACAGTTAACAGTTTAAAGTGAGAACGTGAAGCTTTTTTACCCACATTTGCAAAAACCGCCACTTGTGGCTAATGTGCGTGGAAAAGCTTTACGTTCTCACTTTAAACTGTAAACAGTAGTTCATAAAATAGTTCAAGCTTTAAAATTTTGTCAAAATTTTGTTCAAAATTTTAAATTATATGTTTTTTTTTTCAAATAATTAATTTATTTTAAATGGAGGCAGCACAGGACCCCGAAAAATTTATGTACCGTTAACAAGCCGCTGCAGCATCGCGACGTACGAGTTCTCGCTGTGGATGATGGAGGCAACATGTCGCCGGCGCATCTGCACCGGGCCATAGAATAAGAACTAGGACTTACGTACAGAAGTCTTACTCAGAAAATAAATTCAAAAAAATATCTACTTGATGTGGTTAGCGCTATAGTTTAATTTGGCTCACGTCAGAACTCTTTACCTCGTCGTTTAGATACCTAGACATTCATTGCAAGCCAATTTCATTTTTATTACTCTGGACAAACGATTCATGTAACTGAATTTTCCCCTTCGAAGTGGTCGCCGCGCGCATAGTAATAATGAAGGTATATTTTCGATACCTAAACAGGGAGTAACACAGGCCTGACCGGGCTGAGCGAGTCGGGCAAGGCGCCCAGTGACGGCGGTGACACGCGCGTTTACTACAGGGACCGTCATTATTATCAACCGCTACTTACATTGACGAGCCGCTGCAGCGTCGCGACGTACGAGTTCTCGCTGTGGATGATGGCGGCGACGACATGACGCCGACGCATCTGCACAGGGCTGAGGGAGTCTGGTGGGGCGCCCAGCGACGGCGGCGGCACGCGCGTGCTCCGGACCTCGCCGAGGCATGATAGCAGCTCCTCCTCCAGCTGAAACAGACACGAATGTCATGAACATGTTCTAGGTGACGTAATAGTTTGTTTAGATACACAACTTTTTTCATTTTTTTTTATTTCTTTTATTAATTTTAATAGGGGGTTACTCCAAAAGCGGCACGCTAGACGGACGTTACTGCGCATCCGCGTTTCAGTGTTAAGTAACATAGAGCACTAACGTATAACGATAAAGGGTCTCTAATGATTCTTATAAAAATATTTGTAATAATATATTTTGAAATAATGTTTTTTCACCTAATCTTAATTACTATAAATATAAATTAATCTATATTTTTTTTAACATACTTAATTGTTATGTCATAAATACAAATTGTCATGAACATAAACAGTCATAATATAATTTAATCATAATAGTAATACTCATAATAATGTCCATTAAAATAAAATTTATTTTCACATAAATATTACTTACATCACACAATCTAAGCATAATACTATTTAAGCATAATATTCTTAAGCATAAAATTATTTACGCCAAATTGGTCATTTCTGTCACTTTGTCGACGCTCACTCGTTCGTGTGATGGTTACTGCACAACCATAACCTAACCTACCTTTCGCGACTAATTCGGAGATTACGCGAATAAACATTACATACATTTTTAATTTACATTATTTTTTTTTTATAATCATTACTAAACCCTATTTATAAATAATGAACAAGAATATATATGTCCACAAAAAACATGATAAATATACATTATATTAAACTATGTTTATGACAAATCCATTATGATTAACCATTTTATGAGAAAATTCTGTATGACAATCTATTATGCTCTATCTAATCTATAATCTAATTATGCCTACACAAACATTATTACAATAAACATTATTTGCATCAAATATTATGATAAAAAAATTATGAGAAAGGCCTTATGACAAACAATACTATGATTATTAACCTTATGAGAAATGAGAGGATCCCGACGATAAAGTCTAATTTGGATTGACATAGAAATAGGACGTCACTATCGGATGACGTAAGTATTATTTAATGGAGTAAACCCCCAAGAAGTTGAAAAATCAACACTTCGGATAGAACATTGAGTCGAAAAGGGATAAATTCAATAAAATATAAGCAATGACTAATGAACTGGGAATGACAGAATAAGGATTTCTGATAAGCAATTTCTTTATTATACGTACTTGTACATAATGAATACTATGAAATCGATAATATTCATCAACTATCAGTACTTAATATGTTCCTTATAGACATTTATAGAAATAACCATAAGGAACTCATTGGCGTTTAATATCATGTCAATTAGAGCTATTATATTTCTGTAACAGACACCAGTGCAGTCTAGTCCAACTAAGTGTAATAGTTGCAGTGGACTATTCAATTAAACATTTTGCTCAGCTTTTTCCTTATAATTATTCATGTTGAAATGGTAATGTTATAAGTGAGAGTAATGTATGATGGCGACTTTTACCTATCTTATGTACAATTCATTCATTCATTCATATCAACCACAAGAAATCCACTGCTGGACATAGGCCTCGCCCAAGGTTTTGCAGGAACGATTGGAAGCGGCCTGCATTCAGCGTTTTCCTGCAACCTTGCTAAGGTCGTCCGACCACCTAGTTGGTGGGTGTCCTACGCTGCGCTTGCCGGTACATGGCCGCCATTCGAGAACAATTCTGCCCCATCGGTTCTTTGTGCTATGTGCCCCGCCCACTGCCACTTCAATGAGCTAATCCGCTGGGCTATGTTTGTGACCTTCGTTCTCCTCATTTCTGATTCGATCGCGTAGAGAAACATCGAACATAGCCCTTTCCATAGTTCGTTGGGCGACCTTGAGCCTTCTTATGAGACCTAAAGTAAGGGACACTTTTCAGAGCCATAAGTCCATCACTGGTAACAAATTGATTAAACACTTTCGCCTCGAGGCACTGAGGTATTTTGGACGAGATCACACTTCATAACTTCCCGAACGCTGCCCAGCCGAGTCGGATTCGTCAAAAAACCTCTCCCACGAAGGTGGAACTTTCTGCCTAGATCAGTTGGTCCAAGTAGACATACTGGTCTACAACTTCGAGAGTGGAGCTCCCAACAGAAACAGGCAAAGACGTAACGTGCTTTTCGACATAACCTTGTTCTTGTCAATGTTCATTTTTAGGCCGACATGTTGTGGGAACTCGATTTAAGTCTTCTTCAAGCATCGTTGAGTCCTTCATCGATTCTACCATGACAACGATATGGTCGCCATTGACGTTTATGCCCATTCCTTCCCATTCCAGGAGCTTGAAGGCATCTTCCAGAGCAGCAGTAAACAGTTTTGGAGATTTGACATCTCCCTGTCTCACTCCTCTTTGCAGTGGAATATCCTTCGTACTGAGCTCCTTATGTACAATAGCACAAGTTAAATAGTTATGAACTCATATCATATCCTTTAAAATCATAATGTGTCACTAGTTCTAAATAGAACTGCTTAGTATGCAAACCGCGTCGTCGTCGACCGGTTGGCTGGGCCAGAGACACGAGTGGTGACGTGATTCTAACGCATGGATTCAATATTTACTTTTCAATATACCTAGTTCGTATGTACTTAGCTTAGCTTGACATTGAATATATGATCATCTGATGCAAGAATCGAGATAAATCACTTAAAAGTTTCCATTGTACGAAACCGAAACCACGTCAGATGAGACCTCGCTTTCAACTAAAATAACTCGTGTATGTCGTAGTGTAGCGAGCGATTATTACCGAACGTATTCACGAGGAGTAATCACGTCACTACACACACTGTCTCCGAGTCAACGTGCAAACGTCAAAAGCGATCCCTGCACTTACGTAAAAATCTACCAACGTATATCCAGCTTTTTCGCGCCACAACTTCGTGCAGAACATTATAGGATCGATAGAACATTGAATCAACTTTTGACTTTTTACAAAACACACGTTATTCGCGTCGTCTCACTAAAGACATACTGAAGAGAAAAAACTATTACAATCGTGTACATTAATCCAGCGTGGCTGCGTGGTAGTACCGGACACCATTCTGACATCACTGTATCACCTGTCTTGGAGGTATATTCGTTAATCACATAACTCAACACCATTATTTGTTTATCTTGATTATCTGTATAAACATATTTATTTTGCAGGACCTCGCGTGCGCGGCTAAACGCGTTCTACGCTCACTGTGTTTGTTGATGACTGACAATTCAATGGACGATGAGTGAATCATCTATATAATTGTGATTCATAAGGAATACACTTATTAAATTGTTCGTATAATATGAGGATATAGGGCAATGAAAAGACTCGTTTAATTCCAGAAATTGTCTAGCTGGGAGTCAATGACCAATTGTTTATGAGTGTACAACGTCCGTTTCATTGATATAGTTTAAACGGGGCTTGGTCGGCTGCGCTAACTGGTTTTAGTGTTTTATTAAATTTCAAGTAGTTTATCGTGACAATGCTGCCATTATTTATTTTTATAAGCTTCAGGCTATGTAGGGAATGTAAAGAAGGGTTTTATATTATAAAGAATAATATATTTTTATGACATTTCTTGAAGTTTTTTTTTTTTTAAGCAGTAATAGTAATAACAGTGACGTTTTGTTTTGGATTGTACTGCAGCAATAATACGAAATGAAGGACAAGAGCTGAAGTTAGTCTAATAAATGCTAAACAGCAGACAGAATGCTCACAATGCCTCAGTTATCATCTTCATTTTCAGCTTTCTTTGTATAATAATGATAAATTCAGTCATTTACAATTTAATTCAAGCTGTTTATTGGAGTTAACATGTTTATCTGGTGGCCATTTTTAATAATTTCGAATACAAATTTTGTTTTAATTGAAAAATTGAATTAACAAACCGTCAGTAGAGAATGATAATGTAAATAGTGGTATTGGCACAAAAAGTTTAAACAAAAAGTGAATGCCAAGCGTCGTGCACGGCTGGTCCTGAGATGAGTCACTGGTTAGATCCTACGGAGCATGCTAATCGGCCCATGCCATTTACCTGGGTGGCTTCGAATTGGCCAGCTATTTGCTTAACTATTGTTATTTTACTAAGCCCTATCAACGATTTGACCCCTTGGTTTTGAAATAAGTATTAAAAGGCCGTACTATAAATCATTAGCCTCCGTACAGTAAGAAACATGTTATTCTAATCGTAATTCTGAATATCTTAATGATATTTATCATAACCCTTATAAATACTGATGATATATAAAATCTCGAGTAGTTAGTAATCAGTGTTATCAGTTATCACCTATCAATCTACTCGTATAACTTTTCTAGGCAATGACGGTCTTAATTTTCAGAGATGCAAAAGCGGACGAAAATATTTAACCGGATGGCTTTCTCCACGTTTTTCTTCTCTAATAGCTGTGGGATATAAGTTCCTAGGTGATTTGTATTTATACTAATATGATTCACAAGTGAAAATTTTATAGTAGTCGTAGGTGTCTTTATTTCTTGTATTTTCAATTCATTACTGCATTCGACTTTCTCTTTACATTCAGAGGGATGAATTGTTTAACTATCCATGAGTTAAGTTTTAATAGCAGCAGTCGTTAGCCGACATCTATCAAACGCCTTCATGTCAGTCAGTTTACAAGTCCAAAATAAGTCGTGGTTTGTGGAGGGGCTCGAATTATGGCGTGTCGGTGATGAATGAATCTATTTTGGATATCATCTATAGAGCTATAAAAACAACATTCATCAGTGAAGTGAATACTAAAATACATGTAATTTGTGAACGACATTACAGTATGGTATATTTACGAAAAGATGTTAAAGTTGTATCCATTGATGATGTTATGGTATTGTATGTATGCACATGTATTGGCATTATAAAACGCAATCCATGTTCTCAACAATGTATATTACATGCAACAATTTATTGAAACAATACCAATAAGGGGGTAGGGTAGGTCATGCTTTCAACGTGTACAAATAGTATACAATTTGCAAAACATGATGAGGAGAGCTTAATCTTATGTCGATAGATTGCTAAATTCTGTTAGTATACTTACTGCAGGCAATTTGGGCATCTTATTATCAGCATCATGCGAGTGCATGTCATACTGATGCGTTGATCCTCTTCGCATGCTGAACCATCGGGCCAATCTCCCCCCTCCCTCGTCGTCAGGGGGAGGAGCAGGAGGCGCAGGCGTCGCGACGCCGCTTCGCCATCGTTCACACAACTCCCGCGCACGACTCAGCGTGTTGCGAAGTTGTCCAGTGCTCCTGACACAAGATAAACGTCTATTAATACGCTAGTTGGGGTAAACGAGGAACTAAGGACTGCTATTACTGTTCCAACAATGTATAATGTAGGTTACTTCATGTAAAGATTTAAGATAAACAAAACAAAAGGCCCTTAGAGCTAATTATCCTTCGAGGGAGCTTTTTACATAGTTAAGTTATTAGGGATTGTAAAAGAACATGTGGCAACTAAGACCATAATAGATATTGCTCTAGTCATACATAAACTATCAATGGCAAATTATACTCTTTAGCTTAAATTAATTGAAGCCACGATGGATAGGATGTAAGCAATTAAGCTACCCGCGGAAGAAGTTTAATTAAAGAGAGAAAACAACAATAATTGGTGAAACTAAACTGGGGCTGTTAGATAACTGGCCATTCGGTTAATAGTTTCAATGTAAGTTAACTAAGTTTGCGATTAGATAATATTCTCGGGTTCGAAATTACCTATATACATGTCAATGCTTCTGGTGATGTCATCGTACAAACTAACAATACGATAATTGCAGTTTATACAAACCATCATAATAAATGATCGATCAATAGTAATAAAATGACAATAGAGCAATTATCCGGACAGAATCCTAAACAAAGACTCAAGGTTCATCACATACACCTCGTCTCACATGGAAGAGTATCGGAAGAGTTATTGTACAGCAAATACTTTTTACTTAAGGTCCATACTAAAATTTCTTTTTATTTTTTTAATAATAAAGCTTTATTGACCAAAAAGGTACAAAAGGAGGACTTAACTAGTAATACTCTTATTAGTTCTGTGACTTAACGTTACTTAATGCATTATTTACCAGTCAGCCTTTAGGAAAATCAGAATGAGTTTATGAGCGATAAGCGCTTAGAGATATACTATATTAAAGACATACATTGTAACGTTGTACAAATTTTTAAGTAATTTAATGTAATTAAAATGTCTCATATTAACAAGTTTTAACATATTGACTTAAAACTAAGCCTAAACGAAAATTTAATATAAGAAAAATATAATTTATTAATTTACGTAACCTAAACTGAACTTATTTGTAATTAAAATATTAATAAACATATATTTACATGAAAACAAATTAACATTCAATACTACTTACGGCAGAAGTTAGCCAACTCAAGAACGGCTGAATTCGCAATAGTGACTGCGTCATGCAGCGTTTTTTATGTAGGCAGTTGAGTTGCTTTGTTTCAATGCACATTGGTATAATTCCCTTGTCGCGAGACACACGTATATATGTACGTTCTCATCTCAGATCGTTCTTCTCTATACGTGGTGATTTTGCTGAAGTGAATTTCTTAAATACTAATAAGAATCTTAATCGATACGAGTACCGATATCTATTTAAAAAAAAATTAATGTCAAGTGCTATTCAAACCCGAAATTCGGTAAGTGGCGAACTATTCTTTAAATTTAGTATGTATAGGTAACCTCACTGTCTAGAATCTAGATACATCTTAAATCGGATTGCTAACTTGTAGTAGTGTTTCTAGTAATGTTTTAATAGTAATATTGATTCTGGTTTCGTAGATTTTTGCCCGGGCGTGGCAGTCTTCAACTACCGCCCGGTTTTAAAAGTAAATTTATTCTAGAACAGAGGTTCCCAAACTTATTTTAACAAACGCCCACTTTAAAAAATCTGTTATTTTGTAGCGCCCCCCATTTTTTTCACCATAAAAACCTGAATCACATATTTGTCTTGCCTGTAGTTTAATTCAACCTATATTCTAAACTAGACTTTTTTACAAGAGAGAGCAATAATAATACATACACCAGTACATTAGAGTATCTTTTATAAAAAATAACAATAATCAACATTGTTAATTTTAAATAAAAAAATAGCAATAATAATAATACAATTTTACAATAATAAAGAGTATCGGAAGTGGGGACCTCACCTGCGAAACTTTAAAACACGAAATTTTTTCAGTGTTTTATTCCTTTAACGATATAAATAGCGTTGTGAACGCATTAAAATAATAAATATTAATTACATTTTTAGTTTATATTTGAACAATAAAAAGGATATAAATATGAACTAATAAATGGATGTTGTGTAGTAAGAGGATTTTAATTTCAGTTAATTTTAAAATATGAAATAGCTGAAGTTATAAATCACTCATTGCTTAAATCACATCAGCGCCCCCCAACTTTATTCTGGGCCCGTTACCCAGAATGTTGTAAAACCTTTTTAGTTTGTAAGGTTTTTAATGAAAAGATTCAGAATTTAAAATGTTACTTCAAAATAAAACTGACAATGGTAAATACATCTCTTTTTATTATTTATATTTTATAACACGTTATCAGCACGAAGAAGCTCTGATATTTACAGGAATTGTTATAGTTTTATTTGGAGTCGCTGATATATTGTGAGAATTCAATACAAAAGTGAAAATCACGAAATATTGGTGTTCGAGACTAAACAAAAGAGACTCGAGATGTCATCAGGATCAGGAGATCAGAGAACTGGATCTAGTCTACATTCACTGGCAGGGATTACGCCGCTAAAAGGTAGAGATGGGAATGCCGTTTGGAAATTTAGAATGAGCATGTATTTAAAACATGAAAATTTGTGGAACTGCATACGAGGATATCCAGATGATGACAGTACTCCTAGAAATGTTAAAGAAAGAGATGATGAGATCACTTTGGCTAAAATATGTCTGACCTTGGATGGTCCAGCTATTACAAACGTCAGGAGTTGTAAGAGTGCTAAGGAAGCATGGAGTGCTTTAGCAGCTGCTTATGAGGATAAATCTATGGGACGTAGATTAGCGCTGGAGCGGAAGTTGTACAGGTACAATTTAACAGATTTGAATTGTATGGAATTGTACATAAATGCCGTGATGGCAACTGCTCAGGATTTGGCAGACATTGGTAAAGAGATTGAGGATACATCTTTAGCAGCGATTCTATTAGGAGGATTGACAGCCAGATATGACCCACTTGTCATGGCTTTAGAAAACTCTACAGTTCAGATTACGAGTGAACAGAATTTTCAAGAACATCCGTAACTGAGGAAAGCGTACCTGATGCAGTCATGAAAGTACAGTGCAAAAAAAGTAAAAGGAAAAAGGAGATAATTTGCTTCAATTGCAAAAAGCCTGGACATAAGAAACCAGACTGTCCACTTTTGAATAAAAAATGCTCAGTTGAAGAAAAAGGAAAGTCTTCAAATTTACTTTGTGCACTGAACGCAGCGGACAAGATCAGTAACGAAAAATGGTTTGTAGATTCTGGAGCTAGTGCACATATGTCTGGTAGATCTGATTGGATGGAAAACATTAGAGATTTTCCAATTACTGAGGTAACCATTGCAAATGGAGAGACTTTATTAAGTGCCGGAGTAGGTAATGTTCCTATTATTAGTAACTTTAACTCAAAACGTGGTAAAGAAGTAAAGAAAATATCAAATGTAGTATTAGTTCCTAATTTAAATACTAATTTGGTATCTGTTAAGAAAGCAGTTGAAAGCGGATTTACTGTTCTTTTTGATAAAAAAGGTTGTACGTTTTTTGATGCTCTTACTTTTTCTTATACAGGTGATGCTGTTTCGCACGGGTCCTGTTGTGGTGGATTGTATTCTCCGGATTGTACTGCAAGTCTACCTAAAAAAATATCAGCGTTCGAAATACAGTGTGATGTATCGAGCTTCCGTTTATGGCATAAACGACTTGGTCATCTATGCCGTGTAGGACTAGATACACTTAGCAAAAGTAATGTTGGCATAGAGTATAAGAATGTTGATAAAGAGCCCTGCATAGCGTGTATAGAAGGTAAACAGGCTAGAAAACCTTTCAAACCAATAAAGTACCACAAGGCAACATCTAAGTTACAATTAATTTTCTCCGACCTCATGTGTCCCTTTCAGGTAGAATCATTTCAGGGTAATAGGTATACTCTAACGTTTATAGATGATTTTACACGTATGGTTTTTATTTATTTTATCTCGTCAAAAAGTGAGGTTAAAAATAAATTTTGTACTTTTAAAGCCATGGTAGAACGTGAGACAGGTTTGAAAATCAAAACTTTGAGGACAGATAACGGTACCGAGTACGTTAATAAAGAATTTTCAGAGTACTTAGAAAAGGAAGGAGTGAAATTTGAAACGACGGTAATTTTCAGTCCTCAGCAAAATGGTGTTAGTGAAAGAACGAACCGGTCTATTGTCGAAAAGGCACGTTGTATGCTTTCGGATAGTTCCCTACCCAAAAGTTATTGGCAAGATGCTGTACAGGCTGCGGTATATTTGAAGAACAGATGTCCGCATGTAAAGTTGGATGGCAGAACGCCTTTTGAGGCTTGGTACGGTAAAAAACCTGATTTATCTCACTTGAAAGTATTTGGTTGCCGCGCAATGGTAAAAATTCCAGATTGCTATAGAAAGAAGTTGGATTCAAAGGCACAGGAACGAATTTTCGTTGGGTACTCAGAAGATCCACAAAGTTATTATTTTCGTGAACCAAGTTGTCCTAGAAGGTTAGTGAAAGCTAGAGACGTAGTTTTCTTTGAGAATACCTTCTCAGACCTAAAAGTTCATCAAACAGAATCCCATCCTTTGACATCGTTTGATATATCTCTTTTAGATACACCTAAAAGTCAACCTCGGCAAGATTTGTCAGAAGAAAATACTGTTGATGTTGTGGATTTTGATCAGGTACAGGATCAAAATACTTCAGATTTTCTTACAACAGATGACATTTCTGACGAAGATGATTCAGGTAATCAGACAGTAGTGATACCTGAAGAACGATATCCACTCAGAAATCGTATTGCCAAGCGCTTTGACGCTAATATTGTCAGTCAAATGGGTGATATTGATGAGCCCCAGAGCTTCAGGGAGGCTATGGAATCTAGTGATAGTTTTCAGTGGCAGTCAGCAATGAAGGCTGAATATGATTCGCTGTTGAAAAACAACACTTGCACGCTAGTGGAAAAACCAAATAAAAGAGTTGTACCTTGTAAGTGGGTGTACAAGATTAAAAGGGATGCGAATGGAACAATAGTCAAATATAAAGCAAGACTAGTTGCAAAAGGCTTTAATCAAGTTTGTGGTGTTGACTACAACGAAACCTTTTCACCAGTAGTTCGGAATTCATCTCTTCGTACCCTTATAGCATTGGCGGCAGAAATGGATTTGAAGATGCAACATTTAGACGTGGATACTGCATTTCTGAATGGTGATTTGGAAGAGGAAGTCTACATGCAGCAGCCTGAAGGATTTTCCGAGCAAGGGGCAGAAGGGAAAGTATGTCTGCTCAGAAAATCTATTTATGGTTTGAAACAGGCGGCTCGAGCCTGGAATATAAAATTACATCAAACTTTATCTTCAATAGGCTTTATGCAAACCTCTTCAGAACCTTGTATTTATTTAAAAAAGGTTGGTAGCGAAACAATTATTCTCGCTGTCTATGTTGATGACATAATAATTTTCTATAAAGAAAAAAAATCATTTGATAATGTCAAAAGTGACTTGATGAAATATTTTTCACTGAAAGATTTAGGAATTTTATCTTTTTGTTTAGGATTGAACATATGTAGATCAGAAAACGGAAAAATATTTATTAGTCAGAAGACATATATTCAAAATGTTTTAGAGCGTTTTGGTATGAGTGAGAGCAAAACGGTTTCAACACCTTTGGAAAATAATAAACTTGAAAAGAGTAAAGGTAAAGAATCCTGTTATCCCTATCAAAATTTAATAGGATGTCTTATGTATTTAGCGGTCAATACTAGACCGGACATAGCATATGCGACTAGCTATTTAAGCCAGTTTAATAACTGCTATGATAAGTCTCACTGGTTAGCTGCCAAAAGAGTATTACAATACTTGAAAGGTACAATAGACTTATGTATATGTTACAGAAAAACAAACCAGTACGTATATGGTTTAACGGACGCCGATTGGGCAAATTGTGTATATGACAGGCGGTCATATACAGGATATTACTTCACGATTGCAGGCGGGCCAGTAAGTTGGGAGTGTAAAAAGCAGCCAACAGTTGCACTCTCATCGACTGAAGCTGAATATATGGCTTTATCTAGTGCTGCGAAGGAAGCAATATTTTTGCGCAGGTTAGTGAGTGACATAGATGGAAGGGTCGATACAGTCACACTTTATAGCGATAGCCAGAGTGCCCAAAAAATCGCACTCAATCCCGTCCACCACAATAGAACTAAACATATAGATACAAAATTTCATTTCATTCGTGAAATGATATCTGAGGGTATAATCGATATTAAGTTTTTACCTACAGAACACATGAGTGCTGATGTTTTAACTAAACCATTAAGACGTGTGTTACACGTTAGATGTGTAAAAGATATAGGGTTAATAAATAGATAGTAGATTTTTCTATTTATTCCTATTTATCATATAGTTATCGGTTATTTTGTATCGTTTATATGTATTTTGTTATAAATTGTTATGTGTGGTTCGATTCTTTTCATTAAGGGGGAGTGTTGTAAAACCTTTTTAGTTTGTAAGGTTTTTAATGAAAAGATTCAGAATTTAAAATGTTACTTCAAAATAAAACTGACAATGGTAAATACATCTCTTTTTATTATTTATATTTTATAACACAGAAGCCCCCCTTAAAGCCTCCAGCGCCCACAAGGGGGCGTTATCGCCCACTTTGGGAAAGACTGTTCTAGAACATGTCTGCTCTATTGTGAACTCTGCATTGCACATAGGTAGGTAAAAGTAGGTACGTCCATCACCATCACCTCATATCATCATCACCGCTCATGGCAATGGCTGATCATCAGTTCTTGGGCATTTCTCTAACCATGGACATCGATCACTTCCAGGGTTCCAGATTTGGACTTCAAAGATAGCCGTACGATACTTACGACCTTCCCACGGAAAGACCTAGGCACATTGATCCCACCTACTCGAGTCCTGGACAGCCCACAACATCTGGCCTCCACTGCACTCCACTTCCCAGCACTGGACTCCAGGACAGTACCTTTTTACTTTCTCAAGTGTTCAGATCGACCGGTATAGTAGGGCCTCTGGATCCACCCTGAGTTAATTTTTTAATAAATTATATTTTTCTAAAGCTGAAGTTCGTGTTGTTCATTTAACACCTCGCACACTACGCTTCAACATATACAATACATAAATATATACATACTCATACATATTGTTAATACAGCTACATTCGTATACATACATATACATACATAAATACATAATATAAAATAAAACAATTTAAAATAATTTAGGACAATGATTAGTTCTGCTGCAACAAATTAGCTAGCACGCACCTTGCGTGTGGACTTTTTTTTTTAAAGTTTTACATTCGCCAATCACCATCCATTCCCTTTTTAGGTCTTCCAGAATTATTATTTAACCCGTTTTAACTCAAAATTGTAGAATATTACTTTCCGATTTTCTGTTTTGTTTCTGTTTAATTTAACAAATTAAGCTCACTTTATCATTGACGGTTAGCAATGCGTAAATGCACGTGTAAATGGAATACATTACGGTACATTTGGTAATGTGCTGGAACATAAAACATTATTTGCGGTTGCCCCACGGCGCTAAACAATCTGACTAATGAAATTTTATAAATCTATCGGTTATGGTGGTTACGATTTGTTTGTTTTTATTGCTGTATTTTGTGCATTATCTCTTCTGAATAGAGAACAATCGCCTGCAATTCCAAGGTTACCGTTTTCTTTTTATGAATAATGCAGACCGCAATCTCAATGCGCATTGTCTGTGTGGTCGTATCTTAGTATTCATTCACATGAAAAACTAATCCAATAAAATCGAATAGATGATTTGTATGACGCTTTTTATTAGGCTGCACAATACGAGCCTGGTATAATATAAACGCAAACGAGTGAAGAACTTTCATGTATCGATGCAGAATTTCTTGACGATCTATCCATAAATAGTACAAGACCAAGTGGCTATTTCTGCCTATCTCCTTGTGTGCCATGAATTTACTTGCGGTTCTAACCTACATTTTTAGATTTCCTTGAGGAATGTCTATAAAACTCGATCAAGCGAAACGGGGGCGTACCATAGTTATAAATAAACTTTTCATTGCAACCATTCAGATCTTTACTGTAACTAACAGTTCGATATCTTTAAAAGGCATAGACTATTATCCCTTGCCAGACATGGGCACAACAAGCGTGTAAAGGCAATGAAATTTAACAAAGTTATAATTTAACAATTTAATATCGCAATAAATAGTCATGAGAAATATTTAACAACATGCATAAGTTTAATGTTAATTGCTTCATTCTCAATCGTTACCATAAAAGGTTTAACAAAGATAAATGAAATATGGTTTGCAAGAGTTCGTATTGTATAATTAGTTCATAATATGGGAAGGCATATGTTGTTCACATTCACACGTGATTACGTAGATTTTCTTTGTTTAGCATTGACTTATCAGTGACTAGAGGTGGCTCTTTGATCTGCAGGTCAAGTCAGTCAGTTTGACTTTCGGATCTCGTAAGCAAGCCTGGCTTTTCGATCACCCATCGTGATTATGCCAATTAAGTATTACCCTTTGCCCGAGGCGCTCGGGTCTTTGCTTGTTTGCAGATTATTACTTCAATTTAATGTTTTATCGTCTTTATGTAATACGTTACGTTGACAGCAACGAAGCGATTTACCTCCTTATTGGCAGTTTAACGAGTAATAAATATTAATAAAGCTGTATCGGAATATTAGCATCTTGCCAAGAATTCGTGCAGTTCTGCGAATGTGGTAATTATGAATAGTTTCAGGTATTTTGCAAGTGGTGCAGTTATTTAAATAAGAATCAAATGTTGTAACTAAATGTCTTGATTCGATTGCTAAAACTGTTTTCAACACTTGTCAACTCATAAGATCGTAATGAAATAGTGATAATTTACAAGTTAACAATATTACAGTTGATTTTTTTATTATCTCCCAGAACTTACACTTAACAACATAATTAAAGGTTATTTAATATCACCTTATATAATATCAATTTAATTTACACTTAATTTACACATCATCTAAACAAAACTGTGTCACTAATACACTTATCACTATCGTAAAATGATAAAACAGACAAATGATATACCTAATTAGTAAACCCAGACGGTTTTGCATTTTCACCTGATAAGGCTATCGCTGTCATAACATAACAATGCAAGGTGTTTACACGGATAAGATAAGCCTTTGTATTAGATGGCCAGGCTGTTTCTTCATGTTTAGTGTAAAGACCCCCCAGTATAGGGAGCGATGATCTCACGAACTTTTTATAGATGCAGCAGGCATGCAGGGTCCAAAAATTCCTAACTTCCTTTAACAACAGCGCAGTTACGAAGAAATAATACCTTTGATGATTAATAAAAAATATTTCTACCACCAAATTATAGGTCTTACGTATATTTGCTTAATAAAATACAATTTCCAGTTCTTTACAATTGTAAAGGGCTGGAAATGGCTCCTAGGGATAATCTTTGCGTGCCATGAAGTACCTATGCGAACGCGCAAAAAAATCATAAAAATATACCTACTATGAGTTTTATTTTTGTAAGGTGGACCTATAGTAAATGCTTACATTGCAAATAAAACTGATAAAGTTACACTTTTTCCGGCGCAGCCTTATCAGTTAGATTACTATAGTCTATCTCGTTTCCGATGTGAAACAGGATATCGCGTAAGACCTACTTTGTACGGTTTCTGCCAGATTACGTTCGTTGGCAGGTTGGGAATTAGGTCAACTGAAGAGATTTTAGCGATTTGCTTAGCTAAGTACGTAATATTTTGATATTTATTTATTCTATTACACACAGAATAATAAAATGTAATGTGTTATCTGGTTAAAATAGTTTACAATATTGTAAAGGGCTGGTGGAAATGGCTCCTAGGGATAATCTTTGCGTGCCATGAAGTACCTATGCGTACGCGCAAAAAAATCATAAAAAAATTACTTTACATAAACATACATTTTATACATAATTATGTATAAAATGTAATATATGATCTTTATATGAACAGAATGAAAACAAATTCTCTCAAATTCATCTATTAATTCGGATAATTACGTTTACTATCCAGAAAAGGGCGAATGTTTTTAGAGTGCTTTGAATAATGAGACTAGATATACATATATACATATATAAATATATATGTATATATATATATATATATATATATATATATATATATATATAGTATCGAAATCGAAATATAGTAACAAGAAGTACATGTTTTTTGAAGTGAAAACTTCTTTAGCAGCGTTGTACACTTTTTTGTAAGGGTAAAAAATGTAAAACTCGCGTCAGGGCGTTAGGGTGTCAGGACACGTGACTCTGATCGAAAATTCGTAAGACGGATGGAGAGAGACAACCGGCGCGGCGTAGGAGAGGAAGTATCCCCCTATTTTTCTACGGCGCGGCGAAAATGTATGCAGGCGCCTGCTGTTTCGTTTAGGCGGCGCAAGACGCTTGCACGAATGTTCGTGTGTGTTTATGTCACAGCGTGCCACGCGCATCCATGGATGGTGACAGTGACAGCTGATGGCTCGACCGTCTGTGTAGTGGCCATACTGCTGTGTATTCGTAAAATTCGTGTATATTAAACGTTTAATTAATGTAATATAAATTGTCATGTTTGTGTACGATAGCGCAATAAATAAATATTGTATTCTACTACATAAATGATAGTACTTTTATACTGATAATTAAAGCAATTCGTGCAAAATTATTCCCTAACCACCCCAAAATATCAAAATTGCACAACGTTAATATTCAAGTTTTCACTTCTGCCGGCACTCCCGGAGTGCAACCCGTCGTTTTTCTTTTCTTTTTAGAATGTTGTGTAATGTTTATTATGCATTTTTTTTGTAAAACGTAAATAGTTATTTCCAACGCTCACCCATATGCTGTATCATTTACAACTGTACAGCTAATAGGCATGTAACCCCAATTAGACGATGAAAAACTGTAGCCAATGACAAAACAATCAGTGTTAATGAAGTGCGCCTGATAAAAGTATCTATTTCAGTATAATGCTTTGCGGTTAACTCGGCTTATGAACCTAAGTGCGGTTATGAAGTGATACACTTTGATGGACATGAGAACAACAACTGATGTACATTCTTATCTGCTCTTATACCTTAATGAAAAAAAAAATACATTTTGTGTAAGTTGTTTGTAGCGTGTTGTACGATTTATCCCTCTTTCTCAAGCATTTTTAAAATTAATATTTCAGTTTTTGGAATATTATCAAGATATACCAAGGTATAGGTAGAACTCAACGGGATTCTAGATTCTTATCGGAACAAGTAATGACAAATTGATCATTAATGTATGTGAAAGAGATGATGAAGCAATTTATATGAGAGACGAGTTGAAGATTATCAGTATATCCAGTGTGGCATGTAATTATTTAAGTATTATAAAAATACAACTTCGTGCCTAAGATTATAATTCTAGGACAAAATATAGAGACATACAGGCCTAAATACAACTGTCTATTATTTATCATTAGCAGCAGTAAAATCATATGCACACGGTCGATGTGTGCCTTGACATATTTTTATAATCGCCCATGTCACGAGTACTGTTTGAAAAGCGATAGTGGTGGGAATGCAAACAATTTTGTTTCTATTGATATGAGTATGTTTTGAAGCTGAGGTGGTCAAGTGGTTAGTGTCTCAGTAGTTCTGACCACTTGACCATCTCAAGAAAGTTCGGGATATGGCTCGCGGCTATTTTTACAGACCCCCGAACCATATCCTGAACTATCTTGAAGATTTTATTTTAATCTATTTATTATATCTCAGTATTGTCTGACCTAACTTGCTTTGCTCAACTCCGTTTGCTGCCATCAAATATTTTTCGCCATTAAGCGAAGTGTCTTGTTAGGTATAAAGGAATTGTCACTTATCTTCTACTTAATCATTGTTTTCCGTCAACAACTTTGAGGCTAGAAACTCAGTAACTTATATTTAACATTGTAGACCAGACTGAGGAAGTGGTAAATGACAGCATTGACGGCAGCTTAAATTTTCAAATGCCGTCGGCATATGGACATTTCAAAAGGCTTTAAAAAGACTGCCGTCAACAGTTTGTGCATCCGACTAAACAGTTCAGCTCCTAACGATATTTCTCGGAACGAGGTCTAAAAGCGTGAACGCTCGTTTTGAAGGCAGTGCTCTGGGCACAGGAAATTCGTGTTAATTGGCCCAGGCCTGCTAATTGTCGGGAGACCACACCGAGACCGGCGTATGCCAACTGTCAACATGGCGGCGTAACAGGTGAAAACAGATTTTATGATCTAATGCTTCCTAGCCATATTGTACAACGTAAGTTTGCACTGACTCGGTAAGGCAAAATAATATATAAGACGGCCAATATGAATATTTAACTATGTCAACGACACCACGAAACATTTCTTCTAGTGTGTAAATAAGACTTAATAATTTAATTTACGGCAGTTATTTTAGTTAAGTTCATAATGAAATGATCAGGCCAACTAAAAAAAAAATGATTGAACTTATTTATTCCCTATTCGCATATCATAAATATGACTTTGTTCCCGTAGAAGTTAGAAATATTCTTAGTTTTGAATCTAGGAACGATATAGATGATTTACGAAAAAATATTGAGTGTTTTTTTGATGAACGTCTTACTCATAACAGTCATAACGGCTGGCTATAAAGATATCATAAATATGACTTCGTTCCTGTAGAAGTCGGAAATATTCTAATAATTTTTAATTCGTTTTATACTTTATGAATGAATATGATTACTATGTAACATTTTTTGAATTCTTATAAAATATAACAATCTTTATAGAGATTTAAAGGCCCGTTACCGTTTCCATTCCCTTTCCCGTCATTTACTAGAGCGAGAAAGAGCGATGGAACGCTTTAGCATGGCCTAGGTAGTCTTCTTTTCTTAAGTAGTAGGTCCCCATAAAATCCCAGTTGAGTTTCGAAAAATCCTGACACGTATAAATTCATTTACCGCCAGGAGTTCCTCTGCGAAGTTTCTGATAAAATGGTCTAACTGATCTTGTTTCTCCATACAAACTTTGAACCCCGTTTTACCCCCTTAGGGGTTGAGTTATGAAAAATCCTGTCTTACTACCCCTATAACCTCTTAAGGAACCTATGTGCCAAAGTTGCGTCTCTAGACCCAGCGGTTTGGGCTGGATATGTCAGTCAGTCACTAAGCCAGACATTCAGTTTCTTCATATATATACAGATTATCTTATATCAATAGCTCAATTTAATTTTTAATTGTTTGAGAACTATTACATTTACATTTTTAGATATATAAAGTATCTAAGTTATAAAATCAAGCTTATTTACTGTACGAGTAAATACATAAAATCATAAAGTTAAAATTTATAAAAAAAAGACAATAAGTTTCAATTTCTCCCCTCTAGAAGGCAAGAATTACTTCTAATTTTAGGATAGCGATCAATCTTACTTACTCCTGTCATACGAACTACTTCCTTCGTTTGAAATATTAATAGTCCACGAGCCCGCTTCGGCTAGGCGCACATCATTTTATAAAACCAGAAAGTTTGTCTGCGCACGTCACCAATACAGGTAAGAACGATGAGCGACTATGTAATTTGGGTAGTGGTTACTTTGACAGGTAACAGGTAACAAAGGTGTAAAAAACAGCACCTTAAATACATTAAGATATAAAGCTCGGTTTTTTGATATTTTCTTTAGAATATAATAATAATATTTAAAATGACGTCATCCATTGCCGGACACTTAGTATGGTTTCAACCCCCTGCCGGACACCCCGAAACTCTAAAAAATTGTGATTACACTTACGTTGTAGTATAAAAGCTGAATTTTATATATGTTTCTTGGGGGGCTATGAAAAGAAGTTACCCCAGTAGCCGGACAGTTTTCATGGTTTTTTACACCTTGCCAGAGGCCTTGAGAGTCCGCCGTAAGTGCGAGCGCGAGGCAATATATATTCAGGCGGGTTCTGAGTGAGATGTGAGTTTGCTCTATTGCTATCTTTAACTGCTTATTTTTTACTTACTCAATATTATATCTTTAACTATTTTTTATACTTAACAAAAAATAAAAATACTAACTTAACAAAATAATTCCATAAAATTATTTTGACTAAAAAATACATGCAAAAAAAAATTATCTAATAAAATTTTCATGGCTAAAAATATAAAAACAAATCTAAAAAATTAATCCATAAATTTTCAGAGTTTTGTTAATATTTTTGAGTAATTCAAGTTTTGACTGTGTGAGGTAATAATATTGTTTATCGTAAGAAATCCAATGAACAAATATTTTTATTATATTCATAGCCATCTTATAGAAAGTAAAAAATATTCTTAATATTATTACAGAGTTAAAAAAATGTTATTGTATATAAAAATGATTTAATAATGCTCAGAATTTTCATCGTTGTCGTCAATATTTTCACCATCTTCGTCACTACTACTCCAGTTCTCTTGATTGACAAAAAATACTATGGGATGGTGTATGGTGTAAGTTTTAAACTAAAAGCGGATTTATTTTAGTATAAATAAAAAGCCTAACTTGGCATGTATAATGTTTTGTTTTACGAAAATTTGGTTTTAAATATAAAAATCCGGGGAAAAAAAGGCTAACATTCAATTTATAAGTACCTACATCATAGAAACGAGTAGAATTCCCATAATTTAGAATTGAAAATTAAGTATGTTTCCTAACGATCACAAAATGATACAATACTTACTAGTTATAAAACAAAACACGGAAAAATGAATTTTTAAAAGTGCAGGTGTCGAATTTCAAAGTTTTTTCACGTATTCGAGCCATTATTGCTAATTAGCCAATGAGCGCGTTTTGTCACTCGAAGGGTTATTTCACGTTTTCTGTACGTCATGCTTAATTCTGACTTATCACAAGATTGGAAAACAGGGTTTTGGAACACTAATGGCAACCAGCCACAGCAAACTAAACAATCTTTTATTCAAAATTAGTTTACATTAAACTGGACTTAACTATTAATCAACAAAGTGATATGATGACACACATGACATGACACGACATGGCAGATCAAAAAGAATTCACACACACATTCACAGATATTAAGCTAAAGGACTCGTTTCCAGACCCGTAAACCAACCAAAAAAAAAAAAATAGACAGATGAGCGAGATACACAGAGGAAAAGAGTGAAACAAATATAGTCTCCATAAAAATTATGCCCTGTTCCAAACAAATTTTTCCTTTTTCTAAGTTGCGACAGACTGGTATAATAGTTCAACACACAATACAGTGTAAACGACAGATGGTGCGCAATAAAAGATCGCAATAGAGCAAACTCACCATCTCACTCAAACCCGCCTGAATATAAATTGCCTCGCGCTCGCACTTACGGCGGACTTTCAAGGCCTCTGGCAAGGTGTAAAAAACCATGAAAACTGTCCGGCTACTGGGGTAACTTCTTTTCATAGCCCCCCAAGAAACATATATAAAATTCAGCTTTTATACTACAACGTAAGTGTAATCACAATTTTTTAGAGTTTGAGGGTGTCCGGCATGGGGTTGAAACCATACTAAGTGTCCGGCAATGGATGACGTCATTTTAAATATTGTTCTAAAGAAAATATCAAAAAACCGAGCTTTATATCTTAATGTATTTAAGGTGCTGTTTTTTTACACCTTTGTTACCTGTTACCTGTCAAAGTAACCACTACCCAAATTACATAGTCGCTCATTGTTCTTACCTGTATTGGTGACGTGCGCAGACAAACTTTCTGGTTTTATAATATGATGTGCGCCTAGCCGAAGCGGGCTCTTACTCTATAAGAAATTGTGAACATATCCTCAGCCAAAAAGTACTCTGTTATAATAACTTATATTATGTATTAGTGATATGATTGATTTATGATATGACATGTTTAAAAAAAATTCAAATTTACATGTTCGTAGCTTTGTCGCTAATATATAAACGAACAAACTAATTTGTTTGTTTACTTTGCTACGCTTTAGATGGTAAATAAATTAAGGAAATTAATGTTGACTTATGATTATATTCCTTTTTTATATAATTACTGTTAACGATGTTGGGTCAGGCTTAAGTAACTAAGAAGTCAAGGCTTACAATGGACCGATATGTTATCATTTATCATAGTAATTTATGCTCGCTCACGTGCAAATGTTGGATTTTTTAATTTGGTCTGCGATCATAAAATGCAGTCATTCTTGGGATTTTTTAAAATACTTAAGTAGATAACTACTTTGCGTTTATATTATTTATCGTTTTAATTAATTTGTATTGATGCTTAAAAGATGTCAAACCATATAGTAAGGTCGTCAAACGTTAGAAAACCATCTCATACCTGTGGTCCAGGGTTGAGTTGAGCCTTTGCGAGCGCCTGAGCGGTGTATTCCGGATAGAGCTCACCGGCTCCTCCCAGCTGCCGCCCGCAGTCCGGTGCTCATCTAGAAAAAAAAATTAACTTACATTAACAACAAAAATAGTATGCATGTGATTATAAGAGGCGATAACTGCGTTCCCAAGAAGGGTTCACTTCACCTGTCTGAAGTGAACCCTTCTTGGGAACGCAGTTATGCCAGCCAGTCAAAAAACTACAGCCGAACCTTCAAAATTATATAATGGCTTTTCCTGCTTCACTTAGCACGGTTTCCGGCATCCATAGAAAGATCGTTGACATGCATTATGTATGTTTGTTTCACATCTAAGGATGCAACAGGGAACGCGCTTAGTTGAGAAAAAGAACGTACACTACGTGTTCATCAAACTATTTATTTGTGGAATTGATCATGATTATCTATGCTAAAACCCGGAAGATTTTAACAAACATAGTTATTGGTATATGGTGTCATAATGATCAACTACAATTGGTCAAACCGCAAGTCACTGACACCCAGGGAATAATGGACGTCACGGGAAGTAACTCATCCGGCGTGTTTATTAAACATGTCACGTAATTTGTCATTTCAAAATCTTTTGAACAAAGACCAAACAGTTGCAACAATAATAGAAAGGAATTACTTAAGTATAAATAATTAAGTGTATACATTAGTAATTAAGTATAAATGTATACTCAAGTATTAAATTGTTTTTCATCATTTGACTGAATCGGTCGATCGCCCACACCCTCAAGAATTTAGATCAAGTTAAAATTACAAGTAGCCATTAGTGAATAAAGAACATTGCTTGTTAAATTGAGAAAGGAACGAGCGCAGGCACAAATAAAATACACATGTGACGCATCCAATATTATTTCTGGACGAAGCTACGCCGAATATGCGTAGCAAAATTTCTCACTGGCACCCTTTGAAGTTGTAATTTTTTAAACATTTAAGATTGAATCAGCTTATTTTCACAACCACAAATAGATATGAGATTAAAGTTGAAACAAACAAACGTTGGCTCGCTCAAGATTTATATTCACACAAATATGTACATACACGTAGATTAATGATAAAATAACTCCTTTAATAGATCCGAATTCGAAGTGTATACGAATATTGAAAGACATGTTTGACTTCATCCTGTATTTTAACCGACTACCAATTACAATCGTTCCGACCTTGAACAGAGCGTAGGTGGCGCACCAGTCATGATGCCGTAACACCACGTGTTCAAGTTACAATAAAGTTTGCTTTATTATATCACTTTTAGAGAATACTGGGGTATAAATTGTTCAAATAGTTGATGTAAGTACATTAGAAGATAAAAAGACAACATCGGTGTAATTAGAAGTTACAAAACTCAAAAACGACAACTATAAGCATGTTTAGTTATACAACGAATTGTTCAAACGGAAGACAATTATATTCAGCAAAATTGTCCAGCATTGAAATTTCTGTGACTTATAATATGATGACTATTTAATAGATTACAAAAATCTAATTCATTGAATTTAGAGTAAAACCTTTAAATTGATGACATGTACTATTTCACTGGGACGTACCTACAGATAAATGAAAATTAAATTCCATGAAGCAATTACCTACATTTAGTCTTCTTTATCAGCTTATGCTTAAATTTTGTTAGTTTATTGCACTTTTTAGCACGTTTCAGTGTATCACTATCGTACATTTCGCGTCGTTTTTCCATTACTACAAACTGTGATTATATACAATACACAGCCTCTAGATCCAAATTTTACCATGCCACATCGCCAAATGCTATATTTTAATTAATTCACTGACACCAACGCGTAACGAAACAGAATTCACGTGCTGGCACTATACAGCTTGATCGTAAACTAACTTAAACTTTTCTCAATGAGGAGCTAACTAATAGTATCTCAAGTAATAAGATTGCCTTTGATTGTACTTTGGTACCGAGGCTAGGGGCCAACTGACCAGGGTTGACGACCCATTCATAGCCAGTGTATAATAGCTCTCGAAGTCAATATTAACACAGATGTTCAATTAGTTTGTGGATGGGTTATGAAATTCTAGAATATTGTTTCACGCTCATTCATTCGAAGCTTTGTTTTTGTGAATGGCTATGATTCCTGTCGTATAAAATGATTACTAACCAATTTTTATATACCTAGGTATCGTGTCGTAAATGAGCGTTAATTTACTACGTGTTATATATTTGTAGAATGAATGAATAATTTGTTTCTTCTAGCTATTATGATTTATGATCATTATCATCACCATGCATCTAAGGAGTGTTTTTTAATAATAAGTGTAGGCTTCTAGTTCTAGCAAACGTATTCACTTTGCTATGAGTACCTATTTTGTTCTCGTTCCCCTAATTCTAAGATTTACAGCGAAAAATTGATGAGTTGGTATTGCATCGCTATGATATGACCAAGTCATCTTAAGACGAAGTGGTAGCTAAAGTGGCGCTCTCATTTGAAATAAATTGTTTAAAACTAAATATGGTGATAATGTAAAAATTTGATTTGTATCAATGTATAGAAAGACCTTTATACTATTTTATGAATAACCTTTGAAATTATTACTAATAGTCCGTCTAGTTTTAAAACTGTTTTACGCCAAAAGTGGCCACTTTTAAAACTAGACGGACTGACAATATTATTTACAAAGGTTATTCATAAAATAGTTTAAAGGTCTTTCTAGACATTGGTACAAATCAAATTTTTAAATATCCCCATATTTAGTTTTAAACAATTTATTTCAAATGAGGGCGCCACTTCTGCTATCGTTTCGTCTTAAACAAATCAAGAATTTAAATCAAAAGAGTTATTTTTATAGCTATCGTACAGGTTGTACATTATTTTAAAGGTGTTTATAGCTTTATCGGTAACCCTGTTTCTGGGTAGTTCTCATCATCTGTTATCACAATCGCGGCTGGAATTAAGACGTACACATCCTGAACAGTGTTGACCTCCCTTTCACTACTCTAGATAGCGGGGGCTATGTAAACATAAATCACAGGAGATAGCGTTCCTAGAGTTGATAACTTACTGCGAATATGGGCGGTCATGCAGTCTGCTTTCATCTTTTTGCTCGATACAAATTGACGATTACATTCGTTGCAGATAGCAATACTTCACCGTTATAGACCAGCCGATAACCTCATAAGATGGAATACTAACCTGACGTATACTTGTAAATAGTACAGGTTGTATATTGTATACCATAACAAGATTCGATTTATGTTTGGTCAGTATCGGATGATCTCTGAGTCGGGTATCGAGATCTGAGCCGCCGCTGGGCGCGCCCCGTCACTCACATTTTCATTGTTTCAACCGCCTAGATGATATGATTCATGCGATTGCAAGTCTTGCCTCGAGATAAGAACGCAGCAAATAGGCCGTTGCAGGCGCGCATGCGAACAATCGCAAGTACAGGGTATTATGAGCTTGACACAATTCTAAAAGCGTTGTGTGCGGGATTATGCGGGTTTATTATGTTGTTATCAGACTGTAAGCGGAGACACCGACAGTGCTGCTTGCTAATACAATCTGGTTTAAAGCAACATAGTAGTTTCTGAATAAAATTCTTTGAATCTGTATAAAATAATAGGTATACGTACAAGACTCATGTAAAATGACTATTTGCCGGGGCGTATTGTGGTTTACACCTTAGAACTTACTTTAACCGAAAGATAACTACAACGTTTGACGTCAATTTGCCGGCAATTCAAGGAATCATATTGAATAATCGGAAATGCATTGGGTTTGACCGGTGACTAAATAGCTGAATAGGTACAAATACTCACTTTTCCTACTTTCTGAGGAAACTTTATACTATAATATTGCCACAGTATTCATAGAATTTTATTTTATTTATTTTATTTTATTTAGATCTGAAATAAGTAATTACCTCTCTTTCACTGTAACCAAACTTAAAAAATTTAGTAAGTGTAATCCCACATCTCCTACAGAAATCACTTTGTATTGCAAGCTAGTAGCGCAATAACATACTATATGATTAATAGCTCCACTGGCCAAACAATTAAGGCCGACTACACAATCTGCCATACGAGCGATTACCTAAACGGCCTAGTTTGGAGAACGTTCCCTTAACTATGATTAGCAGCTGCGGCTGTGTCGGCCACTTGCGGCCGAATCTGGGCAATGAGTTGAGGGACTCAGGAAGGCCTGTTCCTTATTCGCCACAGTTTCGGATCTCCACGCTTATATTTAATTTATTTCTTTCAACAAACAAAGAGCGTTGGAAGACAATCCGGTTTTAACTTTTCTTTAGTTTTTGACGACCTCCGTGGCGTAGTGGTCACCATTCCGTGGACACCACCCTTCTGGCAAGTAGGCGACCAATACTGTGAAAATAAGTTTCTTTCGGCGCTTCTTCTCAGCAGTGGTCGTTACGAAGCGCTGGTATCGATAGCTTTTTTTTAAAAATAAATAAATTTTAATATTCTTTACACGTAACGTAAATTATATTTATTGACGTGTAAAAGTGAGGTCTAATTACTGAATAAACATTTGAATCTTTGAATCCATGCTAGTCCGCTACCCAGAGGTTCCGGGTTCGATCCTCAGTCAGGGCAAGTTAGAAAATGGTCTTTTTCAAATTGTCCTGGGTCTTGGGTGTTATCTATATGTGTATTTGTTATAAAGTATAGTATCGTTGAGTTTTTATCAAATAACACAAGTCTCGAAGTTACTTTGGGGCTAGGACAATCAGTGTAATTTGTCCTATATATTTATTTATTTATTATCTTTAAAGAGCTAGGTTTTTTATCATCTTCTAAAAAGGTGATTATTTCCAATTCAAAGTGTTATTTCTAGTACTTTTTAGGGTTCCGTACTTAAAGGGTAAAACGGGGATCCTATTACTAAGACTCCGCTGTCCGACCGTGTCTGTCCGTCCGTCCGTCTGTCTACCACCAGGTTGTATCTCATGAACCTTGATAGCTACACGGCTACACAGCTGAAATTTTCACAGATGATGTATTTCTGTTGCCGCTATAATAATAAATATTAAAACATAATAGAATAAATATATATAAGTGGGGCTCCCATACAACAGGGGTAATTTTTATTAGATGAAGGTATATAGAGAACTGAACACTTCGTGCGCGAGTCCGACTAGAACTTGGTTATTTAGTAAGTATTGCATTTTATTAAACACAAAGAAACAGAATTGCAAAAAAAAGCAGGCCTTTGCATTCTAGTGACACATGAATATCTTTTAAATAGAATTCGGGCTCATAAAAACGAAAATAGTTGGGAGAATCAAAACTGTTCCTGATCAGGAACATTCTACTTAATCTGGAGAGTAGATAAGGGCAATGGGTTGATAGGAATTGTTCAATTACGTTTATTCAAATGGTTAAGAATGTCACTTACAATATTGCCTCGACGGCTCTTGCCACACATGGGCGCCCACCTACCGGCTGTTTCATTGTTTCAATACGAATTAAATTATGCCGCATGTTTTATTGTGCTGAATTGTTCTATAATTCTGTATTGAACTAGATGCGTATTGTGTAATTTAACACGCGTATTAAATATTAAAATGCGCTATGTATGGAGATTTGAACTTGTCTATCAAAAGTAGTAACGAAAGTATTTTTTTATAAGATTTGATATTCACAAACTTGAGAGTCCCCTTACCCTAGACCAGAGGTTCCCAAACTTATTTTGTCAAACGCCCACTTTAAAAAATCTGTTATTTTGTAGCGCCCCCCATTTTTTTCACCATAAAAACCTGAATCACATATTTGTCTTGCCTGTAGTTTAATTCAACCTATATTCTAAACTAGACTTTTTACAAGAGAGAGCAATATAGTACATTAGAGTATCTTTTATAAAAAAAAATAACAATAATCAACATTGTTAAATAAAAAAATAGCAATAATAATACAATTTCACAATAATAAAGAGTATCTGAACTCGGAAGTGGGGACCTCACCTGCGAAACTTTAAAACACGAAATTTTTTCAGTGTTTGATTCCTTTAACGATATAAATAGCGTTGTGAACGCATTAAAATAATAAATATTAATTACATTTTTAGTTTATATTTGTACAATAAAAAAGGATATAAATATGAACTAATAAATGGATGTTGTGTAGTAAGAGGATTTTAATTTTAGTGAAATTTAAAATATGAAATAGCTGAAGTTATAAATCACTCATTGCTTAAATCACATCAGCGCCCCCCAACTTTATTCTGGGCCCGTTACCGCCCCCCTTAAAGCCTCCAGCGCCCACTTTGGGAAAGACTGCCCTAGACAGAATGGGACTTTCCCATACAAACGTAGTTTACGTTTTATTTTGAGACGACATGTCAGATATGGGCGAAATTATGTAATTTCAAAGAAATTGCATATATTACGGCATATAACTAACTAGTTTTCACGGTTAAAATGTGAAATTAAAAGAGAATATAGTGTATTATATCATATTTGACCATCAGTATGGATAACTTCTACACCCTCATATTTTCTTTCCAGTTCATCATTTTACCGTAGAAAATAAATTATAACCCCAGATAATTGTGATTTCTTTAAAATTACAATTTTTTACCGAAATCTGACATGTCATTTCAAAATAAAACGTAGTCTACGTTTGTATGGAAAAGTATAGGGTAAGGGGATTCTTAACTTATTATGTGTAGGGTATAATTCCATTTAATGCATTTGTTATTTACTTAGTAAATAAAAATGTCACGATGTCATTAGTTATTAATTACTAGATTATTGCACTTGATGTGCAATGTCAAATATTATTTACCGTAATAATATATCATATACCTTAGCTTACAAACAAGTTGCAATAAAGAAATAAATAAAAGTACATTTGCTGTTTATGAATTAAAAAAAAATGAGTTAGGTGATTTGTAAAAATAAAAACCGTTGAAACACATGCATTTTATTTGTGCTAAAATAGGTGTGTTGCGAATGTTGCTTTAATATTCTTATTTACTTATATCGGGTGGACTGTCTGTTACCTCAATTTATTAGCAGGAGAAAATTGCAAGTGACAAGCATGCGTAGTGTTAAATTGCATTTTTCGTGTACCGAGAGTATTTTTCTAATAGCTTTCACCTTCGTATATAGAGTTAATTTAATATGTAATAGCTAAAAATGTCAGAATAATTAATTACAATATGTGCATATTTACGGCATTATGCATTTGGAATTTGACGACATCTGTGGCCTAGTGGTCATCATGCCACGCTGTCACACCAAAGGTCCCGCGTTCGATTCCCGGTCAGGTCAAGACGTCAAGAAAATGATCTTTTCAGATTGTCCTGGGTCTTGGATGTTTATCTATATATGTATTTGTTGTACAATATAGTATTGTTGAGTTAGTATCCCATAACACAAGTCTCGAACTTACTTTGGGGCTAGCTCAATCAGTGTGACTTGTCCGAATATATTTATATTTATTTATTTTACATTTTATATTGTTTTTATGGATATGTGTAGGGTTAAGAAACACCTGCTGAAGTGCCACGCCACTGGTTAGGCTCTTGCACTGGGCAGGGCATCTGCAGCAACTTAAGATCAGAGACTAATGACGGAATAGGATATGTGCTGAAGAAATTTTAAGTTGCAGTGGCTCAATTAGTTGAGCATTCGGGGTACAGACATGTGTGTGTTAAAGGCAAGTGGTTAAAATCCTTTTCGTGGTGAATATTTACAACTAGCTAAGCCCGCGGGCTCCGCTACCCGTGGGAATTTTAGGATGAAAAATATCCTATGTCCTTCCCCGGATCTAAAACTATATCCATACTAAATTTCATCTAAATCGGTTTAGTGGTTGAAGCGTAAAGAGATAACAAACAGACATCAGTAGGAAGTAAGGATTAAGAATAATGAAAGAAGCGTACCGTCCAACATCTGGGTGATTCATTTTCGGGGAAGCAAGGCTGGTTTGACAGAAGTATCAGTATCGTTCTAGACGAGAAAGGACCGGAAGGGCAGTCCTATTTGAGGATGACCTCGATTGAAAAAAGTAAAACATTTACCTATAGGCTTGTTCGGTTCCTCTATCACCGGACATAGCTTAACTTTGTTCACGACGATTACCAAAGTAAACTGCATTATCTCGGAACACTGTCACTTATCCTCGCACTTATCCTCACATAATCAGGCGGATGCATCGTCAGCGTGCTGCACACAGCAGAGACCGTTTAAAACTAACCCGAATTAACATAATTGCGGCAATTGCTCGGCCTATACGGCCATGTTGAAAAATTAATATCAACATTGGCGGCAGGCCAGTAATTATTACTATTTTACCCTCATAAACAAAGCTAAATTGCGCGCTCGCCTCCCGCATCAATTGAGAGCGGCGCGAGCGCAACGGGGGTCTTTCGGTGACGGAAATAAATACAATTGATGCTATTTGTAGAAATGGCAAGAGTAATCGTAACAAAGCTAGCGTGTTTAGTATTTACTTCGAATCGTCACAACAATTTCACATGCCAAGACATTTCGCAAATTAAATGTTATCGAGAATTGGGGTGTTTGTAAACAGTTAGGTACGTGTTCTAGATCTAGAAGCACGAGGGATGATATAAAGTATAGAATTCGGCTTTCTGATTCACAAACGAATTAACGTTTTAAAACAGACGGTTAGAATAATACATAGAAATTAGTCAGGAAGACTATGAAAAAACTACGTCTATTGTTTTGATCAACAAATCTTACCTAAGGCAGGCCTGTGTCACTCCCCGTTTAGGTATCAAAAATACAACCTACATTATTACTATGCGCGCGGCGAGCACTTCGAAGGGGAAAATTCAGTTACATTAATTGTTTGTCAAGAGTAATAAATAAGAATGAAATTGGCTTGCAATGGATGTCTAGGTATCTTAACCAAGAGGTGAGGAGTTTTGACGCGAGCTAAATTAAATCATAGCGCTAACCACATTGAGTGGATATTTCTTTGAATTTCTTTTCTGAGTAAGATTTCTGTACGTGAGTACTAGTACTTATTCTGTGCCTTAGGTAAACTTTTAATTTAAAATCAGGAAATAAAACGAATGTGCTGTGTTGTGTTCCACAAGGAATATAGAATCTTATATCTCTAGTAGGTAAAAGAAAACTTTAAGCAGTAAACTATGACATGATAGTTCTGATGGTTATCTCTACTATTGTGGATACCCATTTCAGACACTCTGCTTTGTTTATATCGTAAAGGAAAACTGTAGGTAATTATCTGTATATACTGAAACTACTCGTAACAAACAAAATGCCAGCGGCCATGACGCATGCACAGGAGATGAGCTCGCGCGCTCCTAAAATACACGATGCAACTTCGACTATGCGACTATCTCTGTTCGAGGCACATGCTCATTCGATTAATTTACTTACTTGCTGAAGTTTCGACGTGCTCTTCGACTATGCGACTATCTCTGTTCGAGGCACATGCTCATTCGATTAATTTACTTACTTGCTGAAGTTTCCACGTGCTATGGGATATTTTACTACACGAAGTCGTTGTCATGTAATATCAGACTAATATTATAAATGCGAAAGTTTGCAAGTGTGTATGTTTGTTACTACTTCACGCGCAAACAGCTGGATCAATTTTGATAAAATTTGGTATCTTCAATTCTCAACACTGAACCCCTTGACTTCGAGCCAAAAACTCCTACATGTCAACTCGTTGTCGTGTATTAAAATTGTGCCGGTCATTGCCATGCTTCTCCTCGAGACATATGATCTTGAAGAATTCTCATATTAAGTTTTAAAAATTGGATGTTTGTTAAGCACTCAATCACGCTTCAAACTGTAAACCGATTTGAATGAAACGTAGCATATACCTAGGTAGTTCATATCAACTTTTAAAATAGACAAGTAGGATACATTATCCCTGAGTTACATTTGAATCCAAGTAAAATATTGCCCAAGGCTTGCCTGAAATCGGTATCCTTACCTGACCATTGGCAAGCATATATGATCTTTAGACAAGAAAAAGCCCGAAAGTGTACCTCGTGCTCCGAAATAGCACGGCTGAGGATGCAACCGAAAACACTGAGGATGGAGGAGGAGGATGAGGAAGACTATTCTCACGAAATTAAGTTGAAAGTTTCTGTGTGAAGGCACCAGCCATATCATAATGAAGATATCCTGACAAGCGTTAAATAAGCGTAGACGTGGGAGTTACTCACACTTGATGAGTACGACCGGGTCGTGGGGCTCGCATTGCATCTGGGTGGCGTTCATGGTCAGCAGTCCCCCGCTGCCCACTCCGCCACCCGCACCGCTCGTTTCACTGTAAAAAAAACAATGTTATTATGTAGGTACTTTAGTTCGATTACCATAATTCACTATCCAAAAGGATCTCGGGGTCCTTACGTGTAAGCTAAGGCACCGGCTGAATATAACGTGCGTACACGGTGCACACTCTTAATAAAAAGACTTTGGTAGTTATAATACGAGGACAAATTGTTATTGAGCTAGCCACATTTCCTAAGGCGTTGTTTACACTTGCGTTATGAGATGCTAACGCAATGATATTGATATTTAACAAAATATATGATAATTTGTGAAGCTACAAATAAAAAATATCAGAGTCCCATTGAAAATAATACTGCGGTTATGATCAAAGATAACTGCATCCATTTGCTGCACCCGGGAGGTCGAATAAAACATTGCAACTAACGTGAAAGTGTGGTGCAGTAGTTAAAGCGAGAAAGCATAACAAACAAACATCTGACTCCATGAAAGTGTGCCTTTGTTTTTATACCGGGAAACAATATGGTGCCCCTGGGATAAACAGAATGAGGCTACGTTAACGACCGCGAATGGTGTAATAAAGATTGTAGAATAATATTATGCGGTCTATGTACCTAATTGGTAGTTATCTACCTACATGGGAAAGAAATTAATATTTGCGTAAGTAACATGCACTTTGAAGAGGACAATTGAATATAAATACCTAGTCGGGATTCAGGTTCACACAGGTAGATGTGTAATATTTTAAAGAAGTTGTTTGACGATAAATTTGAATACCGTGTAGACAAATTGAAATCAGGATAATTAAGTGCCGCAACAGACGGGACGCAAGTTGCGTCGCGTAACAGCTAGAGATGGGCAGTGGATAGTACCTACTCAATCTACCCATTTGAGTATTTATTCACTAGATTTAATAAATAGAGTAAATAGAGCGTGCTCATATATTGACATCGCATTTGATGTCTGTTTACTTATTTTAACATAAAATAACGTCTTTGCACACCTCCCAGCAAAAAAATATATGTAGTCAAAGAAGCCTACTTTCAGTGTATGATTAGTATGGTATTTTCATATATTTTAGCGTCGCATTTAACGTTTACCGACATTTTAGGCATATTATAGCATATGCACACACTTTCCGACAAGAATTGCAAGTGTATACTAGATTTAAGTTTCAAAATTGTCATGAAAACATGAAATAATGAATATGAATATAAGTCGCAACTCATATAAATTAATCTACTTACCAAATGGATAAATTAGGATATTTATCGGGTATTTACTCAATCTACTGAGTAAATATTCATATGGGTTGATTGAGTATTTATGCAACTCCCATCACTAGCTGTTACGCGGCGCAACTTGCGCCCCGTCTGTTACGGCCCTAAGTCACATGTATAAGGGATATGCATACAAACCAAGAGTGGCGTTGGGTGAGAATTTGGGCTTGTACAGTTATGAAACTATGGGACGAATTAAATACCTACCTAATTAGGTTCTATTAAAGGTTCAATGTCCGGTTTTTAGTATGAATAATATATCTGTAGTAGTAGTAATAGTATCTGAGAGTGTTTACACAAAATTGATCATTGTGAGTGTATTTGAATAACCAGCGATAAATTTTCGTATTTTGAATATGTGGATGTGTGCAATCCAGTCATGCTGCTAGTTTACGGCTTTTTTCAGAAAATAGTAAATGGACATTTTAATGCGCGGTGAGCCGATATTATGTGAACTTTAATTGTTATTAGAAACTCTGAGGGAATATGCTTCTAAGGAGGTCCCGCTACTGCGAACCAATACGATCTGATAGCAAAAAGTCATAACACCATTAAAGGAGCAGAGTACATGGAAGAAACGAGATTAGCTGATAATCTGTTAGTGTGTTAAACAAATACCTAAATAAATAAAATTAAACATATCAACTGACGACTAAGGAGGACCTCTAAATTATTTTTTTTGTATATTGTGGCCAGTGCAAAGGTTAACCACGCCCGGTGTTGTAGGTAGTTGTAAACGCTCGCCAAGATGCGTAAGCACGACACGAGCGTTATGCCTTCCAAATATACACGTATATGTATATGAATACAATACAAACAACCTAGACGTCATATAAAATACAAATGCCATAATTTTTCAAAACTAACAACCGACTTCACGCCCAAACTTCACAACCTATTTTGATAAAATTTCCATGGTACCACCTGGAAAGTATACCCTTTCAAACAAAAAAATATTTTTTTTAATCGGTCCAGGCGTCTTTGAATAATCGGTGAACATACATTAAAAAATAAAATAAAGGATCGCGACGAATTGATAACCTCCTCATTTTTTGGAAGTCGGTTAAAAATGGCTAATTAATTAAATAGGTATACGAGCAGTTGCATTTGCAATCCAAGTGAAAATCTACATCGAACAAATTCCCTGATCATATGACTGGAGCTGGACCATACATTTGTAATTCTTATTAGACCGTTAAAAAGCCCCCAAGGAAGCAGTGTAGGATTAGTATGCGGCTCGAATCCGATCAAGCAGTCGATCAAATGCTCGTGTGTGCACGGGCTAAGCAGGTCAGTGGTATTAACGGCCCACCCATTGGAAAGAGGCTATCCGTGGTCGTAAACACTTACAACCCTAGGGATTTTGTAAATACAGTAATAAAAACTGTTGTGTATGATGTCCGTCTAGTAGGTACAAAGTGCTGTTGTTGGAATTTATCAATTTTAAGCTTTCTTACCAAAACAGCCTCGCGAGGTCAACAGCTCACAGATCCACTAATATTTATATCTTAACATGATATTGTAATGAGTGTTGACGAAGCTAAAGAGGTATGCAACGATCGTAGCAAGTGGAAATCTATAGTCTTTGCCTACCCCCATGGGAAACAGGCGTGAAAATATGTATATTATAATTTATATCCCACCAAAAACATAAATGTCAAAATGGGAGCACAGTTCAAAATCCGACAAAAGAATTAAGATCTAAATGGCCGCCAAGTTCTGTAGATAATCCTGAAATAATACTTCTTGACCTGGCTTTTTGTTAAGATTCTAAATAAATTTCAGGATTATCTACAGAACTTGGCGGCCATTTAGATCTCATATCAATTCTTTTGTCGGATTTTGAATTCTTGTCAGATTTTCAACTTGGCCCTGATTTTCACATTTATGTTTTTGGTGGGATATCATTACTTTCTGTCTGTCTTTCTTGTATATAATAGGTTGGGGAAAAAGTCTTTTCGCATTTTATATGAAAATTCAAAATATTTTTTTAATATAGTTTATATATATATATATGTTGCAGACGGATGAATAAAAGGGGGCAGAGCGTGGCGTGATCGGCATCTGATATCTCAAGTGACGTAAACTACCCACTTAGTTACTTACAGTACGAGAACAAACTGATGTCAGGATGAAAACTTACTTACAGTCACGTCACCTTACCGATGCCGCCACATGAGAGATCTTACGTGAGCCTTATAAAAATGTGACGGAATTCCAGTGCCCCGCCTCCGCACTGAATCATGAATCGCAACCACCATGTCTGGATTCCCTGGCCCCACAGAATTGAATACTGTGTATACACCTGGGCTTTCCGTCTTGCTTAAACAAACTGTCATTGTAATAAATCGGTTCACCAATCCACATCTATTACAATAATCACAATTAAATGAGTCATGGCCAAGCTACAGCAAACTACACAAACGAGTTGTGCACGATACGGCCGCCTGAACAAGACTGTCCTCCCTGTCACTAAGGCCACCGGTTTTTATAACTTGTTGCTAACGAATATTGCCATTTAAAACCCAACGGTTGCATTTTGTAGTAAATAACTTTCTCTTTGCACGTGTAAAAAATAATAAAAAGGGAATTGTACATTGAACTCTCCGACATATATATATATATATATATATATATATATATATATAGGAACCAATCACACTGATTGAGCTAGCCCCAAAGTAAGTTCGAGACTTGTGTTATGGGGTACTAACTCAACGATACTATCATCATCATCATCATATCAGCCACAGGAAGTCCACTGCTGGACATAGGCCTCCCCCAAGGATTTAAAAAAAACGACCGATCGGAAGCGGCCTGCATCCAGCGCCTCCCTGCAACCTTGCTCAGGTCATCTGACCATCTTGCAGGTGGGTGTCCTACGCTGCGCTTGCCGGTACGTGGCCGCTATTCGAGAACCTTTCTGCCCCATCGGCCATCGGTTCTTCGCGCTATGTGCCCCGCCCACTGCCACTTCAATGACTAATCAAATAACCACTAATCCGCTTGGCTATGTCGGTGACCTTCGTTCTCCTACGAATTTCCTCATTTCTGATTCGATCGCGTAGAGAAACACCGAGCATAGTCCTCTCCATAGCCCGTTGAGCGACCTTGAGCCTTCTTATGAGACCCATAGTAAGGGACTACGTTTCAGAGCCATAAGTCATCACTGGTAACACACATTGATTAAACACTTTCGTCTTGAGGCACTGAGGTATTTTAGACGACAACGATACTATATTTTATAACAAATACATATATAGATAAACATCCAAGACCTACTACGCCAAAAGTGGCCGTTTTTCGCAATTGTGCGTAGAAAAGCTTTACGTTCTCACTTTAAACTGTAAACAGTAGTTTATAAAATAGTTTGAAGGGTTATCCAGGGTCTGATCAAGACCAAATTTTAAATGATATCTCCGTTTCTTTTCAAATGATTTATTTCAAATGGGGGCAGCACTGGACCCCGAAAAATTCATGTAGCCCCTTAATCTTATCAGTTGTTCGCAGTAGAGTTCTAAATCTCTTTTTGATCTCGTGAAACCCTCACCATTTCTCTATCGGACTACGAGGCGCGGACAGGGGTTTCACCCCTTTGTCGTTGAAATACCTAAGTCTCGAACTAAACGCTTCGACAATTCCTTTTTGGTTCGAGTAGCTAAGGTGTGGAATGAACTGCCTGCGTCTATATTCCCAGAGAAGTACAGCCCCGCGACATTCAAAAGTAGATTGAATGGGTATCTTTTGGATAGGCATGCTTCATCCTAGTCTTCATCGTCGCTTACCATCAGGTGAGATTGAGGACAAATGCCTAAACCAATATATTGTATAAAAAAAAAAACGATGGTCCTGCCTGGTGGTAACAGCTCATAATGAATAATGCCCTTCCAATCCCACCACACACACAGCATCACCTTGTTGCGAGTTAACCCGGGTTTCGCCACAGTCTGAAGCCTGACCGGCCTTTGACCATGACCTTTTTCGCACGTTCTTGTCGTACGTGATCCACTTTTCATCACCAGTTATCAATTTCTTCATAAATGGCTCGGTCTCATTAGTCGTAATGAAGAATCACAAATGAGTACACGGTTCATTAGGTTTCTTTCAGAGAGCTCGTGAGGTGATATCGAGCTTTTTTGTGTATCCATTTTTTTTCAAATGCGCCAAAACTGTTTTGTGGTCAATTCCCAGTTCTTCAGCTACGTCACAACTACTGATATCTTGCTCCACTTTTTTCAAAAAATAGCATCTATTTTATCCGTAACAGGGTGACCAGAGCGACGTGCATCTTTGACATCAAAATTTCCGGATTGAAAACGCTTAAACCAAATTTGTGCTACTCTCACAGACACTGCACTAGGTCCATAAACATAGCAACATTTTTTCGCGGCTTGCGTTGCATTTTTACCTTTTTGGTAGTAAAATTTTAAAATGTATCTAATTTCTTCATTAGATTCACTCATCTTGAAACTTGAAACTTGAATCTTGAAATTAAGAAAAACAAATGAAAATCACGCATTTTCCTAATTTGAATTTGGAATTATCTTCTTTAAAATTTAAACTTTTAAATGATACCAAAACCAGCCAGGTACAAATAGTATAGCCAAAGTGGTTTTATTACAAGTTCATACATACAATATGCGAAAAGCCTTTTTCCCCAACCTAATATATATGCGTAATAGTCTATACCTAGATGCCAAATATCAAATTTCCATGTCATCATTTTGATCATGGATAAGAGATATTTTTCCGGTTTTTTTAAAACGTTATTATATCAATAAATGTATAAAGCTACATTATTGAAATTTTGGATTCAAGATAAGCTAAAAGACTAAAATTTATTTGCTCAATTTCATGTTTTTCGGTTTAATAAATTTCGAGTTGTGAAGGGGTCAAAAGTAGCTCGAAATGGTTCGTGTAAATGTTCACACGGCTGCTGCGTCGCCAGTTCCTTTCTTTGAAATTGGCTCTCTAGATTTTTTACATGATACTGAATTTGGAAGTTATGTAAGCATAGTTTTGTAGAAAATGTAAAAAAACACCTGAGTACTTCTTTTTCTAGTTAGATATTTTTTTTTGCAAATGCTCACCTTTTTAACTCCCAACGAAAAGAGGAATTTTATATGTGTCTGTCTATCTATGGCATCATAGCACCCAAACGAATACGCTGATTTTGTAGCGGTTATTTTTTAAAGCTGACTTGTTCATAGGCAGCTATGTTTGATGAAAATGGGTTGTGCCGTTTAAATGTTATGAGGGGTGAAAGTGAGGGTAAGCAAACCAAAGTATCCAAATATGCTTGAGTGAGGTATCAAATGAAAGGGTTAAATTTGTAGAAAGAAATCAGTACTTTAATGAAAATCGGTTCACCCGTTCAAAAGTAATTGCAAATAAACTTGTTATTTACGAAATGAGTCCACTTTGTCAATATAGACTTGGACCTTGGCTTTAGATCCAACAAAATCCACATGCCAGGAAAGTGAGGCAGATCAGCTTATCATATCATTCGGAATTAAGTTAGTTCTGATAATAAATTTTATCAACAACCAAACCCTTGCAAGGCAGGATTATCGATCGCCGTAGGGAGATCTGTTTTTATCGCTTGCATGAGTTTCCCCTCGTATTTATTTGATATTTAGGCCATTGAACTACAAAGTTAACAAAAATAAAAAGGTTTAACAAAAGGGTAGCTACCTACCAAAGTAATTTTCGAGGATAGGATTTCGTAGAAGTTAACAAGATGATAAAAAATTTAAAAGGCAAAAAGTGCAGGCTACAGAAATCAAAATGCCACTATAAGTTAGTATAGGGAGTGACGAGATTGGACAAGTAGTGCCATTTTACAAATGCGGAGTCATTAAATAAATAATTTTTTGTACGGAAAAATAATACATTACGGTGACTCCATGTTTTGAAAATGGCACTTACATATATAATACTTCTATTAATTCTGTGACTTATGGTTAATTCATAGTGATCATATCATCAGAGAATTCTTTATGTGGGGTACACATAAAGAAATTATCTGATGATATGATCTCTTTTCCACTGTAGCGTGTGGAGACACTGAAAGAAAAATGAATATTTACATTTCTTATACAATGTGCATACACATTGCACGTGTTTGCAATGTCGTAACAGGTAGCATGATAAACTGCTTGGAGTACAGCACTTACTTTAAATGGATAAATGGGATGTGAGCAATTTTTCAAATAAAACAGGAGTAGTTATTTAAGATTGTGTTTTATTAATGTTTATTATTTAATCTACTGCAGATACAAAACTGAGTCTTTGTTCCTGTCTATTTATGCATATGGTATAAACAAAAGTATTTTTTTTTTGTAAAGTAAATAGTAATTAAATTTATGTAATACAGATGTGGATAGAGTTATTTTTTGGTTCATTGGATAAATTATTAAAAAATATGGTGGTTATACATATTTTTTCCTTTCTTTGTTTAGCAAATAATGAAGAAGATACAGCGCATTCAAATATCGCGTGACGTCACGATCAGCAACGATTTTTAACCAAAGGTGACGTTAATCACCAATCAAGGTTTCATTGTCGGACTCCGAAACTTCGAAGCACTGTATTTTTGTGAATTTTTACTACTTTGCCTAACCCAAAAATATGGGTCGGTTATTTTTGGATAATCTAGTTGACAAAATAATTATTTACTGCGTCCACTTTACAATTATGCAAATAGGCGTGCCTGGTAAAGCAAGTACTAAAATAGGTACCTATGTGGACATTGTGGACACACTAATATTGACATGGAATAGGGACAAATTACACTGTTTGAGCTAGCCCCAAAGTAAGTTTGAGACTTGTGTTATGGGATACTAACTCAACAATACTATATTTTGTAACAAATACCAAAACCCAGGTCAATTTGAAAATGGCCATTTTCCAAGTAGTCCTGACCAGGGATCAAACCCGGAACCTCTGGGTGGCAGAGGTCGTCAAAATACAACTATAGCTTCAAAGAAATTGTGCTCCATGTTTTCATAAAGATTTTCATGATTTACCTAAAACTCATTTAGCTTCAAAGACAATGTGCTCTAAGTTTGCATAAAGATTTTCATCATTTACCTAAAATAAAAGACTATTTTATAGCAGTTTGCTATGAAGGGAATGAAAATAAAATTTGCAATATGAGTAGACAGACCAACAAAATATGACTAAGTTTTAAGGTAAGGATTTCAGGTCAGTGACCAGGTGGGTGTAACATACCGTAATTCATCAAATTACAATGCATATAGTTATAGCGAAGCATATAAAAGTAGGTAGTTAGTATATTTAAAAAAAAAACTACTTTCAACTTCTCAAAAGGTAAAAATAGAAATCACTAGTGTTTTGGGGGAGGAACTGCATGGCAACATATGGAGTGATAATAAAAATGTTTTAAAAATAGCTGTGCAGCTGTTCTCACCAAAGTTTATCAATGTTCTATTCCAAGGGTGATTATTAGTAAAACATTGGTGTAACATTTACTGTCTGGGTGGCCTTATCAACCCCTGTCTAATAAAGATGGGTTTTGTAAATTTGATGCCTGTCTGTCTGTGGTGTTATAGCTTCTAATAAATAACTGATAATAGGTGGACCGATTGTATTATTTTGCTAATCATTTGAAATTGGTAGTAGAATAGCTAGGTTCTCAGTTGCTGCAGTAGCTATCGGGGACTTCTGGGTAAACCATAAATATAGTAATTTGTATGTGGAACATACATATGTACATACCTACAGTGGAAATTAATAACGAAAAAAAATATGAGAACACTTGTCTATGGTATAAATTTATATTATATTAAGCCTAATTATAGACTAATATTCTCATTTAGTTTATTACCTATTATAGTTTTTCCCTTCTGCAGGGCTGATTGCCCTTCGGCAAAGGCCAACTCCAGCCATCAGGATTTATCCAAGTCCATAACATCTTTTTACTTTCTTGAATTTAGTGTTCAAAATTAATAGATACTTAATGTATGGTTCATATGTTTTAACATGAGTGTTTTGTTAGTTTTCCTTCCACCTTCAGAGTTCTCAGTTCTGATATTTCTAGTTTTTATTTATTTATGATTTACACATTTTTATGGTATGAGCAACTTTTAATATTCTGCTTGGCAGGTTGGGCTTCACCATAATATGTTTTGTTTGAGATAGGAAATTCCATATACAAGGTTGTTTTGAGTATGCATCTAATAAATTAGAAAAAAATGAGGATCTTATTTTAAACTAAACTAATATAAATGCTTACTTAGTGGGTACGATCAACGATCTATCAAAAATTCACTAACAAAACCTATGCCAAACCAAAAGGCAGGTATTAGGGGTAACATTAGGTTTTCCAAAGGGTAGGTAATCACAAGGATTGAGTTCTCATGCAGCTGCAGGTATGAAAATTCTAAATTTACCAGACCAACCTTATATGAAGTCATATTCGAGGTTATAAAATACAATTTAGGTAAAAATTTGCTGAATGTGGGTGGAATAAGGACTAGTTACTTCTTCGTAACTACCTTTAATTTCTAATACAATGCATTGCTTTTGTCAGGCGGCTTCATACACTGACCACAAACACGATAGGTGTTGACATTTGACCCGGCCCAAGACAAGATACCTACAATTTTAGGTCAAACTGTGTCAAAGTACGATGAACCTGAGTGCAGCATACTCACCGAAGAATGCTTATTGCCGGCACTTGCTTCCCTGCGGAATGCGTGCAGGCAGGGCCCGCATTCGCTAAGAAAGCATTACCAACTGTTTTATTCACGTTTCGAAAGTTTCCACCACGGAAACCGGCCACGACAACAATCACTGGTCACACTGGTGGTCCCACGAGCAATCTTACAGGAACTTAGAGTAACTAAACAGCACCAAACTTGTAATAATTCACTGTTTTACAGACAAAAGGCACTGATATCCAGGTAGAACACAGTCCGAATCCGACACTCGCGACCACGAACAACGTCCGCAAATATCAGGACGGGATTGTCAGTCAACAATTGTAAATATTTACATGCGTATGTACACAACTTGTCTACTATAACAAAAATAACAACCAAATAGGAAAGAAACGTCAACCGCACTACAAAATCAGAAAAACACAAGACGCGCAGCTGGCTCTCTGTCGCCGCTCGCTCGACTGCGGGTGTGAAGGCGGGTGGCGGGGCATCGGCACCAGCGCGCCCCCTATCCTTCCCGCCCGTCTCGTCTCGCAAGTCATATCATTACGTAGGTACATTCATTTTATTTTATTTCGGAGTGCGCTGCGTTCGCTATGCGTCTGTTTTGTGAGTGAATATTGTTACACAGCTCACGCAAATGCAAGTAAACGCAGGTGGATTAAGTAATCATGATAACAACCTGTATTAAAAGGTGGGAACTTCTTCCATGCTGGTTTGGAGAAGAGAAAAAACTTAGAACGTACCAGCACGCTTCTCTTTCCGCGCAGATATTAAAAGCCGATCGAGGGAATGGGCGAGAATCATGCTAAGAGTGGCCTTTAAGTCTTACGGCCCTGGGCACTGTCTACCCCGTCAGGGATAACGACGTGATAAAATATCTGAATCTGGGAAATAGTGGCCATATTTGTGCCAAGTGCTGTATCGGCTGATGTAATTACAAATGTCCAGTGCCCATGATACTCGTATGCATAAGTACCTACATAGAACTGATTGCTAGCAATGTAAGCTGTTAGCTGCTTGCCCCAACCACTTGATGAATGGCTGCTCGCAAATCAATCAGAAGCAATCTATTCCTAAAAAACATGAGGTAGAAGTTTTGTCTTTCGCAGTCATGTATGACACTAAGTATTCGAACTACCTTCCAATCTCTATCAAGGCCAAGGGATACCAGCTTCTCATGGCCACAGAACTTACATATGAAAGAAGCAACTCTACAAAATATACCTACATGTTATCTAAATCTTTGATATACTTACTTGAGTTCTAAGCACCTAGTAAGCCAAATTTCCAGCTAAGCTTCTTAGCAATCAAGTTAGTTCTTTGATTATAATGTAGTATGTGACACAGCTACATTCCGGGTTTCTGAACTTATAATATGAATGACTCCTGTACAAGCCGCAGTAGGAACAATACGTGACACCACGATTTAAAACATGCAATTACATTGCATGTCTACCACGAGGTCACACACCAAGACCTCTTCCCGGTTCGAGGGGAAACGGCCACCACACACTATGATCAAGCTGTCGCATTTAGCACTTCACTTTCCCCACAACCACGAATTTCGTGCACTTACCCATCTGCCGGCAATCGCCCGTAATTACAGACAGGGGGTTGTTAAGTAATATACGAGACAAGTACTGTGATAGATAGTCAAGGATTACACTTTCACGAAAATTGAAGGAAAGTGTGCCGTGGGATTTTTTATTGAAAAATGTGTAAGCATGCAGATTTCCGTCGAAGGCCAACCAGTGCGTGCTTTCATCGGCCAGATGCTTGTTTATATTTCCATTCGCATGCCGCGTTCCGAAGACTCGTTTATCCACTTCAATGATCGGTGAATTGTGAGTGGACGCCGAACGCTGTCGATCGTCTTGTCGAAGGTGCAATGCAATGCCCTGCAGTTCTACGAGTAGCTTTTGCAGTGGTGCGCAGGGAAACCACCCGAGGCATCGTTTTTTTGGAGCTTTGCTATTATTTTTATCCCGACAGCTACTGAAGGAGGGTTATCTTTTTCGGACATCCATAAGAGATAGTATGCCTAGGCGGGCTCAAAAAATTATAGATATGGACCGGTTATTTTTATTATTTTTAGGCATGTCCCATTATTTTAAAAAAGACGATATTTCCTGAATAATTGAAGATAAATTCCTGGCGGGTCCAGAGTCTCCAGACTGATTTGCAGGTTTCCTTGCAGCTCCTGAAAAACTCAGGAATATTTTTTGTATTTTCAAACGCGATTTCTCTAACTCTTTTTGCTTTTAAAATTTCATGAATACTCTATGATCATAGATACTCGAGACAATTAACTGTCCATGAAGCGTAGAGATTCGCTCTCTTTCTTCGCTTATGCAAACTAATAAGAAAGTCTCCACAAAAATCTGCTGCCCTGGGCAGAGTCGGTATGGCAATAGCCACTATAAGAGCTTATTGCCACTTGCCGTTCCCATAACATACGTCACATTCGATGGTAAATAAAATCTAAATGCCTATTCTGAACACTGAAATTAACAGTTATGTACCACATTATATACAATTTACTACAGCATGCTACAGCTCGTCCCGGCATCGCATAGGTACCTACTTATTATTTATGTAAATCTTTTCAGAAAAATGCTCTACAGTCTCCACATGTTAGTGAATACTTTATCAAATTTGATTCAGAGTTATCGAGTACAGAAAGTATAGAAGTTACTATGGGTCTCATAAGAAGGCTCAATGTCGTCTCTGCTCGGTGTTTCTCTACGCGATAGAATCAGAAATTAGGAGATTCGTAGTAGAACGAAGATCACCGACATAGCCAAGCGGATTAGCTCATTGAAGTGGCAGTGGGCGGGGCACATAGCGCAAGGAACCGATGGCCGATGGACCAAAAAGGTTCTCGAATGGCGGCCACGTACCGGCAAGCGCAGCGTAGGACACCCACCCGCTAGATTGTCGGATGACCTGAGCAAGGTTGCAGGGAGGCGCTGGATGCAGGCCGCTTCCGATCGGTCGTTTTGGAAATCCTTGGGGGAGGCCTATAGCCAGCAGTGGACTTCCTGTGGCTGACATGATGATGATGATGAGTACAGAAAAACAGATAGATACAGGTACGCGCCGGGACGGGAGACTTCCTTTTTATGAGAAATACACACTGTGATAACATAATAGAGGATTTTTTTTCTATAAATAAGGGCAGTTCGTAGGTAAGTCTTTTAAGTACGTACGTACTTAAAAGAGTACTTATGAAATTGTACGTCATATTTTTAAGAGAGAATAAAGAGAGTTTTAGATGTACTCGTTATGTACAATGCTCTAAAAAATGTAAGGTAATTTTGTCATTTTGTAATTGTATCTCTTCAAACCATACACGATTGACAGAACAACTGGGACTCGTAACTCTAGTTTTTGCTCTACAAACATGCTTTTACCCTATTTCGTAGAACGGAAGTAGGGTGCGGGCTGGGTGCGTCCTTGAAAGCTATGAATTGGGACCGGAAGCTATTCAACTTTTTCGGTTCGAGTTGGATCTATAAATAAACGTGTGAAATGTATTGAGTCTACTAAATATGAACCCAATTTATTTGTATAATTGGCGATGTAAACAAATAATGATTAATTTTTAATTGGATGTCAGTTTTTGAAATCGGATGACGGCGAAAAATAGAAAATAATCACCAGCTTTAGGCTCAACAAGTAGAAAATGTAAGGTTCCCGTGGGATTGGCAAAAATTCGGGCACGCGGGCCACGCCGTGTTTTTTTTTTTCAATTCAGTTATATTCGTTTAATTCACCAACGGCCATCCGTAGAGAAATTCCGCGTCTTGATTTCCCTTTGAATAGTTGTGTCTGATTTTTAAAGTAATCTTGTATATCAATGATATGAGTAAAAGGCTACACATATCTATTCCCAGGTTCAAAGATATGTACTTAACTTGCAAATCTACCTAGTTATCAAAACTAGCTACGTATGTATGCATAGCATAACATTAGTTCCTAAATAATAGGCGCAGTTCAAACGGATATCCTTTCTATTTCGGCCCAAGGATAAATGCAAAGCAGATAAGTACCTGTGCCCTGTAGTCAATGAGTTTGTACGTCCTAACAATAGAAACATAAAATCAGGTCTAAAATGAACCCACGTCGAATGAAGCTGCAAACTACTATCTAAGTCTTGCACAGAATAGGAGTTCATAAAAGTAGCCCATTTCAAATAATGCTCTAGGCATCTTTCAATGCGTTTACTTATCTCATTTTAATGTTTGACCTTAGAAGAAGATGTAGTCTCAAATAGTACGAGAGTCACGAATTTGTAGGTATGTAGTGCGCTTTTTGTATGACGTATCTCTTGTCATTCACGATTGGCAAGTTACTTCAGAGAAAGGAGTAATGACAAGACGTATTCTACTCTTCCATCACCACTCACCATCATGATTTGTATGGTGTTTCTACTCTAGTATTTGTTAGTTCACTGTTCAGTAATAGGTAGGTACTTAAACATTTGTCATCATGTTTATTTCTCTGTGGGCGTTTGGTCAGTCGCTGGGAATGCTATTTCGATATCAAACACGAAATCTGAATCCATTTAGAGTTGCATGAGCCTTGCAAAGTGTTTAATTTTCTTGAAAGCATTTGTTTTGTTATTCAAAACAGTGGCGTACTTAATTTATAGGTGTCGAGTTGGAATTTCTCTAATTGGAGTAATATAGTATCTAAGAATCTAACATATAAAGCAGCTTTATATCCGGTTTATTTTGTTATTTTATATTTACAACACATTATTTGACACTTACGAGTATGTTAAGATTAAAATTAACGCAAAAATATTTTAGTTAACTGAATCCGTGTGATTTGTTTGGACACTGACTAGACATACTTTTATCTTTAACTTAACACACGGTATGATAGGTGAAAGCAATAAGACGCGGATAGAATTGTAGACTTTTCTTTTGAATCAATATTATCTTCCAAATGCCATAAAAATCACAACTTTGGAAATAGACATGTACTCGTATTAATCACATAACAACTTATTCTATAACAGGTATGTTAATTCTTAGAATTAAACGCTGGCTGGTGAAAGCTACTAGAAGGACTAAAATTTATGAATACAGTACAAAGCAGCATCATGCGTGCATGCATTTTCCCGGTTGTACCCGGTTGCGCTTCGCCCGGTCTTCGGTAATCTCTATTGTGAGACCGTTGCCATACTTGACGACGCGACGCAAATATCTCTATTCTAGTAATGTAACTTGGTTTTTCGAAAGATGTGACCGTAGAGTACCAATATACTCTCTTTGATCTTCCGCAAACCGCACAAGCAAAGCAGTTTTTCAGGACGATGCTCAAAGTAGAACTTAATCAAGTCCTAATAAGAAAAACCAAGCCGCGAGCGGACAGATAGACAAACGGACATGGCGAAACGGACTTCGGAACCCTAAGAGCCATTAACTTGACAATGTTGGAAACAGAAATTCTAATCCTTAGCAATTTAATTTTATAGTCACTCTGAGAATTGTACGCTTTAGTGCGTAAGCAGTATAAGCAAACTTTATTTATACCGTACAAGTCGCATGCCCGACATGCCTTGCTCAAAATATCGCGTCGTCGTGGCGACTTCCGTCGATTCACGCGGGCTGTCGCGGGAACGTTTCCATTATTAAGTTACAAACGATTTATGCACGATAATTATACTATGTATATATATTTTTTAAGACGCTGGCTTTCTTACGCGTACCACTGTCAACATCCTAAGATGTGTTATCATCTTCAAAAATCGCAGATATTATTTAATGTTGTGGGTGACAATATCTTGTAAAAGCGTTTCAATTTGAAACATTCAATTATTATATTATAATAGCAAAATGATGTTGAGTGTTGGCGCTTTCCATATAATGACATCTCTCTATTGCACCACAAATTGTGCAGTCGCTCCAGTGTCGTTATATAAGAGTTTACACTGTACCTAGTTATATCCTGTAAAGATCAATTTACTTCGTTCGAATATGTCGTAACACAAGACCGGGCGCCAAGTGTTAAAAAAATTTTTCTTCCTGGGATTGGATTCCAACTTTTTTATCCCTTTGTGTTTAGTGTGATAATAACTTGTATTTTTTAAGTTTATTAAAATATTCGTCCTGACCGCAACTTAATTTGACCAGGTATTGTTAAGAGGAAAAAAAAGTTGTAGGTACAATAGGACCCTTGTTGACATTGGAAAGATAGAGAGTACCTAGTTCTTTTTTTTCACAACTAAACCAGCCGAGTCATTACTTGTGTATTTTAAATCTTTGAGCTGAGTCTTGCTTGTCGTCAATGTCAACAACTACTTATTAAGAAATCGAAAGAAAAAAAATTAAAATTATCAAGTGATAGAAATATCCAAATATAAATAAATAATTTTTGACTTAGACTTGAAAAGAGATTTTTAAATTAAAGAAATTTCTAATTTCTACCCGAATATATGGATGGAAATAAAAAATATATGTGTGATATAGCTTTATGACTTCTGGTTATGGAGACGCGCTCCTTCATATTTTTTATGTAAAGTTTTTATGTGATCTTTGTCCCGAGTTTTCGGTAGATGATGACTTATCAAATACTGGATATGGCGGCAATGTGTTTTATCTTGTGTGTCTGTCGAATACAAAGTCAAACATATTTCAACAAACATATTTTGATAGCGAACCGATTCATTGAGCTCTGTGTTTTCCGGTCTAGAATAAGGCCACTGTGCATGTCGTAAGAGGCGACTAAAGGTCTAACCACTAAAATATATCTACTGCTGCATTGTATTTTTAGTGCTCAACTGTTTCATAAAGGCTGTTGACGTCAAGCGGCAGACGGTTGTAAAAAAAAAACCGTACAAATGCATTCCCAAAGGTTCACGTTAATCAGGCGGCCTGTTCCAGTCCTGTTTTTCTTCCCTGATTCGCAAAGTGTTCGGCAACATTGGTTGATCCTATTGACATACATATTATTTTTGACGAATAAAATGCCGAGAAACCGTAAAGATGCATTGAGCCTCATTCATTGACGATGTTTTATTAATAAGTGTGTAATTAGATGAAATAATGTTACAAAACTTGTCGGCTCATAGATTTATGTGTTTTGGTTCTAGACTCGTTAATATTATTTGATATGTAAATGTATTGGTATAGTATTCCATTCATGTCACTTTCTTAGCGATGACATATTGGAAAAATAAAATATAGAAACATATTTTAAACGGACCAATATATTTAAGTGATTTATATCGACTTTAATAAATCTACTTAAGTACTTCAAAATAAGTTAACTATTTAAATTAATATATCACGCCCTTTTTAATTACGGCGTAGACAGTGCCATAAGACCATAGGGACAGGTTCCTGTAGATTTTTTATCAACCTCAGTTGTTTCATTGTTGTTCAACCTATTTACTTCCGCCTCTGACTACTTATCTGTAAAGATTTTTAGTCATTAACTAACCAATCTATCAAAAGTAGGGCGGCAACTACCTACTATCTAAAATGTGCGTCATACACCAGATCATGCGTGCAAATCGAGTGCGTAATCTCATCGATTTCAATAACTCGTTTAACTCACAAAAGAGCGATTTCCATAACTCACCCGACAAACTAATGGGTATTATAGGTCTGAATGGCGCATATCAATAGCTGGTATTGTACCCTACACGGCCCATTAAGCCTGCCTTATCAATCCGTGACGGTGTAGGGTCGGAGGTCAATGAACTATATTTTTAAGGCTCTGCTTCAATGGCTGAGGAAATCCCATTGTTTCTGTGCTACGGTCGATCTAGTTCTATTTTTGAAATGAGGAGTCGCAAATCGAACGATTTTTCTTCTATTCTAGAATGTTAAAGAAAACTTCGCCTCTGTTACGGTAGTTTTACTTCATTTAGTTTTTTAAGCTGTATTTTCGCATATAATTTATTGAAAAATCGATAGTGGATGCAGATCGGTCATTTTAGAAATCTTTAGGTGAGCCATATGTCCAGCAGTCCAGAGAGGACGTTTTGCGGCTCGATGATGAATCTCTAGCAATATTATTTGTGCAAAAGTTTAGTTAAGCAATTAAATATGATTACATGACTAAATTGAGGTAGAAGTTACGAGTATGAGTATAACTTTTACCAAAGACAGGTAGAAGGTAATTTTTGTTTTAATGACTCCCTATCTCAAAAATAGGGCCCTGTTTAGTTTGTGAAATGTAATATCGATGGATATAATGAGAGCAGTCGTAATATGAGTTGCTGACGTTCCAAATCTAGGTAAGTAGATTATTTGTGTAGCAAGTGTTTGTGTTTGCATCAAACGTTTTAGTATTGGTCATAAACTGACTATCTAATGACTGACATCTATTTTTTGAAATTCATTGTCTGTAGCTAACTACAGACAATGAGTTTCAAAAAATAGATGAATAGATAAGGATACATCATATTGATTGAGCGAGCCCCAAACTAACTTAATTGTCGTATTATACTTATGGGATATGGGATATCCCTACTCAATGATACTTTATTATATAATAAATACATATATATGTATAGGTAAATGCCCTTATCCTGGCTGGTGATTGAATCCAGAATCTCCAGAGTGGAGACTAGAGCATGGTAACCAATACGCCATGGAGGTCATTATAATCAAAAGATAGAGTTGACGGTTAATATTATGATCTAGAGAATCAATAAAAATAATTATAAAGAAAAACATGTTTAAATTCTCACAACAGGAGCAGAAGAAGGTAAAAAAGAGACATTTATTCTCACAGATTAGTTAAATGGCATTAGGTATTAAAATGGCATTAGGTACAGATACTTGTGTACTACTGTTTAAAAGACATAAAATTCTAACACTCCCGTCATTATATATAATGGAAATAGCAATATTTGTAAAGACTAATTCTCATCTATTTCCTAGTTTATCTGATATAGTGAAAAGAAACCGTCGTTATACTGTGATAATTTGTGTCTGCATGCATAACTGCTTAATTGTAAGATATTGTAGTAGGTATGGCACCAAAGATATATAATCAAATACGGAAAATATATAAAGAACTAAATTTAAATTTATTTAAGAAAAGATTTAAGTTATTGTTGACTGAAAATTGTTATTATAGTGTAAAAGATTTTTTATGTGATAATTTGTAATGACTTTGATATTAGTAAGTAGTGTATTATATTATTGTAGATTGATAGATTCATTATAAGTGGTATTTTTTTTTAGCATTATGATAATTCCTTCTGAAAATTTGCACGCCTGTCATGGTAAAACATGATTGGATGAACTCAAATGTAAATATTTTGCTTGTAACTGATGTTTAGCAAAATAAATTTATCTTTATTTTTATATTTTTTATTTTGAAATGTTTAAAGATGAGTGAGAATTTGAGACTCGTGTCATAGAAATAATGATAGAAAAAAATAATCAGGCACATACATGATTATTTTTCCTATAATTATATCATATATTCTACGCTAATGAAGTTTAAGATGTTAAATTATAAGTATATGAAAAGAAATATTCGACACAGGTTCTTAGTTAATTATTATTCTGCATAAACACTGCGCACGGTGCGCACCCATTGTCACTGGAATGTCTATTGAAAGCATTAACAATGTCAAACGAAGAATACTTGGGTACTCGTATGTAGTCTTTACCTAAACTGACGAAAGAGCACTGGGGTTCAAAGTGTTAGGCGCGAAAATGTCACTTAGTACCTGCGATGGCAAAGATCTAGGTGTGGAATTACTTCTAATCATTTTAGAAAAAGGTCTTTACCACAAAGTTATTGTAAATTAAAAAAAAATTTTTTTTTCGATATAAATACGTTTGAGATTTTACCCGCGTTCGTTAAGCTCGCATGTAGACAAACACTTTTGCAAAATTTTTATATGACGAACAAATCAACAAGCACATATTCACATTTACAATATTAAGTAGTATGGATAACTTATAAATAAGTTTTAATAAACCAAACTGACGACCTCCGTGGCGTAGTAGGTTCGATCCCAGGTCAGGGCAAGTTGGAAAATGGCCTTTTTTTTCAATTGTCCTGGGTCTTGGATGTTTATCTATATATGTAATTATCATAAAATATAGTCTCATTGAGTTAGTATCCCATAACACAAGTCTCGAACTTACTAGCTCAATCCGTGTTATTTGTCCCTAACAACAGTTAAAAATAACGAAGAAAAAAACTCCTTGTATGATTCATTAGCTTATTTAAAAATATTTAATGTAGAGCAAACGGCATTTTTATGCTCTACCACTGCTCTACTTACCAATAACTATTTCGTCTAAATATTTTATTGGGGCAAGAAATGTGGTTTGAGATCGTGGGCGGTTAACTTCCTATCGTTAACTAGATAGTGTAATAACTAGTTCCCACCAATGTCTATATCTGCTGAGTGGAGGTTTCAAAATCGTAACAGGTAATCAATACCTACTTAGAATGGATTTAAGTTTATTCACCTTAGTGCGATAAGTTTTCATTGGAGAACTTTATTTTTATTAAAAGATAATAACGATTAAAAGAATTTAATGCTTTTTAAATTCGAAAATTGTTATGAGAAACAATTAATTAATTTACAAATCAATATTCATCTTTTTAAAATAAAAAAGGTGCAGACCACGCATGCACGTACACACAGTAGATTAAATTGTTGGACTACATTAGAAAACCGCCGGAATCTAGAATATGAAAACCAAGCCATTGTTTGAGTAAATAATATAATATGAACTTGGCTCTGATACACTGCCGCGTGTCTAGATCTCCTTACCAACCAAGGTCTTCCTAACACATGAATTACAAAAATAATTGTACTTGTAAACCTAAGTAATGATCACGAATGTAAACATATTAATAACAGTTATTGAATTTAGCTGCAAGCTACATGCGCGTGCGCTTGAAACCATTTTTCTATAATTTCTTCCGCGTTTATTAACTGTCGATAATAAATTGCTATAATGGGTTATTTTTGGTGTCGTAGGCGGGTTACGTAACGATGTAGAGAATCGATTACCAGTCAATCTTAATTTTAGTTTTTAATAATTTAGAGAAATTTATGGGAGCGACACGACTCTATGAAAATGGTGCTTACATCGATCTTCGGTACATTGGTCGTGAACTGGGAGCAAAGTCGAGTAGAGGTGATATACATATTTAGTCTTTTAGAACTGCCTTCAAGTTAACTTAGTTTTATCTACAAACTAACTTGACTTGTCGAGCTTTTAACTTCTTTAACAAATAACCACAAATAACGAATTTCTCTATCGAAGAAAGCCGTGCAATCGACATGATATTGACAACCGATGAATAATCCGTCATCAGTCATCACTAAGGATGCGAACGGGACACACTAAAATACGACTCTTGAATTAATGATTTCGACGAATCTAGTGCAGTAATTTTTTCGACGAAGCAGAGCTTACTAGTTGATTCTGCTCGACCAAAGTGAATTTTTGAAAATGCCTCGTGGCTTAAGCGATAGTAACTGATGGTAACACAATAGTTATGTAACGGATAAACAATGTACAAACTGCGGTAATAGGTCCTATTCATGATGAGTGAGTGTTTCTAGTTGAGAAAGACGTTCTTTTGGTAAAATTACTATGTGAGAGAGTTTATTACGAAGATAAGTAAGTAAGTAAAATTTACAACAATGTGTTTTATTCACACACATCTTGTAAATTAAACCACGAGGATCTTTATTGATATCTACAGCTATAGATAATATTGTTACCAACTGTTATGGATTATAAAGGTGTTTTGTTCCTAAATAACGGTTTTTTATGTTTGTGATTGATTTAACTGTCGTGATTTTTGTTCATTTCTATTTTTAAATTTTTTAAAGATTTTTGACCCATTTTTGCAACGTTTCAGATAACACAACAACACATCCATCTCCAGCCAGTTTCGTAAGTTTTGCTTGACTTTTATTTAATTATTGAATTTTCACGAACAAAGCCTACTCGAAATTCATGGTTTATCGTCGGTTTTCCTAATCATAATAAATTCCATTCAGTGTCTCTCTCGCTAAGTATATTTACAGTCATACATATTTAAGCACATTGTGAAACACCACTTTTGTGTTAGCTCTCTAGTTTGAGCTTAGAAATCCGTTTAGTGCACTCCCATGAACGGCGTGCGAATTATAATCCATCTCATTAAACACAAAGAAAATTGTGCTTTCTTTCATTCTTTTCAAAGACTTCGAGATTGAAAGTTCATCTTTCATAGTACAAGAGCTATCCTATCTTTAAGTTTATTGAATCTGCATGGATTTCATTTGGCATTTGTGTATGAGTGTGTTCAACAATAACTCGAGTAGCCTTGATAGGAAATTGAGAGTTTTTTTAAATGTTATATGTTTGCCACCCAAAAAATATAGACTTGTTTTTTGAAGGTTTTAATGTCGTATCAGTCCGGGAACACTGCCGCAGGAAGTTGATTCCACAGTTCGGTCGTACGTGGTAAAAAGTTCTTTTTAAAACGTACGGTGGTTGATTGTCAACTATCCAAGTGGTGTGGATTAAATATTAATAACAGGCGGGTAGTGTGGTGGTGAAATTTTGCAGCAGGTACTAAGTCGACCAATAAATGCGATAAAAATGCACAAGGATGTAACATCCCTACGTAGAGCCAGAGGATCGAGACGGCTGACGAAAGTCATATTGTCGATTATACGAGTTGCGCGATTTTGAATACGGTCAAAAAGAAGAAGTTGGTATTTAGATGCCCAGGATGGGAGCAATATTTCATATCCGGCCTAACTTGTGCCTTATACAGCTGAAGGCGATGTGACGATTTGAAATATCGTCTTGCTCTACCGAGGATACCCAGTTTTTTAGAAGCCAACTCATTCAAGTGACCGCGAAATTGAACTTCACTTGAAATCTCGACGCCGAGAATTCCGATCTTCGGCTGAATATCGAGGGAAGATACGACGAATGGACTTTTTTTGCGGTGAACGCACAAAATTTTGTTTTTTTGGGGTTAAATTGGACTAAGTTGGAAATACCCCAATCTGAAACTTGGTTCAACGAAGTTTCGATATTAGAAACAAGTTGTGTACGACACTAAGAGACGCTTGCCCGAGAAATATTGGCTTGGCCGGTATAAGAGATGTTTACCGTGGTATCATCCGCATAGCAATGAATGCTGCTGGATTGCAGCATATCATTGATATGCAGAAGATAAAGCGTAGGAGACAGAACACAGCCCTGCAGGACACCAGCAGGGTCCTTTACGGGCTTATATTCAGAGCATGAACCGTTAACAACTTTGATGCTGCGCCCTGTGAGGAAACTGGTAATCCATTGGCACAATTTCTCAGGCAACCCGAAATAATGAAGTTTCGATAGAAGAGCCTTGCGCCAGACCCGATCGAAGGCTTTCGCCATGTCCAAGCCAGCCCCCAAGGCCTCCCCCTTACTCTCAACCGATTCTGTTCATTTATAGGACAGGTACACCAAAAGATCGCCAGCAGACCAAGAACACCATACTGGCGATTGCTTATGAGCTGGTGCTCCTCGAGATACAGGAGCAGCTGGCGGTTAATAATGGACTCCATTATTTTGGAAAGTAAGGAGGTAATGGCAATAGGTCTGTAATTGTGAGGATCAGAGCGAACCCCTTTTTTGGGTATCTGGTGGACGGGACAACGCCTGTAGAATAAGAGTGTCCAAAAAGACGCGTCAAGACCGGAGCCAACTCAGGAGCGCAGGTTTTGAGCACAATGGCAGGGATACCATCAGGCCCATTGGACTTGTGAATATCGAAGGAGAAGAGTGTTTGAAGAACAATTTTTTGTGTAAACTAGAATATCTGGCATAGTACTCCCATATCGTGGGATATTCGGTAGTAAATTTCAAATGTGTTTCGTCCACTACCATCTTGAAACAGAAAAGCCGGCCTTATTCTTTCTGACGGAAACCCAGATACTACAGACGTCATTCCTTAATTACCCCGGCTACAAAATTGAGCACAAATTTGTGCCACACGCTGGTGTATGCGTGATTGTCAGTGTTCGACGACTGTGCAACATTGAAGGCAAAGACCTGTCAACTCTATGGCTTCGTTTAGATTGCGACGACTACCCTCACATTTATGCATGATACCCTCTACAGATCCCATAGCGGTGATGCCGAAACTGACCGACTCATGGAGTATATTGGTACGGCGACAGATCACGTGCTGCAGCAAATTCCATCCGCTGAAATAGTCATTCTTGGCGACTTCATAGTCATTGTTGCTGATGTAGTGCTGCAGTGAATGGAACTATTCGTCCTAAGCTCTGTTATGTCTGTTGGCGGCAATTCTCAGCTTTCTCAGTTCTTGCAAAAAGGCCATTGCCAAAAGCAGACAAAATTTCAGACTTGGTCCAATGTGGCGGCAGCTAAGGATCCAAAAGCGAATGTTCTTAAAAAGGAGTATAACTTAGCCTCTTGATTCCTCAAAAAAGCTGTGGCTGTGGCAAAGACGAAACACATTCGAAATTTACCACCGAATATCCCACGATATGGGAGTACTATGCCAGATATTCTAGTTTACACAAAAAATTGTTGCGCCCGCGTGGTTCCGGGTTAGAATAGGACCACTCCATCTCTCCCTGTGGATGTCGTAAGAGGCGACTAAAGGAAAAAATAAAATAAAAAAGCACTAATAGCTTGTGCTACAATAGCATTCCCAAGGAGGGTTGACGTCAGGCAGGCGGCCGGTTGTAAAATAAAGCCAAATCAAAAATGGAAAGAAAAAATAAAAGAGTCAGGCATAGGGATAGGGCGCCACCGCAAAATGGCGCGCAGGAGCCCCGCCCGACTCCTGTGACAAGTGGGCCAGGGCTACCGTGTCTGGGGTGGACACGGCCAAAGACGCGAGCCCCAACCCAGAAACTCCGCTTTGCAACGTAGAACATTGGCACGCTAACTGGACGCACGAGGGAGCTGGCCGACGTACTTTCCAGGCGAAAAGTGGCCGTGGCGTTCCTGCAGGAGACTCGGTGGAAAGGCTGCAGATCCCGGTCCATTGGGAATGGTTACAAGCTGATCTACACCGGTGCACCTGGTGGCGAGGATGGGGTGGCCGTAGTGCTGTCAGAGGGGCTTCAGGATAGCGTCTTGGAAGTAAAACGCTTCAGCAGCCGGCTAATGGTCGTGGTGGTGCTTGTCGAAGGGGTTATGACTCATTTGATAGGCGCCTACGCGCCACAGGCTGGCTGTGAAGACGCCGAAAAGACGAGGTTCTGGGACCTACTCGGCGGCGTGCTGCGTGGCATCCCGTTGTCGCAGGCAGTCGTTTTGGGCGGCGACTTGAACGGTCATGTGGGTGAGGCGTGTGAGGAATTTGAGCGTGTTCATGGTGGCTATGGATACGGAAGTCGCAATCCGGAGGGTGGAGAAATCCTCTCAACGAGTGCGGCGGCCGACCTCGCCATCGTGAACACGTTTTTCAGAAAGAAATCCGAGCACCTAATCACCTACAGGAGCGGGGGACGCGCTACCCAAATCGATTACTTCCTAACCAGAAGAGACCATATCGGCAAAGTAATCAACTGCAAAGTCATACCCGGCGAGAGTCTCACTGCGCAACACCGTCTCCTTGTCATGGATCTTCGCATTAAGCCTGCTGGCAAGCCCACTGAGCGCTGTCGACGCCAAATCAAGTGGTGGCGGCTCGGAGAATCCAAGTCCCAAGAGTTCGCAACTGCGATCGGCAACAAATGCGACGAAACCGATGGCGAACCAATCCAGCTTCACTGGGACAAGATTCAGGGAGCTATCACTGGTGCGGCGAAGGCAGTGCTGGGTATGTCAAAGGGTGGACGCAAGTGTGACAAGGAAACTTGGTGGTGGAACGACACAGTCCAGAGGGAGACAAGGGTGAAGAAAGCACTCTTAAAAACGTGGCAAGCGTCCGGATCTCCTGAAGACCACGACGCATACAGGGTTGCAAAACGGGCCACTAAGAAAGCCGTTGCCCGGGCCAGGCGTAACCACGTACAGCCATTGTACGATAGATTGGAGTCGCCTGAGGGGCAGAAGCTTATCTATAAGTTGGCACGTTCCAGGGTCAAAGCGGCACAGGATATCTCCAAGTGCCGCTGTGTTAAAGACCCTAACGGCAACCTTTTATGCGAAGACCTCGCGGTGAAGGAGAGATGGCGGTCATATTTTCACGAGCTACTGAACCAGCAGCATAAAGAGGTGCAGCCACCGGACCTCCCTCCAAATCAAGGATTAGTGCCACCAATAACGCCTGAGGAAGTCCACTCAGCTCTTCGCTGCATGAAGGACCGGAAAGCTGTCGGAGCCGATGGAGTGCCCATCGAAGCCTGGAAGGCTATGGGTTCCCATGGTGTGGACATCTTAACAAACCTTTTTAACCGCATACTCTTCACCGGTAAAATCCCTGACCAATGGAGGCTGAGTATTATTACTCCAGTCTTTAAAGGAAAGGGATCGGTGCAAGAGTGCAGCAACTACCGCGGTATAAAGGTCATGTCCCACACCATGAAGCTCTTTGAGAGGATAATAGACTCTCGGATCCGACAGGAGTGTACAGTCTCGGAGTGTCAGTATGGATTTCGCCCCGGCCTAGGCACTACGGACCCTATCTTTGCCCTAAGAGTCATCATGGAGAAATACAGGGCAAAGAATACGCCTCTCCATTTCCTGTTTTTGGATATGAAGAAGGCCTTTGACTGTGTTCCTCGAGAGATGATCTGGTGGGCTCTGAGGGCCAAAGGGGTGCCAGAGATCTATACTGACATAATCCGCGATATGTACCGCGATTCCGAGTCCATAGTTAGGACTGCTGTTGGTGACTCCAAACCCTTCCCCGTTACAGTCGGGGTTCACCAAGGCTCGGTTCTCAGTCCGTACCTGTTCAGTGTGATATTAGACGAAGTGTCTGACAGCATCAGAGACACACACGAGCAACCTCCGTGGCTGCTTGTGTATGCTGACGATATCGCACTGGCGGATGCGGACAGAGGGAGACTGGTGCGACGCGCAAATGTGTGGAGGGAGTCGCTTGAAAACGGTGGTCTGAAGCTAAATGTGGCGAAGACTGAATATATGGCTTGCAATGCTACAGATCCCCCACCCGTACGCATAGGCGAAGACTTGGTCAAGCGTACGGACCAGTTTAAATACTTGGGATCTGTACTTCACGCGTCCGGAGACATCGATGCCGACGTCAAGGCCCGTATATCTGCCGCATGGGCAAAGTGGCGAGAGGTGACTGGTGTCATTTGTGACCCCAAAATGCCGGTTAGGTTGAAGGGACAGGTCTACAAATCCATCATTAGACCTGTCCTTTTATATGGGAGTGAAGCGTGGCCTTTGCTTGAGCGGCACAAGCAGGAGTTGCGTGTCACGGAGATGCAAATGCTGCGTTGGATATGCGGAGTGTCACGGAGAGATCGTGTTAGAAACACCCGCATCCGCGGCAGTCTTCATGTCCGTGACATAGCGGACAAACTGCAGGAAAGTCGCCTACGCTGGTACGGTCACGTCCTACGAAAGCCGGCAAGCTACGTGGGAAACAAATGTATAGCCATGCCGCCTCCGCCGGGGCCCGGCAGGCGGGGTAGACCGAAGAAGTGCTGGCTTGACGTCGTCAAAGATGATATGCGTGCTAATCGTCTTACAACCAAGGATGCTCAAGACCGTGCAAAGTGGAGAAGAAAAAGTCGGAAAGCGGACCCCGGGCTTCTCAGCTTGCAGCTGAGGACGCAACTGGGAAAACGCTGAGATGAGAGAGAGAGCTGCCGCCACATTGGACCAAGTCTGAAATTTTGTCTGCTTTTGGCAATGGCCTTTTTGCAAGAACTGAGAAAGCTGAGAATTGCCGCCAACAGACATAACAGAGCTTAGGACGAATAGTTCCATTCACTGCAGCACTACATCAGCAACAATGACTATGAAGTCGCCAAGAATGACTATTTCAGCGGATGGAATTTGCTGCAGCACGTGATCTGTCGCCGTACCAATATACTCCATGAGTCGGTCAGTTTCGGCATCACCGCTATGGGATCTGTAGAGGGTATCATGCATAAATGTGAGGGTAGTCGTCGCAATCTAAACGAAGCCATAGAGTTGACAGGTCTTTGCCTTCAATGTTGCACAGTCGTCGAACACTGACAATCACGCATACACCAACGTGTGGCACAAATTTGTGCTCAATTTTGTAGCCGGGGTAATTAAGGAATGACGTCTGTAGTATCTGGGTTTCCGTCAGAAAGAATAAGGCCGGCTTTTCTGTTTCAAGATGGTAGTGGACGAAACACATTTGAAATTTACTACCGAATATCCCACGATATGGGAGTACTATGCCAGATATTCTAGTTTACACAAAAAATTTTTCTTCAAACACTCTTCTCCTTCGATATTCACAAGTCCAATGGGCCTGATGGTATCCCTGCCATTGTGCTCAAAACCTGCGCTCCTGAGTTGGCTCCGGTCTTGACGCGTCTTTTTGGACACTCTTATTCTACAGGCGTTGTCCCGTCCACCAGATACCCAAAAAAGGGGTTCGCTCTGATCCTCACAATTACAGACCTATTGCCATTACCTCCTTACTTTCCAAAATAATGGAGTCCATTATTAACCGCCAGCTGCTCCTGTATCTCGAGGAGCACCAGCTCATAAGCAATCGCCAGTATGGTGTTCTTGGTCTGCTGGCGATCTTTTGGTGTACCTGTCCTATAAATGAACAGAATCGGTTGAGAGTAAGGGGGAGGCCTTGGGGGCTGGCTTGGACATGGCGAAAGCCTTCGATCGGGTCTGGCGCAAGGCTCTTCTATCGAAACTTCATTATTTCGGGTTGCCTGAGAAATTGTGCCAATGGATTACCAGTTTCCTCACAGGGCGCAGCATCAAAGTTGTTAACGGTTCATGCTCTGAATATAAGCCCGTAAAGGACCCTGCTGGTGTCCTGCAGGGCTGTGTTCTGTCTCCTACGCTTTATCTTCTGCATATCAATGATATGCTGCAATCCAGCAGCATTCATTGCTGCAACACAGGTTAGAGTAAATACCCCTAATATTGCATAGATGGATTTGAAATGCATGTGGGGTTGTCGAAGCCTCATCTTGAGCAATGACGAGCGGGATTTTGGCCTCCCCAGAATACATAGGGCAGCCCAAGCAAGAATGTATAGAGAGGGATTCTCCGGTATCTAATGTACCGGTACCCTCCTGGGGTACTCCATTTCTTTTAAATTCCGCTGTCACTATAAGGGGAGGGGGGAGGGGGCTTCCGGCTCTCTCACTCACCGAATGAAGCATAGAAGCGGTGACGCTACTACTCAGACGTCGATTTTCTGTGAGAGTGTGGTACTTCTCCGGACAAGCCGGCCATTCATGTGTTTTGCCGGTAGCGTGGCTCTACCGTAGCAAAAAGTTAGGTTTTGTTTTAGGTACGCGAGTAATTGAATCTATCAACAGGTTCCCGAGAAGTGGGCTTCTATTTTGTACGAACATCGCGAGTGCAGCGCTTACAATTCAAAAATCACTTGATCAGCTAAAGAGCTTATTTTTGATGGAAGTAGGAATTTTGTAAGACTCTGTAGTCTTGCTAAATTTCTAGTAGATCTGAGGAACTGTAAATCATCAAGGTTTTTTTTTTCAAAATACGAAATGACAAAAGTCCGATCTTCTGAGTGGTGGGAAGGATGTCCGATGCCAAGTTTTTGGGTAATTTGCATCAACTCGAATACGCTGCACCTAACAAGTCGATTTGCAGGCAAATTAAAACCCCCTGACGACACCATCTAATGATAAGTGACAGAACTACATAATATTCTAATCCGAAGCGCCATCTATTTTTTTCCAGGTAAATTACAAATCCAAGCTTTCAGGCGTTAACACCTAATGACTTTTAAACAACTTTTCGATTTCACTTAAGAAATACCGCGTTGAAATCGGTCCATCCGTTCAAGCGCTACGATGCCACAGCTAGACACACAAACAGACAGACGTTAGCGTCAAACTTATAACACCCCTCTTTTTGTCGGGGGTTAAAAATGTTTGTAATGAACTCCAACATCAGCCCTTAGACTACAACAATAGTTACAAGATTCGATGACACCGGCTGCTCTTATCGAGCATCAGCTGTCTCACTGCCATGCAATCGTTAATTATTATAATTTTTTCGTAGTCAAACCCATCCGCGCGATAACTGCCGAGTGAAAGTATTCTGGTTCCGATGGTCACAGCAAGTTCAATGCCTTCATTACGACTGTTATGTCTTTGGATGTAAAAAGTGAAGAGCTGGTTTGGTTTGCCGCGTAGGACGGAATTGACAGTTCACGGTTTCTACAAGTTTTCCAGGATCTGCTGTTATTATGAGCGCTACTGTTACATGTTTAATTGAGTCTTGAATTGTTGAAAAAAAAAGTAAATTACAAAATTTACAAGTGGGTTTTTTTGACAAATCTTGTGATTGTAAGCATGAAAAGTGTCTTCTCGACTGACGTAATTATGGGCCCCTATGTCCAACGCATCCTGGGCAAGCAGCAAATGAATTTGAAGTACATAGCTGTAAATTTATTCGTTCAAAATAATCCCTTTTCCACAATGGCAAATCAAAACTAAAACAGTCGAACCTTGGTAAATGGATGCGTATTATAATGAACTCGTAAGAACTGACATCATGATAAAAACACAAAGGTTTTTTTCCTATCTTTGATTTAGAAGACAGTTCGAAATGACGAAGCGATGCGGAGAATTGTGCCCTGTAAGAACGGAAGAGCAAAAAAAGTGCGAGTGAAATCACTTCTACAGCTACTATTCTATACTTTTTTACAGTAATTAATAATTTAAACGACGGTAATATGAAAGTAATAAACGAAGTTAATCCCAAATTGGCAAAAAGCCTTGAGGAAGAAGTTCTTAATGACAAACTCTTTTAGGTCTACCTAAAAGTTTGTGGTTGCGACCATATAAAAGTGAGTATGATATTACCCAAATAACTACCGGTACTGCAACTTTATCCTTAATAGGTATTACTCATAATTTCTATATGCATATATTCAAATGAAAGTAAATATGAGTAAATAGCATATACGGCTTTATTAATTAAAGTTCAAGTGTAATGTCGATGGTACAGTGACGAGATTCTCAGAATCATTTATAGTGAACGGTTGTTGCAATATAAGAAATAGAAATGTTTGTTTTTTATACGTCAGGTAGACAAGTGATTATAATAATTACTTGGATGTGCTTGTCGAATAGTGAAATTCATTTTTCGATTTACTTGTAGCCTGCTTCAACAGCAAGAGTAGCTTTGAGCAGCTCCAAGAGTTCTGATTTTTGCAACGCAGATGAATAAACAAATATCCATCTCAATCAATGTTGATTCACATTTAACCTTCACTATAAGCATTAGTTTAAGCATTTTCTAGTCTCTCATTTAAGTGCCCCTAAAATGTGGATCTCAGGATGGTTTTATTTCCTCCACCACCAATACCACCACCACCACTCTTGCTGTTGGAGCAATAAAAAACATTAAATATAGTCCTTTCCTCAACAGCATGTTTGACACACGACGAATGTTCCGACCTAAGCAGAAGTTCAATATTTTAATTCTGTTCTGATGCGACACTTTACACGAAAAGGGGTTGAGGTTTAAAAATAGAAAGGGTTCTGTAGTTGTTAAGACCTCATACTTGATAAAGACTACTTAAATTCAGTTAAATATATCATTCAATAGAAACACAGATCCTTTTTAGGGATCCGCACCCAAAGGGTATAAAGCCTATTACTAAGACTCCACTGTCCGACAGTTAGTCACCAGGCTGTATCTCATTAACCGTGATAGCTAGACTGTTAAAATTTTCACAGATGATGTATTTCTGTTGCTGCTATAACAACAAATATTAAAATTAAATAAAATATATATTAAAGTCAGGCTCCCATACAACAAAAGTGATTTTTTATAGATAGTACGGAACCCTTCGTGTGCGAGTTGGACTCGCACTTTGCCGGTTATTCTAATTTTAGTTCTTTCATTAACCTGAACTATAAGGATAGGAGAAGTATTTTAAGTACCACGTCTTAGATCTTATGTTCCTCCAGAATGTAATTAAAAATCTTTATTGTGTGTATCAGTACACAGACTCACTGTAGGAATGTAGTTTTACATTCGAGAGCCTAGCCAAATGTTTATTTTAATCATAGGAGTTGAATTGGTACAAAACGTAAAGAGAAGCCTTGAAAAGCCTTGGGAAAGTTATATTAGTACCTACTTACGAGCACATGTAGAATGCTGGCAGGGCTTACTCTCCATACCTACACTTGAATACACAAAATATTCAGTATCCTATCATAGGTAGATAATATAGTTCTTATTTTAGTGGCTTTTTAAGTTTTAGCAGTAAATAGGTCTTTTATTTTCACATTTTTATAGAACAGAAATTGCTTAAAAATAAGTTTCAAAACTTCAACCTATATCTACATGAGTAAGTAAGCTATGAACTTCTTCTGGATAAGCGGATATTTTATCTAGTACATACTAAGTAGTTTCGTAAAAGCGTCAGTGAAGGAACATTCTGATATACCATGATCAGGTGATTTTTTTCAATTTTAACCAAGATCATATCAATAACTTTGCCTTTCTATACAGCCAAGGTAAATCGTGCGGAATAACTAGAACGACGCTTATATGGGCAAACCATTCGATTTCTCAACTAATTCTAAAAGGTCGAGAAGACCAAAGATACTAACATTTACACGACATAAATCCATAAGAAATTGCACCCATTGCTCCCACAGTATCCATGGTTGGCTAGTGGGTTATATCATAAAGACCTGGCGTCCACATTTTATACCATGTAATCACTTTTAAAACGTTACAATGGCCCTAAACCTCTTGCAAACATAATTTTACGTTATACAGAAAACACACCATATTGACGTCATTTGATCATGAAGACCTACATCAGACTTTAGAATAGAAATACTTGAATATTGACTTGATATTCCGCTCTGTATTACATAAAGAGCATATATTTATGTTAAAATTAAAACAATCGCTTGTTAAATTTTCAATAGGGCAATCCAAAATCGTCATCTTATTCTTAAGGAATACATATACTTAATGGAATGTAAACTAATTTAGATGTGGTTTTTGCAATTCTTAATTTATAAATGATTAAAATATTTATTCCCCGAACAATTTACAAGTAGGAAGTAGGTATTATGGTTCAAATCTGCCATGCTATGACTCTGGATGAAAAAAATGGAACAAACGGTTGGTATAGTGGGACCGATTCCTTAACTGCTATAACAATGTAATATTAATATTGACTCAGGATTCCTTCTGTTGCACTAGGTATAGCTACCTAGCTTACTTACTTATAAGTATAGTAAATATCGAACTAAGCTCGTCTGTTTTTGAATAAAACGGCCGAGCTTAGTTCAATCTTAGTGAAATTAAGTTTTGATGGATGTTCTTGTATGCCAAGCAAACTAATAAAACTGTGAATGGAGATAATATCCAAACGCTCGAGCTTATTCGAATTGTCAACTAGAACAGTAATCGTACAAGTTTTGTCATTCATAATCTAACTTAGGCGAAGCATCGTATTGATCGTCCCAAACGAGATTACTTAAGTTTATTGCATACGAATGTTCTAACGGTGTCTTTGTGGTGGAGCCGCTGCCATAAAGATAACAAGGTTAACGCAGTGATGGCGGATCCAGCTTTTGAGTCAGGGGGAGTTAAGGCAGGCTAAGGCAGCAATTTAATAGACTTAGTATTATTTATTTATTTTACAATTAAATAAATAATACTTAGTCTATTAAATTACAGTATAAGGTTTACGCATAAATAAAACTGAATGGTACGCACATAACGAGACCTATACTCAACATTGGGTGGAGAAATGTTGATGAAGGACACAATAAATCAAAATAAACACAGGTAACTCTGATGGTCAAACCTATTCAAATTCAAAATTATTTTTTTATTAACGACACCCTATTTTTAATTTTGATGCATAGGTAATTATTGCGAGCACCTACGTGTATTGATATGAGACGAGCAATTCATCAGTTTGAAGATCAGACAGAAAAGGTTGACTAGTGTCAAAAAGGGCGCACGACTTCAGTATTACAATTGCGCGCAACGTCAACCAAAAAGATGTCAATAACTCCAATGTATCCCTTGGATACGCCCTTGGTGATGAAGCTGAGGAGCAAGGCGAGGCATATAAAACGTCTTGCACGAGAAATTCAAAAGAGTAGCCGCGTAATGTTACGATTGGCAGTGTTACGTTGTTCATGTAAGCCGAGAACCAGTTTGCGTATATAAGGAGTTCATTCGCCAGTCTAATTTATTGCCGCAGAGATGTTTATCTTTGGCTATTAGAGATTTTATTACTAAGATGAGAAATGCTTTATTTTCACGTTTCATTTCTTAACTTGCATCGAATTTGTCTTCTCACACTTTTGCTAATCATGCTAATTTAACATCTGGACTCGTGTGTTTATCAACAAACAATCGACTTGTGGCAAACTCCAAAATTACGTCAAGACGTCAATGTTCAATGTCAATGTCCATTGTTTCCGTTTTTAAATACTTCCTTATTACTAGACCACAAATGTACTGACCTTCTCCTAATTTGCAAATTACATTATATTTCAACTTCCACTTTATATTCAATAATACAGTACACGTAATATTGTTTATCTTAAATCTTACAACTTGCAATTTGTTTATTGTAATAAACATGGTTAGAAAGAATGTAAAACCTCGTAGTTTTAACACAGTCATCCTGCCTGTTGGCGGGCCTGTCGTTTATGTAACCTGTCGGTGGTGGAGGCGTGGGTTCCGCGACACCAGCCGAGCATCCGGCGGCTCCCTACCTCCGGGGCTCATGCTGCTTGCTGATAACACCAGTGAAAGTGCCGCACCGAGGACTGCGTATTGTTGGACGACGACGGTCACGGTCCACTGATTTTAATGCAGCGATGTTTGTAATAGAATAATCTCGTTGATTGATAGACTTATTATATGATGATGAGGTTCCAGGAAAGGCGCATTGTCCCACACACGAACACTGATAGTTTTTCAAAGATATGCCTATTACGAGCGTGTAATTGAAAAATAATGTTACGTAAGCTAGACACTGAGAAATTGCCATTAGCCGCCTTCGACAACAGTGCTCTAGGCGTTTTTCTCGATTCAATAGTGAGCTTCGAATTAAAATCTAAACATTCCGGTCGTTGACCCATCAGGTTTTATTGCTTAAGCAATAGATAGAATCGATAATCGTCGTAATATCTATGTGAAATCACTCAACGGTGTTGTGTGAGAAGTTTGAGGACCCCGACCAGCGCCCGCTTCAAGAAGTAATTCTGCACGTATAGAACATCTGCGAGAGGCTATTAGACACTAATTGAGCGATTGTCGATTTATTTTAAGCGTAAGAAATTTGAACATTCACGTGGAGTGAAAATAAAAGACACGGTGAGATTGAAGGAGCGAGATATCTGTAAAATCTGATTAAAATCGATGCAATTCATAATTTAAAGTCAGTGAACTTTGTGTCACTATGAAAAGAAGTGCAAAACCAAATAGTCAATTAATCTTAGTTGCAAAATCTATTGAACAAATTGAAAATAATGGCAATGGCAGTGGCCGGCCATCTCAGGCGGCTGCCTCGTGAAACTTCAATTTGCTAATAATGAAGTTTAATAAAGCTTTAGACATCTACAGTTAGGTGTGTCAGTTCCTACGTGCGTAAGTGTAACTATAGGCAGTTAACTTTCACTAGATCAATCTATTCGAGATTAGTTCGCCAAAAGTTGGCGAATGATTTCTTTTTGTGCTCTATATTGCGGAGTCACGCGATACCTACTCCAAGTTATTCGGCTTTGTTACCAAGGTCAGAAAACCGGACGGTTACAATCGTTTCAATACCGTACTTTCGTGCTCGATCGACGAAAGCGAATGGGAAGCATCTTTCGGTGACAACTTTCTGTATATGTTCGAGCTAGTTTTTGCCCTTTCCGAATCGAAACTTCGATAAAACATCAATCGTTCATAAGTGGGCATGTCCACTTTCGAAGGTTACGCAAGATTTCGCCGGTATCATTGTTAAATTGCGCCCATTCATCTGAAGGGTATGTGCGGCAAGTTAAGGGGGTCTTTAATTAGCACGTGGGCGTTTTTATGACTTCGGAAAGTTTAAAGCAAAGTTTATGATCTTATCACTACGTAGAGTATTCACCAACAAAAATCGATACGATCTACGGAACATTACAACTACGATTTCTATATTTTACGAAATAAATTAAGGAATTTATGTATTACTATATACTCCTACAAGTTGGCGGACGATATGGTGGATAAATAAATGTCGGAAAATAGTACTACGGTCAGAGTGTTGCTTTAGTAGGTATATTATTCTAGAATAAATCAAGGTAGGCTAAATTGCTTAACCAGATTAGAAACTGTAGTTGACATCATGTAATGTAAAATTTTAAATAATATATCTCCATTTAGACTTTAAATTATGTAAATAACATTGATTAAAATTATCAACATTTCATAACTTTTCTTTATATACGTACTAATTAATTCATATAAATAGGAATCTGAATAAACATGATGATAAATTAATATTCCTTTTATCTTCGATTTTTATAATTGAGTGAAAACTATGTATGCAGCGCTATGACTCAAAGGCCAACTATAGTGTCTATCTGCTAGTTAATTAACTTTATAATATGGTGCGTTATGTAGGCAGAAAATTTACATTGTAAAGAACCGCCGCTTTTTTCTCAACATTTAAACGTACGAATGATTAAGATAAATTGCTTGGGCTTATACAAATAAGTATTCATTGGGATAAGGTTTCTCCTGACGAAATGGGATAGCATGACAGAACCCTATTTTCTGTTAGATAGAGGTTTGTGAAATACCCAGGTATCTCTACAACGTAGGTTATATGAGTTATAGTCAGAGAATGGAATCACGAATGCTATTGCTATCAAAAGTATGGATATGATTAAGAGTTCCGGGATTTCTCGAAAATCTAATTGGTTACTAAGTAAATAAATAATTGGTTAGTAAGAAAATAAAACAATCATTATTATGTGATTTCAGGATAAGTATATTATTTTCGATTAAAATATGTCCTTAAATCACATAATTGTGATTGTTTTATTTATAGATTTTATAGGCATATATCCATACTTTTGATAGATATAGCACCCGTGATTCCGATCTCTGGTTATAGCGCTGTCATTAGGTGCTGAACCTTTTAAATAAATAACTAAAGTTAACAGTTTAATTTGCTACCATAAATTAGACCAGGAATGTGAGAATTAGGAAAGGCTTGGCGCCATCCTTAACTCTCTTTGAGATAAAATTGTTAACAGATCCGATACAAAGCACTGTTTAAAGCAAGGATCCACATAATAATCCCATTAGACGTTCGCTGTTAAAAATAGGTGTGTTTAAAATGTAGGGCATGGCTAACCATACCGAGGCGCAGAATGAAATGAAATTACTCCTAGCCTTGACACATTAACATTTAATTCGGTCGAAGCAATTAATTCTGCACTGAGTCGAGCAGTGGAAGACTACTGATACTATCTATCGATGACAAATTGTTCTACCTCATACAATAGATGATTTGCTACTCTATTTCTGTCGAAACTATACTACACAATTATTAATCTTTAAGTATGACCACTGCAAATTTCAAGGTCTTTGATCCAAAACAAATTGTTATTCAGTCAAAGACCTTGCTTTTACGATTATTGTGGGAATCCGACTCTGGCGACTTTTTTAAGCAAATCTACTGTTATGGTAGGTTTGGCTGCTAATTTATTCTCAAATCAAGCTACATGTTTTAAAAATAATGCACAAAAACAGGACGACCTTAAACTAAAACCTGTGGCAATAAAGCCTAAAGGCCATCAAAATGTAAATCGCGTGTGTCCCAGTTTGCTAAATGATTTGTGCATGTGGGCGCATTGAGATGCTGGGATATTGTTAATTTCACTAGCTCCGTAGGATTTTGACGTTCATTCGTAGTCTGAGGCGCGGCAAGGTCGAGGTTGGTAATAAATTAAATTGTCGCTGGATCGTTGCGCAAATGTCCATCATTTGCATCGTGTACGCTCGCTCCAAAGTCCAAGCTTGCTAAAATAATATTTGCATTTATTACATGTCACGAAACTCCGATAAGTTTTATCATTGAACATGTACATCAATCTCTTTAATTTAGAATTCTAGTACCTTATAAATGACACCACATTAATCAAGTCTGGTAATGACCCATGGTTTCACTTTTCTTTTGTGCGTATTCGGGTCGCTTGGATCGTCGAAGATCAGAGACTATTGTAGATTGATTTCTGAGTAGGAGTACTCTTTTTTTGCTTATGTGCAATCAGTCAAGAGTTAGCAAAGGCGACGATTTGGGTCTGGATAACAAATAGCGCGGAAGTGACAGAGCGCCAGTCTGACTTCAGGTAAGGCGTCGACCGTGGCCTTAAACGGATTACATCAACGATTTGTTATGAATGTCTATAATTAGGCATTCGTTTTGAATGGCTAGCTAGTCATTTGCGACATTTTAACAATATTTCTTCTTTTTGAAAACTCATATATCTTCTCAGTAGATTGTTCTTCTTATGTAAATCTTAGCTTACACTTTCGCTTTTGTCTTTAAGTTAGTTCAAATTCTATTTGAAAGCCCTATAATCTTTTGAATAAATCTTTCCGTTCTATAGTTTATTGATTATGATAAGATTTTTGACCTAAATAAATCAAGATGAGGATTATTAAAATGATTACGACTTGTACGAATTAATGAGGTAAATACAGTAACGAGAAATTAAGATTATGAACATCATTTACACGGAAGAAGAAATCATAATACTTAGTCTATGCTGTAAGTATTCGTAGGTACATAATATAATTATTGTCAACAGTACTCCGTCTAGTCCTATGGTAATAATAAACAGCGTTTCTTAACTTGTGAAGTGTCAAGTGACTGCGACCAACCGCCAGCGTATTGCAAATTTCAATATTTACTTAATATTTATGAACTACCGATTGCTCGTACGTGTTAACTGTAAAAGTAAATACCTATTGTAAGAAATATGATGGTAACGGAAATAATTTGAAATGTAATATGTATGTGTTTAGTGTAGGTTCTTCTTCTTTAATAAGTCCGTATAAAATAATCTTTAATTAGTTGGATAGTTCGCAATTTTTTGGCTATTTTTGTTTTTCCTCCATACAAATGCAATTACCTGCCGGGCGTTCGGAGGGGCGGCTGTGTCATAAATATTTTGATTTCCAATAACTAAGCAATTGAGGATTTTATATTGGTTAGATAGAATTCACATCCAGTACACAAAATCATGTTTCTTAAAAAACATATGGTAAATACCATAAAAAATTGCAAACGCGCCGACAACGGCGACGGCTGAATGTAGAGCTCGAGAGCCAAAATATTTCTCGTTATCTTTCGTGATCGTGGGTAATCTGCATCACTGACTGATCAGAATGTAAAATGCATAGAGATAGGTTACTTTGTCCTCGTCTTACTTGTAAATCGGTATAAACCAACTCTCCGCCCTCACGGTTACAACAGTAAACTTATCAAAAAGATCTGCAATTCCGTTAATTCACGTGTTTCACGATTGTAACGATAAACCATAATTGACAAACACACGACACAGTGGCTTAATAACGTAATAGTGCTTTGTTCTCCCTTTCACAGCCTACATTACTTTTAGTAATGACCTACGCACCCACACTTACACTGTACGTGGGTAACAATTATGTTCGTGCGTGTATTTAGATATCGTTTTGTTTGTACGAGCATAAGTACTTTTTTTCTGTTGAGTAGGAAGCTTTCAGCAATGGTGGTCTGAGCTTGATTTGTAACCGGAAGGTTCCGGGGTCGAATCCTACGTAGTCCGCCTCTTGTTAAGGAACTTATATTCCGTTACTATTTGAATGACCATATACCATTGTATCTATGTTAATATATATTAAGCTTAACAATTTAAATTGTAAAACTGTTAAATTTAATTTTTGTACTGGCGCAATAAATAATTTTTCATTTATTTATTAATTCAATGAACTTCCGGTTGGCAGTGATATAACAGAAGCAAAACATCTAGAATAAAAGTTTTCTTCCCAAATATATGTGGTAGCAAAGCAAATTTTATTATTCTTTCTTTATCATTATTAAAGCCAAGTCTTACTCATACAGTTTGTGTAAGAGTTAGGCTGAAAAGTAGCTACTAAAATTACAGCCATTCATCTCCATCTATTTTTCTATGTCTACGAGCGTCTCGTGGTAATGCAACCAACAGCATGTTTGAAGATTTATAAAAACTTTCTTGCTTTCGGAAGACCGGGAAACCATAAAACATTAATTAAGCTAATGATTTGATTTTATCTTGCATCCGAATATAAAAAAAGATATGTTTTGAATGTTTTGATTTATTGTCAATTGATTCCGAAACGGCATAACATAGAGGGTTTCACTTGCGTTGCAGGCTTGTCTATTACGATAAGATCTATGAAGCCGACGGTTATCTCGAGATTCTTATTAAAACATAATATGTACTTGGAACACTTGGAATGTAGAAGCGAAGTGAGAAACTCTATGCACCTAATTTCTATTAGCGGTAAGAAGGTGCCGATTCAAGATTCGTTACAAGTTTTAATCGAAGTAACTAGTTGATTATATTCCAGGTAGATTATCATATTCTTATAATCTTTTAAATGCATGTATATGTAGGTAAGTCACTAAACATCTGTTTTTTAGCCTAGTGGCACCCATATTTAAAAATAGGGTCCTTATGTCAGTAAATAGATATCAGCAAGCGTTAGCTTGCTGATATCTATTTACTGACACTAGGAATCACCTTAGTGCTTCCCAAAATATTAAGTTCTAACATTTATAAATAGTTAATATATAAAAACAAGTAAATGACTGCTGAATCTAAAAACAACAGCGTCTTTCATCGAAATAGAGAAAAAAAGGAAAAAGCCCAAGTCGATGAGCTTTCTTGAAGTGTTTTTACAGAGTTCGTTCTAATTATGCCTACACTTGAATTTTTTCAACGGATGTCAGGTTTTATACGATGTATATTATGTAAAGTAAACCAAAAAAATCGGAAGAAAGTACTTTAAACGAGAGGTGAACAACCTGCAATGCGAATAAAAGCAGAGCTGCCAATAATGTTACCTAATCAACATATTGTTAACAGGCCTTTTTAGTGATGGACCAATGCGAGGTCTTGATAGGTACTAATTAGAGAAAGGTCTGTTTTTATAGCTAACGTTCATCGAAGATTGAAGATATGCCTAGGTGTTAACAGAATAAAATACTGCGGAAGAAGGCGCTTTATTTTGATAAAGAGACGTACAACCTATACCTAAAGAAATGAATTATATAAATTTCAGCTTCGGGAAAGAGATTGATTGTGATGTTTTTCATACTTAGCGTTTTTCATACTTACCTACTTTGTATTACGAGTATTGAGTATATTATTGACGCGGTCTTTAAAATAATACAGTAAAATTCAAAAGCCTAAAATAGTTAGTAATTAGTAAGAGAAGAGAAAATTTGACTTTTTTGACATCATTGACACTTTGACACTGCGAAAAACTAGAGAGTGTGCTAAAATCAGGAGGTAGAAAATGATTAGTGGCTGAAAGCCATACCATCTAAGATTTTTTTGCAAAAAATGACTGGTGAAATAAAAGCAGATCGTATGTGCTTTCTAGACCACGATTCAGAATGTAAGATAAAACTTGTTTACCAGTATGTGCATAAAACAAACTCGTCTTCTAAATTACCTCCAGATTCCGTTTGTTGTTGTAAATCTACAAATCTCAGACGTCTAGATGAAGCCACATGTGCTATTTTGTTTCTACTAACCTATTCAGGTCAATCAATAAGCGGACATGAAGTTTGAGTGATTGAGCGAACTAAGGAATTCGCTTCGACAATATAACCAATTTCTCATTGATAGGCTGAGACTCCATTGAAGATGTTCAAGTCCTTGACTTTTATTTGTGTATGATAATAGGATTCTGATACTGATGACTAGACTATAGTTTATCTACATCTCTATCTCTTTCAATGTGTCAGTAATAAAATGTCATTGGTTATTAGTGTTATTTATTACACAGAACATTCCCGCTTATGCTGAATGGAGACTCGGCGTTATGGTCAGACTATGTTTGCTTACATACGTACTCGTATTATTATTAATTCTCATAGCTGTATGCTTGCGAATATTAGGTATGCTTAGGTATAACATCTCTTGTTTTGTCATCCTTTTTCCCAAAAAGCATATTTTCCGGTTTTCATATTAGTGCCTTTATCTCTGCTAAAAGTATAACGGAACTTATTTTAAGTGACGTGTTATTAGTATTCAAATCGTATGCCTATATCTCTCTTTATAAGATCGAGTCTATAATCAAACAGTTTTATACTGGATTAATAATTGTATTGTAAATTGTTCTATTTCTATCCGCACATTCAGGTCAATCAATAAGCAAGCGTAGAATGGTAGTAGAGCAATTTCTATGGGAACTTGGTTGAACAATTCTGGCATTTTCTTATTGTTATCGAACAAGGTTTCGTCAATATGTTATCGTGTTGATCTATCTTGTTTATATAAGCTACGCTCTACAAGGCAGGCCAGACAACAAGAGAATACGAAGAGCGGTAAGCATAAACACTGTAACTTTGAATAAGTTTGGAAAATCCAAAAGTGCACGTACCATAACGCTCTTTCAAAAATAAAATAAAAATATTAATTTTAATTAAATGACATTGAATTAGATAGTCATTTTTAATTGGAAACAATCCCGTGACGTGATGAAGCTATTCAAATAGAAATTTTGTGCTACAAGGGGATAAGGTAATATTTTGACGGCGAGGGCGCTACTTTGATTCCTGAGTGAAGCGAGGGATTCATGTATATCGCCCGAGATAAAAATATTACTGTGTGCTAACACTCTACTTTTCATCTCCATCTATGAGAAAAACAAGCAAATACAAAACAGAATAGATATAAAGAAAAGTAGGACATCTACAATACCCAATCAGACTTCAACCGAGAATTATTTAATACTAACCTGTCGTTTTCATACAATAAATACTAAGAAATAATTTTTCGAAGACCACCAACTTACGATAATGTTCACTCATAACTTTGTGTGCGTGGCCATTCATATATTTTTATAATAAAACTTGATACCAATTCACTATCGGCTTGAACTTACAAAAAGTATTCACATTTACACAAATAATTACATGTCAGTACAAATAACCTAAAACTTCTGTAAAATAATTACTTGAATCAAAGGGATAAATGGCGCTTTTTTAATTATATTTATTTCTTTTTCGCAAGCGAAGAACATAAAAATGTTTCCTACATTTATCCATGTTGACGACGACATGTATTCCAAATTTAAAAAAATCACGACGTCTGTGCCAATTATTTTTTATTTCAAATCAAAAATCTTCTTTTTTTTATTGAACTGTAACATTATTTTTTATTCTACATAGATTACACTCCTGTTCAGATTTCAAATTGGTTTTGATCCCTAGAGATTGTCTTTTTCACGTTTAAGTCCCGAGAGAATATATAATATAATAGAACCAGTAACTTTAGCTCCAAATGTTTAGGGATAAATACATAGTTCTTTGAGTAAATGAGAAGAAAAAAATAATTCAAATACATAAGTATTACTACGAGCGTAATCGTGGCACATTACGTCCATACAGACATCCGGACAGTCATAAACAATCCGCTAGTTTCCAACAGATCAAATCAGAAACTTTTTTTTAAACGTCAAAACAAACATCGTCTATGGGATTTGTATGAAATAGCACGGCGTGACGTCATAGTTTCTTGGAGATAGATAGCGTTCATGTTATCGGTTTTTCTGCAATTATAAATCTAAAATCACGTTGAACTTAGATAGGATCAATGACAAGTGACATTATTTTGTGACTTTTTATTCTCTTTAGGTACAAAATAATATATTTTTGACCCTGGATACCCTATTTTCTGAAATATATATTTTTAATGTATGACATACTTGACAAATATTTTCTTAAAATTATTAAATGTCATATCTCTCGTACTTATATTATTGTATTAGTGCAATATGACTATAATAGAGACAGTTTAAGTCCAGAAAAATGCTTGAACCTGACATTTATTTATTTAACTTTATTACAAATATTGTAACAGGCGGACTAAAGGTGAATAAAGTGATGCGGATAAAAGCTAATTTTGGACGACATGGTACATTCTAATTTAACTATAATTTAATTACTATCTTAAAATTTTACCAAAAATACATTTAACGATAATTTTATTCATTTATATACTTATCTATATATTCATAAACATACACGGAAAAATACACAAATATTGCACAAATTCATAAACCCTACATAGACTACATAAATATTTATAATACTCTATGACAATTGGTGAAGATAATGAGCGCGCACAGCCCTCTTAAACGCTTGACGACTAGGGGCTTTGAGGACGTCAAAGGGAAGGGCGTTCCAAAGCATCACGGCTTGCTTGGTGAATGATTGATCGAAAAACCCACTCCGGCAGCGAGACACATCGAGAAGAAGATTGTTGGAAGAACGAAGAACTCTGAGATGGGTATCACCCTGAAAAGTGAACTTGTTTTTGAGATACATCGGAGTTTTTGGGTCGAAGAGTAAGGAGAATAGAGTAGTGAGAATTGCGACGTTGACGGATAGGTAACCATTTGAGTTGAGACCGGTAAGCCGACACATGGTCGTACTTCCGAAGGCCAAAAATAAAACTCAGACATTTATTTAGAAGTCTATCAAGCTTGTTGAGAAAGTTACAATTCAGATCCGAGCAACATACATCCGCGTAATCTAAAATTGGAAAGATGAGAGCGTACACCAGCATAGTCTTAATATTAATAGGGAGAAAGTTCTTTAACCTGTACAAAGAGCGGAGAGCCCCCGTTACTTTTCCAGAAACCTCTGCAATATGAACATCCCAACGAAGGTATGTATCAATGTGGAGCCCGAGGTCTTTGACGCTAGAGCAAAATGGGATTGGGATATTATTAAATTGAACTGGAGGAAGTGAATTGCTGTCAAGCCGGCTTGTTAGATGTAAGCTACCAACTACAATGGCTTGACATTTATTAGGGTTGACAGTGACACCAAAACGTCGAGACCAATCAGCAATTGCCGCTAAATCTAAATTTATTTGATCGATGGCTTTATCAACATTATCAACATCGCATGTTGAGAGTAGAGCACTCCGAGGGATGTGAGGGGTGAAAAAGGTAATTGTATGTTTTATTTGGGTATAACATCATGGTTACCTTATCAGCGAGCGTAAGTGCACTTTGCTTGGTTCAGACTTGGATTTGTAGTTAGAAATGTCCCATACTCTTAAAGCTTTGGAGTCATTGGTCCCAGCGGTCATTAGATGGCAGTCGTCAAGTTATATCAGATGTTTTTAGCGAGTTTGCGAAGTCATAACCTTTTACACGAAATTTACAAATATAACAACGATTTCAAGGTGACAAATCGAAATTTTGTGTCTCTGCATCTTTGTTAATTTTTACTACTTTGTTCAACGAAAAACTAAGGGTCTTTTATTTTTGGATAATCTAGTTGATGGACTAAATAAAATAATATATTTTTACTCATTCCACATCCCTATTGTTGGTAATATCGATAATATCAAAACTATCATGCTATATATATTACTACCGATAGTTTGATTGCTTTGAAAAATCAATTCTATCGATATTATTACTACAAATAACTGTCGATGTTTATGAAAACTTGATTACTTTCAAACTATCGATAGTTTGGCAACACTCACTTACGACAGAGGTACACACCAGATGTGATTTTTGAAATTATGCTAATTCTGTTACAAACGTCGCGTACTTACTAAATGTTAGCACGCTGGCGTGTTACTTATGCTAATAGCAAATGTAATAGCAAAAGTAATTAGGTAGGCTTGTATTCATAAAATCTTTCTCAATATAATATTATAGACTCGAATAAGTATCAAGTTACAGCTGTTGCAAACACATGATACAAATTTTTAAAATTTCCTAGTTAAACTGTTCATATCATGGACTTCTGCTCGTAGTTCTGCAACAACCTGTATGACTGGCACATATAGGCAAAACCGCTTCCAGGATACTCTGGAAAAAAAAAACTTAGATGCTGCTTCTCTTCCCGTACAGATCGTAGAAGTCGATCGAGGGAATGGGTGAACATGCAAATTATGTGAATATGAAGGAATTTATATAGTAATTCTATTAGGGCAGCTATATATATAGGTTGCTATCACTTTTAGATTCCTTTTTTATCTTCTCGCCCACCATCAAGTTAAAAGTGGCCTTCGGGTCTTGCGGCACTGGGGATGCATTTTTGAAATCACTTGTCACTTTACGAATGGTTTACGCGTGCGTTTCCAAACGGGCGTATTTTTGAAATGATCGTTTGCGAAGGATTTGCAGCGAGTGGTTTCGACCACTCGTAATTTTGACATTTGTGGCGTAGTATGTCAAAGAAACCTTTCATGGAGAATCCATTCCGATTCATGCAGCTTTTTTATTCATGGTGAAATTCTTAGAAAACCATAGACGTATTTTTGATGTTTTCTGCTTAAAATAATATTGTTTTTAGCTGACACGAAGGTTACAAAAATACGGCCAAATGGTTTTTAACGCGAGCGGTGAGTTGGAAAACTACACGTTTCGTGTTTCGGTGAGTCCTCAAATGAAAAAAGCACTCCTGGGCTGTCTGTTTAGAGACGCGCGAACTAAAATGCTGTGTCTGCACCGTTAAAGACGTGATAGTAGATGTACATATGTAAAGGTAAAAAAACAAAAAAAAAAACATTGTTCCAAAGACTGGTTGATGTCTGTTACAGAAGTTCAAAGACATTTCACATTTTTGGTTGAACAAAAAAGATTAATTTAGAAATTCTATTTATGGAACAACTATGTAAGTCTGCAGTGCTCGTAAATGACAAATGTGAAAAACGTAAGAAACGAACTGTTTAAAAAAGACAACAAAAAGTACAAGGTTCTTAGGTACGATTCATGTAAGAGAAGGTCACAGACATTTTACTTTTCTTGTATTTATTATAAACATTTAATTTAGAATTCTTGAAGCCAGAAATAAAGATCAAACAAGGTTCCAAAAACAAGCTTTTACTGTTACTTCCAAAAAGGAGAAGGTTATCAATTCGTCGCGATCATATCCTGTTTACATCAAAAATAAAAAATAAATTCAAAAATGTCCGAAGTAAAAGACAAGTACATATTAGATTAAAGTAAAGCATTTAGAAACAAATAATGGTTTCGCAGTCCTAGCACGAACATAACACGTTTTTCGTATTTATCCTCTCACAAAAAAAAAATTAGTACTACTTTCGGATAAACTTTGAAAGTTTAAAGTAAAAGACGAAAAAATTGTTGAAAAATATATATAATGTACAAGGTTCCAAATATCAATTTATGGAAGCAAAGGTCAAGGACATTTTTCTTCTATCATCGTGAAAAACCTTCTTTCATCATAAAATATATCATCGTAAAAATCGTTTTTGTCTAAGTATGTTACACAAAAGTCATTCGTGTATTTCCTTGTGTGTGAGTGTGTGTGTGCAATTTTCACAAATAACGATTTATCTATCTATTTATCATCTATCTATGTTTGGAATAAACTTCAAAGAGCAAAAACAAACCATGTAAAATCAGAAGACAAATAAAATGTACAAGGTTTCGGAGACAAGCTAGTGACAGAGGTCACGGACATTTCACATTTCTTGTTTGCGATTGTGTAACATGTAGGAATGGCGGCGAGAGCTCGGCAAACACTCAGACGGTCCACAAGTACTGAGGAATTACGAAGCAGAATGGAAATAAATTCAATTCACCAATGGAATTGTGAAGGACCCTTTGAACGTAAGGTGATATGAAGACGATGTGTCTTTTATTGAAGAAGCCACGACAGTTGGTTGTGCACTCAGGGGTAATACATATATCAATTCTGTGTTCAGGGTACAGACTTTGAATAGGTAGGTACACACATAATACACGTATATTTTCAATTTTTATCTCTTTTAAGCCTGCTCATTATGATGAATAGCATTTTTTTATATATTGTAATAAGAAGTGGTATTTGAAAATTTGCTTTACCTTTCCCTCAATTGTGTAGTATTAAATACACGTTTTTGTTTATAAAAGTCTGCGCAGTAATAGTGACATAAGGGCCATAACATGGTCTCTTTTGGGTTTTATGACCTGAGGTTCTTTCTACCCATAAGTGATAAAAAAATAGAAGTGTCAAAGAGAAAAATGACATAAGATTCTACGCGACTAAACAGCAACTAAGCATCAGAAGGGTGGCTGATATCCACGGATAAAGAGGTCGTCAACGATTAGGTACATGATTTGCTGGTTGGTCAGTTCATGTAGGAAAAAAGTACATTCTATTTTCTACCGTTTTACATTAGATCTACTCTACTACGACTAACCTTCATAATGACATGCGCTCTTCAAACGGGAAGTCCGGCGGATCTCATCAATAGTAGCCAAACCACAGTCATTAGTAAGATTCTCGTTGTTTTGAGCATTCAGACCATGAAAAATTGAGCTTCAAACCAAGGTCGCTATGCCTTAAAAAGAAACCTAAAGTAGGAAGCGAGAGCGCCGCTGCATTCAGAATGTTGTACGCAGAAAATTAAAAACATGCTCGTTAAATTGATATCTTTATGTTAGTCTTGCACGCACTCGCATATTGTAAGTAAGGATGCTTCGGTTACCGATATTGATAAATCGGTGATTTTTTGATAAATCGATATGAGATGTTAATATAGATAGCATTAGAATTCCGCATTTCTGTCTAATTTTGTAGTCTACGTAAGCAATCGCGTGAGTAATTTCTAGGATTTACAGAATAAGTTTTTCGTAAAATCCTAATCAATTTTAAAAAGCAAGAAGTACTAGGTATTATTAATTTATTAAATTTCAGTTTGAGATAATTCCAAAGATAGATGATGCTTTTTATTATTTGAAAAGGATCTTTGTCCAAAAATTCGTCACATTTGCGTGGATCTGCTTGTTAACGAATATCGATATCGTATCGGCACCCGTATTGTGCATCCCTAATTTGAAGCACTGTAGGTACTTGCAATTCTCACGTGTCAATTTGATAGGTACCTACTGTTTCGTGTGAATATATGACTACTTTGACTTACTTTACGTAGTAGAACGTATGTATATGAACTACATATATTGAGTACATCACCCTGTACAGTTTTTTAATCTACGGGAAATCAATGTTTTTTTTATCTCTTGAAGTGCTTATTTTTATAAATCTTCTTTTGCTCTTAGTATAATCCATAATGCTTGCCCCAAATAAGAAACTTCATGGCAAATGTATAACTTTCGAAGTAATAAACGCACGCGATAAAATTCTAATCCAGTAGATACAGATTTTATTGAGCACAAAAAATGGGCGTCACGGTCCATTGAAGTGTCGCTGAGATCATTAGAGATAAGATAGTATGTATACCTACATATAGTATTGTGTAGCACCGAGCCTGTGACCGAGCACACTGCGCCTGGGTGATCCAAGGCACATTACATCGCATATGGCCATTTTTACTTGACCCATCGCATAACTCGTTGATATTATGGAAACAATAATACATATTCACATCACAACCATGTCTTTATCCGTTACGACAGATTCCAGATTATGTGGACGGAGCCAAAGGTGGAACGAATCGAAACAAAGACCGCGTTCGATAGGATTATAGGTTGAAAACCAAACAGTGATCATCGCGTAATGAGAATAATCACCTTACCTGGTTTCTGCCCATTACCTTTTAAGGGGTTACATGAATTTTTCGGGGTTCAGTGCTGCTCCCATTTGAAATAAATGATTTGAAAGGAAACGGAGATATCATTTAAAAATTTGTCTTCACCATGCCCTAGTTTACCCTTAAAACTACATATTTTGAACTACTATTTACAGTTTAAAGTGAGAAATTTTTCTTCGCACATTAGCTAAAAACGGCCACTTTTGCCTCTCTTTCAAGTAAAAAAACCGCATCAAAATCGGTCTCTCCGTCCGAGAGCTACGATGCCACAGACAGACAGGAATTGGCGTAAAACTTATAACAATCCTCTTTTGTCGGGAGTCAAAAATTGGTTTATATTATAGCTCATGTCATTCTGGTTTTTGCGCCATATGAGACGAGTAATAAATCGAAACTGTCTCGGCAAAAGTGTGTGAATGGAGTTGGAGTAGGTACAATACTCAGATAAGATAATTTCTTGTAGTTCATGTGTTAGCAACGGGTGACGCTGCACTACACGTCTTGTAAATACATTCAAGACATTAAAAACCTAGGCGGATATTATGGAAATCATAAATTTTTAAGTGCAGGAAATGGACAAAGCAAATATAAAAATTATAAGTATTATTTAGTTAAAATATTTGGGGGTTTAATTTTGAAAAATTCTGAACACATAGTTAGTTAGTCATTTACCGCCAGGAGTACTCGTGCGAAGTTTCGAATAAAATAGTCTAACTAATCTTGTTTCTCCATACAAACTTTGAACCCCTGTTTCACTTCCTTAGGGGTTGAGTTTTGAAAAATCCTTTCTTAGTACACCCTTAAAGCTCATAAGAAACCTATGTGCCAATTTGGCGTCTCTAGACCCAGCGGTTTAGGCAGTGCGTTGATATGTCAGTCAGTCAATCAGCCATTCTGGCAGTCAGTCAGTCAATTTCTTATTTTATATATATAGATAGATAGATAGAAGTCATAAAGTAAAAAACCAATTATTTTTCTTTGGCTATTTCTTCTTTATCACTTGATAATTGTCAATTTTTCTTTTGATTTCATAATAGGTAGTTGTTAAAAAGTACCTACTCCGACTTTGTTAAAAATAATTACAATTTTGATCAGCCTGATCCTTTATTTCCTAAGTTTTTTTTAAAAATAAATTATAACTTCAAAGGACGACGTGTTTTTTATTATTCCTACATAAAAGTGAGGTAATTTACGATTATATATTTATGTTTATGAAACCATGTGTTTACGTTCTACGATTCTTTGAATCTCTTTGATGGAAATGAAATTGAAATTCACATACACTTTCATACAGCAATTACTTCGATGTAATAAATGGTGTTTATTTAAACGGTTATGTTTGGAGAGTCATATAAAGAAGGTAAAAGTGTTGTGAAGGTTCGTTAACGGGTTTTAATAGCTTATAGACGATCCATGATTCTTTAATTACGAACTAACATTGGCAGAATTCTGTATTTATGCTTACTAACACATTAAGGTTAGTTTGATAACTGGTATTCTATATCTAACCACTCTTCTTCTTCCTGTCCACATTTTACAAGTGGTTAAGTATGTTTGCACATCTATTCTGTCCTTCCATGGTATTTACTTACTTACTGAAGCCTGTCTTGCTGATATCCTCTGCTTTTCTATTGTAACTGCTGTTGTTGATCCTTAACTTGCCCCTTGCCAAAGGTCTCCCACAGCTACATCCAATTGCGACATATACATACCTGTTGAAGGATGCCGAAGACTGTACGAAGTGAAAAAGCCGGAACAAACTTAACTCATCTTCTATTTTTTGGTAAAGAGAGTCATCTCTCGAGGCTTTGTTACCGATCATAATCTAATTAAAGTATAATCTGTTCCTAATCAGTAGCTTTAGTATGATCGTAGCAGACAAAGGGCTCACGATAATGTCGACAGGTGTTATCTGGCCTAGTTTGAGTTATCCATAACCTTAATCTAATGCAATTATCAGGTCGTACAAGTCAGGCGCGTAAGTTATTAGTGGACACGGTATTGCTCGTGAAGTTATTAATTTTTGGAGGTCTTCATGCATGAGAAGAGCCCTAAATCGTTATAATATTTTCATAAGAATAAATCACACATATTGGCCTAAGTAGCTTTGTCCATTGCTTTATCCTTAGGGGCTAATAATATAACTATCCCAACTATACTTCAAGCCACATCCAAATCCGTTTAGCGCGATTGATTTATTTAAACTATGTCATAATAATGTACTTGAGTCGAATCGCTTTTCATGTTATTTAGTAAGACAGTAGACTAAGAAACAATTGATATCAGATGTTAGAATGTTCAAAATGACACCAGATTACAGACATCTTCAAATATGATGTATCCGTCACCGTCCTTTGCCCTTGAAACCCGACATGAATACGAGCTGAGTATCATAGCCGAGGTGTGTGGCCTCCCCTCCCTACAAACAGGTTCCTGAGCAGGCGCCGTAAAAAAAAATAACGGTGTTGACCACGAGCTCAAAAGTAGTACAGAACGCCCGCTTTTTACAATGTAAGTGATTTATGCTATTTCACAATATTACTCTTGTAGGTAATATATTTTCGATCATTCAGGTACAGAAAATATAGGTTTTGCTCCTAATATATTTCTGTGGTCTAACTTCACTAAAGATTAAGTTAATGAAAGTTAGCAAGTTTTTAATGGAACATATAGCAAAATACGAAAAATACTCCCTTTCAGATTGACCGATTGACTGATCCAAATTTTTTGTATAATTCGTCTCCAATAACAAACTTATTATAGAATTTTCAATGAGGCCTTAGGCATGTATATAACGCATCTGAGGACAAATTAATCTATGACGTAGAAATAGTAGAATAAACTCTATAGGAATACTTACGATAAGATAAAAAAAGAATTTAAAACAAATCGTGCAATAAAGTTGCTAAGAATACTGAAAGAATTCTATTTTTTCCCTTATCCCGTTCAATTTCACCTTTCCGTAATATCATCCTGTACTGTGGCATTGACATCATTGTGTTTTCAAGATCGCAATAGAAATCTCACTTTCGGAACGATACAATCTGAAGTCACGTATTGTGTAATGCAATGGAAACAACGTAACGTAAATAATCTGCAGCGACATTTATTTTGTTTCAAGTTGCATAAAGGAGATGTTCTCGTATAGATATGGTCTCGACTGTCATAACTGTAGCTTGTTACGTTTGTGTACTGTTACTGTTTGCCTTCATACGAGTAAATGTTAGACTTCAATTTTAAGATTTAAATCAGTTTGAGGCATGACGTCTAGGTTGAAGAGATTAGCATAGATGTTAGTTATCTGAAGTGTGTTTTGTTTCGAAGCATCATATCGGGTATAAATAAGGGACCCTTATTTACTGGACGGAGGTGACTCAGTCAGATCTCGGAAAATTCTCATCTTCTTACAGACATGTTCAGCCGACCAGACAATTTGAATGAGAACGTCAAAAGTTTTAGGCATTCGTAACTAGAACTGAACTATCAATATTTCATCCTTCAAGGATGCAAAGGAGTTTACTTTGAAAGAGAGCTTAGTTCTTTAATAATAAAAAGAAGTAAGTAGAACCCCCTTTTAGCTTCATAAGCTACTTCTGATAAACGTTTTTCTCGTAGTTAATAAGTCAATTAACAATTGTTTTGCTGAAACAATATAGAGTTTCATTCAACGCATTATAATTAACAAACCATATAACAATACTATGTTAATTGTTATTGAACCTGAACTTGACAATGTGAACTAAAGATTAATTAAGTTTATACGATCCATACACTCATATAATTAATTGTCTTTGTGTACAACGATCACACGGCAATTAAATCTTTACGTGCAATAACTATAAATGTTGAGAGAAAACATTGAATGCAATTAGGAAATAGGAGAGATTCAGAGAAATGGCAATGTGCTTGTGATTGTGACTGCTAATAGTCCTTCAATCTTTAGAAGCCTTACAATAAATGTCATTCAGTTCAGAGTAATTGTACCTACATCAATGATGATAAATTTTCTCAAGATGTCTTATAATAGTTATTTATGCAACTGTTGTATAATAATATCTAATTATTATAGTTGCATACAAAACTTTATCTACACCCATTATATGAATCCTCTATAAAAGGTACTAAATCCATAGGTGTTGAACAGTGTTTTAAGAACCCGTTGTAAATTCCTGGTAAGTTTAATTGCTGAGTATCTAATACAAACTAACTATGTATGTATAGGTAATAATAAAAATTATTTGTTGTTATAATTATCTACACTTTGGATCGTACAATTATTAAAATGCAAATTATACTAATATCGAACAAAAATGGTGGGATACGACGTGAATTCAAATAACCAATAGGTAAATTATGGAGGTGTGGTAGTGAACCGAGTTTACAGACGAGAATGTTCTTTTTTTTTAAATTCATACAGAAGTTCGCGTTGCATGATAAAATTTAGTACAACATTATAACACTCGTTTGGGTGATATAATGGTTACTATGACACTGGATGTTTTAATGTTGGCAATAGAGGATTTATAACATGGGTGTAGATAAATCAATTTGACCCCTGACGAAAAAATAGGGTGTTATAAGTTTAAAGTATCTGTGTATCTGTGTGTCTGTCCGCGGCATCATCCTAGCGCCTAAACGAATGGACCGATTTTGATGCTTTTTTTTGTTTGAAAGGTGACTTGATCGAGTTGGTTCCTTGCTCTCTCTTTTTGTACTTCTCAACAAATACCTAGACAACATCCAACAAACGGATACTTGAGTAGATACCCATACTTAATAGCACTGTTTACGTGATTCTAGCACTCAGCACTGAAGCATATAAGCATCTACAAATTTCTTTATCAAAACATTGATGCTACATCGACGAGTGACAGCATGCAAATCTTCGGCTTCACGTCAGACATTCCAGTGCCTCTTGATCTCGGTTGAATGGACCCACAATAATATGGGAAGAATCGTGTTCTTGTCCGCTGCTCACGTGTGTAGAGTAGGAGTTTGCAGATAAATATTGAATGTGAAAACATAAATACTGACATTTAACTTAGGTATATTTCGTATGTAAATGAAATAAAGATGGTATTTATAAAAATCCATGCTGCCGCTGCCTTAAGTGTCAAAATTAGAACTCAATCGGCTACGATCGACTTAGGTTTTGTTTATAGGTGTTCAAAATCTGCCTCATTAGATGTTCTGAAATTATTTCTGTCTCTCCTCCGCGTAGAAATAGCACAGGCAAAGAGGTCCAGATTTCCTTCATTTACGATATCGTAATAAGTTGTTATTACGAATTAGAAGTACATCTACTTTGTTACTAGTTTGGCAATAGTTTAAATTAAACCTTGGAGAAGCTCTCACAATCCTATATTTATTTCTGTATTATATATAAATATATATATGCTAATGCAAACTTTATAATTTCTATAACTTCCATCGTATCCTGACTACAAGCGGGGCCCGAAACGAAAGTGGCAGCGTGGGCGTGGAGCCACCTACTGATAGTGGCTATCGTAATCCGTGAGAACGCACCGTGACAACTGACAACCTTCTCGGAGAGACAAGCAATTAATACTCTCAGGAATCCCATGTCTTCATTTATTATCGTTGAAGAGTCAAAAGTTGGTGCTATTTTATTTTTTGGTATAATACATTGATATACGTTATGGCAAAGATAATTAATTACTAACTTAACAGATACCCAACGCCAAAGAAACTATTGGAGGGCCCGAAAGTAGGCAAAACTGGAGTTGCGGGTAGGCACACGGAGATGGCAGCACACACGACTAGCAAAAAAGCGACAAAGAAAGTGTTGAATATGCTACAAAAATATTTATTGCATTTCCTGTAAGTCAGATTTAATTAATTAGAGTACTACTTTATTTAAATATCATCTAGTGACTAGGCAGATAAATAATTATGTTTATAAGGCGATGGGTATGGCATTACATTTTGTGGAAATATGGTATGGTAATAGCAACACACAGTACCAACAGCTAGAATTTGAACAAATCACTCCTTCCAACAAATACGAGTATTCCATATCAAGCAATCGTCCATACAAAAAGAGACAACGTTTTTCCACTCCTAAATGTTATATTATCCCACTGATTTTTAGAGTTCCTTACCCAAAGGGTAAAAACGGACCCTATTACTTTGACTCCGCTATCCGTATGTCCGTCCGTTTGTCCGTCCGTCTGTCAGTCTGCCTCTCCGTCCGTCTGTCAGTCTGTCTCTCCATCCGTCTGTCTATCTGTCACCAGGCTGTATTTCAAGAACTGTGATAGTTAGACCGTTGAAATTTTCACAGATGAAGTGTTAATGTTGTCGCTATAACAAAAAATGCTAAAAACAGAATAAAATAAGTATTAAAGGGGATACATCAAAAGTGATTTTTTATACATAATAGTACGGAACCCTTAGTGCGCGAGTCGAACTCGCACTTGGCAGGTTATTTTGTATCTTATTCACTCAACAAAAGACTAGGTTCATAGGTTTTTCTTTATTCAAAATTTGCTATACTTAATTAAATCTTTTGCAAATTTTGAATAATTTGCAAAGCGCAAAATTTGCAAAAATTTGCAATACGCCTGGGTTGTTTCATTGTGTCAACAACATTCTAAAATAATTGAGATCTGATAACATTTACCTAAGAGTGGAAAACCGTTTTATCATCTGCTATTTTTGTATGGATGGAAAGCGTCCTATACTTCCATCTTAACAATGATAGGTTTAGGACCCACTATAAATTGCCTTATCAATTTTTTTACATGCATTAAACGCGTATGTATTGCCTATATAAATATACTATGCATATTATGTAGGTATATCTCAAATAATGAAAATTACTAATTATGTAGTTAAATGCAAACATGACTTGGATCGTTCGTTCGGCGTCGTTAACAGTTTTGGCTCAAAAATAAAATAATGCATTGTTTATCAGGCTATTTTCTTGCATTTATATTTACCGAGTTTTTTACGTATAGGTGTACATTTTTCTATTGTTCTTTTACTCTATCTATATTTCAATTATTAATTAGTAAGAAAGATATGCACTTAGTTGCAGTGCCGTGCATTCCGTACAGACAAATACATCTACCCTGTGCCACCCCGAATAATGACGGTAAAGTGAAAAATGTACCTAAATTCTTCGCTATGCATACCTACCTAATTTAAAAGAAGGGCTCCATATTTTATAAGGAAGGCACTGATTAATATAATAAAATATCAAAACTAGTTGTAATTCACGTCACTGCTTAGTAGTGAAAAGCTTGAATAAGCATAAATGCAAATATTGATGTAAAAAATAAATGTGAAAGTTGATTTATATGTCGATACACAAAAAAGGAGCTGCATAATTATCTTTAATTGATTATAACTTCTTTATTGTAAATTAATATAAGACTACTTCACGTTGTAATTTGTCTTTGTTGTTTACTTCATAAACACTTACTTCTCGTTATTCCAGTGTAATGTCGTCGGCGCCATTGATATGTAAATGTTATGATGCATAAGCTTTTAATAATTGCCAGAAAACGTTTAAGATAGCAACAGTTTAAGGTTCTGAGAATAAATTATAAACTACTTAATGCCAAATATGGGAATCTATAAAGGAAAATAATTTGTGATAGAGTATACGACAATATTTAATAGTATTATAGTTTCTTGAAGATTTTTTTCCTAAACCTTACGGATAAGGTTCTAGTAGATATCTCTATCTTCTATCCACTCTTCCATCAGTAACATTATAAACATACTTGTCTTTACTCGAATGTTTAATGTCGCACCGATGCTGGAAACTAACCCACTCTATCCTCTCTTTTATCATTTCCAACTCCTCTTCTTTGGTTTTCCCCTCCTTCCAGCCATTCTTTTCTAGCAGGACATTAAAATTGCTGATGGTTTGCTTACTTATTTTAGTTCTCACCATGTCAGTTTTGCAACAAAAATGAACTCGAAAAGTATCTTTGTGTAATGAATGGTAACACTAGTTTACATGACTTTTGTCCATGAAGTGGATTATTATTATATATAGTTAAGTTACTTTGGTAACTTAACTATATATAATTTGGTATCTACATATCGGGAAAAATATTTAAAAATGTCCAGCACGTGAATTTTTAGAAATATTTATTAGGAAGATTTTTACAAAAAACTACATCTAAATAAACAATAGCCTTTTTTATAAATATTTTCATATGTATCTCTCACAACAGACTAACAATAGTCACCTAGCATATTTTGGTAAAAAAAACCATGATAATTTTGCTCAAATGATTTTTAATTTCGGTAAAATCGATTACTGAGTTTATCACACACACTAACAACATTTTCTGGAAAAACTTCTAAATGGGTATGCAACAAATGATTTTTGAGACATATTTACACATACGCTCATAATTTTGCAATAGATTTTCTACAATCTCTGTGTATTTATCACTTTTTCATTGCCTAAAAATTGTTAAGGACACTTTCGAAACAGTTCCAGGCTGATTTTTCTACCTCGGTTAAAAGGCTCTAGAATTTTGTATCGTTCAATATTCTCCATATTTGAGGATCCACAAATATTCCTTCCTTTAATTTAGCATTCATTTAATTGTTCATTGTCACTATGCTCGTGCATTGTTATTTGTTATACCACTTGTTGTATCTGCCGGTCACTTCTGCCGGGTGGTGTGGGAACTAGTAAATCCTCTAAATGAAGACAGGCTTAGTCACTGATGGAGCGTCTGCATATTTTATACTATCTTTATTTTTTGATTTAAAACCAAAAGTTTTTGTTAAACAAAAGTAACCATCGGTTACGTGGTTAGCTGACTCTGTCCATATCATTGGTTTACCAAATTTTGGTACCTGGTATTCAGATCTATTTTTATCTGAATACCAGGAGCTGAGAACCAATCTGCAAGTAGTACAAATCACATGGGGAATCCAATTTTTATCTTGATTTGACACCGGAAATCCAAAATAATGTAAATAAGCTTCTTGCAATGGTTTTGTTATGGAAAAACCACGATTTAACTGAACAATTTTCCCACAAACATAACAAAATCGATTTGAATGTAGTTTACACACTCTAGATGTCATTTTTATATAAAAATAAGACTTTTGAATCACACAGTTGTTTTAAAAAATAACCATAAACATATTTAAACAATTGCGGTAGATAAAAAACAAAGACCTCTATATCTCAGAATTGTGACGTGATACGGAAAATAAAAAAATATTTTTTTAATTAACGTCCATAGCCTACATAAATAATATATGTTTTATTTCATGGACAAAAATATATATATATATTTTTGTAAACTAGTGAATCATTGTAGACTTATGATTTTGTTTATAAAAAGACACAAGTAAGAAGTGTTTATGAAGCACGGATGCATAGAAAATATCTTACAAAATATTCTGATGTGTTTCTTGTGGAAAATTCATCAGTATCATGGTCTGAATCCACCCATAAGATGGTATCGGTATATTTTGTGTAAGACCCGGTATAAAATTTATTGATATTCCATTTAAGATTCATTATAATGTGTTTGGGACACACGCCAAGCTCATCAGGTAAGTCGGCGGCCGTGCTCTTGACCCTACTACCTATGAATCATCGCCGACACCGGGAACTTACGGCAAGTGGTATAGGAATCGTTCTAAGAATTGTACACCTTATTGGTATGGTATCTTTACATCGGTGATATGATCGTCTGCGAAGCAAAACTGCCATTTGCATTTGCAACTTGAAATGTAACAATATCGCTATTACTTTTGTAAGAAATTTACAAATTTAAGTAGAACCTGCACAGAGTGTACAATTACATACATTACTTAAATGCTTGGAAACCGACAAATCAGTTCTTCTTTTAACACAAATCAATTTAATTCAGAATTCATACGCGTATAAGAAAATAAAAGGTTACTGTTGTCATTTCTTATCAAATAATATTAGCCAGGATAACATATTTATTCAAAAGATTCAGTGGTACTAGTTTAGTGACCTGAAACGCTTTCTTAGAAAAGCTTTGCTAGGTATTTGCATTTACACTTCTCAAGAAATTTTTAAATTTGCCGCCTTAAGCTCCAGTTTACTTAGTCTGCTAAATCTGTCACTAGTCCTAAGCAGTGCTTGCAGCAATCAACGGCCACCAGCCCTGCCTTTCAAGTATAGTACTGTAAGTACCTATATTCTATAGGTAATGAAATATTACATGCTTATGACGGATTAGAAACTTAATAGGAAAGCCTTCCATTCGAAGTAGTGAATAATAATTTACCATTACAAACACAACTTTTAAATAGGCGTAGGAAAGAAAGTTAAAATCGAAAGGTGTTTTATTTATAAGCCCTTAAATCAAATTTATTGCTACCTCTATTGACCAGCTCTCCCTTAAATGATTCCAATAGTATTTGCCACTAGTTTTGTTATTGCTACATTGGTCATAAATTCACTTTCACTAAATAACCTTTGGGATTAGGCGCAGTTACACATGTTTTAGCAGTATTTTAGTATTATGTACCATGTTATGGTTAAGCGTTTACTTTAGGGCTTTACTTAATGTAAACTGTATTTACTGTCAAACGAACTGAGACATTTTTTTCAATCTTTAATCGGTCTAAATCTAAAACCAAAGGTCTCTGTCTAAAAACAGAGGATTTGATAATATACATATATAAAAGCAAAACGACGATAATATTATTTAAAGTGTGAATGTACAATTTACTTACTTACGTAAAAAATATTGATTTGCATAAAATCACAACAGAAAAAAGAACACGGAGATGTTAAAGTTTAAAACACTATTGTTTTAGCTGTTTAGAATGCCTAGTTACTACAAAAAAAGGAGGTAGGCACTTGTTTAACATAAAGTGTCATTGAAATCTATCTGGGTAGCGCCAGATTCTTATATTTTTGTCAAAATTAGTGTTTGTATAGACAATACGACTCCTACCTACAAAAATGTGTTTACTTTCTGTAACGTTAACACGATCTATCCATTATTGTTGAGAGTGGGGGTTATCGAATAGCACTGTTCAGAAATTTTTATCTCTAAGTACCCAGGGCCGTATAAATAAAAAAACACTGCAAGTGTTACTATATGCTTATAATGTGCTGCAGATGATTATAAATTATTCGGCGTGCCCTAAAAAAAAATTAAAAGAAAGCAGGATTTTTACAAGTGGCAAGTGGAGTAGGCTTTTCAAGTTTTGGGATTTGAACCTATAAAATTTAAAAGTAACATATGTACCGTTATTAATAATAAAGTAAAACAAATGTACCGTTAGTAATAATAAAGTAAAGAAACAACGTTTTGAAATTTATTCATCATCATCATTATATCAGCCACAGGAAGTCTACTGCTAGACATAGGTCTTCCAAGGATTTCCAAAACGACCGATCGGAACTTCCTACGAATTCGTTCTCCTACGATTCTCCTCATTTCTGATTCGATCGCGTAGAGAGACACCGAGCATCCATAGTCCGTTGAGCGACCTTGAGTCTTCTTATCAGACCCATAGTAAGGGATCACGTTTCAGAACCATAAGTCATCACTGGTAACTCATATTGATTGAACACTTTCGTCTTGAGGCACTGACTTTTTTTAGACGATAAAACACTACGTAATTGAAATTTATTACTCAACGTCAAATCACAATTTATATTTACCATGTTCGGTTTGCGCCATGTTTGCGTACATGCTTTACGAAGTGTCGCGCCGTTGACCGATGCCTTTGACTCCAATATCCTGTGTCTCATGCTATAGCCACGTTCTCATCTGTATGCTTGTCCATGTCACTTGTGTGTCTGACTAATAGCCTCGTGGCCGAGCCTTTGTCGGCGATGTGTCGACAGCCATCATTGTCTCATGTTCCGGGGATCCAACACAAATTGCTTTACAACACTGTAAGTACGTCTCGAATGTCTTGAAAAGCATGAATTTGCCAGACACGATCTTGTAAAGTCTGACTTATTTAGTTCTTTTGTAAAACATTGGTCCATATTTATTTGTCATGTTAACTTCTTTTACCAACCAACAAAGTTTAACATTCTTCAGTTTCTCAAATAAACACAAAGTAGATGTTTTTGAGTGAAGTTATATTAAAATGCAAAGACATTGTGTACACTTAAAATGTTTACTTGTGCGCATGAAAATTGAAAACAAGATGAAGATGAACTTGTAACCTAAATAAACAAACATTTGGTGAGTTCCGTGGTAATAATAGTACCTGAAGTAACGACCATGGCCGTAACTAAAGGGAGAGGGTAGAGTAATATTTAATGATTATTTTTAGAAATATCTTTGCCTACGACAGGAAAATATTTATGAAACGTAGTTCCTTGACGTGAAATTTTGGAACGAAGTCACATTCTATAACGAGCGTTAATATCAACTTTGCAAATTGTCGTTCATCTGAAACTTTCTTTGTCAGGCCGCTTTTCATCAGCCATTCTGAAAATACTTTAAGAAGGTCTATGTTCAGCTGTAGGGACGTCATAAAATGATGACTCAGTCAAAAATAACATATTGCACGAATAGCTCTCTTTATTTTAGAATCCCCCATTATGATTATCAACATCATCGTTACATTTTATCTAACAAAATAGTAATAAAATGTGTCAGTACATTGAATATACTAAAAAAATAGGGTGATGGATGTATGACTTTATGGTTTCGATAGAAGGAATGCCCAGCCCACCCTCTTTCGAATCCCTAACTACGCCAATGGTAACAACAGTAATTTTGGAACAAACATTATGCAAGTGCATATGACCGTGGCCGTTTAAAGTACCGTTAAATCTACTCCCAGTTTTGTCGGAGATTCATTTGCTTTGTCCCAGTTTGAAGATGCATTTTGACGGCACTTCTAATGTAGCGTTGCCTCATTACTGCCGTGTTATGAAATAGGCTCTTCTCAATATTTCAGAGTTATGTCACAGAACATGAGAAGTTACGGTACACTACGTCTTCAAGGTGAATATGTGTACATAAGAGAATATTCGTTATACACACATATATATATATATATATATATATATATATATATATATATATATATATATATATATATATATATATATATATATATAATATATACATAATAAGCGGTGGTGGCCAAGAGGTTTATGCACTGACAGTGCGTCTATGAAGTATGAATTCGATCTTCACTATAGGCTCGATTGTACCTCTGAGTTTGTCCTCATGTACAGTCATTTTCAATTCGCTTCCGATGAAGGGGAATATCGTGAGGAAACCTGTATACTTTAATCACTATTAAGTTGACTAGAGTGTGAAACGGAGAAGGCAATGTCCTTACCACTCCATTATCTCTGCCCAAAAATCGTCTTTGTGTGCGTCTCTTTCGATAATCCATACAATGACACCGATAAGATACTGCCTCTTAAATGTAGTTTTAGTAGAATATCTATCACCTGCCGGCTACACACTAGTAGCAGTAGATCATCGCACATACTTAAAGACTGGTTTGGCTAAAGACCAAACTTTCACAGGAAATCTGAGAAAAGCACGTATATCCATAGCGTGCGTTTCTCACGACGAGGAAAAAGATTAAAAATAAATAATAATATCGATTATTTATAGATCTTCCAGATAGTCATAACATAATTAATATACACAGTCCATGAAGATCTTGATTACTCACGGATTACTAAGATAACAAAATTCACCCACCACAAGTTGTTCAGAATCATGGAATAGATAGTACTTGCTGCGAAACATGTGTATTGCAAAAAAAAAACTTCCTGTCTAAGAACAATATGCAAACTTAAATTATTGGTTTTTTAACAGCATTACAATGCTCGGATTATTATTCAAATTAAAACATGTGACGAAAAATTTCAAACGTAAGGGACGTGGGTTCGAATCCCACTCGTGGCGAAATTTTTCATCACAATTTTTAATTTGGATAATATGCAAACTCACACAGAAATTTAGCAGGATGAAGGGTATTCGGTAGCCACGTGTATCAGGCATCTGCCAATACCTCGTCATGTAGCGGAAATGCAATGCTGGCCCGCTTTCCGACACACTGAAGTGGTGGACGCAATAACATTACGCGCTTCTGCGAACCTGCGGTTTCCGGCCAGAAACGCTCTCTGCCGTAACCGGATGATGTGATGATCCAGTGAATTAATTACTCCATCCATATACATTTATTTCTTTGCCAAATAAACTTTGTCGTTAAACAAGCAAATCTATGAATATTCATATCATTTACAGTTTCCAGACAAAAAATTACCATTGTTCATGTGAATTGTTAAGCTTTGAACTCTTAGACGAACTAAAAATAACATTTTACTAAAATTAAAGCTTGAAATCATCACTTCACAAATTTCAATCCACTTGCAATTTCAAGGGTAGGTCAAGTAGAATGTATAAACCTCGGGGATGACGTCATAAACAGATATCTTGGCTCACTGCCGGGATCTGTCGAATGTAAGCAGTTAATAGCTATAGGAAAACAGGCAAACGATCATTTTGTTTAAGGGGCTACATGAATTTTCCGGAGTCCAGTGCTGCCCCCATTTGTAATAAATCATTTGATAGGAAACGGAGACATCATTTAAAACTATTTTATAAAATACTATTTACAGTTTAAAGTGAGAACGTGAAGCTTTTCTACGCACAATTGCGAAAAACGGCCACTTTTGGCGTATGTGCGTAGAAAAGCTTCACGTTCTCACTTTAAACTGTAAACAGCAGTTCATAAAATACTATAAAGGGTTATCTAGGGTCTGATCAAGGCCAAATTTTAAATGATATCTCCGTTTCCTTTCAAATGATTTATTTCAAATGGGGGCAGCACTGGACCCCGGAAAAATTCAGGTAGCCCCTTAAGGTATACATCCACGCCAGTTTTAGGAATCACAAATATAGTTTTGTTTTATTTGCTACTATTCTGGTAGCTGGTTTTTAGAATTCTTGTTGTGATGGGAATGGATATTTTTAAACGTGCGATTCAAATCTTTGAGAGCGTTTTCACGTTGCCAGATGTTGTTGGAGTGCCGGCAATACAGTTTCCATAACAGAGGCATTGCGTGCCAATAATTTAGCAAGTTTATGCATGACGTACGACTTTCCAGATTACTGGAAAGCGGGATGTTTGCTGGTTTATTTTGGTTCAAATACAATAATAGAAATCTGACAATTTATTTATTTTCTTTTTCTTTCTTTGCCAGCGTATAACATTCCACTGCTGGACTAGAGACTTCTCCCAATAAAAATAGGATTTTTCCATAATCACCACGCCGGGCATAGGTATAGGCGTTAGTTATAATCTTTATACCAGTGGTGACAAAAACGGTAGTGAGTACAACGTATATTACTCGTTGCCACACGGCAAATAAACAGAAATAAATAGAAGTGAATTTCTAATTAGGCCTGTTTGATCAAAACAATAACGTAACAACAGGTAAAATACACCTTCCTAGATGAATGAGTGACATTTTTAGATCGAGGGGCGTGATGGCGGATTGCAGTGATCATTTCACGCCAGTGAGAGAGACGAGAATCTAGTGTCGTATAGCGGTATCGCTTCTTAGCATGGTCGTAGATAGAGCTTCCCCAGGGGAGGACAGTTGTCTATCTCAGTAGTGCGAAGCGCTGGTATCGGTTAAAAGAAAAACAATAGCTTTTCTTTCATAATAAATTAAGTTTTATTATACACTACACGTAATGTAAATTATACTTATTGACATGTAAAAGTGCCTGTAAAGGTCTAGTTACCGAATAAACATTTGAATTTTTGAACTATCCGAGGAACCAAATATCACCATGTTTTAAGGTCACAGCTTGCTTTTTGAAAATTGACTTATAGGTATTTTAAGCTCACCCACAGAACTTCAAAATACATATAATATTAAAAATTATTTGAAGAACTACTGAATTTTGCCTTTGTGATGTAACGACTTTACTAAACTAGGATACCTACTTAGATATGTAAATTACAGCGACTCATCGTAACCCAGATAAACCCTATGAGGTTTTCCTGGTTAAGTAATAAAATGACATAAATACTTAACTAAGAGAATCTTATGACAATATTTAGAAGTATCAGAAAGCGCGGAAATGTTACACAAAACAAAAGCTTAAAAATAATTGTATATATACCTGCGAACTTTTGCCGTTCGTTCATGCGCTTTTCTTCAAAATCTGAGTCCGTTATAAAAGAGAAACGAATCCCGCTATTCTTTTTTTTCTTCACAGCCTATATCCACGCTCCTGCCCGTTCTCTAGCTATTTTCATATACTTTCCTTAGTCACCTCTGGCGACACCCGTGGGAGAGGAAAGGAGTGGTAAAAATCGTATTGTTCTCAGCCGTTACCACACAGCTACTAAGGGGGTCAGAATATTCAAAACTATACATACGCCCATGGCAATGATCATCTCAATATTGTAATAACAATAAACCTGTTGGTATTGTTTCGACGTTCCGCACCGTGGACGTTACAGAATCGCAAAGAGATCGTACCACTGTTTTGTTTCGTAATTATTTACTATTTTTGTTCCGTGTAATTGGATTTGGAAATCTGTGAAAATTTTGACGGCATTTTTGATGGGGATCGATTTAAATTAGACGATTACGCTTAACTTTTTTCGCACTCATTTAAGAACTTAAATTACTTTTTATCAGGATTGTTTAGTAGTTTTTCTTGATTTACAGACTTGAGTGGGATTAGTATTCTTTATGAAATTTGTTCCAAAAGTTTGTAGGATTCAAAGCAATGTCCAAAGCATGTTATTCAAACAAAGATTTTAATCGTCTCTTAATTTTTGTGAAAATATTTTTTTTTTACTGTAAGTAGCAGAAATTTAGTGCGTAATAAATAATGCGTGTGCAGCATAATTGCACTACTCCCAAATTCGGATTGAATGTAAAGCCTTTATTATTAAATACCATTTATTTTTACTTGTTTATAGTTTGTATCAGTTGGTTACATAGGCAGTTTGAAAAATCTGACACCAGTGTTGATTACTAACTTATACGAAATATAGAAAAGGCCACTGTAGTATTACGAAACAACTTCTTCGAATTGTGTATGAATATATTCAATAAGAGTTTCTTAATTAAACACAAGCAGGTGTACTTGAGTCATGCGTTTGTAGAAAAAGTGGTCTTGTAAGCAAACCCACTGGTCATCTGTGAAAGTACGAAAGCGGAGAAAATGATCGATCAGCCAGTGTTTCTATCGAATTGGAGAATTCGATGATTCAATTATGATGAACAACTGTTACGATAGCTTTCTTTTAATGCATCACTGTTGTTACGTTGACAGCTGTAATATGTTGGGAGCAATTTGTAAATTGACAGTCACTATCTTTTAGGGTTCCGCTACAAATAACAAAATTAGAACCCTGATTACTAAAATTACCAAAACAAGTCAGCGTTGAAATATTCATAAAAATTGGAATTTTAATGGATTTCCCAAGCCTGGCAGTCCATAGTTTAACTCGCATATTTTTGGTTCTAGGAGGCTGTAATTGTATCATGTGCATACAAAAATGCACCTCTCTTATATACTTAGATACGCAGAGATGATTAAAGATTTTTAAACTCGTCTATTGGCTTGTAAAAAACTATCGTTAGATGGTTTTTCACACATGGAGTCAATCAAAGTAGAAAAGGGTAAGAAAATGTGCGCCTCTTTTTACACTTTAGTAAAGTATAGTTATCCGAGATATTTTTTGGTCATACCCTTGTCGTTCTATTGTTTGTATCATAGTTCGGTATTTGTTCAAAATTGTGTATGTAATTCGAAAAAATAAATGATGAAACCATATCTACGTACGAAGAGCATTCCTGGTAATCAGCTCCGTTCACTAGAGGGTAGAATATCAGAAAATGTGATGATTTTTAGAGAAAACTATAAGTTTTAAGAACACCTTACAAGAATGTGAGAAATGGTGGTCCAAAGTAACTGATATAAATCTTGCGACGGAACCCTATTTGCTTTTAACCAGTTTTTACCAATTCATAGAATGAAGAAGTGGTTTTTCTAGCTATTGTTTATGATATGTACGATTTATATAATCACGCAAACAGCAACAATTCTGTCTAATAGTAACAGTACAAACATTTGATTTTTTTATGTAACACCTAGTTGAGTATAAGTAATAGGTGTTATAAGTACTACAGTATACTCATCATTTATTTATCAGCTTAATTTATAAATTGATTGTTGACAAATATTGATACAAGTGACAAATAAATGAATACTATTCTATTGTAAAATTTACCTTGTGGTGTTGTTGGTAAACAGTACAACGATTGTACGCGAAAAACAAAAGAAACAAACAATGAAATACTTCGTAAAGTACCTTCTAATTGAATAGACATTTTTATTATTACTCGCAAGTCTACTCGTATTATACTATCGACCGAGGGTACTTACAAAAATAAAACCAAAGGCTTTGAGAAAAGGTAGGTAGTGCGCTTCTGTTGTCTCGTCTTGGCGGAGGCACTTCCGTGTCCCCAGATAACGCATAGTTTCACGAGTCTACCACTCAATTCCAACAGACGAAATCTCGATGAACGCTATACCGAGAGTTTATTTAGTTTTTAGAGCCAAGGGCGATAAAATCCAAAGGCACATTTAGCATGATGGTGGGTGGGGTTAAGATGCACAATAGGAATCAGAAATGGGTACAGGTTGCTAGCCCATCGCTTATCTAAAACGATTTTCAGGTTACCACCTATTCGATAGACTTTTTTATATTTTTGAATTTACCTTTATTTTCCAGTAAACCTGCCGTAAAAGAATACTCCCACTTTCCACATCACACATACACACACACACACACACACTCACTCTCCTTTTTCTATGAATTTCAGAAAATTATCACAGAAAAATGTCTTGGCTAAACGAATAGGTATAAAAAAGATTGTGATCGAGGAGTCGTATTATTTTCTCTTTGATTGTGATTAGGACGATCGATCGATTGATAAAAACCATATAAAAACGTAACGGCTAGATTGATAGGCGAGAGATGCTTTCATCGAGTTTCGCTGCGATTAATTTATGAATAAAACAATGCCTCTAAATCACCCTGAGGAATGTTAACCAGCTGTCACACGATTAGAGAAAACTGCGGAATTGATTGACACGGGTTCGAGACTGTCGCATAATTTTTGAAGTGCAGTATCTGATAGTCGGCGGAAAAATAATTAATAGAATTAAAATCAGCTTAATAAAAGAGTAGGTACTAAGCAGGTGACTTGCTCGTGCTTCTGTAGGTATATTATAACAACAAATTATAAGTACGTGTTACTGCTTACTCGTATACTCATACTAACACAATACCATTACCTAGCCCGTTAATTTGTTAAATAACTTTTTATTGCTACTTACGTAGATAGCTACTTATTTCTTTACAAATGAACCGATTTCGATGGGGCACATATGTTTTTTTAAAGAAATAGTACCTAGCTAGAAAGTTTATTAAATAAGATGTTTGTTTTATTCCATACAACGTGTAATGAAAAGGGGATATTAACCCGAAAGGGAGTAAATGTACTAATCAATGTCAACTACTTTACAATTGCTGATCTGAAATCGTAAAACAATATCTTTTCGTTACACAGGATAAAGTGCACAGAGAAATAATGTTCTTGTAAGTGCCTATGCAAGAAGGACTGTGTCATCAGAAATATTGCAAAGCACGTCGGAATTTATTTCCTAAGCATCGCGAGTTCCCGCGAACAATTTTGTATGAATACAATCGTATGTCAAAACGCAAGAGCACTTCTAAGCAATCAATCACTGGTGTTGCGGACCACACGCAGGCAGAAATAGCACTCACATTCACATATGTTGGTAACTAAAATACAATCACCATGGTGTTTTTGCAGCTAATATAAGAACTATATGTTGACAAAATTGCGTGTTTGTTTTTAAGACTTAGAATTGTAACTTGTTTCTTGAGGACTAAGTTAGGAATGAGATATGTGCGTAGCCATATATAATCTATACATTCTGAGCAAAATTTACACACAACCGTGGAGTCAATGTTTGTGTACATATGCGTCTAGGCTGTGTGTGAGTAAAACGTAGGGCTACCTAGCGTAGATTGACACATTGTACCCAATGTCTTACTTCTGTTATTATTGTATGGTAGTCAAGCTTTTGCAGATTTATAGCGATATACCTTTATAATGTCTCTCCTTATTATGAAAAAGTTGCGTAGTCACTGAGGAAAGTCATCTTGAGGGAGGGGGTGAGATCCCGACCGTAGTAGTATTAATTAATTAATTAATTTTTAAAGGGAGCCATAACAGTTAATACAATAATGAACAAAAATTTTTATTGATATTGGAAAGCAATAAAAATTATAAGAAATTTAAAAATAAAAGGCATAGTCCTGTATGGCCAGTTCGACTCTGAATCGCGGTAGATAAACCGAGTCAAGGTGCCGTGCCTGCAATTTGCGGAGGCGACGAAGTGTGCGAGATCAACTCGGTGCGGCGTGGAATCCACCGCGATGACGATGACTCACGCACGGAGAGCTGACTGCAAGTGTACCCACTTAATCGACTTGTGGTACTTTGGTTAACATATTGGTCTTATAAGCTGTGATATAAGAAACACAGTTATGGGCGTACCGAGGGGGGGGGGGGGGGGGGGGGGTAGAGGGGGGCAGCTGCCCCCCCTGGATTTGGTTTACATCACTACTAACTATCTACTTTTGTCGATAAAAGTTAGAACAAAGAACTTTTTGTCATTTGCAATACAATAAAAAACATTACAAGTTTATTTGCCAGGCAAATAAAAATACCGACTTTCAAGTGTTCACAACTAATAACTTTTGAACGACTGTACCGATTTTTATCAAAAATAGCTAAGAACCACGGCAAGGAAATTTGCTATCACGTAAAAAAAACCGTCGAAGACATCATTAACTATTTTGCTGAAGACCCTTGAAAGTTACTTTTTGAATTCCTAGATATTATTGTTTAATTAAAACATTTATAACAAAAAAATACCTATTTAAATCTGATTTGTCCCCCCCCCCCCCCCCCTGACGCAGAACCTGGGTACGCCCATGAACACAGTGTGACCTAAATAGCAATGAAAAAAAAGTAAAAAGTAAAGAGCATTTGATAACACATTATGATTCAGGTGTAAAGGAACTAAACTTCCTTATTTAGTTTCTCAGAATTATTTGTTTATACGAATCTTATTTTGAATGTAATTACTAATAGGCTGATAATATTTGACAAAACGCTTTGACAATTCCTTTTTGGTTCGAGTAGCTAAGGTGTGGAATGAACTGCCTGCGTCTATATTCCCAGAGAAGTACAGCCCCGGGACATTCAAAAGTAGATTGAATGGGTATCTTTTGGATAGGCATGCTTCATCCTAGTCTTCATCGTCGCTTTCCATCAGGTGAGATTGAGGACAAATGCCTAAACCAATAAATTGTAAAAAAAAATAAAATATAATGGTCTTGTTTTGAAAGAAGTTTGAGTCCTTAACTAATCACCGATAACTAATGATAGGACAAGGGTCGTGAGACCACCGTCCATCTGGGGTGATAATTATTTCATATAAATAGTACCATAATTTAGATTTTAAGTCAGTTCGCATTTCGCAGTTAAGTTAATAAGACGCAGTACGTAACATAAGTCGTGATAATAAAAGTAATAAATCAATAAAAGTGAAGTGTTTCAGTGAGTATTCCCACACACCAAACTTAACGCCACCGCTCGGGCCATTACGAATTGGTGTCAGAAGTGGGATCTCACGAAATTAGTTCACCATTGAAAAGACACATCGCTATCTACGGAATCCGGGATCCCGGTCTACTGCGACGTGATAATGACGGCTTCAGCGAGTTGTACCCTCGACGGCCCAGTGATTATCACTAGCCGTTACACCGCTTATCTGTTCGTGCTGCCGTTCCTGCTAAGATGGCAACAAGCCATATACGAAGTTTTATACTGTGAGTACGCTGCCGATTTTTGTTTTCTACAACAAAAGAATCTTCCTATTTAATATAAGTCACCACAGTGAAAGTGAAAAGTGAATTTACAACCTAAACTCTGTGCAATCTTCATCCTCCGTCAGTGCTTCAACGATTACCTGATAAATTAGTATCGTAACCTTAGGCTAGAAATATGTCTACCGAAAATGTATCTACCTCTGTTAACAAGAGCCATAATGCTCATATTTCATTAGAGATGGCTGAAAGGATGCTAACTAAGTTCGATGGCAATAAGGCGCGTATCCACGAATTTTTAGATAACTGTGAAACAGTAAATAATTTAATTAACCCTAATTTAAAACAAATTCTGCTGCAAATAATCATAACTAAAATTACTGAAAATGCTAGATGTATGATTAGGAATAGAGAGTTCCATACCTGGGAAGACTTAAAAACATATTTACTCGATACATACACTGAAAAACGTACTATAGGTCAATGGCAACTAGAATTAAACAGTTGTAAACAAGATAATAACGAAAGTGTTCTTAATTACGCTAATAAGGTTGAAAATTGTTATGTAAAATTAATAAATTCACTTGACACGTCTAACCAGACACCCGAAGCGCGACAAGCTTGCATAGAATTATTAAAATCACAAGCTTTAAGTGTATTTATCACCGGTCTACATAAAGACCTAAACCTATTACTAAAAGCTCTCCAACCGAAAACTCTAGAAGAGGCAATCTCAATGGCTGTCATGGAAGAACAACAATTAAAAAGTAAATTGGAAATATCAAAATTCCAAAATATCAATTCGTCCAATACTAAACATTGTTATAAATGTAATAAACCTGGTCATACGGTAGTAAATTGCAGAATTAGGGCAAAACAGGACCTAGCCAAAAATTTTGCAATGATTGCAAAAAGAAAGGTCACCTCAAAGAAGACTGTTTCCATTTGAAAAATAAAAATAAATCAAATGAACAAGGAAGTAGCAATAAATTCAATCATAATAATAACTCAAATAATAAATACAATAATAGCCGAAATGCGAGTTCTTCAAATCAAAAAAAACTAGTAAACCCCGATGGTGTGAGCCTGCCTGAGGGTAATAATAGTGTTATAAAAGGGCTCATATCCGCGATGAGTAGCTGTTACATCGTTTCACTACAACTAGAAAACGGGAAGAGTAACGTTAATTTTCTAATTGATACAGGTGCAACTATTAGCCTCATAAAACGTGGCTTCGTGCCACAGGATGCTGAAATACATTATGATATTTTAGCTGATCTTAAGGGAACAGATAAGGTAGACAACCCTACTAGAACGTTAGGTTATGTTGAATTAAAATTTCACAAAGACCTAGTATTAAGACTCCACATAGTGAGTGATGACTTTCCTATTAATGCTAGTGGAATTAAAGGGGGCGATACATTAGAAAAATACAAAGGTACCATTGATTATTGCACCAAAACATTAAGTCTTTCAGAAAATAAATTTAAACTTTATGATGAAAGACATGTAGAAGAAAATAATTTATTCATAACAGTTAAAGCGAGAACAGAAAGCGTAATTCCGATAAAAGTTACAAATGGTGTAGGAATAAAACATGGATTAGTTCCACGTTTAGAGATAATGTCGGGAGTACTCTTATGCCCCAGCCTCATATCAGTAAATGATAACCAGGGCATTACGACCGTGCTTAACTCATCGGAAAAGGATGTGACTTTCCCTATACCTAAAATAAAATTATAAGATGTTGATTTAGATATATCAAATGGAAAAATCCTACAATTAAAAGAAAAAAATTAAGAAAATAATTTCCATAACGAAAATTTTAGTAGTGATAGACTTGAAAAATCAATACGTACAAATCATTTAAACAAAGAAGAAAAGGAAAGTTTGTTAGAATTGTGTAAAGAATACAATCACTTATTTCATTTAGAAGGTGATAAACTAACTTGTACGGATGTAGTTATGCATGAGATACATACAAAATCAGAAGCTCCTATTAATACAAAAAGTTATAGGTATCCAGAAGCCTTAAAAGGTGAAGTAGATAAACAAATTAATAAAATGTTGAAAGATGACGTCATTAAGCCATCAAATAGTCCTTGGAATTCGCCTATATGGGTAGTACCCAAAAAAGCGGATGCTTCCGGACAAAAGAAATGGAGAGTTGTGGTTGACTATAGGAAGTTAAACGAAGTTAGCATCGGAGATTCGTATCCTTTACCTCAAATCACTGAAATATTAGATCAGTTAGGTCATTCGAAATATTTCACAACTCTTGATTTAGCATCCGGGTTTCATCAGATTAAAATGCATCCTAAGGACTCTCCCAAAACAGCATTTACAGTTCCTCAAGGTCATTTTGAATATAATCGTATGCCATTCGGTCTGAAAAATGCACCGGCTACGTTTCAACGCTTGATGAATACAGTATTGACTGGATTACAAGGAAACCGCTGTTTTGTTTACCTTGATGACATTGTTATTCATGCAGACACCCTAGAAAATCATAATAGAAAACTAAAAGAGGTATTTGAAAGATTTCACATTAATAATCTTAAATTACAACCAGACAAATGTGAATTTTTAAAACGAGAAGTTATGTATTTGGGACATTTAATAACAGAAGATGGAGTCAAACCAGACCCAGGAAAGATATCAGCAATAATGAATTTTCCAATACCAAAAAATAGTAAGGATATAAAGGGCTTCTTAGGATTAGCAGGCTATTATAGAAGATTTATTCCTGATTTTAGTAGCTTGTCACAGCCATTAACTTAACTTCTAAAAAAGGATGTCCAGTTTAACTGGACAAGTTTACAGCAAAATGCGTTTGAATGTCTTAAGAAAAAACTATGTGAATCGCCTATATTAATATATCCAGACTTCAGTAAACCTTTTAATCTAACTACTGACGCTAGTAACTACGCTATAGGAGGAGTACTATCACAAGGACCAATTGGGCAAGATTTGCCCATCGCTTATGCTAGTAGAACTTTAAAGCTGAACAAAATTATTCAACCACCGAAAGGGAACTTCTAGCTATTATATGGTGCGTGAAACATTTCCGCCCATATTTATATGGCCGAAAATTTAATATGATCACAGACCATCAACCACTAACATATCTATTTAATTCAAAAAATGATGGTGCTAGAATTTTCAGGTGGCGAATAGCGCTCGAAGAATACGAATTTACTCCTATATACAAACCAGGGAAATTAAACACTAATGCAGATGCATTAAGTAGGGCTACCCCAGTAGTTGAAAAGGAAGTACTAAAAACATCAACTCAAGAAACACGCGAAAGTTATAAATCATTTTTAGAGGCTTTACGAAAGTCAATTATAATAAACGATAATATAAACGAAATAAATGAAGAACTAAATACCAATAAAAGAAACGTTGTTATACCAATCTCTTCAGACAAACAAATAAACGATAATGGTCTAAAACAATTAATTAATGATTATGATCACCTAAATAAAATCAACAACATAAAAGTAAATGAAATGGCTGTTTTTAAAGAAAACAAATCAACATTTTTCTATATTTGTACAAAACAGAATTACTGGGAAAAATCTAACTATGAAACCTATTTTGAATTACTAAATAATGTTAAAGAAAGCTTGGTAAGTACAGGGGAAAAAGAGTTGCATTTAATACAACTTGGTGATAGATACGACAAGTTAAATTATAGGAAATCAAGAACGATGTTAAGATTTATATTTAGGAAAACCGATATTAAGCTTCATATTTATAATAATTCGTTAATTTCTCCTTCTCTTGGTGAAATAGATGAAATATTAAGCGAAATGCATTGTAGTCCAATGGGAGGACATGCAGGGTTTCATAAAACCTATAAAAAAATTAAAAGCTTATATAAATGGCACAATATGAAGAACGACATAAAGAATTTTATTAAAACCTGCAATTCTTGCTAACGAAATAAACTCGTACGTAAAAAACATCGTGAACCTATGGTCATCACAACTACATCAAATGAAGCTTTCGAAAGAGTTAGCTTAGACATTGTGGGTCCGCTTCCCTTGACATTAAACGGAAATAAATATATTTTAACACTACAAGATGACTTAACTAAGTACTCGCAAGCTTACGCTATAACTGATCATTCAGCCGAGACTATAGCCGATGTTTTCGTTAGAGAGTTTGTGTGTAAATTTGGTATTCCAAAGAGTATTCTCACCGACCAAGGTGCTGATTTTACATCTAAACTTTTAAAGTAGTTTCTAAACTATTTAAAATTAGACAGTTAACAACTACTGCTTATCATCCACAAACTAACGGTAGTTTGGAAAGAAGTCATGCTACCTTAGCGGAATATCTCAGACACTTTATAAAACAAGATCAAAGCGATTGGGATAAGTGGATAGATTTCGCAATGTTCTCATATAACACTGCTATCCATTCATCTACTAAATTTACACCTCACGAATTATTATTTGGTAATAAACCTAATTTACCTTCGTCAATTACCGCACAACCAGAGTTCAAATACTCGTATGATGATTATTTAGACGATTTAACATTAAAACTAAGAAAATCTAGGGAACTGGCAAGAGATAATTTGATAGGTTCTAAATATAAAAATAAAGAATATTATGATGCAAAATGTAAAATAGAAAGTTATAAGGTAGGTGATAAGGTGTACATAACAAATGAAAATAGTAAATTAGGAAAATCAAGAAAACTTTTACCTCAATATTTAGGTCCATATGAAATTATAGAAATTAACTCGTCAGTTAATGTTACTGTACTAATAAAAAGAAGGAAAGTTAAAATACATATTAATCGTTTAAAACTAGCAAAGTAATAATATGAGATGAAGCAAGACTTAGATTTGTCTTTCTTAACCTTAGTAACTACTGAAGTCAGTAATGAAATTTCTATGATTATAGATGCAATTTTGTTTGAAAAAAGTAACAATTTACACCCAATAATAATTACACCCGAGCAATATATAAACGAATTAAAGAAAACTGTATCGCAAATTCTAAACCACACTAAATATCCAATAGATCTAAACGTGGATAACGCATCAGAATTGCTGTCGCTGGTTAACATCGTTTCATATTATATGGAAGATAAAATTGTTTTTGTTATTAAAACTCCATTAGTTATCCAACAATCTTACAATATGTATAATTTAGTTCCTGTACCAATTTTGAACAAGAATAATACATATATGTTCATATTACCGCAAGAAAAATATTTACTAATCTCTGAAAACAAAATACATTATACTACTTTGGAAAATTTTGATAACTGTACGAAACTGTATAACAATAACTTCATTTGTAGATTATGTAAACCTTTGTATTCAGTACATGCTAAGGATAACTGTGAACTAAGCTTATTTTTAAGTAATATTAATTATATACCGTCTACTTGTGATACTAGAATTAGTATAATAAAAAAGGAGCAATGGATTAAATTATTCAACGAAAATACTTGGATGTTTGTTACACCTAATAAAATAATTTCGACTGTATCTTGCAAGAATGAAGAACCTTTAGATATTGAATTGAAAAGCACTGGTATATTAAAATTAAGGATAAATTGTAAATTATATTCACCAAATATTGTATTACACTCAACAAATGTAGATTCGATGTCAATTCATAATTCAGTTCTTCCTGATTTCGATATTGTCAATGATAATTGCTGTAATAAATTAAAAAATCATACAGTTGAAGACAAAATAGAATTTATACCTGTAAATAAATTTAATGTAAATCTAAATGACTTAGATGTTGCAAGCCACAAAATAGATCAGATAAACAATATTTTAGATGAAATAGATCATAATAACGTGTACTATAAGATAACCAACAACACTTATTTCATATTTCTATTTTTATCACTTTTGAAAATTCTCGCATTTTATATAGTTTATAAGCTAGGAAAATATCTAATTTCCAGAAAATTCTTTTGCACTCGCCAAACGAGGTTATTAACTTTAGAAGATTCTCGAAATTGTTGTGGTAGAATCACAAACTGTATTACCTTTAATCTAAATAGAAGCAATGATATCAGTTCTGAAAATAATGATACCGATATAGAATTAAATGAAATTCAATCTCCTTCACGTGAACATACTCCTTTAAGACGTTCAGCAAGAATTGCTCAGATAAAAACTAAGTATTATAATTTAAACAAAATATGTATATCTTGTACACATCATTTGATCTAAGTTGTTATATTGTAATTTTATAAAAATATTTCCTTGTTATAACCAAATTTATTATCATATGACTTGTATCTATTTTAAGAATTTGATAAATTGTATTATTAAAATATTTCTCTTCGTGTAATTTTTAACGAATAATTTTTTAAATTATTCTCATTTTAAGGGGGAGGTGTAAAGGAACTAAACTTCCTTATTTAGTTTCTCAGAATTATTTGTTTATACGAATCTTATTTTGAATGTAATTACTAATAGGCTGATAATATAATGGTCTTGTTTTGAAGGAAGTTTGAGTCCTTAACTAATCACCGATAACTAATGATAGGACAAGGGTCGTGAGACCACCGTCCATCTGGGGTGATAATTATTTCACATAAATAGTACCATAATTTAGATTTTAAGTCAGTTCGCATTTCGCAGTTAAGTTAATAAGACGCAGTACGTAACATAAGTCGTGATAATAAAAGTAATAAATCAATAAAAGTGAAGTGTTTCAGTGAGTATTCCCACACACCAAACTTAACGCCACCGCTCGGGCCATTACACAGGTCTTTGTAGAATCCTGGTTATCTCACTTACACGCCATTTAGCCCAAGAACCCGTATGTATAGTTAGCATTTGCGGACTTATGGTTTTATTTAGTTAACATAAATAATTTAAATATATATATATATATATTTATAGCAAGAAATAAAGAGAAATCCCGAATTTCCACCACGTGGAATTTTGGTCAGTCATCTTATCATAACCTCGTAGTTAGCACACGCACGTACGTGTATTTAAGCTTAGAATAAATAAAAAAAAATTGGTCGTTTGTTTTCAGTAAGTATGTGTAAGTAGACACTGATGTCATATTTTTTAGTTATCAATGACAACTAATAAAAACTAATAACACATAAGAAATCAGTAAAACGATAAGAAAACAGTAAAACACAAAAAAAAATTGAGTGGGTGATAAAAAACTAACTGAACACAAAAAAGAGAAAAAAATAATTTTTGCCCGTCTGTATGTATTTTACGCATTTCTTCGTAACTTCCGGACTGATGTTTAAGCGGTTTCCAATATTAGATTAAGATCATATAGGCTTTGTTTCATTGAAATCTGATATCAGGAAAGGAAGTTGACGTCATTTTTAAATGTCACGCGAGCGATGTTGCGGTCACCAGCTAGTTTAAAATGAAGGGCAATGAATAACACATTATAACTCAGGACGTGGTGGAATCCTGGTTATCTCACCATCGCGGCGTGGTTAGCATTCGCACGGCTAATTTTGGAGCGTCCGTTGACTTACTGCCGGACGTCGTAAACACATCCATGTGCTGCCGTATATTTTACTAGGTTTGGTATTATAAGGAGCAATATTCTGCAATATTCGTTACGCTAAAAAAACTTGTTTAAACCTTCGCACGTCTCTTGAGGGGCTACCTGAATTTTTCGGGGTCCAGTGCTGCATCAATTTGATATAAATCATGGTCAGACCATAAATAACTCTTCAAACTATTTTATGAACTACTGTTTACAGTTTAAAGTAACAACGTGAAGCTTTTCTTCGCACATTAGCCAAAAGTGCGTGCCAAAAAATGGGAAACTTAAACGACTAAAGCATTTATATGATAGTACAAAGAATTAGAAGGTAAATCTATAGTAAATAGGTACTCTTTTTCTTATAAGGAACATGTTATTAATAAGGAATAAAGAAATACAATTAAAAGTAAAACAAAATTTATTCTCAATTTTTAGTTTTAAAAATTTTAAAGAATTACACTGAAAAAGCCTGGCAAAATGTAAAATTTTACACCACCCAAAAAGTACAAGTCACAAGTTTATGTAAATCTGAATCGGAGGATAGTTCGCTACGTGTACCAAGGATCATGGAATAAAAAACTAAGTAGACCTTTTATAACAAAATGTCCTTTAAAATAATAAGACTTGCAGTAATAATAACAATTTGTTATACATCCGAGTAGTACTTATATCCATACTTATAAGAAACTCCAAATGCATGCCAAAGAAGTTACATAAGTATTTATTTGACACATTCTACAAAAGTACAATATTCCCCTTAATAATTTATTTTATTTTTAATCAATATTTTCCTTTGTAATAGATGCGGAACACATAGTACCTTACAAACTGTGTTTTATTTAATGAGAATGTAACTATGTGTGTCTTTTTGATATCAATAAAATAATTATTTATCTATCTTTCAAGGAAAATAAAAAATATAAAACTATTGACTGCCTGGGTCTTAGGTTTATTTTTATGCTAGATTGAACAGGAAATAAAAAATTGTATTACCGGAAAAGATTTAAAGAATTTATGTCGTTACTTAATGTAGTTAATTCCATTGTTACTTCCACCTCCACCTAGGAAACAATAAGTTTTAAGTTGATCCATTAGTAAATGCATGCAATAGAAAGGTATTCAATAACCTTACAATTCGCCCTTTCAGTTATTATAATAAATAACGAATCGCGAATAATTCGTTCGATAAGACTAAACGGTCTCCACAAAATATAAAACCAAGGTTGATAAAGCCGTTAATATTATTACAAAGCTAATACACAAAATATTTAAAGTATAGGAGTTTCGCTTCACGAAAATAGGTAGGTAATGTTCTAGAAATAAAGTGTATTTTTGTAATTTTCATTGGTCTCTAAGTCTCTACTTATTTCCGATGAAAAAATAAATAATGTAAATACTAACGAGTAAATTGGCAAACCAAAAACACTATTTGTTGCTGGTCTTCGGACTTGTAACCATCGTTTTGTACATTTCTGTGCCGTTTTTTGAATACTTCTAAGTGCTTGGTTCGACGCTGCAAACAAGCTGTGAATGCGAAAGACAGTAATTATTGCGACTAGCCCTGTTCGTTGTCGTGGGCTGCTGCTGTGGTCGCTCGAGGCAGAGGCGGAGCAAGGCGACGTCGACTACTGCCGACTTCCTTGCGGTCTACCTTGTCTTTCGACCTTCATATAACCAATTGTCACGAGAGTGGGTTGGGGATAGCAAAGGAAACGACAATCCTATGGAATAGTGTCTTTATTTTCAACTCAAGCGGGTACTCACAATTGACAGCGTTAGTCCTCTTTCCACGCCAACTGTCTCCTCACGCGTATCACCGCACTAGTATGTGAGCGGAAATTTAACTTTACCGGAAATGTCAGTGCACTGTCACGCGCGATACTGTCACTGCACTGTCATTCACGTGCGGAACCGTCACTGTTCTGTCACTCGCACGAAATTCACTGCACTGAATACTTCACTTTACTTGCTCCTAGGTACTACTTTTTTCTTCTTCTTGTCTCTCTTTTTTTTTTTGAATTTCACTTCCCAACTAAACTGCCTTGGCCGCGGCTCGTACTGCTTATATACCCCCCGAATTCGAACAAAATTGCATCAATGTTTCAAACTCAAATCACAAATTTTTTGTATCGCCTTCTCTCTCACTCATTTTCCGTCCCATTTTCTTTCTTCTCCATTTCATCCAGAATTATCTAGACTCTTCTTTTAAAAATTCAGAAACACTATACGTGATTGAGATTTGAACTAGTGGTCTCTCGATTCACAGCCCAACGTTTACACATCATAATCGTCAAATTTCTACATCTGAAGGGAAAAAGGAAGGGACTCGTAAAACTAGTTTCTCCACGCCGAAATTTGGTCTGGTTTTGCCACTGGCTTGAGGATTTCGTATGGACTTTATTTCTGTAAAACCCATGTTTTGTAGCTAACAGGAGTCGAATGCTAAACGGTGGGCGAATGACTCAATACTAGTGGGTGGGACAGCTGACTAGAAGGCCATGGGTCGGGCCTGGCTTGGTCATCCGCTCACTATATCAGGGGATGGTCTTGGACGGTCAGTTTGCACTTCTTTATCGCCGACCTCACTTGGAAATTATAGGTTAGACTGTTTGCAAAATGACTCACTCCCATGGACCATATATATCATAAAAGAAATATATTACATAAACACAGTCAATTTCAATTCAAAATGAGGGTTAAAGTTGGGCAGTGCCCGGTTGTAAAACTTATGGTTCTTACGTTTTGATAAGACAACTGGTATTGTTGTCTGGGTTGAACACATTATGAGTCACATAAGTGACTTCTTTTTTTTTTCCTCTTCGAGACCGAGATTTCCCTCGTGATAGACAATTTAACTATTTGGTATTACAACACCAATTTTACTGGTAAGTAATTTGTACTTGTAGTCAAATTATATTAATGAAAATAACAGGTGAAACTGTATTTTGTCTGTCACAGTGCCACATGCAATCAAATAAAACGCATGATTGATGAGTTCAACCCAAAAACACACCGACATAATTTCGGGCATTTCTCGGCAAAATGTGGCCATGCAACCCACTAAAAGGAATAAGAACTTTTGTTTCACGCCTGATGCCTATTTTTAACTATTTTGTAGTAATAATGATGACAAGAGGAAAACTAGTTCGAAAATTTGAAGATATAGCCAGAACACCTACGGGTGACGTGCGGCATTAGATGAGTTATTTTTTAAGGCCTAGAAAATAATGAAAACTTGAGCCACAGTCCAGGGGTAAAGTAGGTAGATAAGTACAAGTTATGTATATTTCTACAGAAAATTAACCAAAGTAAATAAGTGGATAGATGATCAAGTACCTAAACACTGCTCACTTTAAATAATTATGATAATACCTTTGATACTTTTGAAAATCTATAAATTATTATTTGGCGAAATACCTACTTAAATTATATAATAATACTAGCCGATGCCCGCGGCGATGCCCGCGTGGAATATTTGAATATTTTTTACAATCCCACGGGAGCCTCACATTTTCCCGGAATAAAAAGTAGGTATCCTATGTATTAATCCAGGTAATAAGCTATCTACATACCAAGTTTCATTCCAATCCGTACAGTCGTTTTTGCGTGAATGAGTAACAAACATAGAGTAAGAAGAGAAGAAGAGTAAGATCTACCTAATTAAAAAATATATATCTAAGCCAATTGTTTTAAATAAGCAGATGCCACCAACTTCAATAATTGTATATATTTGCATTACAGTAGCAACACCAACCTGTAGTAGCAACAATATAACAGCTATAATCGAGATAGAAAGTACATTCAATTTCACTGACATCAAACGTTATATCATTAACTGGTCCGGTAGCAGCCTCATCAAGTTTGTATAAGATCATTACTTCGAGCCTTGCCTTAGGCACTGGTGCCTCAACGCTCAAAGAGGCCGCGGATGACATATAGGAGAAACTTGGAACACTGACCCCAATCTACGATGCGAACCCCAGATTTGACCCGAAGCATTCTTATAAGGAATCCGACCGTTACTTATTCGCTATCGATTAGGGTTGTCATACTCGCAATTTGCAATGGCGTTTTTATTTAACACGTCGCCTGTGACTCGTTATTCGAACGGGTAGTCCACTCGAATTATGAGATCCGTTAAATGTGATATCGTGTCAAGTGTACTATACTTATGAAGAAAAGGTACCGTTTAACCTATATGAAAAGGTAGACACGATTCTATAAATTTCGATGACTAAATCAGGTATACAGACCATACCATGCCTCCTAAAATATTATTTCCGATCAGATTAATACACACATTTAAGTGTTTAATAAATCCAGTACATTAATTAACTGATTAACTAAAAATACTTTTGTAAATAATATGCAAAATCAAGCAATTAAAACTATACTTGCTATACGAGATCAGTGTAATTGGATCGTATGATATGACAGGACAGTAAAAAAAAACCTTGCTGAAAAATTGGAACATATACATCGTGTAACGGAATGGAGATGTCAACCTGAAAGGAAGTAAACATACTTATCAATGTGAACAACTTTTACTATGGAACCATACCTGAAATCGTAACACAAAAATCTGCAGCTCCATACATTTTGGCACGGTAGGTATTTAATTTTGCATGGAGGTGAAGATATTTTTTACGTTTTCAGGGATGGTTCCATAGTAAAAGTTGTTCACATTGATTAGTATGTTTACTCTCTTTCGGGTTAATACCCCCTTTCCGCTACACGTTGTAAATACTTTTATATATGGGTTAGAGTCAACGACTCAACGTAATCAATCAGTAAATGGGGTTAACCTAAATTTCACTATTGAAACCAAATCGTAGACTTAACTTTTTGCAATATGATTCGTTAAATTACCACAGATCTTTTGAGTGGAGTGGATTAACCCGAACGTGTTCTTTTAATCAAAAGCTTTTTGTTTATGCCGATGGGAAAAATGAAAGAAAAAGCGGTAATAACGCAGTGTTAAAAACTAATTATAATACATCATGCCTTTAAATTATGATCGACGGATACTCGTTTTTTCGGCTTTCGTTGATGTCGAAAATAATTTACGGTTCCTCGTTAGTTTTGGAAGGCTTGACGTTATTTTTTTTTGAGAAAGGAGTTGCCGAATACGTATTTTCAATCTCTTTTAAATTTTATAGCCTATTTAATCATCACGTTATTTTTTCCGCCGGAAGTCTGGTTAAATACAATGTCTGAAAATATTTTGGTGGATTTTAGCTATTGTCTTCCTTAGAATAAAGCCATTTTCCTTTATTTTTGTTAGATAGGTCTTTCTTTCTTTGAATTCATAAGACATGCAAGGACCTTCTTTCAAGAAAATGATATTTGAATTTCAAACATAGGAAAAAAGTATCTACCAACTTACTTTTCTGCTTAACGGTGTTTTTGTCAACCCTGCGAATTCGCCATCTAATCGCCGTTCTGCATTACACCGTGGGATCCTAACGTATCAACCGCTCGCAAATACTTACCAACTCCATATCTGTTGGCTTTTGTACTTTCTAAGGTACAGACTAAGAAAGGTCTATAAAACTTGAGAATAGTCTTAATCTCAGATTTTGTTTAGCGAAACAAAATAGTTAAATAGATCATGGTGATGGAAGATTCAAAAACGATGTCTTTACGTCTATATATGTAATTGTCCAGGGAATTTAAAAAAGTAGTGTGTGTAGCTTAAAATGCCAAATTTGCGCGACCAAACTTCGTCAAAATTACACCTGTAATATTATTTGATTGAATTACTACTCGTAGCAACATTACGTCGAACGTACGTCGCGTTTTTTACAAGAATATAAATTAGCCGCGGAAATTCAGCCGCGCAACTTTGGCACAGTGTGTATGACACTAAAATCCTAATGGTTCCTTCACAGGGTTCCTAAATAATTTAACTGTTAGCCAGTGCCGGAAAACTATGTTTGTAGTAGATTATTTAGATAATTATCTATTTGTAAATATAATTAAGTAAGTAATAGGTGTTGACGATGTCAAATTGTCATTAATTTTATTAGTCACCTAACTCATTAGCTACCTCGCAGCATTCTACGAGGCCATAGCATAAGAAGATTATGCAAAGGAGGCATGTGAAGGAAAAACTACTATTCGTACAAATTAATTAATATGCTGTGTTTATATACCTACTTGTAAGTTTATTAAATACCTACTAAGTATTTTGTGAAAACAGGCAATATGTTAAATCACAGTCTGAAATCAAGTTCAGTTCGCAATCACATTTCTTTTGGGAAACACGGAAAACACGGAAAACTTGATCTGAGGCCATACGGACCACACCTGTCATTCACCTAACAGCATATCAATTGCCAGTTTTTACGCAGACGAGTGGGCAGTGGGTCGAATGACTCACTCGTTACCATTCCGACTCATAACCGTTTTCTTCGCCGAAGACAAAAGATACAGCGGTGAAAAGCAATGTTTTTGGCACGTGCTCTAAATAGTGCCTTTCTAAATTAGATCGAATGAGAATCGATCCCGAATGTGTTAAATCGCTAAATCAAGCCGGCACAGATCTGGTTTTTCAATAACAACATTCCCTTCAGATTTCGTTAAAATTTCCGTATGGTTGTATATGAGATATCTTTGGTTTCAGAAAATGTGATTAAATTTGTTATTTATTGTAATATTAGTACGGGTATTTTCATCCTGGTCCTTTGAGACGCTTGCGTGGGGATGCAGACCAACACCTAGAGACTCTTTGAAGAAGTTGTTGCCATGTGGCGCTCTCGCCAAAAAGTATTTCTGAATATACCTATGAAAGGTGTACTAATAACCTAAAAATACCTTGTACAATTACTAAATAAGGTAGAACCGAGGAGGTTGTAACGTTGTAAGTACCTAGCAAGCCCATAGACCAACACGGAACTTTCCGTGTTGCTCTAAGAGCAAGCCCCGTAGCTGTAGTATAGGTGACTCATAGCAGAAAAATACTTTTTTTTACAGCTCAAAAAACTAGCATATACCGAATTCGTGTAAACAGAACTTTGCAAACCTAACGTGGGCAAATATAGATAAGCAGCCAAGTGCGAGTCGGACTCGCGCACGAATAGTTCTGTACCATTATCTATAAATAAAACCGGCCAAGTACGAGTAGAACTCGCGTGAAGAGGGTTCCATACAATGCCAAAGTTTTTAAAACCATACAAAATATTAGATACATTTAAAATCCTTACAGTAAGACGCGAGTTAACTACTACTAGTGCTATCTAGTGGTGTTTCATTGAACTATTTGCCGTAAGTGAACGTATTATATTGAGTTTACCAGTTTATTTTCAATTGGTAGAATTCTTATAGGTTTTTCTGTAATATACAAGCAATGAACTAGATATATTTTTCATTTTTTTTTTTAATTTAGGCTCAGTAGTTTTGGTGGTCAGGGGGAGGAGGAATGGTCAATTTTCGTCTTCTTTCATGAATATAATAAAAACTATTAAATTTACAATAATTACAAAAATATATTGAAGATCCTCACAAGACTTTTTTATTTATATAATGCAGCAAGGTTTGCATAACCTTTTTTTTTACTTTCTTGTTTAAAAAAATATTAATTTACTTTGCACATCTGTGTTTGGGTCATAGAATTACACCGTCCTACCAAATTTCTCCTGATTTGGTCCAGTAGATTCGGAGTAAATTAGCTGTGACAAACGGACGGACAGACAGACGCACGAGTGATCTTATAAAGGTTCTGTTTTTAATTTTTTGGACGGAACGTTAAAAACCAGCAGAAATACATTATCTGTGAAAATTTCACAACAAGGTTCATAACATACAGCCTGGTGACATACAGACAGACAGACACACGGACGGACGGCCAGACAGCCGGGTCTTACTAATAGGATCACGTTTTTACCCTCTGGGTACGGAACCCTACAAGAGCAACTTAAAAGGCCTTCGTCGAAAAATTCATAAAAACAAAGGTCATTATTTATTGTCACGGAATGGAACCAAAATAACTGCATCGAGATTAAATTAAACCAGTCATACTTCTCTCACGGCTGTTCAAAGTGTCACATGTAGTAACCCATGTTATCAATTAAGTACCGCAAATATTCGGTGAACTTCTCATTTAAAGTAATTATCACATATTTCAACATTTTTCTGGTTTTGTTTTAATGATTTATAATCTGACAGTTTTTATTTAATTGCACAATTTAAACATGATACATTGTTTTCAACCTTTTGATAACAAATCTACGTTCATTGTTCTTATTTTTATCCCTCTATGAAATCTCGAACTATCTTACAAAGTAGGTAGGAGCTTAAGAACTAGTAAGTGCTACCTGATTTTTCGAGGTTCAGTGCTGCCCCTAATTGAAATAAATCATTTGAAAAGAAACGGAGATACGAGTATGATTTCAAATTTGGCTTTGATATAACCCTAGATAACCCTTCCAACTATTTAATAAACTACTGTTTATATTTTAAAGTGAGAACGTGAAGCTTCTTATAGCATTTTTGCTAAAAGTGGCCGTTTTTCAAAAATGCTATAAAAAGCTACACGTTCTCACTTTAAATTATAAACATTAGTTCATAAACTAGTAAGAAGGGTTATCTAGAGTTATATCAAAGCCAAATTTTAAATAATATCTCCGTTTCTTTTCAAATTATTTATTTAAAATGGGGGCAGCACTGGACCCCGAAAAATTCAGGTAGCCCCTTAATTAAGGGGTACATTAATTTTCGGGCTCCAGTGCTGCCTCCATTTGAGATAAATTATTTGAAAGGAGACTTAATTAATTTTTTTATGAAGAAGCACGAATCCTTTCATTCTGTTTTGCGAAAAAATATCTTTAAGAATGCTCAGTGCTGCCCTCTATGTGAATAGCTAGTAACTACAAAAAAAGTTATGCGCCATCTGCGTGGTTCTTCTCACATTACTAACAGTACTGTAGTAGAGGACATATGCAAGCAGCTGCTACCAATTTCATATTTAGTTTTGGAGATAATAAGTAGAGGGTGATAAAAATATTAATGTTTTTTGAGGATTTTCCGCATAAGTAGGTAGGGTATATTTAATTTTAGTAGGTAGCTGCATATGCTTTTTTTCCTTTATTTAAAAATTTCCGAGCATTGTACACCGTACCTTATATAAATAATATTAATATTGTGCAAATATTACTTGACTGAACTGTGCATTCATATCGTTAATTCCATGAGCATGGACATTTATTACACCAGACTACAAAACTGGAAACCCATAACAAATAAATTTCACTAGAATAAATTTCATAAATAAGTAATTTAAAGCAAACCTCAACTGAACCCGCTTCCTTCCCGCCATAAAATTATTTAAGTAAATGTTATAGATGAGATTTTTATAATTATTCTGAATATTATTATTATTTGATGATAAAGTTCTTTTGAAATTTACATACAATAATAGTTTTAAATACAAAACCAACACACGTATATGTGTGCATACATAGGTATATATCTACAAACATATGCACTTAAAGCAAGTGCCGATTCTTTTAAAATGGGTGGGTACCTATTGGGCGCACTATTGTGATAGGGTTTACCGATTATCAATCCATTCGGCGGCAAGTCGGGGACAATGTGCCTGATGGATGGAGCGGTGATGTGAATAGAGGGGGCTCACGTCGTTATAAATGATCGCTGGCCGCAGCACAAAAATGAGATAAAAACGTTGGACAGACTCTAAATAGAGTTTTTCAATAGTTCATCCTTTGTTCAGCTATAAGATAGACCACATACCTAGAGATACCCTGCATATTTGTTTTGGGATTACATTTGACGATGGCTGGCTTTTATTTATTTATTTATTTCAATTTTATTGCAAAACCAAAATCTGCCAGTACACCATTGGACCAAATGGAAAATAATATGTATGTCTACAAGAATACATTAAGATGATAATATATGTATACACACACATATACAATGTCCTTTTTAATTAAGTACAAATATTTTAAGGGGTTATTCAGTCCATCATTTTGAACAACTTTGCCCAATAAATGTTTATCGAAATACGAAAAAAAATATTTAGGTTCTCATACAGATCGAAGTAGTCACGTGATATCGTTACTATGAAAAATGCAAAAAAATTTATCGTATTTCGATATATATTTATTGGGAAAAGTTGTTCAAAATGATGGACTGAATCACCTCTTCAAATATTTGTACTTAATTAAAAAGGACATTGTATATTTATATACACACACATATATATATATGTATACCAATACGATTACTATAGATGAAATAAACGTACTATAATAAATGCATAAATAATAATCATATGGATGACTACTAGTTACTTAGGGATATCATGAGAAGAAGAGACTTCTCGGAGAAACCTTTTATAAACCGCCCTTTTGAAGGCTAAATGACTAGGTGCACGTCTAATGGATTCCGGAAGAGCATTCCAGAGAAGAATGGCTTTAATTTGGAAGGATTTATTAATGAAATCAGAATGATAAGCAGGTAAAGTTAAGAGATTGGAAGAGCGAAGATTTCGCGAATGTGTAGAGCTAAGAAGAGAAAATTGAGACTTGAGATAAACTAGGGACTTAGGGTCATTGAGGATAGTATAAAAATATGCATAGGATTCTGGAATTTTTTTAGCACAAATGCATGGCACAGGCCTGCCTGTCGTCAACCCGCCATGCGTGATGGTATATGCGCGTGGCGGGTGGTAAAATCACATCCTCGGCACAAAATGAATATAAGTATATAAGTATGTATTACATCATCATCATCATTTCAGCCGCATAATGTCCACTGCTGGACGTAGGCCTCTCCCAAGAATTTCCAAAACGACCGATCAAGAGCGGCCAGCGCTTTCCAGCGACCTTAGTTAGGTCGTGTGACCACCTTGTGGGTAGGTGTCCTACACTTCGCTTGCCAGTACGCGGTCGCCATTCGAGAACCTTTTCGCCCCATCGGCCATCGGTTCTTCACGCTATGTGTCCCGCCCATTGCCACTTCAACGAACTATTATGTATTACATACAGAACGGAATCTCCTATGGTGCGCAATATGATTCCCCGTTCCCCTTCCTCACACCTCTCCCCCGCTGCCTAAAGGCATAGCTATCCACTATTTATAAAGGGCATAACGCTACAAATGTTTACGTAATGTGCATGCTACGATAAACGTTTCGTTGGCATGCTACGACGCGAAATGATAGTCGTTTCGTAATACTTTGTTGTTTGTAACGCAACATTATTAAAGCTACAAAGATTTTCATTTTAATCTCAGATCCAAAAAGAGGGTTATAAGACCTATACGTTTGACGTGTCTGTGTGTCTGTTGTTGTGTTTTTTCGTTTGAAAACTGACGCGATCGAGATGGTTCTTAGCTACAGTTGTCTTGTTTTTTATTTCATGTATTAGGTTGGGGAAAAGTCTTTTCGCATATAGTATGTATGAACTTGTAATAAAACCACTTTGGCTATACTATTCGTACCTGGCTGGTTTTGGTATCATTTAAAAATTAATTTTAAAGAAGATAATTCCAAATTCAAATTAGGAAAATGCGTGATTTTCATTTGTTTTTCTTACGTCAAGATGAGTTAATCTAATGAAGAAATTAGAGACATTTTAAAATTTTACTACCAAAAAGGTAAAAATGCAACGCAAGCCGCGAAAAATATTTGCGATGTTTATGGACCTAGTGCAGTGTCTGTGAGAGTAGCACAGATTTGGTTTAAGCGTTTTTAATCCGGAAATTTTGATGTCAAAGATGCACGTCGCTCTGGTCGCCCTGTTACGGATAAAATGGATGCTATTTTTGAAAAAGTGGAGCAAGATCGGCATATCAGTAGTTACGACGTAGCTGAAGAACTGGGAATTGACCACAAACCAGTTCTGGCGCATTTGAAAAAAGTGGGTACACAAAAAAGCTCGATATTTGGTTACCTCACGAGCTCTCTGAAAGAAACCTAATAAACCGTGTACTCATTTGTGATTCTTTATTACGACGTAATGAGACCGAACCATCTTTGAAGAAATTGATAACTGGTGATGAAAAGTGGATCACGTACGACAAGAACGTGCGATAAAGGTCATGGTCAAAGGCCGGTCAGGCTTCACAGACTGTGGCGAAACCCGGGTTAACTCGCAACAAGGTGATGCTGTGTGTGTGGTGGGTTTGGAAGGGCATTATTCATTATGAGCTGTTACCACCAGGCAGGACCATCGATTCAGAACTCTACTGCGAACAACTGATAAGATTAAAGCAAGAAGTTGAGAGAAAGCGGCCGGAATTAATCAACAGAAGGGGTGTGGTTTTTCATCATGATAACGCTAGACCTCACACATCTTTAACCACTCAGCAAAAATTAAGAGAGTTTGGCTGGGAGGTGTTAATGCATCCGCCGTATAGTCCTGACCTGGCACCTTCAGATTTCCACCTGTTTCGGTCTCTTCAGAATTCTTTAGACAGTGTCAGGTTAACATCACGAGAGGACTGCCAAAACTACTGGACGCAGTTTTTTGATCAGAAGCCCCAAAATTTCTAAAGCAATGGGATCATGTCCCTATCTATAAGATGGCAAAAAGTTATCGAACAAAATGGTTGTACATACTTTAGTTAAATGTAAATAAACTATATTAAAAATGTTTTGAATTTTCATATAAAATGCGAAAAGACTTTTTCCCCAACCTATTATTTCAAAAGGTTCGAGTCGTCAAATTAATCAGAGTAGTGTACCTGATGGACTGCTCTCTGGTAGCAATACTGGTATGACCGAGCTTGAAGATGGAACCGGTTTCATAGGGACTGAAATTCAATGACAGCAAATAATGGTACTTAAAATGAAAGCTTGCACGAAATTTAATTTGTAAAATCAGTAAAACAAGCAAATATTATAAAAATATTTTTTAAAACAAGCTTTTATTAATGAAAATGACCTAAAAGGTTAAAGTGCTCCTCAAGACGTCTATCGAGCCCAAACACGATGGGGTTATGTTGTTATCACAGAGATGCCATGATGATCTTCCACTTCCATCATCAGATCAGCTCCATGTCATTATAATATTGTCACGCGATATAGTAAGTATTGCAGTAATTATATTTACAATTATTATATTTTTTAGTCTATAAACACCTATTACTAACTTTTTGTTGACATTGAAGTTATTGTATTTTTAACTATTTTTGAAGAACAAGATTCAATATCTAATTTATATCTTCTAACCATTGACATCAATTAAACTTACTCTTAATATATGTTAATTATCTTTTTGTACTTGATTATAAATACTATTATTATTATATAAACTCAAATAATTCCTATAAGTTCGCAACACCCTGCCAGGGTTCATGTACTCACCTACTAACCATCTTCTGTATGAGTGCATGAAAGCGAGTAATAAAGAAATAAAGACCTCTCCAACCCGTCTGGCCAGCGTGAAGAGTGTAGGCCAAATCCTCTGGCTGCTCTGGCCAAGTATGGCTCTGGTAGTACGGAGAGGGTCGTGCTCCTGCAGTGGAGACTAAAAAGACCTGATGATGATAGTACGTATGCGTGCAAAATTTCAGCTCAATGGAAAGCCGGGAAGTGAGTCAAATTTTACTTGCAAGATAGAATTACAGACAGACCGACAGTTAGACAGACAGATAAAGGGACAGGTCAAATTTAAAAAAAAAAAAAAATTATTAAAGCTTGTTTTAATAAATGTTAATACGTATAATAATAGGTCAAAATAAATAATATTTTACTGATAAGAAAATAAATAACCGACCAAGTGCGATTCAGACTCGCGCGAAGGGTTCCGTACCATTATCTGACTACCTGACACACAGACAGACTGACGGGCGGACAGCGGAGTCTAAGTAATAGGGTCCCGTTTTTACCCTTTGGGTACGGAACCCTAAAAAACTATGAAAACGAAGTGAAAAAGAAAAACATTTTCTATTAGAGGATGTCTTTGTAGATATCTTTTATTTGTACTACTCAGGTTGTCATGCTTTGTTGATCAAATCGTGGGAATGGAAGCATATGTCCCTAAATAATAAATTCGATTCTATTGCTGCCTGCATTTTTAGATTTACAGAACACAAATGTCTTAATTTATAATTTATATTTGAACATATTTACCTTCATTTTTGTCGAGTTTAATCTTAAGAATACTTTCTAATATAACGACATGCCATTGAGACAATGAGCGTTTAAGACGAGTTGCTACATAGACTAATTGTATTGAAGACCATCCGAGTGTAACTCCTTATGTTTACTTCATAATCTTCTAGCGCCTCAGCTATGTACAAAACCGTTTCATATAATTGTCAGAAAGAAATAATAATACATAATATAAATTTTATGAACCACATTTAGATCTTTAATTTGGACTTGAATTTAAATTTAGATTAAAATTAGATTTTAGGTAAAAAATTACATTTATAAAAAAAATCTATAAATTTATCTTCTATAAAAAATTACATTATAAGGGAACCGCATTAAAGACCGTTTAATGATTAAGATTTAGCACAAAAACATACGTGCAGAAACACACGAAAGTTACTTCCTAACATGTAGGAATAAGGATAGACCTTTACAGGTACTTGAACATGTCAATCCCTAAGTATAATTTACCTATATCTGTCGTGTAGTGTTTATTAAAATAAACTAATTTTCACAGTATTGTTCGCCTATTCGCCAGAAGGGCTTTGTCATATTATTAATATGTCTTTTGATTAATAAATACATGATATAATATAATGTTGACATATGATAACTTGTACTGCTTGCGAACGAGTTAATAAACATTAACGTAATAAGAAATACAATTAATAGTCAAAAAAGCGAAGCCGAGGTGACTAGGACGGATAAGCCATCGTTATATAAACTCCATCAAAATCAATGCTTAGTTCTTGTTCTGTAGCGATTGAAGAAGAACAGTTTTACAAAGTCCATGATAATAAGAAAGTATATCAAGATCAGGTGTAGGTAGCAGTTTCGCAGTAAGGAATAAAAACAGTAATATTACAAATACCATCCGTTTTCAAAGGCCGTGGCATTTAGCGCCTACACTGCTAGGCTAGGATCCTACCGTGTTGTTTCTAAGTTCATTTTATTTTCGATCCGAAGCTTATTACCAACATATGTGACAGTAACAAGTCATTGTTTCTATCCAGCAGATTGGAATCCTTTGCCCAGTTGTGGGGCAGTAAGGTTTAAAAAAAAAAAAATACCCAGCCCTGTTTCACTCTCTGTTTGGGTATCGAAAATATACCTACATTATTACTATGCGCGCGGCGACCACTTCGAAGGGGAAAATTCAGTTACATGAATCGTTTGTCTAGAGTAATAAGAATGAAATTGGCTTGCAATGGATGTCTAGGTATGTAAACGTTGGTTGTGACACAAGCTAAATTATAAAGACTTCTATAAGTACGTAAGTACTTATTCTGTGACATTACGTTTGTTTTCTGGACAAAGCATCCTTATATCTGCATATTAAATAATATATATAGTACATAGTCCGTACTCTTATCCGTGTTTTTGTCCCTACTTTTTTGCAGAGTGGTTTTTACTGCAGTTAACTCGTATCACATATTATCAACATTTTTTTCTTAATTTTTCATATTTGGGAAGGACCTGTGCGTAGCCGAGGTTGACCGTTAGTAAATTGATAAATGTGTTTTTTATTCAATATAACGAAATGTTTGAATTATTGTTTGAGCACACATATATAAATCAAGTTTACATACTTTTCTAATGACAATACAAATTAACGTTGAAATATTACTTAGTGAGATCTTTGACTATGTGGTATTTATAAATTGCTACACATTGCAGCGTAATACACTACTGGAAAAAGCTATTTACAGGGTAAAAGGATTCTGGAAAAACAACTCTTTCGTGGAAATGTTATAATTTAAATTGATTTTAAAGCTCTCATTTTTTATTAGTTTAATAGTATCAGAAATAGTAATAAAGAGTATATTCACATATTGTCGAAGTGTGTCGAAAGGTATATGCCACACTAACCTATCTCCAGCGCTTGAAAAATTCTTACCCATATAAACTAAGATTATATTAGCTCAAGCTTTTGTCTTGCCTTTGATTGATTACGGTGATGTGTGCTATGTGGATATATCTGAAGACTTTCTGAACAAACAAGACAGATTTCTTAACAATTGGGTATTTTCCTGGGTCAATAATAAATTATTTTGTACTGTTAAGAAAATAAAACGTCGCAAAATAATGTGACTTGTCATTTAACGTGTCCATTTTATCGTGATTTTAGATTTATTATTGCAGAAAAACTGATAATAAGAGCGCTATTCGACTCCAAGAAACTATGACGTCATCTGCCTGTATTTCATACAAATTCCATAGAAAATGTTTGTTTTGACGTAAGGAAAAAGGATCTGATTTGACTTGTTGGAGAATAGCGTATTGTATAAGGTTCATTTTATGTCTTCGTAAATATGATCATGTTTGCGAATATCGTTCTTAGCTTAAATGGCTTCCCATCCGCCAACGCAGGAATCTTCATATTCTATGTCAGCTTTGTAATGTGCTTAATTATCCCCTTGCCCTTGTATACCTCAAGTCAAGTTTTCAACTTCTATCTTCCACTCACGAAAGAATCATGCGTTCTTCTAATAGTACCCTTCTATTCCTTCTCACCGTGCTGGTTTTCTTTCTAACTCTTTCACCATTACGGCAGTAAGACTCTGGAACGCGCTTCCCGAATCCATTCGAACTACTCCTAGTCGGCTGCAAATATTCATATTTATAGGTATACAATACAATACAATACCCTTTATTGCACAAAATAAATAAATCAGGACATAATTATCTTAAAAACTAGGAAATGCGCAAAAGGCGGCCTTATCGCTAAGCAATTTCTTCCAGGCAACCTCTTATATATCGTATACATATAATATCGTATATGTAATGTTTATTATTATATAGGGAATTTTATATTACTGTATTTGTCGTTTTTTTATGTGGCATGCTTTTATTTTGCAAGTCTTGCAACCCACATTTAGACTATCTGTATAAACAAAAGGTTGACTGGTAGACAACGCTTTTAGCATTAAGTTCGCCTATTGCTCTGTACAATTTGTATTTGATGAACAATAAAGATTAAATAAATATAAGAGCTACCTTGACAAAAGAAATTCTACAAGAGGCCAGACCCGCCGGGAAACTAGCAAGTATGCGTAGACTGAAAGTACTCAGTCCCACACACACATGATTAGTGAGAGAAAATAATATTTATTTATTTGTTATAAGTCTGGCAGGCCTGGGGCTCTAGAGCTAAAACATAAAATTTTATTGATGTTAAATCAACCCTGCAATTTTCATATACGTACATAGATATTTGTAGAGAATTAAATTTAAACAAAAGTCGCGGTCAAAAGCAAAAATAAATTAAAGTAATTTAAGTTATTTCCAAGCTTTTGTTTAACTTGCAATGTATCTTGTATGTTTGTTTAGGTCAAATCTTGCAACTCAATATTCAACTAGTTATCCTCAACTGATTGAGCTGAAATTTTGCATTCTTGAGTGAGTAAGTGAGTAAGTCGGATGATAACACATTACTATGGAGCTGTTCTGATGATGGAGCCGGGAGATATTCGGTAGAACTTAGTAGTAAAACAACATAACTTCATCGAGTAGTACTCATTTGATTTATGTTGACGAGCTGCTCATAGTAGACGATGTCTAAGTCTGATCACGGAGACAGAAGGTGGTCGATGGAACTCAGTAATAAACCGACGCAATACCATCGAGTTTGACCTTGTTTTATTTGACTTAATATGTACTTTGGTTTCACAATTAAAGCTTGTACAGAAAAAATATTTTTTTCATATAAAATTATTTGTTATTAATTTTTACTGCACAGCGTTTCTTTGAGTACATTTGCATCTTAATATTGTAGCAAGTTTGTGCACATCATGTCGTAGCAAAATGCTACGAATATCAAAACTGTTGGTACCTACGCATGCAAATACAAATAGAATTTGCAAATACAAATATAAGAGAAATTGTCCATAGAGACAAGGGAAAACATGACAATATCGCAATACTTATCAATACCTACAACTTTTACTATGGAACTAACTCCCAAAAAAATAAAACAAAAAACTAATAATCAATAAATATAAATAAATAAATATACAATGTGCAAGGGACATGTCCGTAATAAATCGAACCACGGGCTAAAATAGATCGCTAAAGTATAATGAAATTAAAATAACAGTCAAAAAGCAAAACAAAAATAAATAAATTGGCATTTTAATTCAAAAGTGTGCAGCTACTCGGGCAATTTGTATGGGTATGTCGAATTATTTTTTGCTTTTTGACTGTTATTTTAATTTCATACTATAGTGATCTAGTACAGCCTGTGGTTTGATTTATCACGAGTATGTATCTTCCACGTTGTATACGGACAAATCACACAGATTGAGCTAGCCCCAAAGTTAGCTTAAGCTTGTGTTATGAGATACTAACCCAACGATACTATATTTTATAAAAAATACATAAATACATGTAGATAAACACCCAAGACCCACGCCAATTTGAAAAAGGCAATTTTCCGACTTGCCCGGCTGGAGATCGAACCCAGAACCTCCAGATTGGCGATCTAGCGTGTTGACCTTTATGCCAGGTAGGTCGTCAAATATGGCACGGGCAATACGGGCATAGCTCCATGAATATACAGAACCTAAATTATTTAATTTTGTATTTGCTTTAAACTTGCTGCTTTTCACACACTTTTTGACTAACACTGTATTGTAGTGTAGCCACTCACAAAATTACATTGTGTATGTCAAGATGACACATCATCGACGGAGCGATTTTGCGTCGGCGAGCTAGCGTCACCTCTCAAGCTAAAATCCATCGAGTCGTTCAGGCTGTAGAGCGTGCCAAACAATTATACATACATACTCTCGTAAAACTTAACCCTCCTTTTGGCGCAGTCCCACTTACTGCTAAAAAACAGATCGCTTCAATAAGACCCGATATCTACAGGACGTCCCTACACTATTACACAGATAGGTAAGCACCTCCGTTGCCGGACCTTCATAACTGCCGCGAGAATATTGCGAAAGGGGGTGTAAATTAGGATCCCGAATACCTCTTTATAGAGATTGCCTGTCCGTTTTGGGAGCAAGTCACGTAATAATATTGTGGTCGCCCTAATCGTCTGAATTCTGTGTATCAGCCCGCTATTTACTGAGCTCAAACTGTGGGCTTTTCATAATGCTTAGTTGATGGTACAGTGTTTTTGTCAGGTTTGGAAAATGATAATGTGGCTATGAGATGCTTTCTTGTGTCTATGAAGGTAATATTGAGTCGTATTTTTAAACATATTTTTTCCTTTTTTCTTTAGAGTATTTAATTTAATATTTTTTTCTCGGTTATAGGTAGAAAGTAATTTTGCATTAACGAGTACGTAACGAGTATATAATTTTAATATCTGAGCTCAAATCGTGAATGCACGTGGTATTGGGTCGTATTTTAAGTAGTAAACATGTTTATGCTTTTTCTTCTTTACTTCTAGAGTATTTATTTTATTTCTTTGATCTCGATTTTAGGTAAAAAATAATATTGATTTGATTATTAACGAGTGTATATCTCAACTAACTCAAGTTTGAGCTGAAACTGTGACTTTTTTTTATAATGTTTTGTTGATGATACGTTATGATTATATTTGTCACTTTTGGAAAATTTTAATGTTGGAATGAAACGCTTAAGCGAAAGTTAGAGTATATTGGGATGGATGGGTTCATACTACTTCATACTTGTTGCAAAAATAAGAAAGTGGCAAACGATGTTGCTATTCCAAGGTAGTGTTTTATTTTAGGGTCAAATAATTATAATAAGCATGACGAATGAAAAAATATGTTTAGTCCATCGGTAAGAATATTAAAAAATTTTGTACACGTATTTTTTCTTTTCTCTGAGAAACAAAAAATGACAAAGATACAGCGCATTGAAATTTCGCATGACGTCACGGCTACGTACGATTTTCACATAGAGATGACGTCGCAAGCCGGGGACTCCGGTACTTTGATGGTTCGTATCTTTGTGAATTTTTAATTTTTTGGCAAACTGAAAAATATGTGTTCATTATTTTTGGATAATCTAAAAGACGGACTAATTACAATTATACTTTTCTAACCCTGTCGTCACCCCTATAATACAAAGAGTATGAGAGCGTTATTTACTGTGCTTAAACTGTGGGCTATTCGCATTGTTTTTTTCGATGGTATTGCGTTTTTGTCAGACTTGAAAAATTAGTATGTTAGTATGAAACGTTTGCTGACCTGACTCTATGGGGGAAATATTGGGTGAAAGTGCAAGTCATAAGATGTTTTGAATTTTTGAAAGTGATCTTGCTTTACTTAATGTTTCTTTACGGTATTCTTTTTTATATTTGTTGGTACCTACGGGTAGAATTTAATTGTCATTTTTTAAGAATGTAATAGATAATTTGTTACTAAGCTCAAAATGTGGGTTTTCATAATGTTTCATTGATGGTAGAGTGTTTTTGTTAGGTTTGGAAATGATAATGTTGGTATGAAATACTTGCTGAGTCTATGAATCTAATTTAATTCTGATTTTGTATTAGTTTCTGTCAGAATATTATTCTGTATTTACACCCTACGATTGGAATATATTACGTCCAAAATCCCACTTTCGCAAATATCTACTACATAAGTTATATATTCGTATATGCATCAGATCCGAAGATATGAAGCGATATCTGTAATATCCGTTCCCACATCTCAATATCCGGACCCATCTGTCAACTGAGGTATTTTTGGATAAAGTTAATTTGATTTCGACATGCGAGTTTAATTTTGCCACTGTGACGTAATTATAACTCTAATGGAACTGGAATTAATTATACTGTAATGTAAACTCAAACAGACATTTTGCGTTTGAAAATTTTGAAATGTCGTGTGTTCAATTAAATAAATTGCTATTTTGGTAGGCTGATAGCGAAATAACATTCAAATATTTATAATCTGGTGAAAACGTTTAGAGCGATTGATAGAACCATGATTATTCAAGTTATATTTTATAACTATTTTAGTTAAAAACTAACTAAAATTACCTTGTTCCCTTAGTACTTTCTTTTATTATTATTTTTTTCATTTATTATTGCTACTAGATAACTCTTTTGATTCCCATTTTTTTTCTTGTTCTGTTCCTACCCCTATCACTGTGTTTAGTTTCTAATATGTAAAAATACAGGGTCTAACAAAATATACTAAACCTATATAAGGGTGAGTTCATTCCATGATACTGAACAACTTTTCCCAAGAAACGTATATCGAAATATGAAAATAAATTTTTGGCCTTCTGTACAAGTTGACTGACCAGCTGATACGCGTTTGTATAGAAAGCAATATATTCCTGGAGGAAAGGTCTTCAATTTCATGGACGGAACATTCTATACAAAAATTTGCTATAGAACCCAATATTCTTTTAAAACATCAGCAAGCACTTTAAATCGACATTATCAATTTCCAAACCTGATCAAAACTAAACTCTACTATCACCAAAATATTATGTAAATATTGTGCAATAGTAGAAAATAAGATAGTTTGTAGAAAAATGTGCTACATCCTACTATTTTGCAGTTGAAAACTAAGTAAACATTGATTTGAAACGTGAACACATCTGCAAACGGATACAGAATTGCAACGTTTTCTATCTCATCAAGAGTTGATTGACCCTGAAACTTGAGATGAAAACTGCTGCTCCAACGAGTAAGTTAAGGCGAACAACAATATAAACTAAACAGTACACTACACAGCACAGTACACGTACTCAGTAATTGGAAATACTAATTACATTATGTACAATTTTAATAAGGTATGTTGTTTCAAGGTTAAATATAGAAAATAAAGATCATTTGTTTATTATTTCTACATACCTATATATAAGTTAACAATTTGTTTAGCAACATGAAAAGGGGTGACAAGAGGGTTAGAAAAGTATAGTTGTAATAAGTCCGTCTTCTAAAATCGTACTTAATTCGTACGTATCGTGCGTAATGGTAAAAATCGTACGTAGCTGTGACGTCGTGCAAAATTTCAATGCGCTGTATCTTTGTCAATTTTTGTTTCCCAAGAAAAAAAAATACGTGTACAATATTTTTTTAATATAACCGATGTGCTAAAACTATTTTTGCATTCGTCGGGCCTATAATTATACAAGCATGCATCAAAACGGCCTTTTTTTACAGGACGAATCTCGAATCTTTGAGGCTTGCAAGGGGACGTAGGTCCAATCAAGGGCGGATCCAGCTATGGTGCCAGGGGGGTCTTGGTCAAGTCACAAGAAGTTCTAATTTTATTTTTATTATCATAGATAAAAGTAAAAAGTAGATATTTTATTAATGTATTTAGGTACTTACTGTACTTAACTGACTGTCACAAGCTATAAAAAAAATGCAGAACGCCAACCGCTACAGCTCACCACGCTTCTTCGTGTGTTGCAAATGTATGAGATGAGTTTCTATTCATAAATAGGTATTTGTAGAAAGAGCTTTTGAAAATATAAATACAGAACTAGAAACGTCACGTCAACTATATTTAACTACAAATAAAGCAAGAAACTTATTCGTAACGCCTGCAGATCAAATATTTTATATGCGTACGTTTGGCATACGCAGATACATAGCGAGGGTAACAGACAAACTATAAAAATAGATATTACTTAAAAACAAATATTACAATTAGAATATATAAGGTGATTTAAGATACAATATACAGTGGTCAGTCCAACAGGTTTCATTATGGGATCAAGGTGAAAAGCAAAAAATAAAAATCTGCTATTGTACAACAAATGTACACAAATAGCAGCAACTTTACGCATTTCGCAAGTACAAGTTGTGTACATTTTCATAGACAGAACTTAATCATACATGAATGAATGACAAAGCCCTTCTGGCGAGTAAGCGACCAATACTGCGAAAATGAGTTTCTTTCGGCGTTTCTTCTCAGCAGTGGTCGTTACGAAGCGCTGGGATCGGTAGCTTTTTTTAAAATAAATTAAATTACACGTAATGTAAATTATACTTATTGACGTGTAAAAGTGCCTGTAAAGGTCTAATTACTGAATTTTTGAAATGGTGATGTAACTTATCATCTTATACGTGCGCACTATAAGTTTCCGGAATGAATATGAAAAAATACTATTAAAGGTACAAAATTAATTTATTGTTTTTCAAAATAATCTCCCTTGGCGTCTATGCACTTTTTCATTCGATGAAACCAGTTTTGAAAACTTTTGTGCCACTCCTCTGTGGTGACCTCTGAAACGTGTTTTTCATACTCCTCGACAGCCTCTTCTGGTGATGAAAATCGTTGACCGCGTAATTGGTTCTTAATTTTTGGGAACAGAAAAAAGTCACAAGGTGCCAGGTCGGGACTGTATGCAGGATGACTCATGAGTTCTACATTTTTCGCCTTCAAAAAGTCGTTTGTCTGTCTGGCCGTGTGAGAACTAGCATTGTCGTGGTGCAGGATGATACGGCGTTTACGGTTATTTTTACGGAGTTCGTCAATAACTTCCGGCAAACAAATGGTCGTGTACCAGTCACTATTCACTGTACGACGATTCTCTAAAGCAACAGTAGCCACGTGTCCAGTTTTATTAAAAAAAGAAGCAATCATCCGCTTAGATGCACTTTTCACGCGCGCCACTTTGGTTGGTTTCGGCTCATCTTGAAAGACCCATACGCTCGATTGCTGCTTTGTTTTGGGATCGTAGCAATAAATCCATGTTTCGTCACCTGTTACTATGTCCCACACCAAATTTGACGCACCTTCGTTGAATCTGGTAAGCATGGCACTGCACCAAGTGAACCGGTCCGTTTTTGAGCCTCGGTCAAGTTGTGTGGGATCCACCGCGAGCACAGCTTTCTCACACCCAAATGTTTGTGTAGGATTAATTGTATTTGACTCATGCCTATTTCTAAGGATGCGCGAATTTCATGGTAGGTCACATGCCTGTCTGTTTCAATCATACGGCGCACAGCATCGATGTTTTTGTTGGTCACAGCGGTGGACGGCCGACCATCGCGAGATTCGTCACTGAGATTGATACGACCACGCTTGAATTCTGCAAACCAGCTATAAACAGTTGTCTTGCATGGTGCTTCATTGCCAAAAGCTGTTTCAAGCCGAGCGATGCTCTGTTGAGCTGTCAAATTACACTTAAAATCGTAGAAAATCATACTACGAAAATTTTCCCGAGTTAAATCCATGTTGATGCAGACACACAATTTTTTAAATGGCACCACAAGGTAAAAACAAAAGACAGTCAGATGAAACAAACTGCATTCTACAGCCAAAGAGTTCTATTTTCAAATGTTGCAATAAATTTTTAAATATTGTTTATGTAAGTGGCCAGTTCCGGAAACTTATAGTGCGCCCTATGTAGAACCGTTAGTCTTTTAAATTTTAAGAAATAAATCTTTTCAACTAGGCGCCACCGTCTTTTTCGTCGGGGGTTTATTAATATCTTCCAGAGGAAATGTTTTAAGTGTTAGTGAAAAAAACATAAAATAAACTGTTAGTATAGAATGATCGCAAACGTAAATAGTCACAGTAACAACTCGTCGTACCACACCAGTAGTTTTTAAGATTAAAACGTATTCAGACAAATTCGGCGACGTGAAACTTCAATTCTAAAAAAAAAAAATTGAAAGAAACATGAATATGAATGGATCCCAAAATGAATTTGTCAAGCAACGCTGCATGCTTTCTGAAGCATCGAAGAAATTGAAGCACAAAGAAAATAATAATTTGTTTTATACCATTCCCCCTCTAAACGGTTCACAGAAAACAGTGGATATTTTGGTATCTGAATTTAGAAAAAAATACTCTTAATTTTAGTAATTGATCCAATTTTCATGTGCATTAATTTAACCTTCCTTTTTTTCCAACTACGAAAAAGCCAAGAGAAAGGGTAATTTTAGTAGTCTATGTATGCATGTATGTATGCAAATATGTATGTATGTACATGGGTATTTATGTCTGTTCTACCGTATAGCATCCGAATGCTTGTTCGATTTTCACAAATGATATGTCAATCGATTCGTCATTATTGTCTGCGTGACATAAGCTACAATTTGTATGCAAAAGATGTATGTAACAAATGTTACATACAAAAAAGTGGTTCAAAGATTATTAATTTTGGTTTCGATATCGAGTACGGTATCAAATAAAAGGTCTTGATTAGCACATTTCAAAAATATACATTGTTAGCCGAATAAGGCTCGTAGTCGGGAGTAAGTTTTTTAAACGTATATAGGTATCTTGTTCTTCATTAAATGTTTATTTTCGCTTAAGTCCTTGTTTTTCTCGTTGTCATGGTATAAAGTTTAGTATGCAAATCTTGAATAAAACGGATTTATATCGAGAGTTATGAATCACTCGCATCGCTCAGAATTCTAAAACTTGATTCAAATTCAATTATCATGAATCACCCTACGGTCGTGATTTAGTCGATAGAATCCTTCACTTGCACATGATTCATTAAGGCCCTCGAAGTAAATCCGTCTTTTATTCAGTAGTTGCATAGTATACTATTTTAACTGATCCTTGCGTTACCCATTTAAATCAATGTCAGCGGAAGGATATATGAGAAATGACTGATAACGATGAGTGCGACACAGAATCCGCGGAGATCCCATTTTCCTGATTTATGGTGTAATGAAGCGGTTAAGAAGAAATTCCGAACATCATCCTCAAAAATATTGGTTGCCAAGGGATAAGGTAGGTACTGAATTATTTTCAACTGATAGTTGTTTCCAAAATAATAAATTAAGATACTTTTGGGATATTTAGATTGAGTGAATTTATCCTGTGTGATGTATAAATATGTTATAAGTACTTACATTTTCATCAGTTACCAAACACGAGCAGTAAACACTCTATATTTAATTCATGTCTAAATAAAGATTAATTAGGTAAAACTTTGCACGAGTAAAAATATTTTTTGCGCATATTCTGCGCTTTCAACGTTCATAATGAAATAAAAAATCAAATAAACAGTCGACATTCCAGTTCCGTTAACGAAGCGAATAAAACTGTCCAACCCTTTGAATAAACCGTGGAAATGGGCGAGAATAGCCTATTAACACTCGCTGACAATCTTGTAGAGGCTCCTCGGTGGAATGATAATATTTTTCTTTTATTTCAAACAGACTTCGTGCCGCCATCGACTTAATTAGATTATAGCATTAATTGAGTAGGGCTGTTGTTCGTTTGGAAAATAAAATTCAAATTGTGTTTACATTTTTTGGGTGTATAGGCGCGGATTTTTTGGTGCATTCGCTTATCTTTCGGAATCAATATGAGTTTGACCGAGCGAGGGAAGCGTCTTTTGTCCGTCAGTCTGTCCTCACCTACAGGTTGCAGTTCTCTAGCAATTCTCGTGAAATTTGTAAGCATAAAAATTGTTTGTCGATTAAATTTTTCAAAATTATGGGAAGATGGAGATTAAAAACTTAAAGAATATTATTTTCAGCCATTCCGAAAAATTATCATAAATGTCATAAGATGTTGTGCTATCCTTATTAAGACGCAAAGTTTGTCTGATAAACTTCAACGGGTTGGGGTAGGCGAAGTTTACAGCACACATTGCCAAGTTTAAAGTCGTTATTCTGCTTTACTCTTAAATAGTATGATAGACAAATTCTTTATTGTACATTAAAAGCCACAATTAAAATACAAAAATAAAAACCACAATAGTACAAAGGCGGACTTGACCCTACTCTTTAGCTGGAGAATGTAGTAGTTTTATGTATCATGCATGACCATGAGATACGGATGGACATACAGTGGAAGTTTGAATGCGCATCCTTCTTACTACATATGGTCAACTCCGATTCACTGAAGAGAAAAGTAAATGAATGTAAAAGAGTATTTTGTTAAAACAGTACACCAACAAGTTAGCCATCAGCTAACTGCGCTGTATTCACTTACAATAGGTACCGCGTAATTAGCGCCGGCACTAAAACAATTTATATTATATTCGGTAGCCCGATACAGACGACGAGCATGTTGTTCGCTAGATATGCCTGAATTTGTTTTCTGAAATCGTATATAATAAACCTTAGCCATGCCTACCCATCGCCTTATTCTAGTCACTAGATGGCGCTATAGCTAATTATTAAAACATTAATATCTTTTACTAATGTTATTTAAATAAATTAGTACTACATTTAATTAAATATGACTTACACAAAATGCAATAAATATTTTTAAAGTCTTTCTTTGTCACTTTTTTGCTCGTCGTGTATGCTGCCATCTATGTCTACCCACCGGCAACTCTAGTTTTGCCTACTTTTGGAACCTCCAATCGTTTCTTTGACGTAGGGTATCTGTTACGTTAGTAATTAAATTATATTATCTTTGCCTAAGCATTATAAGAGTAGGTATATATCAAGGGTCCAAATGTGCTTATCGTAAGTTTAAGTTTTTACAATGTACTTAGGAATAATGCAATTAATCTTCCATGCCCGTCTAGAAGAAAAGAAAAACATAAATTAAAAAGAAACAGTGGCATTACTGCTTCTCTTTCCGCGCAGATCGTGAAAACTACACTATGTGATTCCTTTTTTTTTCTTCTCCCATCTTACCAATGCACTGAACGTGGTCTTTGGGTTTTATGGCCTGAGGCTCTGTCTGCTCTATTAGGAATAAAGATGTGAAAGCATATTATTATGCGGATTCGGTAATATTTTTATCTCAGGCGATATACATGATTCCCTGGCTTCACTCAGGATTCCACAGTTGAATCACTCGCAACGCTCGTAATTCAATCATTAGTCAGTAGATATCCTTGAGTCGACTCGCTATTCGGTCTTCCGTAAATGTATCTTGATTTGTGAGTGGTGCAGTAAGTAGTCTTTTGTCAACGTTCTGTTTTTGTTATTTTGGGTCCATTTTGTTCTGAGACAAGAAACGTTCTATACTGGATTAATTAGTGTAGCCTATAATTTTTTAAATCGATATTTATAATTATTTAATTTAATGAAACATACAAGTATATGTATACGTAGTTGGGAAACAAATTATTTACTTCTGACTTGGGGAAGGCGTAAGGATTCAATAATTCCATACATGTAAATCTATTCAGGCATTTCGGGGTTATGAAGAAATACTCATATATAAACACAGACATAAATTAGTAGTTTGCCCGAACTGTGAACTCGCAAAACCCGTACCTCGACAACCTTGACCGATTTGGCTCATGTTCAAACTTTAACACTTCTACACGCTTGCCAAATTTTATAACGTTTCGATCAAAACTACTCAAGTTATCTTCGAACAAACATCCATACATACGAACAAACGCCGGATTGTTCAAGTATTCGGAGATTCGGAGAACTTCGCTCGCTTCGCTCGCTCGTTCGGTGAAACATGAAAACATTATACTTACTACTTTTTCGTCGTGTAACAAAAGCCTAAGCTTGTGTAGTGGACACATTCCGTCTTATTATAAAACCCAGTTACTAGGTTTAAACCATTATCCGACCAAATCAAGTTGACATTTAGAAACATCAGACTATCTCACCTGTCAATGTCAACTTCATTTTGGGCGGATAATGGTTTAAACCTAGTTACAAAGTTAGTCCTGTTTTTATAATAAGACTGATTTAGTCTCACTAAGTCGGTGTTGGTTCGGCGCGGCGCGGCAGGAATGAAAATATTTTCCCTTTTATAGCGGTCCTCGCTGCGGCCAATTACAATTGCAATTAACTTAATTTGAGGGTCCACTCGACCTGTGCTGTTCAGCTTATATGTCTTAAGTGATTTGTGAGTGGTGACGCCTGCCGATGTCAAAGTTTCTTTAATAGATCTGTTTGCCCTAATAGTGATGGTTCTTGAAAATTTCCAGAAAATTTCGAAACGGACTGGAAATTTTCCCAGAAATTTCTTCAACAAAGTTTTCAACTAAAATTTTCGAAAAAAGTTGAAAATTTCCAAAATTTTCAAGGAAAGAAATTTCCGAAAGTAGAAAAATTCTCGGCGGCACATCACTGAGAGAAGACTTTTCCTATATTAGGTCAATTAGTCTAAGTTCTTGTCATATTGTAGATCAATACTTATAACACAGGTATAGTTGTTGTAATAGTAGAATTTAAAATAAATACAACAAAATAAAATAGAATTAGGAGTTGCTAACCTCATCGCCTATTATGTTTATAATATTTAAGGGACTTTATAACAAAAATGTCACAGCCCTTCTACTGACATGATTCACATTATCGCCTGTTCCCTTGATCAGCTTGAACGACCTGCGCGGGAGGAAAAACAGCAGGTACATTCAATATACATTATAAAACAAGCATGAAAGTACTTTTATTTTTACAGCCACTAATGCATGAGTGATTTCAGTATATTCTATCTATGTATCTACGTCAAGAATAACAGAATGCTCGTGTCCATCAAAAAAAAAATTTTCCTGGCCCAAAATAACAAGATTTTTGCGAAACTCGTGTAACGAAATTCAGTATTGTTCAAGGGTAAATATATAAATTTTGCGGTGAAAACACACCGGTTTCGTACTCGAAGTAGCCGCAACAACAACATAGCTCGAAGCAAGTTGTTGTTTTGTTTCTATACTCAGTTGAAATACATCGCTAATGAAATTTATCGAGCCTGTTCATTTATTTTTCGATATTTTAATGAGTTTTTTATGTGTAAGTGGCCAAATAAATTGTCATATATATTTTTTAAATATGACGGCCAGGACCAACGGCTTAATGTGCCTTCTGAATCAAGAAGAAACTTGAGAAATTTTACGCCTCTTGTGGTTGTGGACGCTGATGTATGGAAGTGAGAGTTGGATTATGGCAGAAAAGGCACGAAAGAAGAATAAATGCAGTTGAAATAAGAGCGCTGAGGAGTATGTGTGGTGTAACTTTGAAAGATCGGATTAGAAACGAGATCATAAAGGAGCGGTGTGGACTGAAAGAAGATGCAGTAACAAAAATTGAGAAAGATAGTTTGGGCATGTAGAAAGGATGGATGAAAGGAGATTTACTAAAAGGGTCTACAATTTGGAATGTGAGTGGAAGAGTTGGTCAGGGTCGTCCTCGACGAACGTACCGCGATCAGATTGCAGACGTTCTTAAAAAATGAGAGGTCAGAAGTACCCGTAACCGGCGGGCATGCATGAATAGAGTGATGAGTCTGTCTGGATCGTAGCAAGTGGAAGTCCATAGTCTCTGCCTACCCCTGTGGGAAACAGGCGTAAAAAATATGTATGTATGTATGTGGTACACCATCCAAATACACATTACCCGACGAGGTTACTTAATTTAAGAAAGCGCTAGAAATGCGTATTTCTACGAGCCACGAGCTCCTCATATTTTAGCATATAAAATACTTACATGCTTGTGTATTTACTTGGAAACACCCAAGGAAAGGCTTTTGATGTGTAGATAGATTAAGCCTACGTATTTGGTTTGTATGTATAATATATTAGGTTTAAGAAAATTTTATTAAAAAGATAAATAACTAATTTCAAACATTGCTAAAAAGCACTATTTTTTTGACGTGGTCCGCCAGTCATACCACTGCGGACGGACGAATAATTTATTATGACCCTTAGATAAATTCTAGTGTATGCAAGTTTCCACAGGGTTGGCCACTAGTAATGAGCCATAGCTTTTTGTAAATTATAAAAAAGTAATAAAATATTGTGTCCGAAATGACTGTTATATTTTAGTCACTAGTTATTTTTTTGCAAAAAAAAAAAACGTTAAACATTTTGATTACAGCCAAATGCAATCAACAAATAACAATAAAACATTGTAATAGAGATCTGGAGTAAAACTTTTTTGGCTTATTATTTGGATTACTAGCTTTAACCCGCAACTTTGTCCGCGTAGAAGTTAACATATGAACCATAGAATTTAAAATTTTTGCTGTTGCCGTTGCCTTGTGTGGATTGAATTTTAAAAATCCTAAAACACATACTTCTTCATTTACCGCCAAATTTGGAGTCTTCTAAACCCAGCGGTTTGGGCTGTGCGTAGATATGTCAATCAGTCAGTCAGTCATTTTCTTCTTTTATATATTAAAGAATGTTGTTCAGATAATTAACAAATAATTACATAAGAAGCGAACTGCCTTACGAGTTCACGATAACTATTGAAAACTATTTTTATCTCGTTTCTCTAAATGCTTAGCAACAAGCCTACTCAGCTTGTTAGAATATAGAAGACTCAAAGGTTGCTACGTTACCAACTTTTACTTTGCGATTTAATAAGGTATATAAATTACTCATCAAAGTCTTACAAAAAAAAAAATTAACTATAACCCTCAAACTATACAACCGACTCTGATATAATGTCTATGGGACCACATGATAAGCATGCTCTTTCAAATAATTTTTCAAATCCAGGGCGTCTTCGACTTATCGGGGGAACATAAATTAATAAACGGCCAAGTGCGAGTCGGACTCGCGTACGAAGGGCTCCGTACCATCTATAAAAATCTCGTTTGTTGTATGGGAGCCACACTTATTATGTTTATTTTATTCTTTTTTTAGTATTTGTTGTTAAAGCCGCAACAGGAATAAATAATTTGTGAAAATTTCAACTGTCGAGCTATCACGGTTCATGAGATATATCCTGGTGACAGACAGACACAAACGGACGGACGGACAGCAGTCTTAGTAATAAAATCACGTTTTTACCCCTTTGGGTACGAAACCCTAAAAAATATTTCGACGAATTGATAACCTTTTCTTTTTTTAAGGTCGGTTAAAAACCAATGATATAAAAAGTGTGTAATAGACGTCCTTATCTAAATCAGACAGCCCTGTAGATGTGGCATCAAAGTCTAGCTACGCAAATTGAGATCATTAGTTATTCCCTCAGCCGCCGAGACCTGCCAGCGACCTGTTTGAATAACAGAAACTTTGTAAACCCAAGTTTGTAGGTCACAGTCGAACGAAAGGGCATCATAATAGTGGTAGGATTTATTATTTGTAACTTTAACGTCTTCCCGGGCCAAAACAATGGCGTTTACGATCGCTCCCTTTTACCCGCCCACGGCAAAGCCAAATGGAGGAGTTATTTTAGCAGTCTATGTTTGTATGTATGTATGAACGTGGGTATTTATGTCTGTCCTGCCGTAGCGTACGAATCACCCAATTTTCAGAAATGAGATGTCACTCGATTCGTTATTATTGTCCGGATGACCTAGGCTACGATTTGTATGCAATATTTTTTTTTAAACTAAAAACCAACTTCACCCCCTAACTACACAACAGATTTTGATAAAATTTCCATGGTACCACCTGGAAAGTATACCCTTTCAAACAAAAAAGATTTTTTTGAATCAGTCCATGCGAATTTGAATAATCGATGAACATACATAAAAAAAATAAAGGATCGCGACGAATTGATAACGTCCTCCTTTTTTGGAAGTCGGTTAATAAATAAAGAGTCAATCTTTTTTTGTTGCTGTATCGATTGGGGTATTAAATAAAAGCTCCTTATTAGCAAATTTCAAAAATATATACATTTTATCAATCATAAAATAATGGCTTCCACAGTAGTTTACTTATTAGTTTTTAACGTATATCTTGTTATTATTGCGCGTAGGTTGTATGCTTAGTGGTGCTGCTTCGGAACCCAAAGCGTGTTTTCAGGCTTTTGTCTTCTCTAGAGATATTAAATGTATACATTTATGTATACATTTATATATATTATAATATACCTAACAATTGAAAAAAATGATCGGTAAAAAACATATTTCCCATAAGTACGTTTACATAAATAAAGAAAATATTACATAAATTAAGTCCGTTGCTAAAAAGGTCTCCAGCTGAGATTTAAGCTAATGTTCGTTAAATTGTGGCCTCAGAAAACTACTGAAGAAATGTGAAGAGTACGCTGAGGCTCATGGGCTTAGGTATATTTCGAAAAAGAGCCAACTGCTCGTTTTTCAACCTCGCGAGCATAAAGTGAGCACAATACCGCCAGTATTTTTGAATAAGGCTCCACTCGAAAGAGTTGCAGATTTTAAATACCTGGGTCACTGGGTCTCGGAAAATCTCACAGATGACGTCGACATTGAGAGGGAGCGAAGGGCGTTGGCTGTCCGGGGGAATATGCTGATTCGTAGGTTTGCAAGATGAACGGCTGATGTCAAAATTACCCTATTTAAGGCATACTGCCAGTCTTTTTATACCTGCAATCTATGGGTAAATTAAAACATACTATTTTTTTATATTGAAAAAAAGTGATGATTCGTGAAATATGTATTGATATGTCATGAATCATCATGAAAAGAAGTGATGATTCCTTTGAAAAAGGTTCGTGTCTTATAACAGTGGCTCTGTGAGCTGTAGACCTTGCGAGTCACCTCCAACCCGTAGAAGTTTATCGCATAAAAAAGTTTTTCAGACAAAAATGTTGCGTCTACATAAGTGTGACAAAAGACTTCATGAAATTTTTTAAGTTTTTAAGCCCTAAAATTCCGCCTTTTTTGAAATATTTCAAAACACCAATTTAGCCAAACATTCTATATAATTTTTAAACCCGCTCACAAAATTTCACGAGAATCGTTTGAGAAATTAGGTGGGAAAGCCGGACAAAAGCTTTTTTGGCCAATCTCGAAACTGAGACGATTGGCTCGCTTCGCTCGCTCGGTCAATAAACTTGATGATTTTCTTGTTCATATGTTTACATAAACTACATATTTATACTCATTTAATTTTTACATGAAAACCTTTAAGATTGACGCGTCACAAATAATCGTAATCTTATCCCTTCGAAGAAAACCAGTAACAATAAAAGCCAGGTAGGTACGTACTAAGTACGGGCTTTAAAAGTCGTATGATTCCTCAGATAAAAATCTCCCGCACAAGTTTTACAAAATGCGTCCCTGGAGTGTCAGGGGATTCCGTAACGGTAAGGGAGTCTCCCGCGATTCATGTGTCAATGTTCTATAAGTAGAGCTATTATTATCTATGCGAATATAATAATATAAAGGAGCTATTTCTTAAAAAATGTCGACAAAAGTAGCGAATTACAATAAAATTATAAATAAAACTTTGTCGAACTTAAAGCTCTTACCGTAAAAGTCAATAAATAAAAATGGTGCATAGCAATAAAAATCCGATAGGTTTACTAATATATATTTATCAACCAATATTTTTCCCCGTTTTCAACTGTATCTTAGTCATTGACTTAGACGCTAAACCTGACAACATAGCAAGCTATGCCAGATGCCTTTACGCAGACTAAAAAAATAATGTAATTTGAATAATAGTTTTGAAAATACTACTTTATGTGTTAACCCAGTTATAGATCTTCATTCCTCTAACAATTTCAACCTATTTTTGCTAGTTTACCGGAGTGGGTTCTTTACACATTCTTTTATCGTTAAAGCTATAAAACTGTGGAACAATTAACTAGTCGATGTCCGAAAGGCTAAAACCCGCTTTTCATTTTTAAAAAAAGGGGAGAGTACACTTTCTTCAAAAACTGTCAGATAGATTTATGTATCTTATGAGGTATTGGTTATCATAGAATATAATAAATTATGTGTATTATTTGTATGTAGTTTATTGTTTTGATGATTATTTTTACATATAGTCTTTTTTTAGCTACATACCTATTTCAAGTTTTGCACTACCCCTGACATTCTCCACATCACCCGTTTGGTTGACTGGTAGAAAAGGCCTTAGACTTTATGTCCGCCATTATACTTGTATTTGTGTATGAAGTTAAATAAATAAATAAAAATAAATAGACATGCCAAATTTTATTCCAGTCGGTTCAGCCTTCAGCCTTTAGCCTTAACGTGAAAGCGGAACCAACATCCATCCAAACTTTCGCATTGCTCACATTAGAAGGATTCCATATTTTGAAAACTGCATACACACGCAGCATAATAAAATACAGGCAGGTAATTTTGATTGCGAGTTGGCACCACCTGCGCCACTTCCGCTGAAGTTGGCCGGGTGATTACGAAAATTTCAGAAATCTGCATAACTCGAGTGCCTAGTGTAGAGCTTCGGTGTTACGCCAGAGCTACCTGAAACTAGCAAAATAGTTTTTCAACCAACCACTGCGTTAAAACCGCGGGTGACTGAGTTTTTTGTTGTTACAAGATAAATAGATTGTAGAATCGGTTGCCGCAGGAGATCAGGGCTGCTGAAAACATTAAAATTTTTAAAAACAAAGTTAAAAAAATCGCTGATGGAACTAGCCCCCTACTCATTCGACGAATTTTGTCAATGAGATGTATCATGAATTTAATTCGATGACAGTAATTGTAAAATATAATGACATTTATTCCTAATCTTATGTGTACTTGTGTGATGAACGTTTCTAAGTTTAATAATATTGACCTGTAACAAAATGTTATCAATATGTAATAAACAAATAAACAGGCTCACCAGCCAAATTTTTGAAGCAAGTTTAGTCCGTAATTCTTAACTACTTTCTAAATATAAAAAAAAATATTGACTTGAATAAAAAAATAAATAAGCAAGTAGCCATCTACTCTCTGTTGCTTCAAACACCTACTTGTAAGAAAACTTACAAGTACTAAACTTTTTCGCCTGTTAGTGTTGTACCAAGTTTCACCCTACTAAATGTCATTCTTTCCTCTAGTTTTGAGTTGACTGGAAGAGATCCCTTAAAGGGATAAGTCCGCCTTTGTATTTTTTTCTTTTGTATTTGTGTTGTGTCCTTGATGTACAATAAAGAATGTACATCACATAAAACTTTGATTTAAGTAGATCTTATTTCGGAATCTTTGACCCATCATAATCCCGGTTTGGCAATACAGCTTATACGCCGACATAAGGCCATTTTTCACCATAGCAAAACGTCAACTCCACGCAGACCTATATCATTGTCAATAAAGCGGAGTATAAATCAAACAAACAAGCGTAACACACGTTTTGTTTCACGACGACTGGATCAATGCGGTATCGGACATAATGAAATATTGTTGACTGATCCACGTAGATTAGTTTGATTTTGAAAATCATTCGCTTTCCGAAACAGGGATTAAAATTGGTCTTTATATTCCTTTATTGCTTATAGCTAACCTGCATCTCATTACTATATAGGAGAAATTCTTGTGAATATATTTATAATAATAATGAGCATTTCCTAAACAGTCTTTAATGATTTCGATTAAATTCGGTACCTACTTAGGGGGTTTAGGGTAGCTGAGCTATGATTTACAGGTAAGTGGAGCTATGTATGAAGAAGGTGTCGATTTTTGATCGCTTGTCCCGCAATTTGCAACTTACCCTTGTTCCACGGTAGTATTCATATACTTTAATGTAGGTAACAACGAGTTGAAGACACTATGAACTTAATTATGCGTGTATAATAAAATTAATCATTACAAAAAAAGAAAAATTGACAGTAAACTCACGCATATGACTTCGTGATATATAGCATTATGTATTTAAATTGTTTTAGTATACTTCATTTTGTAAAAAAAAAATTAAGTCGTGCCAAGTACTTTACATGCCTACTCATACCTACAATTCCTCAGTAAAACGTAAAATAAAGCTAGCAAAATAATGCTGACATACTAAATACATACTACAAGAAAACCCACCTGCGTTTTCCCATACTCTTTTATTATGTCCTATCAAATACGCCGTCAAAATCTCATTCCTACGTAAAACGTCGCCCTAGGATATTATTTTTTGTGTCCCTTTTATGTAAATGGGAACTAAATTCACTGTCATATTTTATTCTTAGCTCTTTGCCTACTTGAAGCTACTAAAGATACAAATAGGCCTTTGTGTCATTGTGAATCTTGCAATTCACAATATTCAGTGGGTTTATATCTTACTTTAGAAGTTTATTTGTCAAGATATTTTGTATAAATGCGGTCAAGTGTGATCCAGGAGATGGATAATTGGGATTCCGTTCGGATATTCTTTTTATGTAATGAGAATTACAGCCCACAACTATAAAAATATATTTTCTATTAAGTTGACACATTTTGTCGCCCCACCCAAATTATTTTTCACTTGGTCCAATGGTTGACTGGTAGAGAAAATATACCGTATTTGTACACTTTTTGGTGTAATAAAGTTTAAATAAATAATTAAAAATAATATAGATTTAAAAGCAGTTTTTAAAAATAGCCTCCAAATAGTCGTAGGTTACTACTATGCTATCAGGTATCCAAAACAGAAATAAGATAGAGCTACAACCATAAGGAAACGTAATGTTATGTAGGTATCGTACTCATGTGAGTACGTGTCTTTAAACCCAAAATAAAAATAAGGATTCTTTAGATAAAATCACGAGTGCATAGTAACCCTATGGGATTCAATATTGTGACACAGATTACTTCAAACATGCTTATTACTGACCTAAGTTTAAGTGATAGTATTGTAGCTAATTTTACTACCTTATTATCTATTCCTATATGATATAAAAAAAACGAAAGTTTCTATGTAGATCTAGAGAAGCGTTAGTTCCTCCAAAAAAAGTTTATTTTTCAGAAAGCACAAATTTCTTCCTTTTAAACTTAGGGTCTGATTTTTCTTCTCCACATTGCACAGTCTTCCGAATTCTTTGAGACTTGTAAGACAACCGAGTTATTTGAGTAAGTTATTTGAGACTTGTAAGACAACCGAGTGCACTAGTTCTTGTGATATTTTTTGCTTTTGTTTTAAATTTAAACAATGATATTTAAAGCAGTATTTCAGGATGATTTGATACTTCGTGTCGGCACTGCAACACCCCAGCTCAGTCCTCAAGCAGCCCAGACGTTTGACTGCATAGAATTCTTAACGGATTCCTACCCTGCTTTGTGCTTTTATCGCCTTAATGCAAATCAGTCTCCGATTGCCCTCACAGCTCCATTCAACGAGTTTAATAAAGCGCAAAAGAATCCTAGACTGAGATGAAAAATTCAATTAGATACTTTTACATTTTAACTTACTCCTGTACTGTGGCAATATCCCGCCCTAAAAGGAATAAACGGCGTCATTAGACCGCGTGCAATGTTGCTTATTGTTTGTGCAACCCTTTAACTTATTAAGCAGGTATTAGGTGGTTGTGCGCCTTTATTAATATTTGGCTATGTAGTAACTGTGCTGTGCTGTGTTATGTAAACATAAAATGTTTAATCTTAAATATTTAACGTCTCAGCCGTATAGACACAGATATTAAGTCTTAATAAGAATATAAATATACGAGTAATGTATGATCAAAATAATAATGGGCTGTTAGCTGCATCCCTAATATTTGTTCAATTGATTCAAATGTTTATTCAGTAATTAGACCTTTACAGGCACTTTTACACGTCAATAAGTATAATTTATGTTACGTGTAAAGTATATTAAAATTTAATTTATTTTTAAAGAAAAGCTACCGATACCAGCGCTTCGTAACGACCACTGCTGAGAAGAAACGCCAAAAGAAACTCATTTTCACAGTATTGGTCGCCTACTCGCCAGAAGGGCTTTGTCATATTATTATAATTGTCTTTTAATTAATAAATACTTATAATATAATACAATGTTGACACATTATAACATGTAATGCTTGCGAACAAGTAAACAAACATAAATTGCGTAGTTAAAAATATTAAGTAGTCAAAAAAAAGCGAAGCCGAGCTGACCAGTCCCTTCCGGTAGCATCCGTTCACGAGTTGACGCACGGATCAGCCATCGTTAAACTCAACCATATTAGAGGGAATCTAACGACCCGACCAGCGACGCCACCACTGGATTGGACATTTTAGTGAGCATGAAAAACCCGAACTCGCAGACCTTGTCAAGAGAATATATTAATTATATGTTGGTCACTTATTGATCGCAGAGCATTTACATGTTTTTACAGTAAGCTTATTATGGTAACAGAAAATGCAGCTATTTATGTTTCATGTGTGGAGTGTAATGGAAAATGTTTAGGAAGTATCCACGCGTTTTTATCTCTTAAATAAAATCATTGATAGTATAGTACGCATTGTTCAATAAAACTTTTTTAACATGTGTTTTAAATTTTGCCATTGGTTGGTTAACGATCGCTTCGGGAAGTTTATTAAATAATGTTATACCTAGACCTAAGAGTGACTTTCTAGTTTTAGCAAGTCGAAATTTAGGCGTATGAAGCTGATTTTTGTTGCGAGTATTATAACTGTGAACATCACTATTTTTCTTGAAATTATTTAACCTAGATTTAACAAATAGAAGATTGTCGTAAATAAATTGAGATGTCACAGTAAGAATATTTATAGATTTAAATAACTCTCTTAAGGAATCGCGTGATTTTAGTCCGTAGATCGACCGAATTGCTCTCTTTTGTAGCACAGAGATAGCATGTATGTTAGCAGCTTTACCCCATAAGAGCAACCCATATGACATTATGCTGTAAAAATAACCAAAGTATACTAGCCTAGCAGTTTCAACGTTAGTACACCGTCTGACCCTCCTCACAGCATATGCTGCCGAAGTAAGTTTCTTGGCAGTGGCCTCAATATGTTTATCCCATTTTAAGTTCCAGTCTACAGTTATGCCTAAAAATTTGGTGTTGGGTACCCATTCTGGAACTTGACCATTAAGACTCAAAGGTATGTGAGTATTAGGTTTATTCAATAGTGAAAAATTAACGCACTTAGTCTTTTGTGTGTTTAGGGCCAGATTATTAGTCGAAAACCAACTAATTACTTGTGATATAGTATTGCTTACATCGTCATAGTTTGTGCATTTTCTATCTACCTTAAAAAGTAAAAATGTATCATCAGCAAACAATACTACTTCACACAACTTTTCTGCAAGACAGGGGAGGTCATTAATATAAATCAAAAACAAAAATGGACCAATTATTGAACCCTGAGGCACACCCATGCTCATAGGTGCACTATTTGAGGATACTCTGTTGATTTCAACTCTTTGAGTTCTATTATCAAGATAAGATGAAATAACAGAGAGTGCAGTATCAGTAACGCCATAAAATTTTAGTTTATTTTTTAATATTATGTGATCGACACAATCGAATGCCTTCGACAGATCGCAAAAGATACCTATAACGTCTTGTCGTTAATTGTTAATAATATTAATTGTTTCGCCCATTACCTTTGTCAATTTGACGTGCACAGAAAGTAAAGCAGCTGGTACATAATCGTTTTAATTTCTTCCCAGAGCAGACAATCATAATTTAGTTTAGTGAAAAAAAAATTAGGTACCCATAGTGTTTCAGCGACACACCAAAATAGATATGTCGCTGTGAAGTATAACACCGAGTAATCTTCTTTCGTCAAATAAATTAATAAATACAGTATTCATGTTAGAACTAACAACAAGGAGCAGCTATTGCATACATTATGAATTCAGCTGCATTGTTGCATGATATTAAAACTTGCTAATCAAAATAAATTCGTTTATTCAGTAGAATACTCGTATATAAACAACATGGTTTATAGTTATTATAAGATAAAATTTTTGTTGTAGTCTGAACCCGAATATTCCCTTAGGCGTTATCCCCTACGTACTTTTAATCATGATTTAATAAAAACATCATATGTTTCTGAGAGATAAATTTTAAGACAACACATACATTGTTTAACCGCTTTGGCTTGTAGACGTATAACACGTTCATATACCTAAGCACACGGTAGTGTGCAGGCCAAGTTCCAGCAACAGGCCGCGCGAATGCCGTGCACTATGTACTCGAACCGTTTCGACCCATTTTTGACCCCCATGTAGCTCAGTGCCTATTGCAAGTACAGAGATAAAATTGTATCTACGCAATCATATACTAGTACTAAAGCAGTATGCCAAATTTCATAGATATAGCTTCAGTAGATCCTGAAATATGACCCTGTGAAAATAGCTAATTTTGGCACTGACTGACTGACTGACTGACTCTCTGACCGGTAATCAAAACCTCTACGCCACTTCCAATTGTCCTAGCGTTATGAAATTTCGCACGCAGGTCGTGTTTTATATGTAGATTAACAAAAAATTAAGAATTTTAAGAAATTGGTCAAGCGTGTGTTGGCTCAATCGAATATCGAATTTTTAATAAAAATATTTATGAACCAGTGATACAATGAGAATACGATGAGGAGGGGGGAGTAGGAGAGGGGGAGGGGGGTGGGAGAGGGGTATAAAATATTGTCATGTATAAATAATGTATACTGTAGCTTATTATTAATTACTGCTTACCTAAAAAATCAGGCTTCTATTGTTATAAATTACTTTCGATAGATGGCGCTAGCGGTATAATTAAATAGCGATATAGCAAAAAATTGGTACGATTTCTTGAAAAAAAGTGTTGAAATCCCATCAAAAACATACCTGTTAAAAAGGGGGCCAAGTTCCTATCGGCTAATTGTTCGGTTAAAAAGAGTTGAAATCCAATCCAATGCCAAGTTTAGATGCACTTTAAAATCGATCATAATAAAGGTTTTATTAAATACGTTAATTTAATTATATTAATAATAAATTAAATCATACAATTAATCAAGTGTTACTTACAGCACGAAAACCTGCCAAGTTCAAGTCTTGGGAATGGCAAATATTTACCAGTGGATCAGGCTGTTGATGAAGATGATTATGATCGATTTTAAAGTGCATCTAAACTTGGCATTGGATTGGATTTCAACTCTTTTTAACCGAACAATTAGCCGATAGGAACTTGGCCCCCTTTTTAACAGGTATGTTTTTGGTGGGATTTAATTTAGTAGAGTGTGTACAATACTATTAAATTTAAAAATAAAACATAACAAAAACATGCATGCAAGAAAAGAAAAGTTTAATGCCCCAGATGCTTCTCATTTAGCATGAATCGCAAAATTTGACAAGGAATTAGGACCCCTAAACAAGCAATGAGCTAACTAACTATTTCTAAGTCCCGTTTTTCGTTTCAGAGTATCTTGCTTCTTCGTCTTTTTGTACCAATAATTTAAGCTAAATATTATTGTAGGATTTTGTTTTCGCACAGAGTGACACGTTGCTAGCTCATTGCCTATTTAGTAGGACCCCAAATTCTTGTCAAAGTCTGCGATCCTTGCGAAATGAGAAGCATCTGGTACATTAAACTTTTCTTTTCTTGCATCCCATTACTAGATCTTCCTTCAAGTCCAGTGTGGCAGTGGTGCCTCCGTAGTCCAGTGGTCAAGGCGTTCGCCTTGTGATTCGGAGGTCATGGGTTCGATTCCCACTGGGAAGCATACTTTGTGAAAAGTTGTTTCCAGTCTGGATAGGATATTGCAGGCTTGAATCACCTGATTATCCGAAAAGAAAGATGATTCCGTGTTTCGGAAGGCACGTAAAACTGTGGGTCCCGAACGCCACCTAGCGTTTGATCATCAAACTATCCAAGGATTGGTTCCTGGTTTGCCCTTTGGGTTGTGGAGGTCAGACGGCAGTCGCTCTGTGTAAAAACCAGTAACCTCGTCAAATCTCCTTGGTTAGGTAGCGGACCCCGGGCTCTGAAGCGTTACTGCTGAGGATGCAACCGGGAATACGTTCGGATGATGATGACTAGATCTTCCTTCGAGGACAAAGAGGTAAACTCCTCTTTGCCCTCGAAGGAGGATCATAAATGATCTCATAAATAAAATGGTCCATAGTTTGCCAGGAGATACCACAGACACATGCCATGTGATATCTTGCTAGGCGTAGTTTTGGATCTTGCAACCTTTAAAACTATGTTGAATTCATAAAGATCTCTCCTCGGGATGAGACTTCATTGATACTAATCGAGGATGTGCTGTGTTTTGACATTCAATAAGATTGATTACTAGACAGATATGTATACTTATTATATCTCTTTGTTAATAAAGAAGTTTTGATTTGTTAATAAACAAATGTCATTATTGGTTGTTAAACACAGAACATTTTTGTGGACAGAATGGAGTCTTGGCCTTAGTCCGAGTATATAACAGTAGCGAAATTAATATTTAAGATCCTGACCTAACTTGGGGTGAAGCATAAAGACGAATAAACTCATCTAGCTTGGTATTAGTTAAAACAAATCCTATACGCTCACGGATTGAATAGTTGCTATTAAATATTTATAGGATTTTCATTAACAGCTGGAGAAGTTTTAAATTCGTCTGTACATACATAATGAAAGTGTTGCTTGACTCAAGGTAGTTCCTTTTACATTCATTAAAAGAAATTCCAAAGTGCGGGGCTAAGGCGTAGCCAGACTTTTGATAAAGAGGGCAGGCAAGGGAATATTAAATAACAATAGGGTTTTATCCAATAGCAATTAATAAGTAAATAATATTTTTTTTTTACAGTGCTTTGTTGCATGTAAAATTATAGTATTTTGAGAGATGCTTCTTATTTCGTCTGCATTTTGTAAATAAATACTGCAAATAATCAAAGATACACCCAGTAATACATTTGTTGTATCTGCATTTAAACGCGAAGTTATTTTCATTTTTAGAATTTCTGCATTCCCTAGAATTTCGGGTTTTTTAACGAACTTCATAAAAGGAGGAGCTTTTGAAGTCGGATGTATAGGGATATGTTTTTTGTATGTTCCCCGATTACTCGAAGATGCCTTGATTAATTTCAAAATATATTTTTTTATTTGAAAAGGCATACTTGTAAGGGACCACCCACAGTAATTTTATCAAAATTAGTGTAGTTTGGTGTTGAAGATGGTTTTTAGTTTTGAAAAAATATTTAACGAATTAAATTCTAGGCGCTCTTATTATATGCTGCATGGGAGTTGTACTCGTATTCCTATCTGCTCTGTGAAGGATGAGTGTCTAGTTACACCTTTAGTTAAAGGAACGAATAGTTGGATTCTTAGGGATCCCAGGCTATGTCCGCCATGCAAATCAAGTGAGCTCTCCGCCCGTTCCCGCCTTAAGCAATTCTAAACAACTTCTCAATACTGGCTTATAGTAACTAAGTATAGCAAAAAATATTGGTCACCCACCTTTCATAGTACCTAGCACGAAGCATATATCCTCCGCTGCAAAAGTTCAAAACAGTACGAGTTGACAGGCCGCTCATGCATTTCAGAGATATTTCGTTCTGAAACAAATACTACCAAACAAGGATCAGGATCATCTCTTTACACGTACGAGTATCTAGATACGCCCTTACTGCTAAGCGTTCGCGTTCTAATCTCGGGATTTAGTTGAAGGAGTGAATTGCTGGATTCCCAGGGATCCCAGGCTTTGTCCGCGATGCAAATCAATTGAGTACTCCGCCCGGTCTCGCCTCATAAAGCAATTGCGCGGATGCCTGCATCGCCTTGTACTTTTCAATGAATGCACTGTGAAGTAGGTCTCTTCTTTCGCGGAAATCGTTGGGTAACTGGAACGAAGATTGGAAAAGACAGAAGTCGAATTTGCGAATATATGTACCCATGTACAAATACTCGCAGTTATGCGATCAATAAAAAATAAAAGTTCTATCATCCGAATCTCAAAATACCTATACTTAGATAATCAAAGATGGCGCCATTCGACTACTTATCTGATAAAAAAAACTGGACTATATTAATCCATCCATGATCCATGTCATCTGAAAAAAACGATTATTATTTATTATTATTTTTATTAAAATATAGTCCAGTTTTTTTTTAAATACTTAATAAGTCTTTATCAGATAAGTAGTTGAAGTGGTAGCGCAGACTTTTTCTGTTTTTGTTTCTATTCGACAGTTTCGTAAATCTTTGTTAGGCAATCAGGCAAACGTGGAATTAGCGCGTCATGTGTTTTTGGATTTCATCAAAACACGCGGTGAATTAAATTTAAATCTCCCTGATGCTTAATGATAGGCAAATAATTATTTCGTATTTTGAGTCGAGTAAATTCATGTTTCAAAATGTTATTATTCAATTCGCTATGGAAGCAATATTTCTCTATAAGTATTTATCGATTCCTCTACCAACCGTAATCGTTATATTCGCGCGTGTAAACATTTCAATATCCCGCTGTTTCCCGTGTAATCTCTTTTGAAGGGCAATTTCATCACTTTGAATTCGGGGTAATTCATCAAATTGCACATGCACCGCGCTCAGCTGCGTTCGGTCACAGACGTGAGGCAATTTTTTATCTCCCCTCATTTCTTTACGTCAGCATTGTGGATCCTTGGGGAATGAATCAGAGGGATAGTTTAATAGTAAAAGTGTCTACACTACAGAAGGGAATTCAAGTCAGATATTATTTTTCCAGAATTTATACGTACATTATAATTACATATTATACATACATATAGACAGTAAATAAAAATCGATGTCAATTTATGTATGTATGGATTATAATACAGATTGAGCTAGCCTCAAAGTAAGTCCGAGACTTGTTATCGAATACTAACTCAACGATACTAAATTTTATAACAATTTGTATTAAATCGTACCATTGGCTATACTAGATAACTGTAGTATAACAAAATTAAAATAGCAATTAAAAATTTTCCCATACAAATTGCCAATTTTGTGTAGAAACGCCGAATTTTTTTTGTTTTTGTTATAGTATAATGATGTAGTATAGCCCGTGGTGCAATTTATGACGTGTATGTCCCTACCACATTGTATAGATTAACAACTAAGACCCAGTCAATCTGAAAACGATCATTTTTAATATCAAACGGCTGTGCGTAGTCCGGTGTGACAGCGTGGCATGAAAAATAAATTAGTTAATCAAATATCTCAATTTACATGGAACTCATTACTTTTATTACATTAAATGTGGCTGGTGAAAAGTCTCAATTAATTATGAAGCATTAAATTTATTGTTTTCAGTTTTTTTTTACAAGGTTCTTTGATATAATGTATTTTACATTGGATTTAATTTAAGTTGTTTAGTTAGTAGTAATATAATAATGTTTCTATACAATGCGTTATGATTCTGAAAAGAGCTTGGCTCTTAAATATATAAATAGAACAACAAAATGTAATTCAAAGCAACGGAACTTGCAAACAGCAAGTAACTAATGCTACTTCAAAGTGCTTTGCGCGGTACATGACGTTCGTATTTATACAAATCCAGGACACACTTTATAAAATTAGTCCAAGTTTGGAATCAAAAACATTGCATAATGCACTCAGTGTACTGATAGCTTATACTCGTATTTTAACTGTGGCACAAGGGGGAACTCCAAACCTATCGTAACCGTCTCGTCTGGCCGGCGAATTTTATGAGACGCAAGTCCAAGTTTGGAATCAAAAACATTACATAATGCACTTAGTGTACTGTTATCTTATATTTTTACTGTGGCACAAGGGGGAACTCCTAACCTATCGTAACCGTCTCGTCTCGCCGGCGAATTTTATGAGACGCAATGTTGATAAGCGAATTTGAATTCTGAATAATACTATTTGAAGTTTATGCTGATTGGCTGTTTACTGAACGAACGTAGACCTAACAGGCTGTATTTGTTCAGCAACAGCAGTTAAAATCATTTCTACATTTTGGTGAGAAAGTTGCGCAATTTTTATTTAAGCATCCTCTTGTCGGTTAATTTTGAATATTTATTTTATGTTTCCTAAACGCGGCGTGAGACAGGAGTTGACAGGTCAAAAATGTTACTTAAAGAAAAAAAAAACGACTTAATTTTTTTTTTGAAGTAAATGCGTGAATTTATAATTCTATGGCGCAAGTAACTTTGTTCCTGTCAAGGGTTCCCCGAAAGCAAGTAGTTATTTTATTTTATTAAGAATTGTCATGCATTCTGTTTTATAGATAATTTTAGCAGATTAGGTACATTTTACGAACATGTAAATTTTACGAATTTGGTAAAAAAAATTGATTTTTAAGGTAACACTTTGACATTTGCGAGCCGTGTGGTGTCAGGTCCTAGGATAATATTAGGTTGGGGAAAAAGTCTTTTCGCATATAGTATGTATGAACTTGTAATAAAACCACTTTGGCTATACTATTTGTACCTGGCTGGTTTTGGTATCATTTAAAAGTTTAAATTTTAAAGAAGAAAATTCCAAATTCAAATTAGGAAAATGCGTGATTTTCATTTGTTTTTCTTACTTATATACATTTTAAAATTTTACTACCAAAAAGGTAAAAATGCAAAGCAAGCCGCGAAAAAAATTTGTGATGTTTATGGACCTAGTAGTCTGTGAGAGTAGCACAAATTTGGTTTAAGCGTTTTCAATCCGGAAATTTTGATGTCAAAGATGCACGTTGCTCTGGTCGCTCTGTTACGGATAAAATGGATGCTATTTTTGAAAAACTGGAGCAAGATCGGCATATCAGTAGTTACGACGTAGCTGAAGAACTGGGAATTGACCACAAAACAGTTTTGGCGCATTTGAAAAAAAAATGGGTACACAAAAAAGCTCGATATTTGGGTACCTCACGAGCTCTCTGAAAGAAACCTAATGAACCGTGTACTCATTTGTGATTTTTTATTACGACGTAATGAGGCCGAACCATTTTTGAAGAAATAGATAACTGGTGATGAAAAGTGGATCACGTACGACAAGAACGTGTGAAAAAAGTCGTGGTCAAATGCCAGTCAGGCTTCACAGACTGTGGCGAAACCCGGGTTAACTCGCAACAAGGTGATGTTGTGTGTGTGGTGGGATTGGAAGGGAATTATTCATTATGAGCTGTTACTACCAGGCAGGACCATCGATTCAGAACTCTACTGCGAACAACTGATAAGATTAAAGCAAGAAGTTGAGAGAAAGCGGCCGGAATTAATCAACAGAAGGGGTGTGGTTTTTCATCACGATAACGCTAGACCTCACACATCTTTAACCACTCAGCAAAAATTAAGAGAGTTTGGCTGGGAGGTGTTAATGCATCCGCCGTATAGTCCTGACCTGGCACCTTCAGATTTCCACCTGTTTCGGTCTCTTCAGAATTCTTTAGACAGTGTCAGGTTAACATCACGAGAGGACTGCCAAAACTACTGGACGCAGTTTTTTGTTTAGAAGCCCCAAAATTTCTATAGCAATGAGATCATGTCCCTACCTATAAGATGGCAAAAAGTTATCAAACAAAATGGTACTTACATACTTTAGTTAAATGTAAATAAACTATATTAAAAAATGGTTTGTGTTTTCATATAAAATGCGAAAAGACTTTTTCCTCAACCTATTAGATTGATTGATAATTTTCGAAAATAGCACCCCATTTAGTAGGTGATGTAATAATTTTGTAGCCGGAATCCTGGAATTTGTAGTAATATGTATCAAAAGTTACAGCAACGTAAAGTTGTAGATCAATCTATAGACGTCTGAACTGAGGTTGCTATTGTATTTTATATTTGTTTTGGTGATAGAAAAATGTTAGTGGTTGAAAACTAGCGTATACATTTAAATTTTCGTGTATCAATAACAATGTAAATGTGAAATCATCGGAATTGAGGGAGTCTCGTCTGCGCTTGCCTTAATTAATATGTAGTAATTCATTAGTTCAAATCGGGTCGCAGTCGGTGCACCAATATCGTAATTATTTGTGCCCCGAGCGCCTTGCTCACTAATTGCACAGCTTAACTGAGGTGTGCATTTGGTCTTAGGGTTAAGAACCAAAATTGCAAAATAAGAAAACCCTTTTGCAACAGAGACAGACAAGCATATCATTGATACACGAATAACATAGTTATTTGTGCTTCATGCGCCATGCTCACTAATTGCATAGCCTAACTGAGGAGTGCAATTGTGCATTTGTTCTTTACAACAGACGGACCGTACACAGCGACAGAGAGGCATGTCATTGATACACGAATATCGTAGTTATTTGTGCCCCGAGCACCTTGCTCTGAATCATTTGTTCGAATCCGAACCAAATTAGCAAACAGAAAAACGTTTACAACAGATAAACAGGAGAGAGAGAGATACGCTACACTAATATCTAACTTTTTCAAATATAACATACCAGATTCTTGTTTCTTTAAAAAAGTATACCTACTTAATTATTAACACTGTCGCCACGTCGGGGGGAGTGGTGCAGGAGTAGCCTTAGGAAAAATAAAAATAAATGTTGATAGTAAAACCTGCATGTTACTAATCCATAGTTATAAGTATTACTAACAAAATGAGTCGTAGTTACTTGTTGAAATAAACAATTCATTCATTCATTGATTTGCGAAAATAAATCTTCAAAATTTGTAGTAGGTATATTAAAAAAATTAAAAGGTACTACAAGAATTTAATTTTTAAAAGCTTTTATTTAATTTTATCTGTCCCTTTGTCTCTCGGTCTGTCTGTCAGTCTGTAATCAAATCTTGCAAGTTAAATTGGACCCACTTTACAGTTTCCGATTCAGCTGAAATTTTGCACGCATATGTATATCGCGTGACAATGCAATATTGTGATGACAAAAAACTGATCCAACGATAGAGCCGGAAGATAGCCATAGGATAAAAACGACGAAATCCAATCGAGAATGGGCTCGTTTGATTCGTGTTAAAGAGCAATTTAAACTTTTAAGTCATTGTTGTAGATAAGAGCTTGTTTTAAAAAATATATATTTTTTCATAATTACTTGTTTACATTATTATTTTATTTATCAAAACTAAGCGATATAAAGAAGTTCATAAAGTTAAAGGCTGAGGAAAATGATGATTAAAGAGCAGAGTAAACTCTGCCCATGCTACAAGATGTACTGAACCCTCGAAGTACGAATCAAGCTCGCTTTAGGTCGATCTTTGTTTCTCCTATTAAATTAACGAGGTCGGATTATACTCCTGGGACACTGTTCATGACGTGATTACGGGTATCGGATGTTAATAAACCCTTCAGAAAATATTTTATTTTTAAAGATAAGTAGGACCGATTCGCTAAAATGCACTTCTATTAGCAAAAATTTTAATTACTAATAAAACCTGTCCTTTTTTTAAAACCATTCTGAAGGGAAATATTAGTACAAATCATCGAAATCCGTCTATACGGCAGATTGGCAAGGCAAAATTTAACTTTTAATTGATTTTTGAGATGTAAAAAATATACTTATCGGAAAAAAAGTGTTTACAGGCTAAATATTGAAGCCTTAGTTATTATTATTGAAAAGAACTCTCTTTCACTTAGCCAAAGTATCCGTAATTTACTAAAAAAAATTCAACATCAAACTATTCAATATATTGGAAAACCAATAAACATTACGTTTAACATATATCTCCGTTTGCGTTCGACCTTCATTGATTTAAGGATTATCCTTTGTATAATGTTTTTATTTTACGTTCGACTGGTCGAGTCCGATAAACGCATATCCCTGCTTAGATTTATAGAGGTTTCACTCAAATGAACATAAAACACACAAGAACATGAAAGGTTTCCTGAAAACGCTTATTGAGGCAAATGCTCTATTGAGATTTATTGGGATCTCGCTTATAAATTGCTGTCCCGGCGCAGTAAATAATGTATTTTCAAAGCGATTATTACATATTTAATGTATTTCACTCGTATATTTTTTTATTAAAGAGTTATGTTCTACTTATGCGATGCAGGCTACTTCCAATCGGTCGATTTGTGCTTGGCCTATGTCCACCCGTGGGCTTCCTGAAAATTAAATGATGGTGATAATGATTGCCCCTTATTGTGGCTACTTTGTTGCTTATTTAGCGTCATATTAGTATTTTGCCATCTTGGGATCTGTCTAACTCTATCTTATTTATTTGTCGTGCAATATCTGTAATAAAAAAGCGGCCAAGTGCGAGTCGGACTCGCCCATGAAGGGTTCCGTAGAAGCAAGTAACATAATATAAAAGTTCTTGTAGTTCATTGTAACTTTGGATCGATGTTTTAATAAACGTATTAAAAAAACTACTTACTAGATCTCGTTCAAACCAATTTTCGGTGGAAGTTTGCATGGTAACATCATATATTTTTTTAGTTTTATCATTGTCTTATTTTAGAAGTTACAGGATATACACACACACACATTTTACCACTTTGGAAGTGTCTTTCGCGCACACTTTTCAGTTTAGAAAAGAATCATATTAGAAACCTCAATATAATTTTTGAAGACCTATCCATAGATATCCCACACATTTGGGTTGAATGAAAAAAAAGTTATGAGTTTCAGTTCTAAGTTTGGGGAACCCCCAAAATTTAATGTTCTTTTTTCCTATTTTATGTGAAAATCTTAATGCGGTTCACAGAATACATCTACTTACCATGTTTCAACAGCATCGTTCTTATAGTTTCGGAAAAAAGTGGCTGTGACATACGGACGGGCAGACAGACAGACATGAATCCATAAGGGTTCCATTTTTTGCCATTTGGCTACGGAACCCTAATAAAGGAGGGTTGCAGTCAAGCAAATCGTTTTAATGGTTCCGGTTCTTCTCCACTTTGCATGGTTTTCGGCATCTTTGGATGACCATTCACATCCATTTTCGTTTGAAGATGAAAAAGCAAGGAGGAGAGAAGGCTTCGAAGTAGCAGAGTTCGGGACTGTGGATGCTTTAATATCTATCACTGATATCTGTGAATTTAGTGAAAACTACACAGCTCTTTGTCTGAACTCGTGGAACAACTTCGATAAATTAGACACAATTTTGACGGAGCAGCCAGACATACACCCAAATTAAACGTAGCCGGCACAAAGTAAAAATTTGCATCTGAAAACAAGCGGGAATATCTAACATTGAGCCAATTAAAATTTTGTTACAAAATTTTTTTGATGGAGCGGCAAATATGGAGTTGGAAAATAGTAAGTATATCTTTAGTTAGGTATCATTTTGTTTAACAGTCATAGCAGTTTTTGTAGTTTTAAAACCCTTAAAATAATGTTGTTGTTGAAAAAACCCAAAAGAATTGTTTACTTTCTTTGTCTTCAGGAAAAGTAATACCTATCTTTAAACTAATAGGTTGTGTAAGATGTTTTAACTTTTCGTCGTAAATATGTGTGTTAATTGATGCTTTGAAACGTGTGGGCAATGTATCATTATCGAGGGCAAAGAGCTGAATTAACCATTTGTTTATACTTTTTATATCCAATAGTACATTGTTGGGGTAACTTTGCATATAACGAAATCTTGCGGCGTCTAATCGTCGTGTTTCTGTTGGCAATAAACAACCGGCCGCGCTCGGTTTGATCAAGACAAATTGTTGCAGCCGCCGACTGACGGGAACACATTGAACTTTTACCGACTTTATCAATTTCGCTTCGGCTTTTCAATTAGTCATTTATCATAATTTAATATGTTATAATAACGTTGAGGGTTGTTACATAAACAAATTGAAAACAATTGATTTGTGCATAATGATTCATGAGACATGGAACCAGTTTTGCATAAAAAATAAATAGTTTATAAAATAGGTTAGGTAATACACTAATATAAAACAGAATTTTGTATACCTACTTAGTTCAAATATATTTTTGTAATTGTCGACCTGATTGAGCTACGCGCCTTTTTTACTAAAGATACTTCTGAAAACTAGGAAAACTATATGATTTTTGTTATAAGAAATGTATTTGCTTTTGTAGATTTCTTACCTACTGAATAAATTCTAAGACCATCAATGTATTTATATCTTTTTCATAAAAGATATTTATATAGCGAATATCATATCCAAGCTGTCAATCCAATCAAAAATTAGACTTATCTTTTTTAGTAGGCACAAATACTAAGCTTTTACTTAAAAAGGCAAGTCTCGGGGAGAAAGTAAAAATATTAAACAAAATTAAATTCAATCGAACCGTATAATAGAATCAAGATGAGATAAAACTAGCAATAGTTTTTACTTTTCGTTTTTGCGTAGCTGCGGTGTAGTTTTGCTGACGCTATCGAAAAGTTGCACGCTGAAGTGTATCTAACAAGTGCCGGTTGAATTTCATTACAGTTATACAAGTTTGAATATAGCAGGCAAAGTTTAAACAGTCCAATTGTTTTGGTGGAACGAAAACTATGAAAACGTCGGACTAACGTCCTTTTTTAAATAAAGACTAAAATCATATTTAACCCCCGATGGAAAAAGAGGGGTGTTATAAGTTTGATGCTAACGTCGGTCTTATGCACCGGATGCACCGGTACAGTGTTTTTTACGTGAAAGCAGGTTTCCTTGCGGTGGGTTTTAGCTATGTGTGGTAAAAATCGATCCAGCAGTTAAGAGGATATGAACTCTTGATCCATCTAAACCATGGTTTACCACTAGATGGCGCTATCTAGCGCATTAAAGTGAAAGGTAATTTCAAAGTAATGTGTAACTTGTCTTTAGCTTAGTTGTTTCAGCATAGCTTATATAGTCGATCTTACCGGTTCAAGTCTCAACAAACGCATGTATTTTTCTTTATTTCTATTGTATACTATATTATTATGTACCTCCTTTATAATTTATTAATAGAAAAGTGTAAGATTTTTACGTCACTTTCATTCCATCACGAATTCATAATTTACTACGAAAATAACTTCGTTTCAACCGAGTGTTTCAGGACACTCACTTTCTTTTTTTTTTAATTGAATTATTTTTTATTGGTAAAAATATCGGCTCTTTATTACGATCTAAAATCTAAACCATGGCTTATAACTAGATGGCTATCTAGGTTTCTTCTAGCTGTATTCAGAAGCAATAGTCTGTACATAGAAGATAATGAGATATTGCTGGGAACTTTTATCAACGCAATAAAACACAAAAAATGATTTAAGGAATTTTGTATTTCTTAAAATCATTTTTTGTGTTTGTGCATTTGTGCACGCTAAAATTAAGATTTTCGATGGTTTTGTTTTATCCTTTTTATTTGTTTTTTTTTGTGTTGGTGTTGTTCAAAATTTTTACTAATTTTTAAGCCCCGATAAAAAAAAGAGAGGTTAATATAAGATAATCTATGCGAGAAGAGACGAGTAATACAAACTATATCTAATTCATTTTTACATTAAGAGCATTTAAAGGCAGAAGAAAATCATAACTCAATTATAAGTCTATTAAAATCGGGTGAGACCTATATCGCCGGACATGAGTTGTTTAATTGCTCTAAAATACGCACTCTAGAGACCAACCGGCAACTCGTGATCAACTAACATGATAACTCAAAACTAATGCCAACTCTAATATGAAACCTGAATGGGTTTCGCTGAATTTCCCACGTCCTTAATAACTACTTATTAAAGTTACGCTGTGTAATTTCAGAAACATGAAGATAATATATAATAAATTACGCGTATAGTTTAGGTACTCATATAAAATATTAACACCTGGGCTTCCAAGCTTCGCTCGATGAAAACCTCAAGCTAGATCGATTTTTCATTCTCAAAACCTCTACAAACAAAATTTCATAAAAACCATTTTAGCGATTTGCGAGATCCTCATTATATATTCTGAAAAGTTCAAGTAAAATTTAATTTTTTTATTGTTTTACTTATGCAAAAAGAAAGTTTCTTTTATTCTGTTATTTTTTCCTTTTGTTAATGGTGCAATAAAGAGTATTTGAATTGTATAGTATTGTTGCTTACTACAACGCATAACGTATTCGTAGCGTAACGTAACATAATTCCAAATAAAATTTATTTTTTTAAACTCAGTGTTTTGCGTACCGCCGTACTGTGAACAACTCGTTTGTGTAGTGTACTGTGTGCTAGGCCATGACTCCTTAAAATTGTCATTATTGTAATTGTTTGGATTGGTAAACCGATTTATTACAATGATAGTTGTTTCAGCTAGACGATAACCCTAGGTGGACACAGAATATCTGTGTGGGCTAGATCGAGGGTAAATCATATGGTTGAAACTCATGGATCAGCGCGAGATGGGGCGCTGACTTATCGTCACATTTTAAATAAAGCCTACGTAAGGCAACTTTTGTAGTGACATATGCGTATATGTATATGGTTTAAAATTTGCTGCCGCTCTGGCCTTGCCGCCATGGGCTCCGGCTAGATCCACTTTTACTTTTTACGAGCAATTCTTGTGTATTATATGCATAATTCGCAAGAATTGCTCGTATAAAGTAAAAGTGGATTTAGCCGGGGCCCTTGTCTCGGGCGGCAAGGCCAGAGCCGCAGCTAAATCCATTTTTACTTTCTACGAACAATTCTTGTGTACTATACGCATACGAGTAATACACAAGAATTGCTCGGCTAGAAGGGCAGCAAATTTTAATACTTCCACCCATCCTACTCCAGTTTCCTGTCAGCATCTCCCCAAAAGTCTAAATCTGCTACTGCTCTGTCTATATTTATACAAGGCTAAAGGGCTACAACTATTCACACTCATCGACACGAAGTAGAAGCATTAGATATTGTAAAACAGACCTCTTACTCATGTTCAAATGTTTATTACGACAAAATATATTTTCTTTTTTAAATAAAATCCGACTGCAAAAAATTCTTAGTGAAATTTATGATTTATTTATCCAGTTCATGCAAGAACAGCAGGAAGCAACAGCTAATAATGTACATTGAGAAAAAAAAGCTACACCAGTTTAGCTAATTGCGATTTGGTTAGAAGATACCGAACTTTTGTTCTAATTACAGAACTATGTAGTTTTAATTAAAACATTTTTTACTACTAGTAGCCCTGAGTTCAGCAGTCATTCAATTTTGGTAACGTGTAGCAATAATTTTTGCTAATAGCAACCATTTTCGTAGTGTATATATTTTTAAAATGTGCTATTTAAGCTTTTTCATTTGACACCTTACTCGGTTTATTTAATTAATTCATTACTTAATTGCTTATATAGGGCGTCACAGTAAATTTTTCTGTAATGTCACAAAGCCTAATCTCTTTCTACGAAAGCTTATTTGTCAAGGTGTCATGGATATCTTTGAAGATACGAGGGAAAAAATGAATAAACATACATACAAAAAAAAACAAACATAGCGCCGAAACACATTACCCTCCTTTCGCCGTAGTCGGGTGATAAAATAAGAGATTTCCGTCAAATTGCGTTCAATGCTGCAGGAAACAGTTAGTCTTCATATGAAGGAGTGTGTTAATGTTTTGGTTACTGACATGCTCCCTTGTGGACTTGCAAGTCTTGCAATATATACTACAATGTTCATTTAAGTACGACATTTAGGCTTAGATTGGGAGTGATCAAAGTTAATGGTATCGTAAACAAGTTTATTAGAACTTATGAGGATTTATTTGATAAAGTTTGACCATGATTTTAATCTATATAGCTGAATTACGACTTATGTTTAGTTTACTTATTTATGATACCAGCCACACACATTTTCTGTTTGGTCTAATGAGTGACCGGCAGAGAATGCCATATGGTATTTGTATCAGGTCCGTCACATATATAATTTTTTGAATGAAAAATAAATAAATATTTGGGTATATTCTTTCTTGATAGGCTGTTCCCAGATAACAGATTTCTCTTTAGATTTTGCTTCTGCGACCTGTATCAGCAATCAGCATTCTAAGCCAGAAACTATAGCTCTAGAATTTTATTGTCTTCTGCGACCAATAATTATAAAAAAAGCTTCTAAAAAAATTATGCTTAAAAAAACGCGAAATAAAAATAACGAATCGCAGACATGAGACACGTCTCAAAGAGACCAATCGCTTTCAGGTATGACACATATAGCAGAGATCTAAGGATGAAATCGTAAAAGGTCTTGAGAGTCACCGTAAAAATGATAAAGGGACTCCATATGAAGAATCCTTTTTTATTTAAGATGCCTGGGCGGCCGTAAAATGTGAAGCCTACTTATAAAATGTGTTTTATATTGTCCCACCCTCCGTTCAAACGTTTTTATAAATGTCGTAATGAAACATACGATTTATCTTTATGTAATTATTTGAATTTGTAAGTATTATAGAAAAGGAAAGGGGCAAAAGGGGAGGCCCTTGCCCAGCAGTAAAACACTATTACAGGCATAATAGTTATCATGTTTGTAGATGGCATTTCTTCTGTCTCTATCTTATCAGCGTATTTCCAGTTGAATTCTCAGCTGTACTTTACTCTGTGAAGCCTAAGGTCCGCTTTCCGGCTTTTTCTTCTCGACTTCGCTTGATCTTGAGCATCCTTGGTTGTAAGACCATTGGCATGCATATTATTCGTGACAACGTCAAGCTAGCATTTCTTAGGTCTCTCTTTCTTCATGGAATAACTATGTAGTCTTTATAAAGGGGGTAAGCATCACTGCTTGGATGATTGAAGACTTATACAGTGAGGCAAGGATAATGGACTCGGGAAATAATAGATTTTACAAGGTTAACAAGGCTGTTCTAGATCGGTCATTTTGGAAATATCCAGAAATGGACGTTATGCGGCTAAAATGATGATGAAGGTCAATACGCATTCCAGATCCAGCACCTACAGCCGAAAACTAAATCCCAGCTAAGAATGCAACCGGAAAAGCGTTAAAACAATGAATTCAAATGTTTATTCAGTAATAAGATCTTTACAGGCACTTTTACACATCAATAGGTATAATTTACGTTACGTGTAAAGTATATTCAAATTTAATTTATTTTTAAAGAAAAGCTACCGATACCAGCGCTTTGTAACGACCACTGCTGAGAAGAAACGCCGAAAGAATCTCATTTTCACAGTATTGGTCGCCTACTCGCCAGAAGGGCTTCGTCATATTGTTATTATTGTCTTTATTTACAAATATTTACAAAGATTTAATACGACACGCCTAGAAAAATGGAATCAGTCTAAAAAACAGTAACCAAGTATTTTAATATTGTTTTCAATACTTTGTCCAATATCCAAGAAACTTAAAAAAGAGGACATATTTTTATAACTTTGCCTCAGCATTGAAGACTTGTGTGACTTCGTCCGAATATTTAAAATTGTACAATAAGGAAACCCAGCAAAGTATAAGTTGGAAAGTTCCTGGGTAAGGGTAGGCAAACATTGAATGACCACAAAAAAGTTATGAATAAAACTTCATCAGTGCTCTTTGCCGAAGGAAATTCTACGGAAAAGTATTTACGTGAGTGTATTAGAAAAAGTTTTGCGTTGCGTTATTCAGTTATAAATAGTACAATACAATTTTGCTCGTATGTATCTGTAACGTGCTGATGTTGTATTCATTGTGATCGATCATTTCATCATCATTGCTTGTTTTGCATTAAGTAGTCATTTTGATAATATAGTCCTGCAGTAAGAGAATGAACCCTTTATAAGGTATTGTTACCATAGCCCATAACTAACTAAGTGTAGACAATGCAAAAAACGTCAAATAATTATGATTGCAAATTACTGTTCGTTTAGCACGGGCAGACTGGTGCCTACTTTTATCTATACGCTTATTTTTATCGTAACATTGATTAGGAAGAACATGGGTAGAAAGAACCTACTTTTTCAGCGTAAAATGACATTGGTTGTATTTTTTTCATTTTATTAAATATTTTAATATGTATTTTAAATTTATAGTTTTTTATGGATCAAGGAAACTTATTGAAATTATGGCACGTCTGTTAGGTGCAAGTGCAAGTTAAATATTACAGGTTACATACATTTGAACAAAATTAAAAAATATTAACAAACTTATTATGAAACTCTAAAACTTAAGAGTGAGCAATATTTATCATTATTATTTTGTATGCGACCATATTGAACCTAGAGCGGGATATTACAGAAGCATAGATCGGCATCCCAATAAACAACAGTATAGACTGAGTGGAAAATCCCTCCCTTACGTGATTCCAGCTTTAGAGGCAGCATAAATGGATCCAGGGCGAATACCGATGGCTTTGTAGAGACTGGCGTGTCACATAAATTCATGTCATAGTATACGTGTAAAACAGAACTACGTCTCGATAAATATTATTTGAAACTAGGAGGATACTATCGAGGGAGACAGAGCCCTTGGCTGTGAGACAATGGCCACATGTAGGGCCTGAAAGTGGAAAAAATAAATAATAGTGAATGGTTGCTAGCCGCAGCATCTATTGACATGATTCAGATTGTCGCCTAATCCCTTGATCGGCTTTTTCAAGCTGCTCGTTTCTTTTGTTTTATCTTTTCATAGCGTAGGTATCTAGGTATCCTTATGTCAAAACTTTCTTCAAGATCTTATCAATATTATTGTTTTAAAGTTGTTTATTTTGACAGTTTGATACTTAGGTATGTTTTTCCTGTAAACTAAAGACCGACCGCTGCCTGTGTGGCGGGCGTAATGGGCCATTTACACTTGGACAATGGCCGGAACAATCCATTGAGGCAATCCACTAAGACAATGCAATGAAAAAGCATTGCTGTTCATTTTTAGGCCTGTTTTTCGGCACATTTTTGTGGACGCTGTTAAATTCAGACGCTTGTTAGATGCATATGTAGGCGTAAATAGCTATTATACAACGTGGAAGGGACTACCGGCTATACTAGATCACTATAGTATAATGAAATTAAAATAACAGCCAAAACATAAAAAAATCGGCATTTCCATACAAAAGTGAGCAGCCGCCCATTTACGTACGGGAATGTCGAATTTTTTTGGTTATTTGGTTACTTTAATTTCATTATACTATAGTGATCTAGTATAGGTCGTATTTCGATTTCTTACAGTAAGTCCCATCCACGTTATATACCTACAGGATACAGCTACATAATCAGGCCTTTATCTCAATCGGAGTAGACAGGGCCTAGGGCTGTTAGCTGTTGTAAAAGCCACGTTTATCGTGATTATTATTGATGATTTATTTTTCAAACTTCACGAATCGCAATAGAGATGAGCTAGCAACCCATCATTTTGATTTTTTTTTCCATCTTAACGCCCACCATCACGCTTAACGAACCCTTTGGGTTTCACGTCTATGAGCTCTGTCTATCCTGTCTGAGATAAAGACGTGATAAAGCATCTCTACCAGTAAACGTCAAAAAATAAATTAAAAGAGCCTTGATCAGATAACGTGCGTACCACGTCGCATCAGGTGACGGCTTATTGCAACGAAGCCAATAGATAGGACAACCCAACGTGTGAGGGAAGGCATTGTCTTCCGAAAATTTGAAGTCGTTCTATTTAATTGGATTGTCCCTAGAAAAATAGAATCAGTGGATTGTATTCATTCACACGAAGCCATTGACAGGACAATCCATTAAGACAATGAATTGTCCAAGTTGATTGTCCTGTGTGTAAATGGCCCATAGAGCGTGATACCGCAGCGCCGGCATATCCCTCAGCCCTCAGTAACCTTGCCGTCATACCCTGCCCCCTATACCGCGCAGGCGAAGACTCATTAAAGTGGTCAGTCTATAATACACTGTATATAGAACGTATACGTTCTAAGTTACCTACTTAAATTTACTAAGATAACATACTGCCCTATCTGTATTATGGAAGCATTCATACTAATTATTTCACAATATTGGTAGATTTCGCAGCTCCAATATTCTTTCCTTTAAAGACGAGGCTTGTGACGTTATGTGCTAGGATTTATTCCGTATGCCGTTGTAAATTACAACATTAAATCCAGTATTATGTTTCATAACTTATTCAGCCTTTTTCGTTCCATGAATTCGTAATAATAGGTTATGGCTCTGTCTGACTTTTTATGAAGCATGCGATTATTTAAAGGATTAAGTTTGCGATTTATTGTAGGTGGATCCGGTTGACAGTAATGTTATAGTAAATGGTTTACCACTTACATAACGTCAGCTACGAGTACCTATATCAAAGAATTATCGGCCAATTGAAAAAAAATATCCACTTCAGCAAAATCGCATTGCGAAGACTCGGTCGATTGAAAAAAATCACATTACTACAATAAGTTAGATTTAATTAAAAAGTTAAACTAAAGTCCAACTTAAGCCATATCTGTCAATAGATCCTATGGGCATATTTTAGAAGTAAAAAAAAAGCAGTGGAATGTATTCTCAAATTAAAGTTGAAAATGAATTTCTTCTTATTCTAGAAGTTTCAGTAAACTATAAGAGCCTTAACTGAAATTTAATAAGAGGCATATTTTTTTTTTATTATTCGAAAAGTTTCAGGTAAGTATAGAGGTGTCAATCAAAAATATCATAACATTTTAGGTACACAAAGTCTATGTACTCTCTGTTAAAAATTGCCAGTCACATCAAAAGACGGAAAAAGAAAAATTAATTCCGCCATGTCTGACTGAATTAGAGGACCGTAGATACATTGCAGAATCGTTCAGTTTTACCATTAGCTATTCGGCCTCTGTAAACTTTGACCTAAAGATCAGAATCGAACGGAGTAAATATTCTTTGAATATTACAGTACATTCGAAGCACGTTCCCACGAAGCGGTGGGATCTAAACTGTATTGGACCATTTCAGAAATAACAAGAAAATCGTGTTGTGTTTTGCGTGTTCCGAAGTACTTATCATTAACCCCTAATCCGGTTATTACCGAACTAATGAATGAATTAGGCCAATAATATTAATTATATTTATTAGTTACGCTATCAAATTTATGATTTAAAGTGGCCTTTGTAGTGCACTTAACATGATTATGATTCTTAAATGATTTAAGATAGAATTGGTATATTGGTAGCGTTATTAAAATTACCTAAACATTCATGTAACTTACTTGTGGTTAGTGGATACATGACCGAAAACGATCAATATCAATACATATAATAAAACAGTAAAAATGGCGTGTCTGTACATTTAATTAATTTATGAATAAAATAGTGTGAGCGATGAAAAAAAGTTACTGAACACTAATAAAGAAAAAGAAATGTTCGTCTGTATGTATGTATGTTCACGCAATCTTCCAAACTACTGGTCGGCAACTTACGCAGTTTTCAATAATAGATTAAGCTTAGCTCAGAGCAACATAAATAGGCCTTGTTTCATTTAAATCTGACATCACAGAAAAGGTTGTCTTTTTTACAAGCTAAAAGCTTGTAAGAATGACAACTTTTTCTTTTTTTAGTTTCACCTGTCCCGTTGTCTGTCGGTCTGTCTTTCTGTCTGTAATCAAATTTTGCAAGTAAAATTTTACCCACTTCCCTTTTTCCGATTAAGCTGAAATTTTGCAAGTATATGTATATCGCGTGACAATACAATATTATGGTAACATTGACCTGATCTGATGATGGAGTCGGAAGGTGGCCATAGGAACTCTGTAATGAAACGACGCATCCACATCGAGTTTGAGCTCGTTTGATTTGTCTCAAGGAGCACTTTAGATAAAAGCTTGTTTGAAAAATATATTTTTTAAATTTCACGTGAATGAAGTTTCGGGCACCAGCTAGTTACTAAATATAGTACTCATAATTCAGAATCGCGCCCATGTCGCACCCCTACCTATTTGTTTTGGGAACTCCACCCTCAAAGTTGTAGAGCAGTATATCTACCTGGGTCAATTGATCAAGTAGGTACACTGGTCTACAACTTTAAGCGTTGCAGGAAGTTTCAGCTTCGAGGAAGAGGTCTTTCGACGAACCCGACTCGGCAGCACTCGGAAAGCTACGCAGTGTCTTCTCGTCAAAAATACCTCAATGTTTCTAGACTAAAGTCTACAACCAATGTGAGTTACCATTGATGATTTATATCCCTAAAACGTTGTCCTTACTATATGGGTCTCATAAAAAGGCTCAAAGTCGTTCAACGCGCCACGGATAGGGCTATGCTCGGTGTTTTTCTACGTAATCGAATCAGAAATAAGGAATTTCGTAGGAGAACAAAAGTCACTGACATAATATAGCCCAGCGGATTAGCTTGTTGAAGCGGCAGTGGGAAGGACACATAGCGCAACGAACCAATGGCAAATGTGGCAAAAAGTTTCTCGAATGGCGACATCGTACTGGTAAGCGAAGCGTAGGACACCCACTGACAAGGTGGTTAGACGACCTGACCAAGGTCGCTGGAAGGAGCTGGATGCAGGCCCCTGTAGATCGTTTATTTTGAGAATCCTTGGGAGATGCCTATGTCCAGCATTGGACGTTATGCGGCTGAAATGATGACGATGATGATTATTTAGAATAATATTACGTGACCGAAAGGCTAAGTTAAATACGTGTGTAAAAAGCTTTTCTTCCTTACCTCTGCCTTTTTCTTTTTGAAATCTTGTTTAAATATGTAATATATTGCTATAAGGCTTCGAGAAACGCAATAAAATTGCAAAGATCACTGAGCATTTTAAAATTAAAACTTGAGTTTTACTTTCTCGCAAAAACAAATTTATTTATAAAACACTGACTTTTAAATTAAACTTTTTTGATGGAAAACTTACTAAAGTGGTGCATATTACGTGTCTGCAAAGTTTCCCTAGCTCCGGTCATTCGGTCAACTACTGAAAGTTTATCCTAATTACCTGGAAAGTTGACGATCTTTTCTGCGACTTGAATGTGGATACATATTGTTTAATATTTTAAGTGTTCTTGTTCTTAATTTTTCGCCCTACGCAAATCAGGGGTGTTTTAAGTTTGACATGTACCTATTACCTATATGTTAGTGCTACGTGTACTAGGACGCTCATGGATGAATCGTTTTTGTTTGAAATTTGAGTTGCTCGAGACATTTTTCTATCTGTCAGTGGCATCGTATCTTAGTTCTCAAACATGTGAAAATTAGCTTAATATGATTGAAAAAAAATGAGTACTTTGGACTTGATAAAAAAAAAATATTCGAAATATTGCATTTTGTGAGTTATTGTCATTATCAATTATTTTTTAAAAATGAATTAGTTATATTTGACGTACGTTACAAATATATTTAATGACAATGTTCTTGTCGGTGGAGTATTTTGCATGTCTCCCGATCTTCAGACAAAAGCTTGACTACCCTATACGACACGGTACTTGTTTTAAATTTCTTATTGTCCTTTTAAAAATCATGTCGATTTTTATGATTATAACAAAAATGCTATATTTAAAACACATTTTTCTACAGTATTGAAGCGATTTGTTACAATCGTCCTTCCAATAGTCAGCGTTTCAGACTAAGTGTCCGTTTAGTATTCAAACTTAGTACGAAGTCTACATTCAAATTGAGATTTACAGACGGCACTGTAGCTGTGAAACTTTTATGGTGCCTCGGTACAATTGACTTAATTATTTATTTAACTTCATTACAATACATGTAAATTGAGGCCAGGGGTCTTATCTACCAGCCAACCAACAAGTGATGCCGAAAAATTAATCTTTTTCGGGTGATTCATCAGAAGTAACTAAAAGCAACAACAAAAAAAAGGAGTAAACTTATTATTATAATGTTACATACATATACTCGTGTATATCGTAAATAAACCTACACAAATAATACAAAAATAAGTGTTCAGAAATAACATTATAATATACTTACTTAACATTCAACTTGAAGTTTAAAAGAAGTCTAGACTGAATTGGTGCCGCATGGTGCCCGGCAGATGGACTCATATCTCACAGGGCGGTGTTTCTTCTCTAGAAAAGTTATTCATGTCAGAGGTCACAATAGTCAACCAAATGAAAAAAAAAAACACGACAAAGCGGAGAACAAAGGGCCTAAATTATTAAATATATTTTTATTTTGCTTAACCCTAGCAGATAGGTATACGTCTCCGCTTTGGACGTGTCTTGTAAAAAGGGTAATTTTAGAAACCCACACTTTATTATGATTTTTATTTTGACTTTATTTTGTCTTTCTATAATTTAATTTGATTTGATTTAATAATGATCCTAATTACTAATCTAATTTAAGTGATAATAACATTTTATGGAACTTTGATATCTGAAATAAACAATTATTATTATTCTCTTTATTTATTTCAAATATTCTTAGATTAGATTTTTTTATACAATATCTATAAAAAGTAAAATATAAGAAAATCTACAAAATATACACACTTTATAATAATAATTATTATTATTTTCGATTTTAATTACTTACAAAATAAGTCATTTTATAGTCGATATTAGACTACTAAGTTAAGTTTAACACTCGAAAACAACTCCTATAAATTATATTGTTATTAATTTAAATTACGTATCTGATTTGACTTTTAGGAAACTAAATACCTGATATTTTTGTTGAAGTAGTTAACTCTCACCGTTAGACCTAATGAGTATGAGTGAGTACACTATACCTATATGCATAGCTACTGAACATGGACATGCAACAGATTCTCTCGGGAACGACATGTATATATGTAGGCAGCGTGTCGGGAACACTGCGGGTTACATTGTTTCAATTTCAGCAGTGGGTAGCTCCAGAGAACTTAATTGTTCGACGCTCTGCAGTACATATCAAAGATACCATGCAGTGTCACAGAATTGTGAAATAATTCCAGAAAAGCTGGTTCATGAGCTTCATGGATAAGTAATACGTAACAAAAGTTAGGTTTACTTTTTGAAATCTTCATAAGGCTAAAACTGAGTGCAAAAATCAGATGGCATATTTCTATAGTCCATTTGGTTAGGTATTTAAAACTATGTGTAAACAATCTTGACATGTCTTTTTATTGAAATATACTTTTTTTTTAATTTACAAATTATTTATTGATTTATAAAGTGTATATTTCAATAAAAAGACATGTCAAGATTGTTTACATTCTTTTAAATACCTAAATAAATGGACTATAAAACTAATTAGTGCTGTCTTAATTTCCCCATCCTGTGTTTCTTCTCTTCTTTGTCCATCCCTGGTCCCGTTGATTGGGGTCAGGTCTCCTCACTCTACGGCGCCAGGAGAGCCTGTTCTGGGTTGTCTGTGCTGGCAATTGGGCTTTCCTGAAGTATCTATATTTGACCACCAGGTTGACGGCGGGTGGCCTCTACCTTTCTGTAGTTCAGTGCAATTTTTACCACGTGGTCTTCGCTTCGTCTTTTTACGTGTCCGTACCATCTAAGGCTTACCACCTGTGTTTAATGTTAAATAAAATAATTTAGAAAAGTTTAATTCCTCGTTAATGATATTGCTAATACCTTTTGTTACATTGATTAGCTTTAGTTTCCTCACTGTTGGATAAGCTTAAGTGAGATACTGGATATCCTGCGTGCAACGTAGCGCATCATTTGTTACTGTCCGGGCACAATTAAAACATTCTTGTCGTAGCAACGTCGCTTGTCTTTTTCTTCTTAACTTCTGTTCTATTCACGGTTTAGTATTTAAGCACAAGTAATTATAGAACGTGGAAGAGACATATCCGTAATAAATCTAACCACAGGTTATACTAGTTCACTTTAGTATAATGAAATTAAAATAACAGCGGAAACACAAAAAAAATTTTGGCGTTTCCATACAAAAGTGTGCAGTCGCTCGGGCAATTTCTATAGGAATGTCGATTTTTTTGGTTTTTTGTTTTTTTTTTTTAATTTTATTGTACTATAGTGATCTATCTAATAAAGCCCGTGGTTCGATTTATTACGGGTGTGTCCCTTCCATGTTGCATATTTATTGTCGGTAGACAAGTTGGAAAGCCATCATCTTACGTGGTATGGCCACGTCATGAGGGATGCCGAACACGTGGCTAAGAGGATGGTCCATTTGGAGGTGGAGGGCTGCAGAGGTATAGGGAGACCGAGAAAGACGTGGAAAGAATGTGTAAGGACAGATATGAAGGAACGAGGAGCTAGTGCAAGTGTGGTAAATGACAGAAAGAAGTGGAAACAGTTGACATACAGAGCCGACCCCAAATAGGGAAGTGGCGAGGAAAATGATGATGTCCCTTCCACGTTGTATTACCTTTCTTTATTATTTATTTTTCGCTAAAAATATAATGTGTACAGAATAAGTAATCTAATGCGTTAAGGGGTTACCTGAATTTTTTAGGGTCCAGTGCTGCCCCTACTTGAAAGGAAACGGAGATATCATTTAAAATTTTGTCTTGATCAGACCCTAGATAACCCTTGAAACTACTCGGTTACAGATTAAATTGAGAACGAGAAGATTTTCTACGCACATTAGCCAAAAGTGGCCGTTTTTCGCTAATATGCGTAGATAAGCTTTACGTTCTTCCTTTAAACTGAAATAGTAGCTCATAAAATAGTTTGAAGATTTATCTAGGGTCTGATCAAGACAAAATTTTAAATGACATCTCCGTTTCCTTTCAAATGATTTATTTCTACTAAGCACTAGACCCCGAGAAATCCAGGTAGCCCCTTAACCTAAAATTTGGTATTGAAACATAATGATCGGTTATAGAATAAAAATATTGCATGCATAAACTTTCTTATAAGTATATCATGTTTTAAAACTAAAAACCTACTTCACCCCAAAACTACATAACCGATTTTGATTTTTCTATGGGACCACCTTTTAAACAAAACAGATTTTTTTAAATCGGACCAGGCATCTTCTTATAATCGGGAAACATACATAAAAAACGCGACGAATTGATAACCTCCTTCTTTTTAGAGGTCGGTTAAAAAAACATATCTTCACTCATACTTTTCCATATACTTACCTATGTTCTATGAAACATACAAATTTAATTGGTTTGTTTAATAATATAATAAAAACACATTTAAAGCTTATAAATTTAAACACATTTACACATTTAAAGCTAATTAGACCAAAAGCAGGTGTAATGGACCGGTAAGAGTGATCTCGAACCTGTTTGTTAAATAAGTAGGGAGAAAAACAGCAGAGCAAGATGAGAAGGAATACAATGGGTGAAATGGAAGGTCCAAGCAAGGATTACTTTATACGCTAATCGCTAAGCTCCCTAGGGAACCCTAATAAATTCACTCTGACCGCTGTTCATTAATTTGCCTCCTGTCAAGTTCCTATCTGAAATTGTTGATGTTTTGCGCACGTTTCGGCCAGAATTTATTGAACCAATCATTTGTCCCAAAAGTTGGGCTCAGATGATTTACGATATAGGCAGATATCAGTTAGATACATAATTGTTACAATAGAAAGTAATTACGTTTTTGCCGCAAATAGTTTGGGTTTTCACTAAACATTTCATCGAACATTTACAATAGAAAATTTTATCTTAACGCTTGCGAAACAATGTTTTAATTAATATTAAATGAAGAAGCGATGCGATTAAAATGTATTATAGATAAATGTAATATACATATAATGCCTGAAAATTTATTATTTTAAATAAACACACGTAGGGTTCTTATTGTGTTTGTTCCTGTTGTTTGTTGGTTTCGATTCTTTGAGAGCATTTGTATAAAATATTTTTATATTCATTTGTAGGAATATTTGTTCTCAAATGCAAGATGTTATTACAAAGATTCTATCCATTAGAGTCCACAAAATAAAGTTTTGTTTGGCACTGCTGGCAAAGTGTTTTTAGTAAAATTCTGAACCAACCCCTCAATATCACTTCAAAATTCTATTCTCCTGATATAATAACAAAGGTAAAGGAAACTTCTCGGCAAAAATATTAAGGTTTCGGACCTTTAAGTTTGGGAAAACTGAAAGACAACAACGAATGTTTCTTTATGTTGCGTTTTTAAACTCAAATAAAAGTTTTTCATCTTCAAACGATCCTTTAAAGGTATTTTATTTTGAATAAGTTCCAGACATTGTTTATACAGAAAACTTTACTTAAAAATATTTTGGGTTGCTTTGGGCTTGAGAAAATATTTAATGTTCGAAGTTTCCTAAACCAACACAAATGAAATTCTTGTACTTGGTTTTTCGGATAACAACACTAAAACCGTAGTTTAATTTTAAAATACATTTATTTTTACTGTTTTGATCATATGCCAGAATATGCGAAGTTGTATATCAATTTTATAATTCATTGGCATTGCTGGACTGCTAATAAATACACTGAAGCTGCAATTATAGAAGAGTTGAGTAAGGTGAGTATATTATCTCATTTTACTTTAGCTGAGTCTTGAATTTAGTGTTTAGTAGTAGTTTAGTGAGGGTACAAAAAACGTCGATCCTCTATCCGATTGATCTTCGTTCTGAATTACCTTGTGAATCATACTATAAGGTTACATAAGTTAAGACAGCATGCGAACGAAAAGTAACAGCATAATAAAGTTCCTTCTGTTGCTTAATCATAGGAAATCTTTGAAAAGGCGTATCTAAGAATCACAGCAGAAAATTCATTTTATAACTTAGATTAGTTTTTACTCTCGCAATCACTACTAGTATACAATTTGCTGAAGCTTAACCCAAGTCAAAAGGGCTCCTCCAAATGGGCGGTATATCGAAAACCCATTGGAGTAATTTGAGGCGTACCGAAACGACATTGTCGCTTAAGCGATTCAATCCTACGCGACCGCGCGGGACCTACACGACGATTTGAATTTAAGCGGTTTTTGCGACGCAATGGCACTGAAGAGAGCATTCGTTTGTATAGTAATGTTTTCTGTATCAAAAGAAGTTCGCATTCGGGATGCGATTAAATGAACATATTAACTGGAATACAGATACAGACATATCACATCTTCATCTTTTATCGGTAGGAGTAGGTATATCATAAGACTATATTTTTACTTATATTTCTGTCCGTGTGTCTGTCACCAGGCTGTATCCCATGAACCATGATAGCTAGACGAATAAAATTTTTACAGATGATGTATTTCTGTTGTTGCTTTAACAGCAAATACTAAAAACAGAATAAAATAAATGTATAAGGAGGGCTCTCATACAACAAACGTGATTTTTTATATATAATATTACGGAACCCTTGGTGCGCGAGTCCGACTCTCACTTGGCCGGTTTTATTTTAAATTATTGCGCACTTCGGTGTGACTGCCTGCCACGTTTTACAGCCATCATTTCCAGGGAAGCTCCCGAAGCGATCTCTCTCCGTATTAATACGGTGTCTAGTAGCAATGTTATACGTGTAATACTGCCTTGTGCCTTTTCCAACGTTACGTTTCAGTTAAATCGGAATAAAGACGCGGTGCTAATGACTCTTAGGTTCTATTTCGCTTTAGCGTATATGATTTCATTGACTGTTACAAAGTTTGTTTGCTTGGTACATTTGTTAAAGTTGGTACTTATATCCACAAGTTTGTACATACATTGTGTTTTTTAAACAAGTGCAAATATTTGAATGGTTAATTCAGTTCATCATTGCGAACAACTTTTTCAATAAATCTACATATACCGAAAGAAAGCCTAGGGGAATAAATGTAATAACTTTATTGAATAATATCAATATAAGGTGATTTGATAAAGTTTATAGTAAACGTTAGTTATATTTATTCTGTATCTAATACGGTCTTCGCAGTCACTTTTACGTGTCTAAGTTTATTATACAATAAGTGTAATGATGTATTATTTATATTTAGTTTATTAATTATTTTAAAGAAAACCGACCGATACTAGCTTTTCGGGACACAATGACCACTGAGAAGAAACGCCGTAGGAAACTCATTAAGAGGATACGTAAATTTTTTAGGTTCCAGTATTGCCCATATTTGAAATAAATCATATGATCGAAAACGAAGATATCATATAAAATTTTGTCTTGATCAAGCCCTTTAAACTATTTAATGAACTTACTGTAAAGTGAGAATGAGAAGCTTTTCTACAAAAATTAGTCAAAAGTGGCCATTTTTTTCAAATGGGCGAAGAAAAGCTTTACGTGCTCACTATAAACTATAAACAATGTTCATAAAATAGTTTATTAGTATCTAGGGCTTGATCAAGACAAAATTTTAATGATATCTCAGTTTCCTTGCAAATGGAGTTAATTGCACTGGACCCCGAAAAATTCATGTTACCCCTTAACACAGAAAAATATTATACCTCTATATTCGGGAGGCACAAAGAAATATGAAAAATCAATTCATCTAGAAACTATGTACCTATAGGTTGACTTTTTACCCACCAGCCAAATTTTTGGAGCAAGTGCTGTCTGGTGGGTAAAAAGTCACCCTGTATGTACCTATTTTTGCCGCGTAGCTTGCTTAAACAGAATTAGATCAGAAATGGCACCAACACGCAATAAATGTTACCATAAATGGCATACTTAACCGGTGAAGTAGGAAAGCATACAAAACGGCCTAAACAAAGAAAGTTGATGATATTACGAAGGATTAGAACCCACATAATTGGATGAACCGTTCACTTGAGTGTTATTTGTTCCGGAATTCTATTTCGCCAGATATACGTGATATTTATAAGTCCCTAACATGAACCATGGTTATGAAAGTGCTAATTTTATGTCCCGGTTTCGCGTGGTTATATCGTTTATATGGTTTTAATTGCGCCAAAATATACATAAAAGAAATCGGTGTGTTATATTTGGTTTTTTAGGAAAGCTCTAATAAATTACTTAGAATATTTAAAATTATTAAAGCGCAAAGTCTACGAGCTGTGTATACTCCCCGTGATGGTATATGGCGCAGAAACCTGGACTCTTACCAAGCAGTCCATCCATAAGCTAAAAGTCGAACAAAGAACTATGGAACGAGCAATGTTGGGTGTATCTCTCCGGGATAGAATAAGGAACACAGAGATCCTAGAAGGACGAGACTCACCGACATAGCTCAGGTGGTAGGGCAAAGAAAGTGGCAATGGGCGGGCCATATATGCCGAACCAGAGACGAACTTCAAGGGAAGTGCTGGAGTTGAGACCTAGAATTGGCCGCTGGGGCGTGGGTAGACCAATTACTAGATGGACCGACGATCTGGTCAAGGTTGCCGGAAGGACATGGATGAGAAAAGCTAAAGATCGAAATGAATGGCGTGCATTGCTAGCGGCCTACACTCAGCATTGGGTGATAATGGGCTGAAGAAGATGAGATGAGATAAAAAATTATTATTACAATAACCTAGTTCATAAATTTATTGATGATTAAAAATTATCTGCATTTTTGATAGTCTAAGTAGGATAAAAGTAAAAAAAAAACTGCATTCAAATTAGGTTTTGAATCAGGAGAATGTGAATCCTTATTTCAAGCACATAAACATGTGCTATTTTCAAGGATCTTTAATGCGTCACACTAATCCTTACTTGCTTGGAAACTCTGTTCAAATAAGCTGATATGGTAAAGTTTTCTGTGACAGTGAGGGGTCAGCTATATTTTACATCCGATGCACATACGAAAAATACTATTGTCTGCTACTGACCAGAGTAAGGCGTTAAATTTTTTAGTGTGACATTTGATTATGACTTCATTTTTACCAACGAACCAACCAATATTCCATTTTAAGTTTGTGTATTACCTGTTGTAACCGATAAAAGATGACGTTTTAAATTTAATAAGCACATGTTCAAAAAATACTTTAAAAAAGGCTTTTGCTACTTCAATATAGAGCCAATTTCAATGGACGCTCTTTTATTTAGATTCAACTTTTGCTTCTATTTACGCTCTTTTACTTATATATAAGCAAAATTGAGCAATAAAATTCTCGTTACCTTTGGAATGCTCATTTCTAACAAAATTTCACGTCAATGTTTTAATTCTTGGAATTTCATAAGCAATTGGTTTTGAACTACCACTGTATTGCGATTTGTGTTCAGCACCCTGTGAACTTGCTAAATCAGCCGTGAGCCAATCAGGGTACGAGAACGGGCATATTTGGGTGGGGCGCTATGTAAATGCGTATTAGCAACGAGCTTACAACAATAGACCGAAACTACTTCGCAAATCCGAGTTCGCCATTGAAGTCGAGTTAGTACCTAAACGTCAAAAAATATTGTTATCCACAACTTTGGAGCCACAACGGCGTGGTCTATCCATGCAACTCACCGCACCTCGCAATAGTGGATCTCGTCACAACTTTTGAAGCTAGCACAATTGTCAAACTACTAATAAATAGATCATCGTTCATACATACGAGTCCGCGTGTGTGTATGATAATAATAATAATTGCCGGTTGACTGGAAGAGATTCCATTATGGGATAAGTCCGCCGTTGTCAATTTACTCTCTATGTTGTTATTTTATATTATTGTCTGTTTTCATAGTACAATAAAGTTATTACAACTAACAAATAATTTATTGATTTCAGGTAAATAAGTTATAGGGTAACATAAGTATGAGGTAGGGCCATAGTAGTTCAAATCATTTTACCCAAATGTCTTATTTTATTCTTTTTGTCATTATTTATTATCATTAATCAAGCTATTTCAGATTTTTAGTCACCAACCTTATTTCATAACTATCCATATTATACCGATTTGCGGGGGACACTCAGGAACCATGTCGCGGGTATACCTATATTAATTCTGTGAGCCTACCGCGTCGTAATATGCCCCGGCTCTATTAAGAAATTAATTTACTGTAGGCAGATTGTGTTCATGGCATTGTTCTAATGTGGCACTTGCCCCGTAGGAGTCCGCTCAAATATGCCCATTCCTTAAATTCATGAAAATGCTTCAGCATTTTTTTTCTGTCAATTTGCCTCAATCGAAAATTGAATTACGCGAATTATACGTACCTCCTTCGCAGTGAAAAATGGAATCGTAGCAAAGAACAATTTGTCATTTTAATGCTTGTCCGCAACAGCACTATGGATAGACAATTTATTATCCGTGTCATATCCCCTTTGTATGAAAGGAGGGAATATGTAGCGGAGAAACGAGGAATGCAATTTGTCGGCGCGTACATATCGCAGAAATACCTCGTAAAGTGCGTTCGTAATGCACGATATCGCTGGAAATTTTACGCTTCAGCATTCGCCTTATCAATGTTCCCCGGGTACGTGGTAAATTTAGAGATATTAGATGTTTGTGGCACTTTAGTATTTTTTATTTTATTTCAACATCTAAATCATCACATCACCTTTAACTAAAAAATACAGGAAAAATTAAAACTAAAAACGAAATTAAATCTAAATTAAAACTAAAGTACAAACTAAACTAAAAACTAAATTAAAAACTAAATAAATAAAAATAAAAAACTTACAAATAAAAAATGTCGTGCAGATCATTACCCTGCGGTAAAGTGCCCAAAAGGCTGGCAGCATTGCCACGCTGGATGGCAATGCTTATTCGGTGGGCGAAGTAATTGCCAGCCCTTTGGTCACCTGACACCTCGACCAACTTTTGATTAAAAAATTTATACAGTTTATGGGTTGATGGCCCCCACGGACCTAAGGTCTCAACCCCAAACGGCTCAAATATGAATCCGTTCCCTAGGCATTCATACTTGCGCCGTTTTAGGGTTTCCGCAGTGGTTGCAGCTGCGCCAGCCTTGGAGCTGGTACCGTGAAGATGGGAGGCCGCCAGAGTGTCGACACACGTAGCGTCCCACACCAACGGCTTTCCCAACTTCCACGGCACAAGCGTCATACCATCCGGTCTCTTGCCATCATCGCGAGCCAAACCATTTGGTTCTAAAATGGCTGGCAAACCGATGGTGACAAGAGCGCGGTGTATAATATTATTTAAATTGGCATGACGTGCCATTCTGCCGGCGCTCTTAGAGCACGAGAGTCCGTGGTGGCCGAACTGGTCGACAGTGTCACCGCAAAGGCAATGATGTGGGACGTTTGTTTTGGCTCCTAAACGTAAGCATGTCGCCAAGCGAAAGGTATGGTCATCGAGGAAAGTCCCAATGTTCCAAGAAGGCAGGACCTGCAACCACAAACCCGACTCCCACTCAGCAGTGGCAATAAGACGAGCGCGCTCTACAGAGTTGCTAACAGAAGATTGTAGGAGATTACTCTATACAAGTCTGCAAAGCGGCTCGTCCCATTGTCTCTGTGAGAAAGGATGTTCGGGCAATTTTGAATTTAGGGATGCCTCGGACCACGCGGTTTTGGCTTCCGTTGCATGAGATATTTCCAAAGTAGAATGTTTTAAAATTTTGTTGAATAGTATTTGAATACTATGAACGGAAGACAAAAAGGCAGGCAAGGCAACACTGGAAATTTTACGGATTCCTAGTCCTCCTAACCTGACCGGCAAGGAGGCTTGATTCCAAATAGACTGTTGATGTAAATCGGTATTCAGAATAGTTGATAACGAATTTTGGATTATGCTGTCTAATTTTGAGAGTAGGTCCGGATATTTCCACAGATGGCTGCATCGCAGGTTGTAGGTAAAGTTGGGAACAAAAAGGCAGTATTTAAGTATAGTAAAAGCAAAATGGGAATGTAAATTCGAAAGGCGTTTAGCAGCCAATTGGAAATTTAGAATTTTTGTGTCAATAAAATTTGGAAAAGACTCGTCAAAAATTGGGGATCCTAGGAGGTAAAGAGTGGATTTATCAATAATTTTGATGTCAAGAGCGAGTGCATTAAATTGGGAAGTAATTTTAATCTTAGATAAAAGTGGCATTTCATTATCTAGAAATAGCTCACATTTCGAAAAGTTTAAATTTAGCCCGATGGACTCAAGATCAGTCCTTAAAGTGCTTAAATCTGCCAAAACTGTAGAGGCATCTCCTCCTAGAGTCCCGTCATCTAAATAGAAGACATTAAATTTAGACTTTAGTTTTTTAATTATTGGGTGAATTGCAAGGCTGAAAATGACCGGACCCAAGGGGTCGCCTTGCTGACAACCTATTTCTGAGGACAAAAGTTTATTTTGATACATTAATTTCGAATTTTGGCTGTAGCATTGCCAGAGAAAATTGTAAACGGAAGGGATTTTATTTTTTACCTGTGTCAGCATGGGGCCCCTTAAAACCGAATTGAAGGCATTTTTAATGTCCACCTTCAGCAGGACCCCTTCTGTCTGTACGTTTAGGAATGTACGCAGAGAGTGGACGGCGGCTTCGCAACCACCTTTGGACCCAAACCCTAGCTGTATTGGCTGAAAATAATCGCTAAGAGTTGTTGCCACTGCTTTACAACATATTTTGGCCGTAAGTCTGCGGAAAGTAGTGCCTACAGCAATAGGTCTGATGCCACCGTCCTTTTTTTTAAGAGCAATAAGGTTTGCACCATATAACATATCTGTAATCAAAATGTTGACCCTACCCAATAGCATAAAGTTTACCAAGGCTGTCAAGTCCTGCAGAAGTGTCCCGCCAGAGTGGTTACCGTCACCGTTTAAAAGATCTTTTAGGTGTTGTGGGGTTAAACCATCTAGTCCACCAGCTGAGCCACCTCTGAAGGACATAACAGCCCTATAAACATCTTCCTCAGTTGCTTTAAGAGCTACCTCATTGCCATTGGGTGGGTCAGGTAAGTTTGGGTCCGCCGCTGAAGGTGGGTGCTTTTCCTGAAGAGCGGCGAGGGTGTCTGGGTTATTAGGTGCGACTGCGTCGTCCGAGAACAGCATTCTGGCGGCTCCTTTGACATCACCTTCACTAATTTTAGACTCTACGATTTGTGAAAATTTTTTATTTTTGGATTTAGAAGTTGAATTAGGCCTAAACGTCTCCAATGGGGGATTGATACAATTTTGTTTAATTTTAGAAGTTAAATTTTGGCTATCACATTTATTTTCCTGACTTACATGTAGAGTTCTAAAAGCAAATGTCAACAAGTGCTCCCAAGCCTGCGTGGTATTGTCCTGTACTGTTTTGCGGATAATTTGTGACAGTGTTTGGGACACTGTTCTTCGGGCACCTTTAGGGATGCGTTTTATAACTGGCCTGGTACTTTTTAAATGTGATAAAATTTCATGAAAGGAATGAATGCTAGGGTGATTGGATAATGTGGGCTGGTTGGTTTGGTTTGATGGTGTAGGACAAAGAGGGTCACCAACTAGTACATTCTTATGAGCTCTCGCAATGTGAATTTTTAGACCTCTTTGTCCTTTGAACGACCGGGGCTGGGAGTACTGAGAACACTGAATGAAGCCCTCGGACGACAAAGTTTGAATTGGGACTACATCATCTGGCGATACCCTGTCGCATAACGACATAACAATAAATATTACTTACATTTAGGAAAAACATAAAACACAAAAACACTTAATACAATATATACAAAACACATCTTGACATAATATATAAAACTGACCACAGAGTACTTTTGTAACTGACTTATCCTTCACTAGGCCGCATGCGTACAAGCTCCGAGGGGCGCAGGCCGAGGCGACGATGATTTTTCTTTTTATTAGCTTTATGGTCTGTTTATTTATGCTGGGATAAGTGTAGAGATGATTTCGAACGGCTATCAGATCTTTGTGGATTGGAGGAAATACGGAAAATACAATGAAGTTCTGCTGTGAAATGTCAACTGTGGAAAATTGATTTTAGTGGACTTTATAATATGAAATTATTGGTGCACTTTGGTATTTTAATGTTCATGCTTATCAGTATAGCCCTTACTTCGATTTATTACAAAAATTTTTCTTAGGGCTTTTATGTTTCTATATTAATTAATTTCTTTAAAACTGGATATGATCAATGACAAGTCAAAGTCCAATACACATATGTGGCACTTGATACATATCCCTATATATATATATATATGTAACATTCTTTCTCTGGAAGTTCGGTAGCCCATTAAGAGTAGGTATGCATTGCTAGCGCTTTCACAAGTTAAACAACCTGGAGCGTCGTCCGAAACAAACGATGTATGGGTAATAATATAATTATTTAATGCAATTTTTATTTACACTTTGGATCGTACAATAATTGAAATGAAAGTTATACTAATATCGAACAAAAATGGCGTGATACGATGTGAATTCGAAGCTGTAGTAGTGAAACGCTCGTGCATTATTATTTTCTTAAAAATATCTGGATTAATAAATCGGACGAAAAAGTGAATCCGAAACGAAATCCCGAAAAAAGTATTTTCCATGTTGTGATTTATATGACAGACCATGATACAAGTACATAAAATTAATCTATAGATTAATTTTATGTACTTTTTGTACTTGTATCAATGGTTACTTTGACACTGGTTGTTTAAATGTTGTCAATAATACTCGTAACTGTTTCAGAAACGTTTATAGAGGGTTTTTTAGCATGGGTGTAGGTAGATGAATGCCTTTATGAAGCTTTAAACATTTAATACCAGCTCTGGCCATTTACACAAAAAACAAACAATTGATAAAATTTCACAAGGACAATAAAATACTTTTTGATTTCCATACAAATGAACTGCCTCTGTGGTCCAGGCCTTGTGATCTGGAGGTCGTGGGTTCAAATCCTACTAGGAAAAATAATTTGTAAAAAGTTGTTTCCAGTCTGGTTTGAATATTGTAGGCTTGAATCACCTGGTTAACCTAAAATAAAGATGATTCCTTGCTTTGCAAGATACGTTCTCGAACGTCATGTAGCGTTTGCTCAAACCTCTCTTAAGATTGGCTCTCGTCTACCCTTTGGGTAGCAGAGGTCAGATGGTAGCGTCACTCTGTATAAAAAAGTGACCTTGTCAAATCACCTTGGTTAGGAGGACCCTATGCTCTGCAGCGTTACCGCAGAGAATGCAACCGAAAATATGCTCGAATGACGATGATTATGTCAATACGAATGAAAATGTAGAATTACTCCGGACTTCTCGTGTTTATTGAAGTGTAAATTAACTGGGAAATTCATAACATTTTCAGCTTAAATTTACACCAGCAAAAACTCTGATTCATTAGCGCCAACATACAGGCAAAAATATCCAAATAATCCGTTGTAAAAAATATTTTATTTTATTATTGTTTCCGCTGAAACAGCAAATTGTTCAGTATTCAGATTTGCAGAAATAAAATTTAAATTAATGAAATATTTCGATTTTTTACTTTTGATTGTATTTGTTTTGGTTTGTTTTAACAATGCAATGAACTGGTTTTTGTTTTGTTGTAGCACAATACAAACATTATTTAACAGGCAACAATCGGGATTTCTCGATGCATCATTGACTGATAAGTAAATAAAATATTTATATAAATATATATACGGACAAATCACACAGATTGAGCTAGCCCTAAAGTCAGCTTAAGCTTGTGTTATGTCTTATGAAATACTAACGATGCTATATTTTATAAAAAATACTTATATATGTCGGAGCGTAATATGCAATGGCTGTATAAAACTAGATTCCTTTACTTTGAATAATTCGATGACGTTTGGCAGTAATTACGTGTCAATGTCATTTTAGAGTTGACGAAAAAAGAATAGAGGACGCGGTATGAGTTCAATGTAAAATTCCCGTTTTATGATTTTACACGCGCAAAGAAAAAGTTGTTTACTACAAAATGCAACGGTTGGATTTGAAATGGCAATATTCGTTAGCAACAAGTTATAAGACCGGTCGACCTAGCGACAGGGACAGTCTTGTTCAGGCGGCCGTATTGTGCACAACTCGTTTGTGTAGTTTGCTGTGGCTTGGCCATGACTCATTTAATTGTGATTATTGTAATAGATGTGGATTGGTGAACCGATTTATTACAATGACAGTTTGTTTAAGCAAGACGGAAAGCCCAGGTGTATACACAGTATTCAATTCTGTGGGGCCAGGGAATCCAGACATGGTGGTTGCGATTCATGATTCAGTGCGGAGGCGGGGCACTGGAATTCCGTCACATTTTTATAAGGCTCACGTAAGATCTCTCATGTGGCGGCATCGGTAAGGTGACGTGACTGAAAGTAAGTTTTCATCCTGACATCAGTTTGTTCTCGTACTGTAAGTAACTAAGTGGGTAGTTTACGTCACTTGAGATATCAGATGCCGATCACGCCACGCTCTGCCCCCTTTTATTCATCCGTCTGCGACATATAGATGAATCAAGAGACCACAGACAATGAAATGTTTGATAGCACAACGGTGAACACGCTTTTTATACGTAAATAACCTGCCAAGTGCAGGTCAGACTTGCACACGAAGGGTTCCGTACCACTGTCTATAAAAATCAAGTTTGTTGTATTAAAGACCCTCTCAAATATTTATTCTGTTTTTATTTGTTGTTATAGCGGCAACAGAAATACATCATTAGTGAAAATTTCTACTATCTAGCTATCACGGTTTTTGAGATACAGCCTGGTAACAGACAGACAGACAGACGAACAGCAGAATCTTTGTAATAGGGTCCCATTTTTACCCTTTGAGTACGAAACACAAAAAATGGCGCGGGCTGACTGGCTTATGCGTTGATCCTAAATCTCCTCTTTAAGACGGAATTTCAAATACAATTGATTAATTTACTAGATAAGGACAAATTACTCCAACTGAGCCGGCCCCAAAATAAGTTTCAAACTTCTGATTACGGATATTAAATCAACGATACTAATAACAGATACACGTAAATCCTTTCGTCCCGGCTATCATCATTGTATGGCAGTTTTTAGGCTATTTCAGAAGCCTTTAGGCAGTCTAAAAAATGTGACAGCAGTGTTGGCCATTTAGATACATGAAAAACAAACTATAATTAAGAGGCTTTTCACATTTGGTTGGCTGTCTCGCACGCACAATATTTTTTTTAAAGATTATTAAAAAATGTGACTCATTTCAAGAAAAGTGTTTCATAAACTTTCAATATAATTATATGTTAGATATTGTAGACATGTTTTTATTGTTTATGTGTGTGTAGTGTAAAAACGTCAACAAAAATTTAAAATTTTGATGACTTAATTTTCGATGTAGTCAATGTCTACACAATATACAAACATGGCTAAAATATCCACAATATAATTATATTGAAAGTTTATGAAACACTTTTCTTCAAATGAGTCACATTTATAAGTTATCTTTAAAAATATTTTTGATTGTGCGAGCGAGACAGCCAACCAAATGTGAAAAGCCTCTTAAAACAAGCTCTGAGTTTTTACTGGCGGAAAATCAACCACCGATGCGGGAGTGGCATTCATCACTCATATTTACGACGCATGGGAGAGCAAAAATGATGGGATTGGATCCTTTTGCGATCTCTCTAAAGCATTTGATTGCGTAGATCATCCGACACTTTTGCTTAAATTTAGTCAATATGGTTTTGATGAAAATTCAATTAAATTAATAGAATCTTATTTAACAGATAGGCTTCAGACTGTTGATTTAAACGGCATAAAATCGCACGGATCTAATGGTAAAATCGGCGTACCACAAGGTTCTATTCTAGGACCTTTCCTTTTCTTAGTTTATGTAAATTACTTGCCTTACATGGTTGAGAAACAGGCAGGCATAGTGCTGTTTGCTGATGACACCTTGCTAATATTCAAAATTGACCGTCATAGCACAGATGCTAGCGCGGTGAACAGCACCTTGTCTTCCATTTCTGATTGGTTTACTGCCAATAACCTCATGTTAAATGCGAAAAAGACCCAATGCATTCGATTTTCTCTTCCCAATGTGAGGCAAGCTTGCGTCGACATACTGATAGATGGCGAAAAACTCGATCTTGTTGAAAATACTACCTTCTTAGGAATTACGATCGGCTCGAAACTACAGTGGGGCGCTCATATATCAAAACTTTCAAATAAGCTTAGCTCTGCGGCTTATGCTGTTAGGAGAATGAGACAATTGACAGATGTAGCAACTGCTAGACTAGTGTACTTTAGTTACTTTCATAGTTTAATGTCATACGGCATACTGCTATGGGGGAGTGCAGCCGATATTCAGACTATTTTCATTTTACAAAAAAGGGCAATTCGAGCTATCTACGGCTTAGGATCTAGAGACTCACTCAGAGAATTATTCAAGGAAATAGGTATACTAACCTTACCATCACAGTATATATTTGAAAACATACTGTATGTAAGGAAAAATATTTCCTCATACAATAAAGTAAGCGATTTTACCGTCAGAAACTTACGCAATAAGAGTGACTTAGTTGCCCCGTATTATTATAAATCAACATAAGATACCCCCAAATAGATGCCATACAGAGAAAAGACGTAAAGATCTGGTTTATGATATTCCCCTAGGTAAAAAAAAAATTATAAAAAATTCTTCTATTTGCGCGGTGCCTATATCTATAACAAAATAAGTAAAGAAATAAACATAGCTGATAAAACCTTGTTCACCTTAAAGAAACTAATAGACAAATATCTTAAGACGTTAACTTACGATGACGCCGAAAACCTGCTCATTATTCCTGATTAGTTCGTCACTGACGTTGATTTTGAAATTGAACTTACAATAGTCCATGCTTTTCTTATTTGCGGAAAATGTTGCGGCTTATATATAATCTGTCAGACACACACGTACTCGTGCGCGTCCGCGTGCGCGTACACGTATACATACACACATACATACATACATACATACATACATACATACTTACGTACATACTTACATACTTACATACTTACATACATACATACATACATACATACAACTTACATACTTACATACATACATACATACATACATACATACTTACATACATTTTATTATACTTACACGTAAACATACATGCATACATACATAATTATAGTGTTTTAATAACTTACATATATAAAAATAAATAAATATAATTTCGTAAGTTATGGTAAATTACGGCAATAAAAAGAAAACAATCTTATTTAATAAGAACTAGCTCATAATAACAAAATTATAATGTTAAGGATCATCATCACTTTCTATCATCTGTTACGTTTGCATATACTACAAGTTGTTTACGTCGGACGAGGAATGCTGCCCTGCCGTCATACAGTGTAAACTAGTACGGAGGGTAGAAACAATTGTTTTGACCAATTCTAACTCGTGGATATGAGTACTAACAGTGAAGAGTTTTATTTTATTTTATATAATCGCTTTAATTCCAAGTAGGTAAATTGAACTATCTCTTTTGCAAAAAAAAACATAAGTTTAATCATTTGTTAATTGAGTAGATCAGTGTTTCGATTTTAGTCATGGATGACACTCTGACCTTAGACATAATGTAAATGCGTAAGTTAAAACTTTTATACTTACTTTTATACGTAGTAGGAAGAACGTATTTACTCTCTTTTTGTATACTTAGTCATTGCTAGACTGTTATCTTATCTTAGTGACTTTGCATAATTACGCAATACCACACAGCAATGCCTACCCTCTATGTAAGTGTAGTAAATAAACTAAATAGGGAAAAGATTTTCAACTGATTCTAGTTTTAAAAATTGTTAAAACCTACAGTGATTTTGTATTCATGTTTGTATTCATGTTTTGAGGAATAAATCATTATTATCATTATTATGTTGGTACGCTTTTCAGCCACGGGTCCATGGGGACCCGGTCCTTTGAGGCGTTCATGGGGCCAAAGCCAACATGAAGAGGCCTTTTAGTACCTTTTTATCTAAAAAGTGAGATGGCTGCATCTATGGAGGTCTATCCCTTAATGTACCATTGAGATGCATTAACGGACAGTCCTTCACAGCTGCCGAACTATTGCCAGGGAGGGATTTACTTGGTTTGGGCTTTATGGATGGGATGTTAATTGACCGGTTAACTGGGTTATGGAGTGAGATACGGACATCTACCTAAAAATCTCTCACAACAATTTTAGCCTGGTAGATGGTGACTTGCTGCTCGTTGGCTACACTGCCTGTGGGCACCCTAACTAGCCACGAAAATGCGACCAGGGCGCAACACAATGTGAGCAGCTAAGGGTGTCGAGAGGTGCGGCTCCGGTTTCACCATCACGGGGCTTACCCCCGAGAGCGGGTTTCCCCGTTATTACGCCATTACGTGCAATACACTTCCACCCTGGAGCGTATGTTGTGCTCTTGCGACTCCACTCTGGCCGGCCAGTTAAGGCAAGACAGAGGCGGGGGGTGTGTAACTGTATGTATGTGTGTGTGTAAGCGCATGTGTGTATGGTCCCCCTGGAGGTAGGGTACGTGGTGTCGCCACTCACCATCAGCTCGCCACAAGCTGCCCTGCGTTGACTGACTGCACTGGGAATCCAGCGGGCGATGGGGTCGTCACGTCCCGACGCCTTTTCATTATTATTATTATTATAGGCTCAAAACAGTTAGTAAAACGTTTATGGGGAACGGTATACTTTTTTATAATAAACTGCCACAATCGGTCCTTGATATGCCTGACAAAAAGTTTAAAGCTTATGTAAAGAAGGTACTCTGTGAGAAGGCTTATTATAGGACCGATGACTATCTTAAAGACAACAAAGTCTGGCTTGAGCTTGGCGCGGGTCCCTCTTAAAGGTTTGTATACTCAGAAATGGTCATAATCTGGTACATTAAGTACATACTGAATTTACAACTTGATTTGACATTATTTCAAATTTCGACATTAAGAAAATTAATTTAAATTATGACAACAAACAATGTATACTCTGTCCACATATCAACTATAAATAATAATTTCATTGTGAGTTGACGTTCTTGGAGAAAATGCTGCAGTGCAGTGTGTTACCGCTTCTTCTGCACTAGCGCTTTGGAGGCGGCAGTAAACTTAGCTCTAAGTAACTTTTTGACGTCAACAATTATTGTGCAATAAAACAAAGTGACGATTATTAAGAGATATTATAAATATCCTATGATAATAAAGATATATTTGAATTGAATTTGAATTGAATTGAATTGAATTGTACCTTTCCTTCGTACCATGTACGATACGGCTATATCTACAAGTAATATATTGAATACTTCTACTATCGCATACAATGGCCCCCGAACTGTCATTTGAGTTGACCCAAAAGTTACAGAGATGCCTTCAGAGATATCCCAGAGATAGTAATATCAAATCTACTGTTTGATAAACATCATCATTTATGTATTTATGTTGTTTATCAGGAATTTACAACCATACTTACATATTACTGAGTGTAGCACTCAGTAATAAAAATAGCCTTTATCAGATTGTCCTGGGTCTTGGATATTTACCTATATATGTATTTGTTATAAAATATAGTATCGTTGAGTTAGTTATCCCATAACACAAGTCTCGAACTTACTTTGGGGCTAGCTCAATTAGTGTTAGTTGTCCGTATATATTTATTATTAATATTATTTATCTGTTAAATATAAAAAAACATAGGTACCCCGACACACACAAAACTCAGGCCGCGCCCTCTCGATAGCAATATCAAACTAAGATAAGCGTAATATTATGCTACGAGGCTACTGTAATTCCCACATCATAAAATTGGACCCCAGGCTATAAAAGTGATCATTTATTTTTACGGCATCGATCCCAGCCTTAATAATTGTGTCGCCATAATTTTCTAGCATTCTGATACAGTTCGCCTTGTCGTATCGTCTATACTAATAAATAAGATTAACTTAGGAAGCAATTGGAACCTTATTACCATAACGTTAAGAAACATGAATTGTCTAAAATTATATTTATTGCGGGTAAGTGTAACGAGTGCAGTGAACCTATGTTTCTATTTACAGTAACAGAGAATTTATTCTAAGTTGTGATTATTTTGCCGATTTTATGGTCGCAATAAAATTTACGAGTTGTCGGTAATGCAATCACTTTTAAATAGCCATAAATTTTTCATTACTTAGAAATAGTTCATATTTAATTTATTTTAAAAAGCTATTAAGAATGTGCCTTAAAAATATTCTTATGTTTTTTTTACAGTTCTAGATAGTCAATCGATAGTCGTTGAACAATTATTTTTATCAATTTATGCTACTGTTTCTCTTATGCTACGACAAAAATTAGTCCTTTCTTAAATCAAAAATAAATTATTTGGTACTGTTGAGAAAATTAAATGTCTCAAATAATGTCACTTTCATTGTTCATATCTATTTTAACGTGATTTTAGATTTATTATAGCAGAAAAGCTGATATCAAGAGCGCATCAAATTGTATGAAGTCCAGGCTAATGACGTCATAATTTCTTGGAGTCAAATACAATGCTACACCAATAAGTTGAACAAAAATGGCGGACTTCAAAGCATTTTTGTACAAATTCCCGACACGTAAATTGAACCAAAATGGCGATTAAGAGCGCGCATAAAGCTAAGAAAATATCAGAATCAGAGAAAGTGTGCGCCTATTGTTTTAAGGGGATAAATGTATTTTTCAGGGTTCAGTGCTGCTCCCATTTGAAATAAATTATTTGAAAGGAAATGGAGATATCATTCAATATTTTGTCTAGATAACCCTTTCAAACTATTTTATTACTTATAAAAACAAAATGGCGACTCAAATATTTATTTTATTTGGTTTTAGTATTTGTTGTTTGTGAAAATTTCAACTGTCTAGCTGTCACGGTTCATGAGATACATGGGATGCCTGATGATAGACAGACAGACAGACGGAAAGACGGACAGCAAAGTCGTAGTAATAGGGTCCCGTTTTTACCCTTTGGGCACGGTACCCAAAAGAATAAATTAAGATAAGCACTTGTACCCAGAGCCGTAAAATAATTATAAAAAACGGCAGTCGACCTTTTTGATCACGTGACATACAGATAATACAAGTACGATTTTGTTTTTGTTCATGGAATAAAAAATAAATCGTAAGTTTTTGTAAAAAATTAAGACTGTTTTTGCGTTCCTAAAGTAAAGACCATTTTAATAACATTATTTATCAATTTAATTTTGACCGACGAGAATGGCCTAGCAACATTATTTCTGTTGTATGTACTGTTAGGCTCAAAGACCGAAAACGTTCAATGAGTGAAAAAATAGGCCACAACGCGTTGTGGCTAATGTCAAACGGCCACGACCACGACGATGCATTGTGGCAATCACGGAACGACCACAATGCATTGTGGTATTGATAAGGGCCACGTCGCGAATTGGAAATATAGGGAAGAAGGAAAACTGACCTGGGTGCGTGGTAACATAGATAGGTGACCACACTTTCACAGCTTTAGCAACCCACCATGAATCAAAAAGTTGCCAGTAAACGTCATTTAAATCATTACACTCCTTCAGCGGTTGGGTAAAAATAAGCAATAAATAAAAAATCGCAATGTATGTCATTACTATCTCTATGGGTTATTATTCTAAGATTATTACTGTAGTGAACTGCTGACTTATGACAAGACCCTGTTATTATTTGTCAGTTTATCAAAGAAATGGCCGTTGCCCGTTTATGACTGCTTGTCATTGCATGTTCGTTCTTATATGATCGCACATACACAGTATAGCCTATATATTTATATCTAATTATTATTAATTAGATAAAAATTGGGTAAGTGCGAGTCGGATTGATATATCTGTCTGTGTGGTAAGTAAAACGAAGGTAAGTAAATAATATAACTATTTATATTTGTGTGTTTTGTTTTTGGTGAGTGTAAGTGGTCAAAACTGAGTGTCAGAATTTTTGTGCTACCTAAAGGCATCTGACTTAGCTTGATGACTGCCATACAATAATATCAGCCAGGACTAAGGCTTATACGGGGTTTCTAAAGTACAAAATAGACCAAGAAATTTTTATGCCACTTTTGGGTACCCATGCAAATACTCGTATATGTATAAGTATCCATATATTTCTATAATATAATATGTATGCGCAAATCAAATGAACAATTAAAAAAATGTATTTACTTTAAATGATACAAAGACAAAAAGAAGCTAAAGCAGCTCTGAATTACAAAAGAATTATAAATTATAAATAAAAAGATTACACGGTCTTCCTTCATCTCCTTGAGTTGAAACACGTGAGAAGTCAAAAGCATCGATTTGTTTTGCTTATACTACATCGATGACGATACTTATGCATGATAATCGATGTAACACAAATATAAGAAAAGTATAATAACTAAACAGAAGAGATACATGCCTTCGACAATTAGCCATGAGTTTAATTTTTATCTTCTTATTCTTATATACGTGTTCTCTTTTGGAGTGTTTCCTGTGATTGTTTTTGTTGCCATAATTTCGATGTCGTATTTTCTTGGACTGGAGCGCAGAAGCACAGTCTTCTTGTCTCAATGGAGCGATCACGACTGATTGATGAAACAAAACATGCCCATTAACTCGGGTCATGTGCGACAAAACCAGAGCATTCTGCGCGGAGTAAGAACGTAGTAAGCGCCCAAAAGAGCCGAATTCGTTTTATTTTAATTACTCGTGAAATATACATTATTTTAGAAAAATGGTAATACGGCTTATCGGCAATATAATTTTATATTATGTATAAAAATATTGACTCTGCGTTCTTACGTTGATACGTTTTGTCAAAAAAGGATTCTAGTTGAAAATTAGACGTAATTTTGCGATTTTTTTCACCACTAAAATATTATGAATTTATGTTTTTAAAAAGACCAGTTTATCTGAAATATAATGTAATATATACATTTAAAAAAACAGGTTATTTGAGGTTTATTCTCGAGTTTAAAAATCCAATATGCGATGGGCAATTCACCTATAGTCCCCCTCTTAACGGCGCAGGTACAAATAATGCGCAGAATTTACGTTTTGGAATTTGTACAAAAATGCTTTGAAGTCCGCCATTTTCGTTCAACTTATTTGAGTCGCACTGTATTTGACTCCAAGAAATAATGACGTCATTAGCCTGGATTTCATACAATTTGATGATATAAATCTTATTGACTCCTTTTAAATTATGTAAAATAACGAATGTGCTTTCTATTTATACTTCTAAAATCGAAAGAAACGAAAATAAAACTAACAAGATCAGAGTTTTTACACAAAAAAAAATGCTAATTTTGTGCGGGTTTCCTTTAATTACATATGTCACGCCCACTGACATAACAAAATCGCAATAAGGAAACATGTCCTCCAAATGTCCACTAATAAGGGTTCTTGGACCGAATATACCTAAGCATACCGTGATTTATTCGTAAGCCTATTTGTGCCAGACTTTTTGTTCTGAATTAATACATAACACAGACGAAGACACGCATAGATTAATATTTTTTTGACTACTCCTCATTAACTTTTAAATAATACAAGAATCCGCGAAGAGCTCTCATCACAAAAAGATGCTTTTTGTGTACGAGTCAGAACAAATAAATGATTAAATAAGTATACGAACTTAGTTATGAATATTTTGGCCCGATTGTCTTTCAAACCTGTAAGTAATCTATATAGAATAGATAACAGTCATCGTTTTGTGACTGTTCTAAAGCACGAGTGTCAAATAGACAAAATCTTTTATTTTGTTTTGAAACGAATCTTTGTTTTTGTTACATTACAATATTTAAAAAATTACCGTTAAGTACATTAAAGAATCCCGAGTGTTAAATAGACAAAATCCCCATTTGTCTTGGAAATAGGTAGATTTTATTTTGTAAGGTACACTTACAGCCCACAAACAATAAAAAACAGAACAATCTATTTGTCAGTATCTCAGTGAAAATGATGCTACGTCTTTACAACAACCCAATCAGTGTTTTATGTAAACTAGAACACTGAAGACATCGGTAACTGGACGCAAACTCTGATCAAACGACCACTGAAATCACAACGGTCTCAATTCCAAATTGACTGACTGACTTATGACAAGACCCTGTTATTATTTGTCAGTTTATCAAAGAAATGGCCGTTGCCCGTTTCTGACTGCTTGTCATTGCATGTTCGTTCTTATATGATCGCACATACACAGTATAGCCTATATATTTTTATCTAATTATTATTGATTAGATAAAAATTGGGTAAGTGCGAGTCGGATTGATATATCTGTCTGTGTGGTAAGTAAAACGAAGGTAAGTAAATAATATAACTATTTATATTTGTGTGTTTTGTTTTTGGTGTGTGTAAGTGGTCAAAACTGAGTGTCAGAATTTTTGTGCTACCTAAAGGCATCTGACTTAGCTTGATGACTGCCATACAATAATATTAGCCGGGACTAAGGCTTATACGGGGTTTCTAAAGTACAAAATAGATCAAGAGAGTGTTAAATAGACAAAATCCCCATTTGTCTTGGAAATAGGTAGATTTTATTTTGTTAGGTACACTTACAGCCCACAAACAATAAAAAACAGAACAATCTATTTGTCAGTATCTCAGTGAAAATGATGCTACGTCTTTACAATAACCCAATCAGTGTTTTATGTAAACTAGAACACTGAAGACATCGGTAACTGGACGCAAACTCTGATCAAACGACCACTGAAATCACAACGGTCTCAATTCCAAATTGCTTTGCTGACATACAGTTTGGCTTTTGAATACGTTTGGGGATGATTTATCTTGGCTTTTGCGATATAAATGAACAAAAGGGCTTTTGAATAAATTAATATTTTCTCCTATTTACAGTGATGACGAATTTTTTTTTGCGCTATATAGTATAAATTTGTCTACGTACTTATTTGTATAAAATAAACCATCGAGATATTATGTACTTAAATAAACATTTTAACAACATTGTTTTGTTTTATTACAAACTCGTTAGTACATATCATATGCCTTCGTAACTCAAAACTCATTAAGTATTCTTTTTATGTAAACTTGAAAACTAAAGCGAACTAAATTATGTGAAAATAATCAACGTTGAAAATGACATTTTATAAATCATATAATGTGAAAAATATTTACTAACCCTCTTATCCATAAAAAATAACAACCGTTTGCTAGACCTATTTTAGTTAAAATATGTTTTGTCCCTTTCCCTCTTTTCATTCTTTGATATAGAAAGAACGAGACAATACATATTCTAACTAAAGTAGGTTTAGCAAACGTTTATATTTTTTTATGAATAAGGGGGTAAGACTTTCACTTTAAAGTTATTAAAAATTTAAATTAAAAAAGAAATTGTCTAGTTTTAGTTTATTTTTTTATTTTACTTCTTGTCAAAAATAATTTTTAAAGTTATACATAATCACTTGCTTTTCAGTCGTTCTGGTTTGCTTTTAATGATTCAGCTTTGAAGAATTATTTCCAAAACTTTATTAATATAACTATCTGATAAACCTTTACAAAATACTTTGTTTTATAAAAATTGTGAAAGCTAAAACCAGACCAGATTCATTTATATGTCAGCAAAGAAGGTTTGATTACTGGGGGCCCAGAGCACTAGAAACACAATGGTTACGACTTGGTTTACAGTCGCGTTGGTTCTATTTTGAGGATTCAGCTTTTAAAAATTATTTCTTATGCCTAATAAAGCATACAATCTGAAAAATATTCACAAAATAATTTGTTTACAAAAGAGTGAAAGCTAAAACCGAACAAGATTCATTTATATGTCAGCAAGAAGGTTTGATTACTAAAGCACAGAGCACTAAAAACACAATGGTTACGACTTGGTTACAGTCGCGTTGGTTCTTTTTTTCGGATCCAGCCTTCAAAAAATATTTCTAATACTCAATAAAGCACACAAACTGAAAAATAATCAAAAAAATACTTTGTTTATAAAAAAAGTGAAAGCTAAAACCGGAAAGGATTCATTTATATGTCAGCAAGAAGGTTTGATCACTGGAGCACAGAGCACTAAAAACACAATGGTTACGACTTGGTTTACAGTCGCGCTGGTTCGCTTTTAATGATCCTCCTTCGCTGCTTAACCGTTAATTAAGGTTATTAATCCAACGGCACGACTACCTTGTTTCCCTTAATTGGTCGCAATTTTATTTCAGTCGTCGGAAGCCAAGCTTCAGCTTTCATAATTAAATTTATATATTAAAAGTATCCTACACTCGTAATTAGAGAAAATTCTTCGAGTTACAACCTCCTGAATACTTTTACCTTCCGGGCGTTTTAGTATTTTTTTATGCTTTCTTATTTTTTATACTTTACGTTTGATGTTTGTCGAGGAGATTTTGAGATTTCATTTTAACATTCTGCAAGGAAATTTTACTATTTATATTTTTGGCTAGCTTTCTCCTGTGCCTAAGTTAGTACACTTGCAATTGATTTTCAAATAAATGATAACGCGACCTACTTTTGTCTTAAGTTCCTTCCAAATTCAAATGTGTAGTGTATCTTTGTTTTAATGAAATCCCTTCCTTTATATTCAACTTGTTTGAGGTGTATAGTTCTCGTAAGTCTGCATTTTGTAATAAGACGAAAGTTTTTGCTAACGATGATGAAACCCATTGCGCAAATCAATAAGATCTTGTTTAAAGTATTGCATACCAAGTGGTCGGGGAGGGGGATAATGGAATTATTTTTCCCAGCATCCGCTGAGCCAGCAGGGGTTGTTATTCCATTATAAGGGAGCGAAAATACAAACCGTGTTTACCTGTATCGCCGCGGGCCATTCCATGATCTTACTTGGTAATTACGTACAGACGTGTACGATTTTTTTTTAAAGAATTTGAATTATTTGTTTCAGATGCGTTTTCTGTTATGTGCTTTTAGATTGTTTGCATTTGAAATTATTTTCTTTAAAGTAATTTGATTTAAAAGTAGGTTTCTAAGTGTGTGAGTTTGGTTCATTGTTTACAAACATAAATATTATATATAACTAGGGCAAGTTTGTTTTTGTTAAGTCTCCTAAAACCAACAAAATGGCATGATATAACTACTCTGTACCTATCGTTCCCTTTACTTCACTGTGGCTTATCATATTCATTTAACCACGCTGACCGTAATTCGGTGCTTTTATCTACCCACTGTGTCCGGGTGTATGCATGTGCGTTACATTGTGCATGGTTTTTCTAAGAACATCTGTAACGACAGAATCATAAATAGTAAATACGTATATTACACGCAAAGCAATGACTTTAATTTTATAAGCATGAAAGTAGGATGTATACTTTTCCAATCAGATTCCTATCGCGTTCCAAACGGGTTTACAAGCCGGGATTGTATCTTTTTTGTCATTTATTCGCAATAATCCGACGTCGGTGTCCAGCGCGTGATCTCATTGACGCTAAGCTGCGGGTTTCCATTATTCATTGTGTCCAGTCGACAGCAGCTGGTGGAACGTCATACATATGAGAAATAGCAGAAAATTTTCAAGCAATCAAGCTTAATTAGGACTTTTGTTTATTTGTGTTTCGTGTGTGTAAGTGGCCAAACCTGGTGTCAGATTTTCAGGCTGCCTTGAGGCATCTGACATAGCTTGACGTCTGACATATTGCTTAGCTTATATTTATGACGCATGCTAATTAAATGTAAGTGGAAACATAAAATCAATAAGTTCTGAGAATTGCTCGGCCCTATTTAAAAATATAAATGTTTATTCAGTAATTAGACCTTTACAGGCACTTTTACAAGTCAATAAGTATAATTTACGTTACATGTAAAGTATATTAAAATTTAATTAATTTTTAAAGAAAAGCTACCGATACAAGCGCTTCGTAACGACCACTGCTGAGAAGAAACGCCGAGAATTTTCACAGTATTGGTCGCCTACTCGCCAGAAGGGCTTTGTCATATTATTATTATTGTCTTTTAATTATTTAATACTTATAATATAATACACTGTTGACACATTATAACATGTAATAACAAAAAAAATATTAAGTAGTCAAAATTTAAAGCTAGTAATCACCAACAGACAATGATGACAGCCGGGACCAACAGCTTATGCGTGCCTTCCGAAGCACGGAAAAGCTTGAGAAATTGTTATGCCACTTGTCGTCACCCATCCAGGTGCGGACCATGCCCGGTGTCCATTTACTTGCGAAAGCGTTAGTAATGCGCACTCCCGCCGGGCCACCGAGCTCCTAAATGTGGACTAAAACAATATTAAATAGATAATTAAAAAGTATTGTATACATATTTTTTCTCTTCTCTTATTGCCAAATAATGACGAAGATACGAATAGAGCGCATTTAAATTTTACGTGACGTCACGATCGACTACGATTTTTAACCCGCGAGAAAAAGAGGAGTGTTATAACTTTATCGTTAATGTCTGTCTGTCTGTGCGTCTGTCTGTGGCATCGTACCGGTCGAACGGATAGACCGATTGCAATGTGTTTTTTTTTTAGATGAAAGCAATTTCCTTTACGGTAGTTCTTAGCTAAGTTTGATGAAAATCGGTTAAGCTGTTTAAAAGTTATTAGGGGTTAACTCTTGAAATTCGGGGTTTTCCTAATTTTCCTGGCGAATAATAGACGGCGCTATGGATCGTTCCGCTATTTATCACTAGACGTCGTCTTAATGTTTACATGTAAAACTAAAACGCGGTATAAAGTTTTTTCTTAAATAATGATGATAAATTTACTATATCGCTTTGAAAATCATTCCGCGTATTGTAGGTTAATAAGTTGTAGAAGGTGTACGCTTGAAAGTCGGGAATTTTTTAGTTTACCTGACAAATAAACTTGTAAGTAGAGGTGACTGACGGACTAAATAAAATAATTTATAATTTACCCAGACCTCATCCCTTTTACAGACGTTTTTAACCTTGCCAAACTCCTTATAATATAAATTTACATAAAAAAAAACAAAGCAGAGAACTGCTCTGATCTTAGTCTAGAAAATAAAATTATATATGTTGAAAAAATAAAATAAAAATTTGTTCACAATTATGGATTAATTGAATTTCCTTTTAAAGATTGATACTTACTTTACCAAGTTCATGATCTTATTCGTAAAATATAAGTAAATATGTATACTAATAAAAGTAAATAAAATAGTAAAAATAATTAACCAATTTATCTTCACTTCAACCACGTGAAAGTTATATTTCCAATCGTATACCGCAAAAACGAATTTAATTACTGGACGAAAATTAAATGTTAGTGGAAACATAAAATCAATAAGTTCTGAGAATTCCACGGCCCCATTTAAAGCTAGTAATTACCAACAGAAAATGAATTGTCTAGAATTGACCTAATGTTAGGTACTTAAGGCGTAGGTGATTCTCTTGAACGAGATGTTTTGGAATGCGACCTACTTAAATAAAATATATTTTTTAAATAACTCATACTGTCTCTCAGCTGGGCAAAAGTCTCCCCCATCTATCTCCAAATAACTCGATTGTGTGCCAAACTTTCATTAAAATATAAAAGAACAATTTTTTTCTTTTAATAAAAATAGACAGTGTCTACGCCAAATGTTTTCATTATTTATTCATTAGTTTAATTTAAACATCCACTCATTTCATACACTCATTTGTACTCATACGCATATAACACGCACACTCTTTTTACCAATTACGAACCTACGAATCCCCCCCGCCCCTTCCTTCCGCACCTGTTGAAAAAAGATGGCCGCGTAATGTGATCTCCGTACGGACGCGCTGTGTAAATAAAATTATATAAACTTTAAAGACGCTAAAATAAGAGAAGAAAGTGGCAATTTTAGTGAGTGCTTGTGACCAACCCCCTTTAAAATTGTGTACGAGGCACGGGAGTAGAACCAGCGCATGGAAGTCGTCTGAAGCAACGTGTGAACAGGTAGACTCCTTTATTTCCCGGCCCGTCCAACTGTTCCCTCTCGCCGGATTCCTCATCCATCGCCCTACAATATACACGCAAACGCATATATCGCAATATCTATTTAATTTATTATATTTCACGCTATAAACCCGCCATACACGCTAGGTACAACTACCTCACGACACCGCTTTCTTTCTCACTAAAACTCGAACACGCATATATTTCTGCTACATCTGATACTTTAATTAGCATACGCATTCATCATTGTACACATATTATATATAACATTCAGGCGCAAACAAGTACTTTTCGAAATAACATCATTTTCAAGCCGTACCTCGGCGCCCGCCACCCGCGCCCGCGAGCGTCCTACGAGTTCCATAGTGTTCTCGAATATTCTACGCAGTTACGTAATCACCACGTTTCATTTAATTTCATTTTCATAAAGTTTGCTATTTCTCTCTATCTATTTTCACTTCAAAATGCCTAAAAATAAGGATGGGTATGAAGATTCCCCCGAAGTCGTTCGTTTAAGAGCTAAAATGGAAAATCTTTTTGCTATAATTCAGAGTACCTATTCGCTTAGTAAACAAATTTCCGATGAAATAAATAAGACTCAGTTTTTGATTAGAGTGCAGTCGCTTGAAAAAATTAGAACTGATTTTATACAAACATTAGATGATTTGGTGGCGGCTCAATTGGCTTACGACCCGCAATCTAAACCGGATTACTCCTGTATGAAATCATTCGACGAACTTTATTGCCATATTAAAGTTTGTGAAAATAAACTCAGTGAAAATATTCCTAAGTGCGATCAAAAGTATGAGTTATTAAATCGGAAACTTCCTCCCCTCAATTTACTGTCATTTGATGGTACTCCCAGTAAATTCTCGCTTTTTTACGAAAATTTCAAAAGTCTTATCCATGAAAACGCCCGCTTATCCGACGCAGAAAAGGTTCAGTACCTAGTAGGCAGATTGACAGGAAAGGCTTTGACGGTGTGCTCAGGGATACCGCCTACTGCAAATAATTATGCTATTATTTGGAACGCGCTTCTAGAAAAATACCAAGATGTTAGGGTTCAAGCTTCCTTATACATCGATCAGATCATTCATTTTAAACCCAATCAATCTTTAGACGCCTTTTTGGATCAATTTTGCGCCGCAGAATCAGCATTACGTAGATTAAAAATTGAAAATCTTTCTGATTACTTATTTACTCATATCGCGCTCAACAAACTCGACAAAGAGGTCGTGCAGTTGTTCGAGCAGAAACATTCTACGGTAGAAATACCTACTTTTTCGCAGCTTACTAAGTTCGTAAAGGATCAGAGTAAGATACAAACACTTCGTTCGCCCGCTTATATAAACAAATCGCAACCCTCAAACGCTAATAAAAACACTTATAAAAATAAACAAACACACGCCTTCTTCGCTAATACCGGTCAGCTAGATCGGAACTCGCACGCATCTCGCTCGCCGCCACCTCGGCATACAGCTAACGCTCAGAGTACTCTTTCGCACCGCACCGCACCGCAATCGCACACGCCTCGCTCTCAAAACTCAAAATCGAATTGTTTGTTATGTAATTCTAACCCCTCTCACGCATTGTATAAGTGTCAATATTTTCTCAATGAAATTCCTCAAGTAAGAAATAACTTAGTTTTAAAACATAACTTTTGCTTGAATTGTTTAGGGTTTCATAATGTTAATGCTTGCCGTTCAGAACGCAACTGTAATATTTGTCATCAAAGACATCATTCGTTATTACACATCCCTGAAAACAGCGCTTCGCTAACGCAAGCTAAATCATTTGCTTGCAATTATCCTCCTTCGTTAGACAGCTGCCCGTCTCACTCGCACACCCGTCACTCAGCTGATGCTGGCATGTCTACTCGATCACCAGCCTTGCAGGTTGTGGATACTGCGCCGGCTTCCGCCGCGCATCGAGGTGGCGTGTTGACAAGTACTCATCACGGCGCTGCGTCGACCGAGGGATTTGCGCGCGAGAATTTAAATAACGTTGCGTTATCAGTTATCAGCTATCACTTCGCGTAATAATACTTTGATTAGTACAGTTATTTTACCTACCGCCTCGGTTTATGTTTATGATAAAAATAAACGTCATAATGTTCGCTTATTTGTCGATTCGGGTTCCATGAGTCATTTTATTACAAAATCTTGTTGTGAACGATTAAATTTAAAAATTATTCCCGCTTCTTCTACGATCAAAGGGATCGGTCAAACCGAAAGTAAATCTTACGGATTCGTGACTCTTACGTTCCATTCACGTTTCGATCCTTCATGCTCGTATGATATCGTAGCACGCGTAATCGACTCGATTACCGATCGATTACCTAATGTTGAGTTAGACACCTCGCAGTTAACTCACCTTAATGACTTACCAATAGCGGATTTTAATTACTATATGCCTTGTGAAGTGGATTGCCTGATAGGTAATGAACTTTTCCCATTCCTATTGGGAAATAATAAAGTGACTTCACCGCACTCATCCGTAGTTGCGGTGGAAACTACACTCGGATATTTGGCCATGGGTAAGGCCACAGCTACGCATGTTATACCTTCTCGCAACGCTCATAATAATAATAAAACTTTCTTTTGTTCACTTGATCAAACTCCAACGTTAGAAAAAATTACTCAACGCTTTTGGGAACTCGAAAATGTACCATGTAAAAAGCACATGAGCCCCGATGACGAGGCTTGTGAAGAGATATTCAAGTCAACTTATTCACGAGATGATACCGGTCGCTATACCGTGCAACTCCCATTTAAATATAATCCTTCAGAATTGGGACACTCTTACTCTATTGCTAAACGCCGTCTGATTAACTTAGAGAAAAAATTAGATAATAATCCAGACTTACGCTCTGATTATAATGACACTATACAGAATTACATAGACAAAGGTTATTTAACTAAGGTTGAAAATGCCTCACCTTCTGATTGCTCTTATTACATTCCTCACAGAGCTGTTTATCGCCCCGATAAACAGACTTCTAAAACTCGCATTGTTATTGACGCAAGTAGTAAAACTACAAGTGGCAAGTCACTCAATGACTTACTTTATAAAGGTCTAAATTTACAAACGAATATATTTGATCTTTTAATTAATTTACGTATGTTCTCCGTAGCCATGACCGCGGACATTGAAAAAATGTACTTTCAAGTGAAACTCATACCCAAGCATCACGCTTTTCAACGCATTTTATATCGATTCGATTCTCAATCGGATATAGATACATTTCAGTTCAACCGCATCTCTTTTGGTGTATCAAGCTCGCCGTACCTTGCTATGAGAGTTGTCCGCCAGCTGGCAGAGGACAACCGTGATCGTTTTCCGCTCGCTGTCGCTGAAGTCGATTCACACATAAACATGGATGATTATGTATCATCTGTGGACGGTGTAAAACAAGCAGAGAGAACCCAGCGTGAGTTGGTTCAAATGTTCGCCTCTGGTGGCTTCAATCTCACTAAGTGGGTTTCTAACAGTTCTGAACTCATGGACAAAATCCAAGATTTTCATAAAGGTGAAGAAGTGATTAAGTTTGAAATCGATGGTTCGACTTCTCACAAAGTAGTAGGAATGCAGTGGCAACCTACTACGGATAATTTTCAATTCGCAATTAACGCTGAAATATCGCAATGCACCAAGCGCTCTATACTTTCTATTACTGCGCGTCTATTTGACCCATTAGGTCTTATAGGCCCAGCAGTTGCATTTATGAAGCTTTTAGTACAGGAATGCTGGATGGCGGACCTTGACTGGGACGATCCAGTGACTCCCGCTATTTTGGATAAATGGACGCGTTTCCATAATGAGCTTTCTTACTTTGAAAAAATAAAAATTCCGCGACATGTTGGTTTGAATGCACCCCATGTCATCCTTATAGGTTTCGCAGACGCAAGTGAAAAATGTTACGGTGCTGCTGTGTACCTACGTGTGAGTGATGATTCACAGTCACCTGAATCAGTCCAGTTGCTCGCCTCGCGATCGCGCGTCGCTTCTTTATCCAGAATGGCGCTGGCTCGACTAGAGCTCTGTTCAGCGCTCCTTCTCGCAAACCTTATAGACGTCGTTCGAGACATTCTTTTTAAAAGATGTCAAATCAATGATATTTACGCCTTTTCAGATTCCACCGTAACACTTACGTGGATTCATTCTCCCTCATATAAATTTCACACTTTCGTCGCAAATAGAATTAGTGAGATTAATTCTAAACTTCCCGCTAAACATTGGTTTCACGTCAAGGGAACGGAAAACCCTGCAGATATAATATCTCGCCCAGTAACGCCTAAAGTTCTAGTAAATAATAATTTTTGGTTTCACGGCCCCTCCTGGGCTCAACAAAGTTTTTCTGGTTGGCCTGTTAAGCCCTTTACAGTCAATCTTAGTACGTGTTCTGATAATTTAGAATCAAAAACTATAAGTTTAATGGTTCAGAATCCTGAAACTGTTCAAGTTTTGCATCCTTTTGAAATCTTAGCTGAACGGATTTCAGATTGGTCAAAATTATTACGCACTTTAGTTCATATATTACGCTTTTCACGCATATTACGATCACGAGGTTCAATTACCGTGCAAGATTTAGAAGTTTCTGAAATATACATAATCCGCTATGCTCAAAATAAGCACTTTTGTAAAGATATTATATCATTAAAAAATAATAAACTGTCTAATAATACTCTGCTTAAGCTCAATCCTTTCGTCGACCAAAATGGTATTCTCAGAGTCGGTGGTCGGTTAACAAAATCTCAACTCGATTTCGATCAGAAATATCCTATCTTATTACCACCTAAAGAGGTAATTACTCAATTGATTGTTGACTTTTATCACATAACTAATCTTCACACAGGTCCATCGCTCTTACTCGCTCTTATTAGGCAGAAATTCTGGATTTTATCTGCCAGGAATTTAATTCGCCAACGCGTTCATAAATGTAATGTATGTTTTAGACTCAGACCTAAAACTTCTTATCCTCTTATGGGTGATCTTCCCTCCTTTAGAGTATCTCAAGCTAAATGTTTTGTCCATACCGCGGTTGACTACCTAGGTCACTTTTACATAACGCATATAAGACGCCGTGGAATCAAAAGCCATAAAGCTTATGTATGTCTCTTCGTGTGTCTCGCTACAAAGGCGATACACTTAGAATTGGTCTCTGACCTCAGTTCAGATCTATTTCTTGACGCTTTCAAGCGTTTTATCAGTAGAAGAGGCCCAGTTTCTCTGATTTACAGTGATGGAGGAACTAATTTTATAGGTGCTAAACGTAAGCTTAGCGAAATTTATGATTTATTACAGTCCACAGCTCACAAAAATTACATTAATAATTACTTATTAAAACATAAAATTCAATTCATACACAGTCCGCCTTTCGGGCCCCATTTCAATGGGATTAGTGAGAGTAATGTCCAAAGTGTTAAAACACATTTACGTAAAACTATAGGATCTCAAATCTTAACTTATGAAGAGTTCACAACCGTCTTAGTTCAAATAGAAGGCTTGTTAAATAGTAGACCTCTTTGTGTACTAGGATCGGAACCTGAAGTAACCGCGTTAACTCCAAATCATTTTTTAAATGTAACTCCAGCAAAATTCTTACCTGCTGAAGATTACAGCAAAATACCTGATAATCGTTTATCACGCTATCAACTATTGTGTAAACTCACTCATGATTTCTGGCGACGTTGGAGCCAAGAATATTTAACTTCTCTTCAACAAAGAACAAAATGGACTAAGTCCTCAGAAAATATTAAGCTGGGTACTGTTGTCATTATAAAAGATAATAACGCTCATCCTCTTTGTTGGCCGCTTGGAGTTATTGAAGAACTCTATCCTGGAAAGGACAATGTAGTTCGAACAGTAAAGGTTCGCACTGCTGCTGGAAGTTACATACGCCCAGTAATCCGAGTTTGCCCTTTACCTACTCAGTAAGATGAAACACGTAAACTCATATTAGTTTAAGTTCTAATTCTTTTTCACGCTACTCTACTCTTCAACTTAGTTTAAAGTTAGTTATTAACTTTTAGGATAATTTATTCTTTAATATAGAGGAAACCTCTAGGCCGGCAGACTTGTCTACGCCAAATGTTTTCATTATTTATTCATTAGTTTAATTTAAACACCCACTCATTTCATACACTCATTTGTACTCATACGCATATAACACGCACACTCTTTTTACCAATTACGAACCTACGAATCCCCCCCGCCCCTTCCTTCCGCACCTGTTGAAAAAAGATGGCCGCGTAATGTGATCTCCGTACGGACGCGCTGTGTAAATAAAATTATATAAACTTTAAAGACGCTAAAATAAGAGAAGAAAGTGGCAATTTTAGTGAGTGCTTGTGACCAACCCCCTTTAAAATTGTGTACGAGGCACGGGAGTAGAACCAGCGCATGGAAGTCGTCTGAAGCAACGTGTGAACAGGTAGACTCCTTTATTTCCCGGCCCGTCCAGACAGAAACATGCCTTTCCCAAACAAAAGGCAATTGGTTTTTAGGGTTTCGTACCTAAAGGGTAAAAACGGGACCTTATTACTAAGATTTTGCTGTCAGTCTGTTTGTCACCAGGCTGTATCCCACGAACTATGATAGCTAGACAGTTGAAATTTTTACAAATGATGTATTTCTGTTGCCGCTATAACAACAAATACTGAAAACAGAATAAAATAAATATCAAACTCCAAAGATAATGGGACGGAACCCTTCGTGCGCAAGTCCGACTCGTACTTGGCCGGTTATTTTATATTCCATCTCATAACGTCCGCTGCTTAACATAAGCTTTTCCAAAATGACCGATCGAGAGCGGCCTGCATCCAGCGCTTTCTATAAACCTTGGTCAGGACATCTGACCTTGAGGGTGGGTGTCCTATGCTTTGCTTGCCAATCGGTTTGTTATAAGTCCCCATATTCCATCTAAGTTCATTTATCCTTACCTTCTTAGCCTGCAAATTTTAAATATTAGTTACGGCGATGACACGGCTATATTGACCACTAACGAAACAGAGATGTTAGAGCTAATGAGTCGTTCGGAACGCGTCAGTCGAGAAATTGGACTTATGATCAACCAGGTCAAAACTACCTATAGTCGACCGAGCCAATATTCTTAAACATACTCGGGTAATATGATAATAATAAAGGCTGTTCTGAGGAAGAAATTAAGTGACTGACGCATCGGCATGGTGAAATTGGCGATGATCCAACTAGAAAATGGAAAGATCGTAACATACTGACAAAGACGAAAGCGTGGAAATTTTGACCACAAAAGCAGCAGACCGTCGCTGGATTGATGCTTTTGAAATGTGTAGTTGGAGACGTATGTTGCGAATTCCCTGGACTCACGCACGCAAGTCAAATGTTTCCATCCTCAAGGAACTTGACCAGAAACGTCTCAGTTCCTGTCTCCAGAGATTACTTCATTACTTCAATACTTTAGTCACATAGCCAGAAAACCTTTCGATAACCTGAAGAAACTATGATAGTGCCCGGTAGAATGGAAGGAAAAAGATCAAGGGGACGTAGCCCTATACGATGTTCTGACCAAATAAAGGATCACATAAACACCAGGCACAAGCGCAGGCAAAAGATCGTTCACATTGGACATTCACGACGCGACGCTCAGCAGTGAGACTAGACGACTAAAGGAGGAGGACTTACTTATTGAATTTTTCTATGTCCAAACACAAAACTTTATTGGATTATTTAAGGAGACGAATGACTGTTACTACTACAACAAATAAAAGTTTATTTTTAACCAAAAACATGACAACTGCTGCAGTTGTCGCCTTAAATGCTTCAATGTAAAACAGATCCTCTGAACCATTGAAAGCAAATTAAACATCAAACATTATGCCCTTGCAGGAATGTAATTAACAAAAGGTATTAAGTGTACATTAATAGAAGTTCACTTTACAACTACAAAGCCGTCACAAGGCTGGCTCGACTGAAACTTGGCTTAACATGTCCAACCAACTTACACATTTATTACACAATTCATAATATTTCCTTATTGTGTTCAGAATAAGGTTGATATTGCTGTAGTGCGTTGTTTGTTGGATATATTTGTAAATTGGTAGGTGTGAACAAGTAGAGCTAACTGTCATTGTCATGTTTGACCTTTATGCTAGGAACAGGGCTAACTTAATCCACGCTTATGTAGACGCGCAATTGATTTACTCAACCCAATTTATGTTAGAACAGGAAACAAATACGAGTAAGTTTGGTGTTAACGATATAACTTACAGAATTCACATATGCTAGTTAATTTTTGTAATTTATTTTTATGAAGGAAGACAAACGAATGGTACCTATACAGCTACGATATCAAAGGATCATCTATATGCCAATGGTCCCTTTAAGTAAGAAATGAAAAAATTAAATTAATTAGTCTGCAACAGATTAATTTCTAAGACTTTTAAGTTCTTCCATAGAACCTGATTTAATACAGTGCCTGTTTTCATCATCATATCCATCATCGTTTTTAGCCCACATTAATGCATTGCTTGACATAAGTTTCTATGCCTGTTGTTATAACTTAATTCTGATTGATCATTTCAACACTCGTGAGTTCAGACTTACTCTTTATACCGTCCTACATCTGTAAAGCAGTTGCACACGTTATGGCATACAATTTGAGGATTCTCTACCGAACTTGGCGGCCATTTAGATCTCAATTCTTTTATCGGATTATGAACTTGGTCCCATTTTCACATTTATGTTTTTGGTGGGATATCATTATTTATTGCACTGCAATATCAGAAAAAGGAAACATTTGCTCGTAAAATCGACTAATTGAAAAAAGAAACAAATCTATATGGAAATTCACTGGTTTTGTAATGGAGTTTGCGTTGCATAATTAAATTTAGTACAACATTATAACACTCGTTTGGCTGATATAACTACTATGACACTGAATGTTTTAATGTCGGCAATAAGCTAACTGCTTCAGAAACTTTTATAGATGGGTGTAGATAAATGTATTAAAACTACAGCCCAAAGTGAAAAATAATGATAATCGGCAGTTACATATGAAAGTGTGCAGCCGACCTGGCAGTTTGTATACGAATGTCGAATTTTTTTAGTTTTGTATTAAATGTTATTTGATTATCATTATACTTTAACGATATAGTATATATACCCGTGCTTCGATTTATTTCGGGTGTGTCTTTTCCACGTTGTATACATACTTTAGTAAAACCACAATAAAAAATAGGTAAAACTCAGAGCAGTCTAATAAAAAATGGCTCAGATCGTACGAACTATCGTATAGTTATTATATTATATAACGTTTAGTTATTATATAAATTCGATTTGAAATTTTCCTAATGATAGCCCGTGTTGTGATTACAACTTCGCCACCTCTTATAGCTAGGAAATATAATATTTTGAGGTTTTCAATACTAATAAAAGATGTTCTATATGACTTTCTAACTGTTTCTAAATATGCAATAAATTACTTTAAACTTATCCTATATGTAAATAAATAAATATATAAATATATAGGGACAAATTACACTGATTGAGCTAGTCCAAAAGTAAGTTCATGACTTGTGTTATGGGATACTAACTCAACGATACTGTATTTTATAACAAATACATAGTATAAATACATCCGATACACGTAATAGTCTACCTAGATGACAAATATTGACTTTCCAGGTCATATGGAAGTAGGTTATCATTTTGATCATGGATAAGTGAATCAATGGTATTTTTCCGGTTTTTTAAACGTTATTATATCAATAATTGTTTGAGCAACATTATTGAAATTTTGGATTCAAAATAAGCTAAATTTTATGTTTTTAGGTTAAATAGATTTCAAGTTGTGAAGGGGTGAAAAGTAACTCGAAATGGTTTGTGTAAATATACACACGGCTGCTGCGTCACCAGTTCTTTTCTTTGACTTTGGCTCTGACACGCTGCCGTGTGTTTAGATTGTGTTTAGCGTAAGCGTGGTAAGTACCAAGACAATTTGTTAAGAATTTTCATTAAGAACACTTGCGTTAACTATTCCTTAATAAGAAGGAACGAAAATTAAAGGGATACAATTATATTAAAGTAATTTTATGTCGGTAGTAAGCTAGTTGCAAATTGAAAATTTACTGTGGAAGAGCACATAAAATACAAGCCCAAATTTTTATGTTATTTTGCATAAAAATCAAAATAATATAACGACAACAAAGGCGAATTATTTTTGAAAAAAATTGAAAACCATCTTAATATCATAACAATCCAAATGTGTAAATAACAAGTAAGATTAAAGTTGATTCAGTAAAAGCCACTTTTGTTAACTACTCGATAACAAGGAGGCGTTACTATATTAAAGTTTAACAACCAAGTACTTTTATGCGGGTAATTGGGTAGTTACAAAATGATTAATTACTATGCAAGAGCACGTGCACCCGAGCCTACGTCGGCATTAAGTAAGCCATAAATAATCCTCTTTGGTGTCCTAAAAAATTAAGGCTTGTTTACAACCCTGGCCTTTTGAATTTCTGTTTACCAAGTTTGCTGACAAATGAAATTATCGAATTATGGACGGGATTAGAAAATATTTGAAAAGTATTATTTGTAGCGAAGTTACCGAAACTGAAGTTAACGAGATTTTTGTTCAAAATTTAAAAAAACATTATAATTCAGATGTTTATTCAGTAATTAGACCTTTACAGGCACTTTTAACGTCAATTGGTATAATTTACGTTACGTGAAAAGTATATTAAAATTGAATTTGTTTTTAAAGAAAAAGCTACCGATACCAGCGCTTCATAACGACCTGTTGAGAAGAAACGCCGACAGAAATTCATTTTCACAGTATTGGTCGCCTACTCGCTAGAAGGGCTTCGTCATATTATTGTCTTTTAATTAATAAATACTTACATGATATAATACAATGTTATAACATGTAATGCTTGCGAACAAGTAAACAAACATAAATTACGTAATAAAATACTAAGTAGTCAAAAAAGCGAAGCCGAACTGACCAGCCCCTCCCGGCAGCACTCCTTCACGAGTTGACGCTCGGATCAGCCATCGTTAAACTCAACCATGTTAGAGGGAATCCAAATACCCGACCAGCAACGCCACCACCAGATTGGACATTTTAGTGAGCATGAAAACCCGATCTCGCAGACCTTGTCAAGAGAATATATTAGTTATATAGGTCACCTATTGATCGCAGAGCATTTACAATTTTACATGTTTTTACAGTAAGCTTATTTATGGTTACAGAAAATACAGACATCTTATGTTTTATGTGTGGAGTGTAATGGAAATTTTTTAAGAAGTGTCCACGCGTTTTTATCTCTTATATAATCATTGATAGTATAGTACACAAGTCAACAAAACTTTTTTAACATGCATTTTAAATTTTGCCATTGGTAGGTTGACGACCGCTTCGGGAAGTTTATTAAATAATGTTTTAGCAAGTCGAAATTTAGGCGTATGAAGCTAATTTTTTTCAAATTATTTATACTAACTATACACCCCGTATTCACCAAACCATTGATCGGAAAACAGAGTTTTTTTAATGCTTCTATTGTACGTAATAAATAAGGGAGAATTACAACTAGATTAACGATAATACAAATTGAAATTTCCTACTATGATATATAAAATAGTATCGTTTACTTTAATTCTTTAATATTACTCAGTAGATACTATTATAATATCCTGTGATATAACTAATTTCCTGAAAGTAAAACAATGTATGGTCCCAGCGGTAAAGTTTGATACATTTTGAGCAAAATTGACAAACAATACAACGTTCGTATCTGATTCTGTGGTTCGTACACGCGTCTTCGTGTGTGTCTTATTCTTTCGGCCTGCCCTGGTATACTCTCTTCACCCCCCGATCCTCTTCCATTCTTTCGACGTGTCCGAGCCAGTGAAGTCGGTGCGCTTTAACTTTACCCATGATGTTAGGCTCGCCCACTAGGTCTTCTATTTTGACATTGATTCCTAGCTTTTATATTAATGTATTGGCATATTTTTATTCAGTCGCCTCACTCACTCGTTCGATAAATTTTTAGGCTTTTGATAGGTTCTTACAATAATAACAACAAAACGAGTGATGTTTCCGAAACGGAGGCCTATTTGGATAACATTTACATACCAAAAGTACATTTAGATCTACCCCTGACGAGTTGTTTTTGTTGTCGGCAACAACTGTCGCTAGCTACAGATAACAAAGTCAACAGAGCTGTTTGTGGGTTGTGCTTATCTAAAATAAGTTGCCTCTGGATACATCCTCGTGACGCAGGATCAACTTAAATATTAGAATAAATCTTGAAAAGCGCCATTTTATTGTAACCTAATAGAGCATGTATATGTTTACTATAAAAAACATATTATCATAATTTCAATCATATTTTCCTGAGATTTGTCAGTTATCCAACAAAAAATATACTAAACAAATGCCTTAAAGGTGAGATAGTGTGTGATACTAGATGTGGGCGGGACAACTTGATTTGGGCGGATAATGGTTTAAACCTAGTAACAATGTTAGTCTGGGTTATATAAAAAGACGGTAAGTAAATCATTAAGTCATAGTCTACAAAATAGGGTAAAACACCAAGTAGTCAGCCTTTTAGTGAAAACCGCAGATTCAAAGTCTTATAGAAAAAAATATATAAAAGGAATCGAAAAGATATTAAACCAATTGACTTATGCTTTTATTAAAGTTTTAATACAAAATAACAAAAATCACAAATATGTTCTTAAATAAAATGAAAATCACGTTTTAACTTAATAAAGCCATTTTCACCAGTGCTCGGCCGCCTTAATCTAGAGCTCGGCCTTAGTGCAACCAGTAGTCAACTTCTTCTGAGATCAACAATTTTAAGTTAAATTAATTTAAATTCGCTCAAAGAAGACGTAGGTAACTGAACAAATGCTTTGAGTCCCAAAATAGGCTAAAAACGTAAGAAACAATAAAACTTACTTATGATGGTATCGCGCGGCTGAACACTGGGGGTTCAAAGTGTGGTGTGGTACCATGTAGCATGTATATCAATAATATAAAAATAATGTTTGTTCTAATTGTCGTCATAGATTGGAATGTAACAACGCTCCTAATATGGAACCGATCAATAAATAATTATTAACTCTCTTGTGTGTCACGGGATGATATCATGCATTGGAATGTTAGGTAGAGTAGGGTACCTATTCCTTTGATGTATAACGAATAAATAATATTAATATTTTGTTTTCATTTAAAGAGGACCGCCTAACAATAACAATCGTTAACCACACACGGAGTAAGTGGCTCATAGCTGTTAGTTAATAGTATATAAGGTTTGTTTAATATTTCAATAAAGTAGTATGTAACCAGCACTCAACTCGTTTCATTTTTGTCTCCGAGTTCCCACATCGTATGGCGACCCTGCCAGCTCGCGTTGGGTTTCTCGCGCTCGAGATGGATCCGTTCCGTATATTTCAGTAAAGGCGAATACTATGGGGAACCATCATACAGTTCCTAGCCCACCGGCGACCAGTTCACACAGTGATATTTATACACAATTGGGAAAGAGTAACGTGATTGAACAAAATTATTTAATTCAGGGAATTACAAATATAAATTTGTACCTGTGTATCTTGGTAATTGCGGGACTTCTCATCAGTGTCTTTATCCTGATACGATACGTCAACAACTGCATAAATAAAAGAATACAAAGACGTGCGCAAGGTGAAATCTTCAGGCAGAAGTTATCTCGAGGAGAACAAAATATATAGAATGCATTCATATATTGCTGCAGTTGAAGAAGAGGTGAAATTGTTTTGCGAGAGCTACAACGTGAGTTGCCAAGGAATAACCATAAATAAAAAAAGAAGGAAGAACGACTATTGCAGCTTATATAGAAGGAAGAAAAGGACATTTCCGATTAAGCCCAGAGAACATGAAAGATAGCATACGCGCATCACTATCAAACCTTTTGGATGTCGAGTTCAAAGATGGTACCAAAGGAATAGCAACATTAGATCTGGTTTATAACGGGAAGTTAATTTGGATCTGGAAAATTGAGTGGAAAAGAGACAACACATATAAACAATGGTGAAGTGTGGTGAAGAAAATAAAAGTTACGTGGTTTCAATTGTGTAAGTGTAATGGTTTAACCTAAGAAGTATATCAACGTGTATTTAATGTAAGTACTATAACTAGCCAATATAACCAATATGTTAGATTAAACATTATAACCTAGTAATAAGATAAATCATATAATATTATAACTTATGGCAAATATAGAAACATTAATAAATGAGTTAAAACAAATAAGAACATATCTGATAAAGATAGGACCAAACAGGCGAATTACTCAGAACTTAGATGAAAAAATTAAGCAAGTAAAGCAAAATTTTTTGGAATATTCTGCAGAATTAGAGAGTTTTAGTGTTCAAATAAAAGCAGGAATTATCAAGGAAGACGAAATAACTATTTTCGATAATTTAAGAGATAAATATATAAGTTTATATAATCAAGTTATATATCTGTTTAATAAAGAAAAATCAGACATGGAGACTTTTAGCCTTAAAACAGCTTTAGATTTAATAGCAGTTATGACGAATGATGAAAAAGCCATTGAACAACTAATAGATAATATTGAATATTATGGTTCAGTTTTAACTAAAACAGAATGTCAACAAAACTTGATTAAATTTGTTTTAAAAAGTAGGCTATCTCTAGTAGCGAAATTGAAGTTAAAACAGGAATATTCAACTGTTGCTTCTTTACTAGACGATATGAGATGTAAATTACTCACGCAAAAAAGTGCAAACGCAATACAATCAAAATTACACAATATAAGACAAAATAATGTTAGTATTTCAGAATTTGGACAAGAGTTATCAGAACTCTTTGTAAATCTTACAATTTCTCAATCCAATGGCAATATCGACAGTTATAAGACTTTAAGACAGATTAATGAAAAAATGGCTACTAAGAAGTTTGCTGATGGCTTGAAAAATCGTAGAATAAGCACTATAATTGCTGCTAGAAACTTTGAATCTCTTAAAGACGCTATACAAGCAGCAGTAGATGAGGAAACAACTACAGCAACACCGGAAGGAATTGGTATGTACTATCGTAATTATACTAGTAGAGGAAATTTTAGACATTTCAGAGGAGGCTATCGACCGAGAGGCTACTTCAGAGGCCATTATAGAGGTAATTTTTCAAATAATTATAACACGAATATGAATCGTAATTTTTTCAACAATGAACGACAAAACCAAAGGATTCAAAGAGGAAATCATTCAAATGGATTTGTTCGTAGAGGTAATACCTCAAAACAATACAATAAAGGGATAAATCAATATAAAAATGAAGGAAACTATCAAAATAAATATAAAACTAAAGACACAATACATATGATGCAGGATTCACTAGGAAATGACAATAATGAAAATGAATTAAAATTAGATGATTTTTTTCGAGAAGAATAAAAATTATATCTTTACGACAGGGAATTCCATGTCAATAAAAATATATTGTTACAATACCTTAAAGACTTGGTTAATAGATACAGGGGCTACAATTTCAGCCGTAAAATATGAATTTGTAAAGAAACTAAATCTAAATATACATCATCGTAAATTAGAAATTTCGGGCATAGGTGGCACCATAAAAGCAATAGGTTATACTTATTTAAAATTAAATATCGGTAATATAAATTTTACTCATAAAGTTTATGTATTTAATTCTTTACCATGTACGACAGCTGGTATTTTAGGACATGATTTTTTAAATAAAAATAAAGCAGTAATTAATTACAAAACAAATACAATTTCATTTTCTATAAATAACAACAAAAGTATATCTGTAAGTTATCTAAACAACTCATGCTATACATTAACGCCGCGGTCTGAATCTATTATATACATAAACACGGATATGACAAAAGAATGTGTAATTTGTGCAAAAGAAGTAAATAAAGGAATATTTATTGCTAGTACTATTGTCAAACCCTTAGATGGCAAAGTACCTATTTTGATACTAAACACAACTGAAAATGAAGTAAAATTAGAAAAAATTGACTATACTACACACAATCTCGATGACTATAATTACTGTTCATTTGAGAACAATACTAAATCAAATGCTAATAGAGTAAAATCACTCTTCTCTAAATTAAATTTTTCACACTTAAATTCAGAAGAAAAGACTGAATTACAAAAAGTTTACCAAATGATAAATTGACTGTAACAAATGTATGCAAACAATCTATTCAATTAAAACAAAATGTTGAACCAGTTTTCACAAAAAATTACAGGCTACCAATATATAATTATGAAGATTATCCATTAGAACTTAAGTATAGGCTTCAAACATCTCAAAAAGAAGCTAGAGAAAATTTGATAACAAGTAAAATTGTAAGAAAAGAAAAGTATGATAGAAATATTAATCCAATTATGTACAAACCAAATGATGAAATATTAATCAGAAATGAAAATAGGAGTAAGTTTACTAGTGTCTACTCAGGTCCTTATAAAGTTATTAAAGATTTAAGCCCTAATGTAGAGATTTAAAAAAAATGGTAAAAAAGATGTTGTTCATAAGAATCGTACTAAACTATACATTGCTTAATTACTTCTATAATAGTATAAACTTAATGTATGTGAAAAAAGAAAAGAAAATATAATTGCATTTTATTTTCTTTTAAATAAGCGGTAGAGATGTGGTGTGGTACCATGTAGCATGTATATCAATAATATAAAAATAATGTTTGTTCTAATTGTCGTCATAGATTGGAATGTAACAACGCTCCTAATATGGAACCGATCAATAAATAATTATTAACTCTCTTGTGTGTCACGGGATGATATCATGCATTGGAATGTTAGGTAGAGTAGGGTACCTATTCCTTTGATGTATAACGAATAAATAATATTAATATTTTGTTTTCATTTAAAGAGGACCGCCTAACAATAACAATCGTTAACCACACACGGAGAAGGTGGCTCATAGCTGTTAGTTAATAGTATATAAGGTTTGTTTAATATTTCAATAAAGCAGTATGTAACCAGGGGGGTTACTCCATAATCATACAACGCAATCACGTCTGAAAGAAACCGACGTAACGTAAGTCGTGCCTACTACCCACTCCCTGGATGACGATACCTTCTCACGTATTCTTTTCGTTCCCATAGACAACGCACATCGATACCGGTGATGTGAAATTTGTTGCTAAAGTTATCGGTACTATGACGGTACTTTCAAAAATAATTAATTTATCTTGATTGGTTATTAAATACGAGAAGTTTACTTTCTTTTCTTACATTTTAAGTTAATATGAACCAATAAACATTTTTATAATAATAAAAAGTAATTTATTTCAGTATTGTAAAATCGGTATGACTCAATATCCTAGAGGCCATGGCCATAAAAACATTAAAAAGTCGTATCACAGACATGTCAACTTCAAATATGACATTTGTATGACATGACATGTAAACATAAACATAACCTATGGGTAATATACTTTTATTTCCATTTGTTTTAAGAAAACTTCTCCAGTTTTATTTCGAAAGGGGGCGATTGTTACCAAACAAACCAAAAAAGGCAAATTTTGAGACCCAACGAAAATTGGAAGGATTCACGCCGAAATATAACCTCTACAGTTTAATACTTACTTCCGAGTAACTTTGGAGCGCTACGACCTTCATCTTCAGCAACTAGCAAAGCAAAGAACTTCTCAGAACAACATTCCAGCTGCTCTAAGTCACCTATGCCAAAAATACGCTCTTCTCAGTGAATCCCAAAAAATAAAAGAATTTTGTAACCCTCAAAATTGTGAAAGCTTGTGTTTGATAATTTATTTCGAGAATGACTGTGATAGTAGCTATACAATGGATGGAAAATGTATTTCATAAACGACAATACATTGTACTTATGCAAATATATTATTATTTGATGTAAAAGTGTTGATTTTTTTATAAAGCAAATTATTTTCAACGCCTGAATTTTTTTGTAATTACTCAAACTAGGTACCCTTAATGCTAGCAATTACTAGAGAGAATAGACAAATATTAAAAACACAAGTCATGTGTATCAGATTGGTTGCATAGCTCAAATGAAAATCTTTTGTAGGATGTGTACTTCGTTTAAATTTGTGCGAGAAGTCTTCAAATTCAATTTTACTTTTTGCAGAGGATGTTTTAGTGAGTTGTGTAGGCTCTTACATGCTGGTCTGAAAGAAAAGGCTTGAAATGTAGCTGATGATTTTCTTCTTGTACAGACTATAAAGCCGATCTAGGGAATGGGCGAATTTTAATCAAGTTCGTAGCCAATGTCACTGTATATATTACTATTTCCACCTTTGCTCGCCCACCATCATGCTTAAAGTGGGTTTAAAATGCTTTATCTGTTTTGACGACCTCCGTGGCGTAGTGGTCACCATGCTAGTCTACCACCCAGAGGTTCCAGGTTCAATCCCCGGTCAGGGAAAGTTGGAAAATGGCCTTTTTCAAATTGGCCTGGGTTTTTGATGTTTATCTATATATGTATTTGTTATAAATTATAGTATCGTTGATGTAGTATCCCATAACACAAGTCGCGAACTTACTTTGGGGCTAGCTGAATCTGTGTTATTTGTCCCTATTTATTTATATATTTGTGTAGGTTTATTGTACCTGCATCACAAATAGGTAGGCATTTGAATAATGTTTTTATGTACTTATAAAAAGATATTCTAAAACCTAGCCTAAAGATTAATAAAAACAAATTTAAAAGAAATCGTGGCTTCATTCATGAATAAAATTAAAATATTAATAAAATTATATATTGTTTTATTTACCACTCCTTAATTTTAAATGGTATTATAAACATATCAATAATATTAAAACACTGCATGGATGTTATCAGTCGGAGCCCACAAATCCTGGCTGATTGTAATCACATTGTGGATTGAATTAGTAATTGTTAGTAGTTCTTCTGCCTTGCTCTGTACATCTCCCTCCGTTAGTTCAACATGCTGCATTCGCCATTGATGCCTTGGGTGAACCTGTAAAATATTAATTCAAGTAGTATAGTGTTACAGTATCACATATTCATCCTTAACGGGGTAGACAGCAGACTCTATGGCCGTAAGAGCACAATGTCACTTTTAACCTAACCGTGGGGTGGAGGTATTCTTAGTCATCGCTTGAAGTGTTTGTATAATTTTACATCTTGTATGTCAGGTCAGTAAATATTTTTGTACTATTGGAAAACAAAAGTACATGTATTCATAATTTTTTTTAGCTCTGGACCTAACTGCATACTGGGAAAAAAAATTGTACTGACCTGCGCAAGCAACTGATAATTATTTTAGCCACATCTTGGTTTATAATGGAGCTTTTGAGCTGATAGTATGCGGCCTCATCTAATCTCATTAGGGGTTCCAGTTTGTCTACGATGGGGCATTTTGTTTGGGTTTGTTAAACTAAATATCTGGTCCAAAATCTCCTATAAAATAAGAAAAAAATGCAACATGTATGTATGTAGGTAGATATGTTAAAAACAAGTAGAAAGGGAATATAGCACCTAGTAAGACCTTACAAAGTGTAGTGATTACATATGTAGGTACAATTGACATACCTAGTTAGATAGCTTCTTCGCTGGATGATTTATATGGCTATTTTGTCAAATAAAGCATTATGGCTCTATACACCATAGTGTGCATGCACTACAGACCCACACTGTCACCTGCCGCAAACACCGAGACTCAGTCTGATGCAACTATAGCCACATCCTCCTTGTAACTGCCCGTTCCATAAAATGCAAGAGCAAATTAATATCTGTAAAAATATAGTAACCGATAAGAGGTTCTATACCAACCACACACTTAATGACATCGCAAAAGAAAATTAATCTAAATTCACAATGAGTTTACATTCCATCAGCTTGGAGCTTGGAGTTATTACAAGTCGGACGATGAGGGAGGCGAAACAATCCATCTCTGAGCTCCATGCATTTTTATTTCTTGTTCCTTCAAAGGCTAAATCCATCGACTTATACATCATAACCTTAAACGCAAGTCCGTCGAGTGCAAAACTCACTATACTCCAGTCCAGCAAAATAGCGGCTCACCCACAGCCCACAGCTGGACTTGATAAATTGTATAGGTAGGTAGGTACATAAAAATTTTGAACTGAAACTAACAAATAAAGGCCCAAAGCCGTTTCGGACGAAACGAATGCGTAACTAAAAGAGGTGACTTTGGCGGGGTGGTGAAGCGGGAAGGGTCGGGGGGCATTTTCAGACGACTCGCGTGCTGTCAAGTAGACATTTTGGCGCAAATCGAGTACCGTTTTGCTGCTTATCTGTCAAAGTCGTTGCGTCCGCATTGAATACGTACGAAAGCGACCGCTGACGTCATGACGAAATGTGTTTCGGATTGCCTCGCATGTGCACGCATCGCGTACGACTGACGTCGTAACATTATGTAGTAACCCTACAGCACTCAACTCGTTTCATTTTTGTCTCTGAGTTCCCACATCGCAAAAGATTCAAATGTTTATTCAGTAATTAGACCTTTACAGGCACTTTTACACGTCAATAAGTATAATTTATGTTACGTGTAAAGTATATTAAAATTTAATTTTTTTCAAAGAAAAGCTACCGATACCAGCGCTTCGTAACGACCACTGCTGAGAAGAAACGCCGAAAGAAACTCATTTTCACAGTATTGGTCGCCTACTCGCCAGAAGGGCTTTGTCATATTATTATAATTGTCTTTTAATTAATAAATACTTATAATATAATACAATGTTGACACATTATAACATGTAATGCTTGCGAACAAGTAAACAAACATAAATTGCGTAATAAAAAATATTAAGTAGTCAAAAAAAGCGCAGCCGAGCTGACTAGTCCCTCCCGGCAGCACCCGTTCACGTGTAGACGCACGGATCAGCCATCGTTAAACTCAACCATATTAGAGGGAATCCAACGACCCGACCAGCGACGTCACCACCGGATTGGACATTTTAGTGCTCATGAAAAACCCGAACTCGCAGACCTTGTCAGGAGAAAATATTCGTTATATGTTGGTCACTTATTGATCGCAGAGCATTTACATGTTTTTACAGTAAGCTTATTATGGTAACAGAAAATGCAGCTATTTATGTTTCATGTGTGGAGTGTAATGGAAAATGTTTAGGAAGTATCCCCACGTTTTTATCTCTTAAATAATCATTGATAGTATAGTACGCATTGTTTATTAAAAATTTTTTAACATGTGTTTTAATTTTTGCCATTGGTAGGTTAACGATCGCTTCGGGAAGTTTATTAAATAATGTTATACCTAGACCTAAGAGTGACTTTCTAGTTTTAGCAAGTCGAAATTTAGGCGTATGAAGCTGATTTTTGTTGAGAGTATTATAACTGTGAACATCACTATTTTTCTTGAAATTATTTAACCTATATTTAACAAACAGAAGATTGTTGTAAATAAATTGAGATGTCACAGTAAGAATATTTATAGATTTAAATAACTCTCTTAAGGAATCGCGTGATTTTAGTCCGAAGATCGACCGAATTGCTCTCTTTTGTAGCACAGAGATAGCATGTATGTTAGCCGCTTTACCCCATAAGAGCAAGCCATATGACATTATGCTGTGAAAATAACTAAAGTATACTAGCCTAGCAGTTTCAACGTTAGTACACCGTCTGACCCTCCTCACAGCATATGCTGAGTTTCTAGGCAGTGGCCTCAATATGTTTATCCCATTTTAAGTTCCAGTCTTCAGTTATGCCTAAAAATTTGGTGTTGGGTACCCATTCTAGAACTTGGCCATTAAGACTCAGAGGTATGTGAGTATTAGGTTTATTCAATAGTGAAAAATTAACGCACTTAGTCTTTTGTGTGTTTAAGGCCAGATTATTAGTCGTAAACCAACTAAGTACTTGTGACATAGTATTGCTTACATCGTCATAGTTTGTGCATTTTCTGTCAACCTTAAAAAGTAAAGATGTATCATCAGCAAACAATACTACTTCACACAACTTTTCTGCAAGACAGGGGAGGTCATTAATATAAATCAAAAACAAAAATGGACCAATTATTGAACCCTGAGGCACACCCATGCTCACTGGTGCACTATTTGAGGATACTCTGTTGATTTCAACTCTTTGAGTTCTATTATCAAGATAAGATGAAATAACAGAGAGTGCAGTATCAGTAACGCCATAAAATTTTTGTTTATTTTTTAATATTATGTGATCGACACAGTCGAATGCCTTCGACAGATCGCAAAAGATACCTATAACGTCTTGTCGATTCTCCCAGGCTTCATAAACAATTTTAACTAAGGTCGCTGCTGCATCAGTGGTAGAGCGCCCTTTTGTAAATGTATATTGACGACATTTGGCGATACCAATAATGGTCAAAAATAAAAATAAAAATCATTAAAACCCTTACCTAGTCGGCCAAATGTGGCTGTGTACAGGATAATGCCTCGCCATAAAAAATAAGGCCTCCTTATTATTTAATAAGTCTTAAGAATAAGTGCTCTTGGAGTTCCTTTTGGTCGGCCGTCGCGGTTGCACGTGTTTGCGGGTACGGGCCCGTCTCCGTCCCTTTTTGGTTTGGGCATTCCTTGTGTATATTATTTCTAACGGCGAGTGTGTGTGCCTGGTGGATATGTGTGCAGACTGTACCTAGTGATTGGTACAGAGTGTGGTGCTTTGCTAAGTTGGTTAACCTGGTTAAAATTTGGTGAGGTCTTTCCAAGTTATATCGTATAATATACCCTATAATCCTATTCCAAAAGGTCATGCCCATATCTTGGTAGAATAATAGTATGCATGCATATGAGGTATCTTTCTAGATTTGGGATGCATGTCTGTACGTACAGACGCTACTTTTTGAGTGAGCATTGAATTGTACTGCATATCAGTGCAGCAAAAAACGCCAAGGGGTCGCGAGTACCTGCCCTTGCGTTGGAATTTCAATTGCATCATCTTTGAGTCAACGACGATGTAATCTCAAAATAATTTAGAGTGCTACAGTACCTATTAAATAGAGCTTAATCTCTTTCAACTATATCTTAACTTAGGAAGGAAAACAAATTGTTTGATTTATTAAATTAAAGGGATAAAACTCAGTTCAAACTTAATTCAACATCGAAATTATAAAAACGTTGAGCCCTTAAAAACTCAAAGTCCATATCTTCCTGGGTCTGAGCTAAGATAATATTCTTTATGTGCCTCACGAGTATGTACCGCCGTTATACGAGAAAAACACATCTAGCACAGGATGTCCTATTCAACTACGTCTCTTTAGAACAAAGGTACATTATGTATAAGTATGATCATGCATGTATAAATAAGTAAAAAATTAACAGTTTTTCAAAGAAAAGAATACTTATGTATATTTTATTTGTAATCCAACGCAGGCGTTGGGTAAAAATAGGCAGGTAATCTAAACTGATCCTTTATTTATTTGTCACTTTGCCGGCTTGCTGTCCCGCGTAATAAAGCTTTGTCCACATAAACAAACCTAAAAACTGAAAGGAGAAGGCACAGACCGGTCGTGCAGTCGTGCCGAAGATGTGTTGTTTTTCAGTAAACAGTATCCATTAAGTCAAAAGCTGTAAAATAGATGCTTGATAAGCTTTAGAAGAGGCATCCACTCATGGACGGTAGTGAAACAACTCACCTCTGTACAGCTGGTCTAACTTACAATAAATAACTTATTTAGATATTGTTAATGGTGCTAGAAAGTGTTCATCATTTCTCAAGCCACATACAAGACATAGAGAGCTGCCTACTCACATTTAATGCAAGGGGATTTCTCTGCCAGTCGCATCCTTACAGTAAAAGGGTGGCACACAGCTATGTGACCATCGGAAATCTTTATCATTAACGCAAAAGAACATCGAGTCCTAGCCACCAAAGCTAAACATGTCATTGTAACTGGAACTAAACGGACAAAATAAACGCGAAAACATCGTAACCCGTTCGTTAATCACGAACATAGTCACAAAAATGATTTGTCTGAAAAATTAGCACGTGATAGGTCTATTTAAAGGATGCCTAATTAAAACGCTACCGAGTATGAGATTAATCAGATTAAAGCAACTTCAATCAATAATAACTAGAAAGAGACAAAGACAAAAGGGAATAATATACCATGCAAGATTAAATGAATAAAAACTAAGTATAACATTGTTCCACAAAAGAGAAACGCAACTATCCATGGCCACGATCGATACAGAGGCCCCGACAGATAGTACTTGACTTGACATGGTTGCCACATGTTTGACATGACTATTAGAAGTATTAGAAATCAGGAGCCAGTAACAGGGTCAAGGAGCCGGGAGCAAGAAGTCAAACATCAAGAAATCAGGTGCCAGGAACCAGGGCCAAGAAGTCGGGAGCCAAGAGTCAAACATCAAGAAGTCAAGAGTCAGGAAAAAGGGCCAAGGAGTCGGAAACCAGGAGACAAACATCAAGAAATCAGGAACTAAGAACCAGGGCCAAGGAGTCGGGAAGCTAGGAGGGAAACATCAAGAAGTCAGGAGCCAAGAACCGGGGCTTAACAGTCAGGAGTGTAACATCAAGAGGTCAGGAACCGCAGCTAGGAGCAGGAGCTAGGAGCCAAGTATCAGGAAGTTGGGAGCCAGGTATCAGGGCTAAGAAGAAACCAAAAGAAAAACATCATTAGGTCAGGAGCCAGGAACCGAGGCCGGGGAGTTAGGAGTCAAACATCAAGAATTCAGGAGCTAGAAGTTGGGACTTAGGAACCAGGATCAGTAGTCACAAGTCTGGACTCCGGAGTCAGAAATCAGAAGAATGAAATCAAATGTCAGAAGTCCGAGGACTCAGAGGACAGAAGCCATGGATATCGGAGAATAAATCTAATATTAGGACTAAATTATCAGCATAAGAGAGAATACTGAAATCGGAAATGGGAATCAGGAAATCGGAACTCAGAAGCTACAAGCCAAAAGCCTAAAGTCCTGGACAAATGCAGCTCCACCACGACAGTAATCGATAAACTACGCATCTTACAAAGAAGAACCGAAGAGCACCCCGACGGACGCATAACAACATAGCAGTCTATTATCCTTCCAAGTATATATTATATTACACACCAAATATAATATATCTGTCCTCCCCATACTGCAAGTATTCGGTCGGTTCTTACAACTCCCTCTCTTTCCTACTTCCTGACTGCGAATATCTCTCACACTCCCTCTGCGTATCTACGAGTCCAACTGGTTTCTCGAGCTATGAGAGTGGTATAACGAGGTTTGGCATCATCAAGCTCGACGAACTGAGGACGGTACACATATATACTGGCTTTGGTCTGCAAGCGTGATGATGCTTTTTCCAAGGTAGACCTCATTCATAAACTCTTGCAGCGTAACTGCTGGCTGGGTGGACTCAGAACAGAACAGAACAGAACAAAAGTCTTAAGAATAATTGCTCTTATTCTTAAGACTCATTATATGAGTTGGTTTCAGTACAGAAACTCTTAATAATGATTAAAATTAACGATGAATCGTAGTAAATAAAAATAATGAAGAACGCTCGTCAATAAAGAAATTTCGGCGCGTATGCCGTTTGTCAACTCGCGAGACCATGACGCTGAAATAGACATCAGGTAATTTCTTTTTCTTGTAGCCACTTAGTTACATTAAATGTTTTTCATCGATCAATGACAAGTCAGAGAATCACTTAAATACAATTTGATTGGCAAATTTTTATATGAGCGCTATTCTTGAAGGTTTTTATCCCAAAAACGATGAGTACTGGTGCGGGGCTGACTACTATTGCCGTTACCCTACCTAATATAAAATACTTACTCCCCCCTTATGTATAGCACCCTTTTGAAACAAAATAGACTTTATATTTTCCAATGTAGTGGAAACTGATAAAGCGATCGGTACGCCTCCTTCGATGCCTGGCGACAAAATACGGTATCCGGTCTACGCTTGTAGGTAATGTTTGTTTATATTCGTTACATGGTAACATAAAATACTTCGCCTGGTATTCTCTTTCCATGATAGCCGGTTACGTGATTGGCCTAAGAATACGTCATCAGTTGGGAATATTGCCACTTTATGTGATTGAATCACCTGAGCAAAATGCATTTTTTAAATTACCAAATCAATTAAGAACTAATAATTCAATAAGTATCTATATAAATTTATTAATAATTAAACACTAAATAGACGAGTCATACGAAATACTAAATAGTCAAGAAAGTTTGTATTTAATATTTATTAAATAATTGAGAACGTCCCTAAAACTAAAAATAACGATTAGTGGTAACAATTGTCGTATAGTCTTAGGCCATTTCGGAAAAAGAATACCTTGTTTTATTATACCATTATTAGTTACCACCTTAACCCCCTAATTCATAAAAAATACAGACGATTGATAAACCTATTTTAGTTAAAATAAGTTTTGTCCCTTTCTTCTTTTCAATATTTGACATTGCAAGAACAAGACAAAACATATTTTAACTAAAACAGTTTTAGCAAACGTTCGTATATTTTTATGAATAAAGAGGTTAGTATATAACATTTACATTTTTCAATGTACATAAAACTGATGATAGAACGATAAATGTATAAATTTATTTAATATTAGGTTGGGGAAAAAGTCTTTTCGCATATAGTATGTATGAACTTGTAATAAAACCACTTTGGCTATACTATTTGTACCTGGCTGGTTTTGGTATCATTTAAAAGTTTAAATTTTAAAGAAGATAATTCCACATTCAAATTAGGAAAATGCGTGATTTTCATTTGTTTTTCTTACCGTCAAAATAAGTGAATCTAATGAAGAAATTAACAGTTCGAAAAACAGTAAAAATAAAATTTTGACGATAAACAGTGCGATATTACAGCGCAGAAAATATAATAAAGTTTAAAAAAATTATCAAAAACCTAAGTTCCACAGAAATTTGTGATACGGAAGACCCTAATATCGCGTATCGAAGTTTTATAGACAATTTAAAAATGTTTTATGATCAGTGTTTTCCACTTAAACAAATAACTATACATACTTGTCGTAAAGTAAAATGGATATCAAAAGGGTTAAAAAAATGCAGCCAAAAGAAAAGAAACTAGACTCAGACTAACTCAGATTAAGACCTACAAAAGTTAATAAAATAAATTATAAACTTTATACAAAGTTATTCAAAAGAATCATTAAATTGACAAAATTGAGTCAAAATAATTATAAAATAACTACATCAAAAATAAATCAAAAACGACATGGCAAATTATCAATGACTCCAAATTTAATTTACCAAATGAATCAGTAACATGACTGAAGATTGTTGATAAAATTATTTCAGACCCCGATAAAATAGCAGATTCTTTTAATAACTACTGCTTTGATAAAGTTCAACCTGTGAAGAATTGTGGGTCTAATGTTACGTCAAATATAAGCCGTCAATCAAATTCTATGTTCATGGCGCCAAGCACACCACAAGATATATATAAAATTATTAAAAATACAAAAAGTGTTGGTTTTGATGGAATCGCAACAACAATAGTAAAAGCCGTGAATGAACATATTTGTCATCATCTCAGTCATATTACAAATCTCAGTATCCAAACAGGTATTTTTCCAGAAGATTGAAAATTGACTATAGTTAAACCTTTATTTAAAAAAACAGTCAGGGAACGTATGGAATATTTTAGGCTCTTAACTCACTATTTTCAAAGATATTTGGGAAATACTATTCAAACGAGTTGAACTCTTACTTTGAAGATAAACATATATTTTGTAAAGAACAAAAAGGTTTCCGACGTAAAAAAGCAATCAATATGGCAATTTATGATTTTTTAACGAATGTTATTACTGAAGTTGACAAAAGAAATCCCGTTTGTTCTATCAATTGCGATATGATGCAAGCTTTTGTATGACTATGTGCATCATAAAATATTACTAGACAAACTTGAAGCATACGGAATCAGAGGTAATGTCTTACAATTAATAGTTTCCTACTTTTCAGATCGTCGTCAAGTAACAGACGTATCTAAATTTGATTTTAGATCAAAAACAGAAAAATATTACACATCAAATGAACGATGTTTATCATATGGAGTTTCACAGGGTAGTGTTCTAGGGCCTCTCCTTTTCATTATTTATATTAATGATCTTCCTACTAATATTAAAAAAAGTATAACATTATTCGCTGATGATGGTACAGTAACAATTAAATGCACAGACAAAAAGTCATATAAATTAAACGTTAACTTAACATTAGCCTCAATAATAACATGGCTTGATAATAATAATTTGAAAATAAACCTTGATAATACTAACATTATGCATTTTACTCAAAGATCTAATAAAGCGGATAATTTTAACATAGAATATCAGGACAACATTGTATCGAATGTTCCATCTACTCGTTTTCTTGGAATAATAATCGATTGTAAGTTAAAATGGAAAGAACAAATTGAAAGTCTTTGTAAACGGGTTAGTAATTCATCTTATGCCCTGACTAGGAAAGTCCACCGATAAAGATCTAGTATTTAAAATGCAAAAGCGCTGTATTTGAGCAATGTTCGGACTACAAAGTAGAGATAGTTGTGAACCGGTATTTAAAAAACATAAGATTCTAACACTCCCGTCATTATTTATATTGGAAATATCTATATGTCGCAGACGGATGAATAAAAGGGGGCAGAGCGTGGCGTGATCGGCATCTGATATCTCAAGTGACGTAAACTACCCACTTAGTTACTTACAGTACGAGAACAAACTGATGTCAGGATGAAAACTTACTTACAGTCACGTCACCTTACCGATGCCGCCACATGAGAGATCTTACGTGAGCCTTATAAAAATGTGACGGAAATCCAGTGCCCCGCCTCCACACTGAATCATGAATCGCAACCACCATGTCTGGACTCCCTGGCCCCACAGAATTGAATACTGTGTATACCTACCTGGGCTTTCCGTCTTGCTTAAACAAACTGTCATTGTAATAAATCGGTTCACCAATCCACATCGATTACAATAATCACAATTAAATGAGTCATGGCCAAGCTACAGCAAACTACACAAACGAGTTGTGCACGATACGGCTGCCTGAACAAGACTGTCCCTGTCGCTAGGTAGACCGGTCTTATAACTTGTTGCTAACGAGTATTGCCATTTCAAATCCAACGGTTGCATTTTGTAGTAAATAACTTTCTCTTTGCACGTGTAAAAAATAATAAAAAGGGAATTGTACATTGAACTCTCCGACATATATTTGTAAAAAGTAATCCTCACCTGTTTCCTAAATTATCTGATACAGTAGAAAGAAACCGTCGGGAGGACAAATAGTGCATGCACTCATCTAAAACTGCATTATTACATGATAGTGTGTTAGGTATGGCACCGATAATATATAAAAAAATACCGAAACAATATAAAGAATTAAATTTGACTTTGTTTAAGAAGAAAATTAAGTTATTTTTGACAGATAAATGTTTTAATAGTGTTAAGGATTTCATATCTGATAAATTGTAAATTGACTTTGTTTCATAGTAAATTGTAAAAGGTTTATAGATTTATTTAAGTATATTTTTATAGTATTATGATAGATAGCTTTTCTGACAAAAATTTGCACATCAGTAATGGTAAACATGATTGAACAAAACACAATGTAATATCTTGTAACACATGTTTGGCAAATAAATTATCTCTATCTCTATCTCTATCTCTATCTCTATCTCTATCTCTATCTCTATCTCTATCTCTATCTCTATCTCTATCTCTATCTCTATCTCTATCTCTATCTCTATCTCTATCTCTATCTCTATCTCTATCTCTATCTCTATCTCTATCTCTATCTCTATCTCTATCTCTATCTCTATCTCTATCTCTATCTCTATCTCTATCTCTATCTCTATCTCTATCTCTATCTCTATCTCTATCTCTATCTCTATCTCTATCTCTATCTCTATCTCTATCTCTATCTCTATCTCTATCTCTATCTCTATCTCTATCTCTATCTCTATCTCTATCTCTATCTCTATCTCTATCTCTATCTCTATCTCTATCTCTATCTCTATCTCTATCCCTATCTCTATCTCTATCTTCAGTTTTATCCTCAAGCGATTTAATTTTTTTCTTAAATTTTTTATTTTGGGCCATTAGGAAGGAAACTGAAGCTTCGATGTTATTGTTTGACTGCTGAATGCTCTGTAAGGTAAGGGCATTTTTTTCAAATTCACGAGCTTGGGCGCTCGTCGTGGTTGAGAACATGTTTTTCATTTCATCCCTTAATCTGGAGAACTCACCGCTATTGTTATATCTATGTCTATGTATGTGATATTACACACTATGATGATTCCTTAAATATTATTGTCTATCTAAATTGCGTGTTTTGTTTGTTTTAGGCATAGTGAAATGGAGTCACTTTATATCATTTGATGATTTGGATGAAAATAACTCAAACTTTGTAAATGCTGCTGCTCCAACCGACCAACACATTCACCCAAATGTCAAGCAGCAAATGGTTAAGCTAGCAGCACAGGTCTTCAGTCACACTGTTGCATGTGGTATATATTAAAAATTGGATCAAGTCAGTAGACTATTTTATTTATTTTTATTGTATGCATACTAAGTATTAAATGATAGGTGTAAGCGAGGTTATTCTCTTCAATTATAAGCATCAATCTATTATTTTTTTTGAACCTGGTTGTAACCTGTTTTAGAATAGGTTATTTTGTCATGTAAATTTTATCAAAATTCGTTTAGTAGTTTTTGCATAAAAGACCAAGAAACATCCATACAACGTCACGAACATTCGCATTTATAATATATTACGATAGGTTCGTCATCTATATATTTCTGTAAGTCTTTCTTTTATTTGTTTTTATATTTCATTTTTTCCAGATGATCTTCATGTGGAAGCTCAAACGACTGCAAGCTTTGCGGGAAAAATCTTCATCATCTTAGATGTTATGAATAATTTTTTGCCTTTGTATTATGTCGGAAATATTTAAAGGTATTTTCATCTGGGTACTTTTCATAAAACCCATGACAACCTGATTTTTTTATAACTATTCACAAGTTCCACAACCACGTATTTGAATAAAACTTTTTTTATCATTTGTTGTTTATTTTTCTATTAATAGACGGAGACGGTATGCGATGGTAATCGTGATGACGAACTATTGAAGTTTTAATCACGATTGCCATCGCAAACCGTTTCCGTCAACGATCTTTAAAAAAATTATTTCGTATATTCCCGCTCGCGTTGTATTATCGGTGCTAATCCGCTGTAGCGCTAGTGTCTATCAGTGTGTATATGTATGGTTACATTTTTTTTCTATGAAGACGTCATTCTTCTCTCGTCAGAGAGTATTATTTTATTTGATTAGCACCCACCTAACTAGACAAATAAGTTTTTGAAACTCATCTAAAATATATTGAACATTTATATTAAGACGAAGTGGTAGCGAAAATGGCACCCTCATTTGAAATAAATTGTTTAAAACTAAATATGGTGATAATTAAAAATTTGATTTGTATCACTGTCTAGAAAGACCTTTAAACTATTTTATGAATAACCTTTGAAATTATTACTAAAGTCGCCAAAACGGGTTTTTGCCAAAAGTGGCCACACTTTTGGCAAAAACCCGTTTTAAAACTAGACGGTTCAAAGGTTATTCATAAAATAGTTTAAAGGTCTTTCTAGACAGTGATACAAATCAAATTTTTAATTATCACCATATTTAGTTTTAAACAATTTATTTCAAATGAGGGCGCCACTTTAGCTACCACTTCGTCTTAACGTATTTTTACAGGAAATGTTACCAAAGGAGAATTGGGAGTAACAGCAGTCCCGGGTATGGAGTCCCAATTCAAAGATATGCTGAAAGAAACTATTGAGTATGCAACAGCCCTTAATTTAAAGAAAGTCCACATAATGGCTGGCACAGTTGACAATGTGAGTGCAAAGAACTAGGAGACTTTTGAGAGCAATCTCAAGTATGCTTCTGAGGAATTAGCTAAAGCCAACCTTTTGGGAGTCATAGAGCCAATCAATCAAAATTATGTGCCCCTGTACTTTTTGAGTGATTTTGGAAAGGGTAAGAAATCTAAAATTTAGTAAGTACTTTTTTTTTAAATGCATATGTAACTGTTTGGATTGCCTTCTATTTTCTTTGATAGGGATTCTGATTATAAACTCAAGGAAAAAATTACAAAATCGAGAATATTTTTTAAATAATATGATGAATGTTGCTCAAATTTAATATAGGTACTCACGTATTTTAATTCCCATAAATTGTAACTTTTTTCTTTTAGCTGTGGATATAATAAAGAGAATCAACAGTCCAAACCTGAAGCTGCAGCTGGACATCTTCCACCTTCAGCACATCTGTGGGGACCTCTCCTACAACATCAAGAATTTGATGCCTTATGTTGGACATGTCCAGGTATGATTTCTTTCATTCCCTATAGATTTAATTCAGATAACTGGCAGATACACCCATGTTGTCATAATTATTAAAAAAAAGAAAATACTATATTTTTATTCTTACAAACCGAAAGCGAAATGCTTGTTTACAGAACATGTAAGGGGTTTATACTCTAAATTTGCAGATAGCACAAGTACCAAACCGTAATGAGCCTGATACTCCAGGGGAGATAAACTACCAATATGTGCTACACTTGTTGACGGACAGCGGCTACAATGACTGGGTTGGACTGGAGTACAAGCCAAAAGGAAACTCTAAAGATGGATTGGAATGGATCAAAAAATATGGATACAGACTGTGATACAGAAATATTTAAGAATAAGTCTCTAAATGGCAATATTTTATTTAGACTTGTTCTATAAAAATAAATGCTACTATTATTTGGTGTTTATTATTGCTCATGACCACATAATATATAACAATACTGAACCAGAATATATAACAATACTGAATTTCTAAGACGTCATTGTGCAAAAATATGAGTGTCAGTTCGCAGAACCAAACGTTTGTTAATAATCCACTTTTTAGTTATAAACCGAATACCTAATATCCAAATTATCAACAAATAAATCATTCATGCGAGTGATTGCTGTGTGCTCGACCCCACAATATGTTGTGGAAACAAAATGTGAGTATTATGTTTTAAGAATACCTACATAACCTTTTGAGTGTGGCTATACCGGATTCCGGTATAAATCAATTGTTTTACTATTGTGTCTGGTTTTTGCAACACACAAGAGGATAAAATTCAGTTAATGACATTTTAAATAGTTTTTTGACGTTTCTTATAAATAGTCTTTATGAATCTGTAATTCGCTGCTATCTCATATGACCTCACTAAGTTGTCTTGTCTGTTCGTCTGTCCACCCATTGTCTTGTACTATATCATATTATATCAGAATTAAATTATTTCCCTATAATACAATTTGTAAGATTCGCGTGTGATAATTTGTTTAAGCATAAAAACATTCAATTATTTATTTTATGATAATCTTCTCGAGCATACCTATTTCAGTATCCTAGACTTTTTTACATTAACAAACTGGTTTCTATCAGACCAATTTAATCCAAAACGAAATTCTCTGTAAAGACAACTCCAAATATTGAGGCCAGTATTACGGTTTTCCTCCAATTACATCGATATGGGAGTATAACGAATGTTCAAGAGCTTGTTGCCAAACGATCGGTGTAAATGGTTCAATGCGAGCCAAATCCCTTGTGGTAAAGTCATTTATTGCTTATATTAAATATTCAGACCTACTGAACTACATATTAGTGTAAGTAAATCATGAAAATGTAACGTCCATGTGGCCTAGAGTAACCTTTTACAGTCAATATACGAGTAAAGATAACAATTTTACTACCTAATATAAACACAAGTAATAGGCTTTCTGTTTCTGACCAGAGAAAGACGTAAAGCTATACATAGCTACACCTAAATCTCGAGTGGTAAAATATAAACTTCAGATCACATATTTCCATCCATAGCAGCCTTTATTTTATCCTTTCAGGACATGGCACCTGCATCCAGTTGCGGCCTGCGTGACGCCCTCTACCTCGCTTGTATTTAACCGACTGCCAAAAAGGAGGAGGTTATCAATTCGTGAACATGCATTAAAACAAAAAAATAAAAGATCGACTAATTTTATTTTTTTAATGCATGTTCACCGATTATTTAAAGACTCCTGAACCAATTTGGAAAATTCTTGTTTGAAAAGGCATACTCGTCAGGTGGTCTCTTAGACATTTTGTCAAAATCGGTCGCGTAGTCGTATTTTTCAATGCCTTCTGGTATATAGTATCTGCTCCGTAGTCTGTGCTTCTGGTCCACCTAATTGAGTCCGTTATTGCTATGTGTCCTGCCCACTTCTATTTTTGTCTTTTTATTGCATGAACAACGTCCCTGCCTTTGGTCCTCTTTCGAATCACTTCGTTTCGTTTTAGACCGGAAGAGCAACGTTATGTCTCATATGCTCTTTGTATTATCCTCTGAGCAACTTCGAGTTAATGAGTTAGTATCATATGTTTATCACTGGCGAATTCCTGATCTGCGACTTGCAATATTTCACTACGTTCTGTAAAACTATAAAGAAGTCGATTTGTGTAGTGCAGTGGTATAATGACATTATTTTATCCCACGTGCCGAAATAGTATTTTATGCAACAGTTGTATAAGAAGGTTCATAAAATGCGAGTGGCGCAAGTTACGATGCGAGCCGGCTCGCATCGTAAGGAGACGCCATCGAGCATTTTTTGACATACTTATACAACGTTGCATACAATACTTTTTCTACGACTACATTTACTAAAATAAATCCAAAAATAAACAAAGAAAAGTATGAAATACTACCATATGTTTGCTAGAGACTAGGTATCTATGGAAGACTTAATTTTTTTTATTGACGGTCATAGTGACCAAAAGTGCCATTTTTGAAACATGGAGTCACTTAAACGAATGTTTTTTCATACAAAAAGCCGTTTGTTTAGTGACTCCACGTTTGAAAAATGTCACCATATGTTAAAATAACAATTTTATTATGTTGGCAGTATGGTAGATCTAAAGAAAAAAGTTATAGGTCTATGGCTAGGAGTATCGTTTTGGCGAAATAACGACACCTATTAGGAATAGACTATAAACTTTTCTGAAATCATATAATCTATGTTCTTATATTAGTGTTCTGGACCATTTAAAAGACAGATAACAGTACAGGAGTAGACAAAGATAAAAATGACCACATTGCCTAGGTATTAATAATGATTTGGAATGGATTTTTGCCCATCTGCACGGGAAGGAAAGCAGTTGGTACATAGTTTACTATTTTTTATCACAGACCAATATCGAACGCTAATCAAAAAATAATAATGAGGTATTTGAATTTTTAATCCTGAATTAAAAATGATAAGTTAATTATATGCAAAGTTTATACAACTCGAAAACGTTCGTATACACCATGCTTCCGTTTAAAATATACGTATTTACGAGTACCCATCAAAAAGTTTGCCTGTTGTTTGAGAGTAACGATCCCTATTTGCAGCGTATTTTCAATCAAATTTGTATGGAAGAGGATTAAAATTTTAACGAGTCGTCGTCACACAGGCCTTTTCAGTCTTTGTCAGACGGCTTTGTTAAAAACGTGTAATAGGGATGAATAGATTAGTTACTATGTGATGTAATGTTTTATGTTAGTTCCTGATGGGTCTTCCTAAGGTTTATATTAGCCAAACGCTTATATATTTTCTTTATATTTGCTTCAGTCTATCACAAAAATAGGGTCTTTTACTCTAAAATACTTATATTAAACACTATATAACTATAAATTACTTTAAATGCAGCCGCTATTCTATCCTAACGGAGCGTTAAAGCCGTTCGAGGGAGTGAGATGGTGGGCAAGAATTAGCTTATTGTCAACCCATGATATTTTTATCCCTCTTTCCATCTTCAAGCCCACCATCACGCTGAACATGGTCTGTGGGCTCAGCCTACTCCGTTCGGGACGTAATAATGAATAAGTATGTACAGTACCTACAAGTTGAACTACGGGTGTATGTGATCCCACGACGTGATCTAATGTATTATGAGAATATAAAAAATTATCAAGATTTTTATCAGGTGAATCGAACTTACTACAATCAATATTGATCAGGCTTTTGTTCTCTTTTACAGGAAGGAAAATTATAAATTTCTCTTCAGCGAAAACGGAAAATATTGCTTGTTTTAGCAGCTTTGCTGCCTCATTTTTCTTTTCAATTGTACTTTTGTTATTATCTTCTGCAATTAATTAGTTACAAGCGGCGTATCCGTGTTAGGGCTCTTACAAACCGGCGACCGACGTGCGACACAGTTTGGCGACGATCGCCCACCGCCTATATTAGGGAATATACGTGAGAAAAATATGAGTTATCCAACCAGTTTATCCATAAATATTCGAAAGTAAAAAATTTAACAGTGTAAATAAAAATTTAATGAAACACGAACGAGATATAACGATTTTACGAAAATATGTCTATCTCACTAGCAAAAACGCTATTTTCTATTGTAAATATATAGATGATATTGACTTTGATATCACCAGTCCATATAGGACTTCTCTTTCAAATTAAAACTTTATAGTATCACGTCATGTTTGTCGCTGATTAAGATATTTTAGAAATTATTTCATATTTGTTTACTCTGGTTAATAAGGATTTTATTAAGCAAATAAAAAAATACATGCATATCCCCGATCGCCGATAAACGCGCGGCAGTTTTTGACAATTTACGACCGATTGACATAAGTGTCACGCGACCATTTGTTAGGCGAACGTCGCGCGACGTTTGAGACTCAAGTTGGATGATTTCAATGCAAGTATCAGTAGGTATTTAAGTAATTACTCTGTTATATTTTGAAAAAATAATATTTAAATTAGATTAGATAACGACCTATATATAGATAAATCACACTGATTGAGCTATATCCCGAAAGTTTAAGTTAAGAATAGTTCGGTAAAGTAAAAAGCTAGATAAATGTTAATTATTCTTTGCCATTGGTGCTAACTTAAATCGAGGTAGAGTAACGGGTTGACTACAAGCACCTCTTTCGGAAATTGCGGCCCTCCATATAGCTTCCGTGATATATTCGAGCTATTGTTGCTCCCAACTCGAGCATTTGTTATTCCAATGCTCGCGTTATTTAATGCGCCCTAGATAAATAAGGCGAACCTTTTTTATGTCCGCCAGTGAGTGTTCTCTAATTTTAGATTTTTGATACTACAATTTTGTATTATCTAGGTACTTATTCATATACAGATATTTGAAAAGAATGTTTGAACGAAATTGAGTCAGCCGGTTACAGATAAAATTGGTTGAATAAAAAAAAAATATTTTCGCTATTTTCGATTTTTTTATTTAATTATTTTGGCATAAATATGGCAACTATTAAGTACTTATATACCTATCAGTTAATCTAAAAATAAATTAAAAGGTTAGGGAAACAACAAATTATAATTTATTTGAAACTTAAACAAAGTTGAATTTAATCATTACATCGGTATTAGGGCTTGTAGAACCGGAATCGGAATTTCGGTTTTTTGGAATCGGGACAAAAACTGTGTCGGAACCGGGGATTCCATTTTTTCCTGATTTTTTTTCTTATTCTGCTTTGCCTTCAAATTAAACAGATCTTTGTATGGACAAAGAATCCGTTAAAAAGTAATAATTTATATTATAAAAAATACAGTCAGTCTTAAAATACTTATGTAAGGTTTTAAAATACTTAATAGGAACAAATAATTAAATTGAAAATTACAGTTTAAAAATGTTGCCCACGATTTCTCGTAAATTACGCACAGCAGTGCCACAGAATAGGTATAAGTAGTCTTGCCCAGAAAAGAAACTCAAAAAAATATCTACTTAATGCGGTTAGCGCTGTGGTTTATTTGAGCTCGCGTCATAACTCCTCACCCCTTCATTTAGATACCTAGACATCCGTTGCAAGCCAATTTCATTCTTATTACTCTAGACAAACGATTCATGTAACTGAATTTTCCCCCTCGGAGTGGTCGCCACGCGCATAGTAAAAATGTATGTATATTTGTGATACCTAAACGGGGAGTGACACAGGCCTGGCAGTACTTATTCACACCCGCACAAACGACAACTGAGTTCCCGACAACGCACATGATCGCAGTGCGGAGACGGGGAAGAAGGAAGCAGTGAAAATCACAAGGCAATGCGAGTTTAAAAATTATAAGAAGTTTTTTTGTGGTTTTTGCAGCGCCAGCAGTTTGATATTTATTACGTAGGGCCAGAAAAAAAAAGATTTTTTTAGAGAGCCGGGAGTACCAAGTTTCTTTATTGCAGAACCGGTTCTGTTCTAATACCTAATGACCCAGACCGTGTCCGGGACCGGGATTTCCCGGAAAATTAAGAACTGGAAATTCCCGGGTGCAAGCTCTAATAGTTACTTACATAAACTATCTCTAAAAACCTAAGCATAATTAAATAAAATGTGTCCACTGGGCAAAGCCGACTGACTAAGCTGAAGACGGAGGGCGGTAACATGGTGTCGACCAAAGATGGGGTGCTGGCAGAGATCGAGAGATTTTATGGGCAGTTATATACATCCGTTGCAAAACCTAGCGTGGATATGGCTACAGATCCAAGAGCCAAGCTAACCCGACACTATACCGAAGATATCCCGGACATCAGTCTGTACGAGATTAGGATGGCCCTCAAACAGCTCAAAAACAACAAGGCGCCGGGTGAGGATGGAATCACAGTAGAGCTTCTGAAAGCGGGCGGAACGCCAGTACTGAAAGTCCTTCAGAGGCTCTTTAATTCCGTTCTGCTCGAGGGCGTAACGCCGGAGGCGTGGAACAGAGGCGTGGTGGTCCTTTTCTTTAAAAAGGGTGACAATACTCTATTAAAGAATTATAGGCCCATCACGCTTCTGAGTCACGTCTATAAGTTGTTTTCGAGGGTCATCACGAATCGTCTCGCTAACAGATTTGATGCCTTCCAACCTCCCGAACAAGCCGGATTCCGAAAAGGCTACAGTACCATGGACCACATCCATACTTTGCGGCAGGTTATAGAGAAGACGAGGGAGTATAACCGGCCGCTGTGCTTGGGGTTCGTGGACTACGAAAAAGCCTTCGATTCGATCGAAACATGGGCCGTGCTTCAGTCTCTCCAGCGGTGCCGCATTGACTGTCGGTATATCGAGGTGTTGAAGTGTCTATATAACAAAGCCACTATGTCGGTCCGAGTACAGGAGTACAGTACAAAGGATATTCCATTGAATAGAGGCGTGAGACAGGGAGATGTCATATCTCCAAAACTGTTCACCGCCGCTCTGGAAGATGCCTTCAAGCTCCTGGAATGGGAAGGACTGGGCATCAACATCAATGGCGAGTTTATTACTCACCTTCGATTTGCCGACGATATCGTTGTCATGGCAGAATCGATGGAGGACTTAAGTACGATGCTTGAAGACCTAAATCGAGTCTAACAACAGGTCGGCCTAAAAATGAATATTGACAAGACGAAGGTCATGTCAAATATGCACGTTGCGCCTTTACCAGTTTCTGTTGGGAGCTCCACCCTCGAAGTTGTAGACCAGTATGTCTACCTGGGTCAATTGATCCAGGCAGGAAGTTCCAGCTTCGAGGAAGAAGTCTTTCGGCGAATCCGACTCGGCTGGGCAGCGTTCGGGAAATTACGCAGTGTTTTATCGTCTAAAATACCTCAGTGCCTCAAGACGAAAGTGTTTAATCAATGTGTGTTACCAGTGATGACTTATGGCTCTGAAACGTGGTCCCTTACTATGGGTCTCATAAGAAGGCTCAAGGTCGCTCAACGGGCCATGGAGAGGACTATGCTTGGTGTTTCTCTACGCGATCGAATCAGAAATGAGGAAATTCGTAGGAGAACGAAGGTCACCGACATAGCCAAGCGGATTAGCTCATTGAAGTGGCAGTGGGCGGGGCATATAGCGCGAAGAACCGATGGCCGATGGGGCAGAAAGGTTCTCGAATGGCGGCCACGTACCGGCAAGCGCAGCGTAGGACACCCACCTGCTAGATGGTCAGATGACCTGAGCAAGGTTGCAGGGAGGCGCTGGATGCAGGCCGCTTCCGATCGGTCGTTTTGGAAATCCTTGGGGGAGGCCTATGTCCAGCAGTGGACTTCCTGTGGCTGATATGATGAATTAAATAAAACTAAAATTAAAATTATAGACAAGGTTGAGGCAAAAAAAAAACAGAAAATGGAAAAGAAGAAAACTCATTTTAATTATTAATCACCGGATTCTTGTCCAATTTGCCTTTTTAAACTTAAATACGTAATGATTATCAAAAAATATTTGATGATTATGAATTATGAAGAAGATAAAAACAGCAGACAATGTAAGTTACGACTAACATACCAAACTTTTATAAACCAGTGGATGCCTCTATTTGTTTTACTAGCACCTCAGGATTAAACTCAGAGCAGAACAGATAGAGCTTTTGTATCAAGTTGAGACTTGAAAGCACTAATAATGTTGTTTACTTCTACAGTATCCTTGTAGTTTTGTCTTGCTTAACTAACTTTTGATTAGGCAAATCTTGGGGTTTGATTATAGTTTCGGTATCCGCTTTTACCCAAAATATATTAATATAATTGTTTTAAATGGTATCCATTATTTTCTTTATATCATTTTTGTTTCGCCGCAAATCACAGTAAGGGCCAAGGCTTTGTTTTGGCTCTGTAAGTACTTTTATTAAAAATGAATTCCAGCACAATAAAACTTATTCTCTTCAAAGAAAATCCTGTTACTTCCAATATAGGTAACAGATAACATGCAATAAGTCCACAACAGTGTAAGACAACACACTGGGATCGCATGCCGATATATACCGAAGCAACACCTACAGCAAACGATGAAATCAATTTCAGATGTATTGCTTTGTAAGGGGAAATATAGCAGATTAAACCTATATTTGCATCCTTCTCCTTCAGTCGTCTGCTCACTGCTGAGCGTCGTGATGAGCCCGACTGAACTTTTTCGCGTTCCATTTGTTACGATCTTTTGCCTACTAATATCAAATTTTAGATTTCTCTAAATTAGGGTTGTCTTGACCATAGACCTAGATTTTTTTACTGTTTGACACTATGCTTGGAGTAAGAGAATATACATGTCTAAAACCTGAAATTATTTGGTGATTCCCTTGCTACCTGTGTTAACGTAGGTAATACATGGGTTATAATACTATGGGTAATAATTTTTTTTACATCTAATTATATACTTTTTTATTTTATTTTTTAAATTATTATCACATCTTCATACGTAAAATCTAATGAGTAATAATGAGTTTCTTAGTCAAAACGAATATTAAATTATGTAATCCTATTTGGTTTGTTCTTACAACCATTTATTCGTCCATGGTACAATTGAGCTTTTTGAATTATTTCTTACTAATGTATTTCTTTTGCAGGAAAATGAATTATCTTCTCAAGCACAATCAACTGAAGCTCTAGACGTCAAAGTTGAAGTTAAACATGAGAAACCAAGGCACTAGCTTGGAGATCTTGGTGGTCAAGTAGCCATCGTATCGGGCTACGACTCCTAGAACTTTATCCTTCCATTCGACCGATCACCATAAGTTTCTCCTGGTTATCCGATGGTTTTCTAAATAGATTGGTACTAATACAAAGTATTCAATATTTTTAGCATACGTTTAATTATCTTTGCAACAGTGTGAGACAACACGCAGGGGTCCCAGTGTCAAGTGTTCGTTGACCTACATACGGAAACAACACATTTAGGTACATAAATAATGGAATCATGTTTTTGATATTTTGCTTTCTTAAGGCTGCCCTTCCCGGTCGCTCTGATTTCAACGCGAGCATAGTTTGAAAAGCTTGGTGTTTCATCCAGGGCAATGCTAGAAAAAGAGGCAAACCAAAAAGAGAGAGATAGCGCCTAAGGGCATCGTTTGCATTCTATTAAATTAAATTAGTATTATTATTAACTATCCATTGAACAAATATTAATTATTCAAAAGGCGCGGAAATTTCATAAAACTTGTTCCAGGAGATACGTGTTTATCAGTAAGCCTTACAAGTATGTGAAATAAATGTTTTGTATTAAAAATTTTCATTAAATTTGCGAGGTTTGTTACGAAATATTTTCTTCACTTTTACAATTTATGAGTACTTTATGAACGGTCGAAATTCAGCTAAAATTTGTGCAAAAAAGCAGATTTTTGGAGGCTTATATTGACTTTGCTTTTCTAAATTTCAATTTTTTATTTCGATAGAAACCTAGAAATTGCGCTCAAGATACTTGTGAGTTCAAAAGTTTTCAAGAAAGATCAGATACAACGCCATAATCACGTACGAGCGTTTGTATGAAAAGTAAGACGGGAAGGCCGCTCTTAAGGGTAAATATAACAGATATTACTTATATATTGATGTTGAAAGCAGGTCTGGTTCTGATATTTATTATGTATTACATTTGTATTTTATTCCAAAACAATGTGACACAACTCACACAACACAACGGATCGAAGTGAAAATTGCACGCCGACCTATATACGGAAACAACACCTACAACAAGCGATGAAATCGATTATAGATATATTACTTTCTAAGGGGAAAATATAACAGATTAAACCTATATATTGATGTATAATGTTTAAAGTAGTTCTCATATAATATTGTGTAACATTTGTATGTAACTCCATAATAATGTGAGACAACACACCGGATCACAGTGTCAATTGCACAAAGAGTTTACGGAAGCCACACCTACAGTAAACAATGCATTCGATTTCAGATGTACTAATTGCTTTCTAAGGGGAAAATATATAACCTATAAAATGATCATCATCATCATTTCAGCCGCATATCGTCCACTGCAGGACATAGGCCTCTCCCAAGGATTTTCAAAATGACCGATCTTGAGCGGCCTGCATCCAGCGCTTTCCAGCGATCTTAGTCAGGTCGTCAGACCACCTTGTGGGTGGGTGTCCTACGCTTTGCTTGCCAGTACGTGGTCGCCATTCGAGAACCTTTTTGCCCCATCGGCCATCGGTTCGTCGCGCTATGTGTCCTGCCGACTGCCACTTCAATGAACTAATCCGCTTGACTTTTGTTCTGCTACGGATTTCCTCATTTCTGATTCGATCTCGTAGGGAAACACCGAGCATAGCCCTCGCCATAGCGCGTTGAGTGACCTTGAGCCTTCTTATGATACCCATAGTAAGGGACCACGTTTCAGAGCCATAAGTCATCACTGGTAACACACATTGATTCCCGTCCCGTCCCCCCTCGTTCAGTGCTCTCGCTGCCTGGCCTATGGCCATAGCAGGAGGTACTGTAACGAGGAGGTGGACTCGTGCAGCCACTGCGAAGGTCCACACCTGAGAACGGGATGTGCTGACTACAAAGCTGGAGCGGCGGCATCCTGCCGCAACTGTAAAAAGGCGGGAATAGACAAGGCGGATCACAATGCCTTCAGTGGAGACTGTGCATTGAGAAGGAAATGGGACGCGATTGCACGGTCAGCGACAGCGTATTCCTGACCTTGCAATCAGCGTAGACCCTCTGGTGCGTGGCCTGGTCGTCAGTGCCCTGCATCCTAGCCCATTCAATATCACTTTTATATAAAAGTAAGATTGAGATGAGTAAAGTAGGTAAAACCTGAGCAGGGCATCATGACCTGTCACGTACTGTATACAAGCACGGTCTGCAGTGGAGGTATTGTGACTCGTAGGATGTGAGGTATCTCCCCTCCCAAAATATTTGAATAAAAGAAAAATATAAGTGTATTATTAATAATAATCACTGTATTTAAGTAGCCAAATAAAAACTAAGTAAGAGCGAAGGGAGATGTCTTAGACCTAAGGCTGCATGAAGTGAACCAAAATGTAAATAAAAAAGTTATTCAATATGCTTAAAATGTACTTGATTAATATATTATTAATAAAACTGTTTTACTATAGCAATAAGCCAGAATGTAACGCATTGAACAGTTTGTACCTATTTAGTCATTTATAAAAAAGTCTTAACACCAAACCGTTATATATGTACATAATTTTTTTATAAATAAAACAGAAGTGACATCATTAATACAAGTAAGAGACAAAACTGTGATAACAATAGAAATAATAAGATATAAGGAATATACTGTAAAGAAATAAAAAGTAAGAAAATAGTATTTAAGCATATGTAAAAATAAAAATTGGAAAGTGTAAATCATTACCCCTTGTCTATAAAGAATAAAACAAGTAAATAAAAATAGCTAGAAACTGTATAGATAGACGGGAGTCCCACCCGTAATGGATTGAGAGATGATGTATGAACTTGGCCAGTATGAAGAATGATAGTACGAGAGGCATAAAAGCGAGAACTTGTATGAAAGGTAAATCAGAGAATATATGCTCCGATTCATGTCGGAGGTTGTAGTATAAAAAAAAAACACATTGATTAAACACTTTCGTCTTGAGGCACTAAGGTATTTTGGACGAGAAGACACTGCGTAGCTTCCCGAACGCTGCCCAACGAGTCGAATTTGTCGAAAGACCTCTTCCTCGAAGCTGGAACTTCCTGCCTGGATCAATTGACCCAGGTAGATATACTCGTCTACAACTTCACATGTGGAGCTCCCAACACAGACAGGTAGGGGCGCGATGTGGACATTTGAAATAACTTTCGTTTTGTCCATGTTCATTTTAAGGCCCACCTGTTGGGAAACTCGATTTAGATCTCCGAGCATAGTACATCTCCCAATGATTCTACCATGACAACGATATCCTCGGCAAACCGGAGGTGAGTGATATACTCGCCAATGATGTTGATGCCAAATCCTTCCCATTCCAGAAGCTTGAAGGCATCTTTCGGTGCAACGGTGAACAGTTTCGGGGATATAACATCCCCTTGTCTTACACCTCTTTGCAGTGGAATAGCCCTCGTGCACTGCTCCTGTACTCCGACTGACATAGTGGCGTTACTGTATAATCACTTCACATAGTCAATACGGCATCGCTGGAGAGACTGAAGCACGGCCCATGTTTCAATCGAATCGATGGCTTTTTCGTAGTCCAGGAACCCCAAGCATAACGGCCAGTTATACTCCCTCGTCTTCTCTATAACCTGCCTCAGCGTGTGAATGTGGTCCGTGGTGCTAAAGCCTTTACGGAACCCGGCTTGTTTGGGAGGCTGGAAGCCATCAAACCTGTTTGCGAGACGATTCGTGATGACACTTGAAAACAACTTATATACATGACTCCGAAGCATGATAGACCTGCCTATAGTTCTTGAATAGGGTGTTATCTCAATTTTTAAAGAACAGGATCCCCGCGCCCCTGTTCCACGCTTCTGGCGTTACGCCTTCGAGCAGAACGGAATTAAAGAGCCTCTGAAGGACTTTTAGTACCGGCGTTCCGGAGGAGGATCCGTTCTGCTTTCAGGAGCTCTGCCGTAATTCCATCCTCGCTCGGCGCCTTGTTGTTTTTAAGCTGTTTGAGGGCCGGACATCACAGGCTGATGTCCGGGATATCTTCGGTATAGTGTCGGGTCAGCTTGGCTCTTGGGTCTTTAGCCATTTGTGAAACTGAGGTATATAGCTGACCATAAAACCTCTTAATCTCCGCTAGAACCCGTTCCTTTGTCGACACCACGCCACCGTCCTCCGTCTTCAGCTTCATCAATCGGCTTTGCCCAACTGACATACCTCTTGCGAATACTTTGGAGCCTTTGTTCTGCTCGATCGTCTCCTTAATACATTTTGTATTAAGGGAGCAGATGTCGTGTCGCAAGGACTTTTGTATACGTCTGTTGAGCTGCCGATATGATTCCGCATAGTCGGAGGTTTGCAGCGGCCTTGATCGTCGCTCTGCCATTAATTCTAGGGTCTGAGCAGAGATATTCTGAGGTTTTCGTTTGGAGCGGGACTTAGGTCCCACCTTCGATCCCACAGCTTGGACAGCTTGTACACTGTAACGCAATCCTGGAGGCCTTAGCGATTTGATAGTTCAAGCTGGAAGCCTTCGGAGTTTTCGATCTGGACCTGCGACGGTTGGAGCGTCGACTTCATCAGCCGCGACCTTTCGACTTTGAGATCAATATTCACGATGCCTCTTAATATTCGTTGATCGCTCCCAGTTTTGATCCGATTGATCACTGAGACATCGTTGAATATTCGTCTCTTTGTCGTTAGGATGAAGTCGTTTTCGTTCTTCCAGGTCCACTTTCTTTGCGGTGGCTTCTTGAAGAAAGAGTTCATCGCAAAGAGTCTCTCTCGCTCCAGATAATCAGCCAGCTTACGTCCCCTGTTATTGCGCACTCCGTATCCGAAGTTTCCCAGCCTAAACTCCCCATCTCCTCGCTTGCCCAGTTTTGCGTTGTAATCCCCCATAACAACCGTAAAATATATTTCAGAAGTATGTATGGCCCTACTGATGTCCTCATATACTTCATTCACCTCTTCATCGGAGTGATCCTCAGTTGGATATACCTGTATGACCTTCAGCGAGTATCTTTTATATACTTTGAGTATCAGGTATATGACCCTGCTTGAAACACTCTCGATGGTTGTGACGTTGTTAATAAGGGACTTGTGGACGAGAAACCCGACACCATACTGGAACTTCTTTTTGTCTCCTTCCTGGTGATAGAGTAGGTTACCAGACTCTAGGGTTGTCGTGCCCTCGCTCTTTCTTCGTATTTAGACAACCCCACAATGTGCCATCGTAACCTACTCATTTCTTCTTCCTCCTCAGTTAGTCCTCAATGTGCGGACGTTGTGTGTTACCAGGACCGGTCGTCGACGGGAGTGGTGGCCAAATCTCTGCTGGAGATTCTTAGCACCCCCTGCCCCGCCGTTAACATGACCGCTACCGGAGCCAGGAATAGCGGGGCTGCTGGGGACTGGGGGCCTGGGTTTATTTGAGTCTTCCATTGGAAGTGATTGGCCTTAAAACGCTGCGCTGGCCATTGCGTGTTGGCGAGTCCACGCTTTTAAAGGGGATTCAGTCCCTTATTATGGCTTGTGGTAGCCGCTTTGGATCGGGTTATCGCCGCCCGATGTTCGGCATATACGTTTTACGGTTGGGTAGGAGTAGGTTACCTCCTCCTTTCTCATCCGGGCTTGGGACCGGCAACGGCGGAGTTCTATAAAATGATACAAAGAACTTATTATTTTGTAGTTATGTTTTTAAGGGTTCCGAACCTCGAAAGGAAACAACTTTGTTGTCCGTTCGTCCGTCCGTCTGTCTGTCAAGATCTTTTTCTCAGGAACGTGGGGAGGTATCAAGCTGGAATTTATATCAAATACTAAAGTCTATAACTGTCCCTTGGAGCTTTGAAAAAATAAAACTTCTAAGCTAATGCAATCAAAAGATACAGCCGTTTATGCCGAAAATTTCCGCAAATTTTCGACACTCGCAAGGGAATTAAAACCTACAGGGTTCTTCCCGTTAACTCAGAATCTTGAAATTTGGTACGAAGCAACGGCTTATTGTAGGATTATGGAAGCCAATGAAAGACGAAATTATATAAAAAGCATTACTTATTTATTTCAATTAGGATTAAACGGTGTGTTTTATAACTATTTGCGTGCGACGCTTAGTTATGGCAAGGGCCGGGAATACACTAAATTCTGAGAGAGCCTAGATGACGTACCCATATGTAACTCGGACTTCGATAACAAAGAATTATTGTTTCATACATAAACAAACTAATAGAAAGGGATAAACTTCCTAAGTTAGAGAGAGACAAATTTATTTTTGTATACTCCAACATGCCCCCTCAAAAATAAATTCTAAACAAAAATTATAAAATCATGATCCTAAAGTTATTACAATAAAATGCAACACACCTTTCTTTGTCTGGGAGTACATATATTACCATGGCTCAACATTTGTTGCGCAGGATTAGGGAAACCCAGTAAAACCTAATCAAGCCATTTAAGGTATTCAAATCTTAAATAAAATATTGCATTAATAAAATAATTAAATGAAACAAATGTTTAATTATTAGTGTAGACCGAGCTTCTCTCTCAATTCAGTAAAAGGCACGGCAATGGCTTGGTAAGTATGTCTGCCAACTGGTTACCTGAAAATACATACACCATTTTAACAACATTTTTCTCCACCTGTTCTCTTGAAAAATGATATTTTATGTCGATATTTTTTGATCTTTTGTGACTTGTTGGATTACTAGCAATACCAATGCACCCATTGTTATCTTCATAAATAGGTATGGCTTCAGGTATTTGAAGGCTAATGCTAGTCAATAAAGACTTTAGCCATAAAGCTTCTCGAACTGCTTCAAACAAAGCCATTCAAACTCAGCTTTACATGATGAGGTAGCCACTGTTTGCTGCCTCTTTGTTTGCCAGCATATTGACCTGCAGTTCTCAAATAATCTAAATAAATACCCCGTGGTACTTTTTCTCTCAATTTGATCACTTCCCCAATCAGAATCAACAAAGCCGCTCAGTGTGTCATTGTTTAAATTAGTTCTCCGGATGTAAGTCAGCTTTAAATCTTTGGACCCTTTTAAGTAACGTAACACTCTTTTCAATTGTGACCAAAGCGCTCTATTGTTTTTGTTAGTGAACCTACTGAGAATGTTTACGCTAAAGCTCAGGTCGGGTCGGGTACACACCATAATGTAAATCAAGCATCCGATAAGATTCCTACAAGGGGCCTCAGTTCGTTCACTAGAATTTAAACCTTCATAATCAACTTTAGTTTCTAAAGGCGTAGCAACGCTATTACAATCAGCCATATTAAATTTTTCTAAGACTGTATTTACGTATGTGGTTTGATCCAACGTAATTTTATCACTTTGCCGTTGAATTCTAATCCCCAAGAAACATCTGATTTCCTTTAAGTCTACCATTTTAAATTTGTTCATTAAATATGTTTTGAAATTATTCATAACGTTTAAGTTTGCTGTTGAAATAACTATATCATCGACATAAAGTACCACATAAATATTTTTCATTATATCACCTGTATCTAAGATGTAAATGCAACGATCTGCTGATGAGTATCGAAATCCCCTTTCGATCAATGCTTCCTCGAAAGTTTGAAACCAACACCGTGCAGACTGTTTTAAACCATACAATGATTTGTTCAATTTGCAAACCATATTATCTGCGCTTGGGATTCCTTCAGGAATTGTCATATATATTTCTTCCTCTAATTTCCCATTCAAAAATGCTGTTTTTACGTCCATATGATGAACAAGTAAATTATATTGATTCGCAAAGGCTAATATGAATCTAAAGCTTGCAATCCTTGCAACAGGTGCAAATGTCTCATTATAGTCAAGTAAGTACTCTTGACTAAAACCACGAGCAACTAAACGAGCTTTATACTTAAGGGGGTTTCCAAACTCGTCACTTTTTATAGAAAATATCCATTTACAGTCGATGATATTTCTGTCAACAGGTTTTGGAACTAGTGTCCAAGTTTTATTTTCAGTTAGTGCTTTAATTTCCTCATTGATAGCATTTTCCCATAAAAGTTTATTATTGCTAGATTCAATCTCTTTATATGAAGTAGGTATTTCACAGATCAAAGAATGAGCGTATAAAAGGTAGTTCACAGAAATATCAACGTTACAAGATTTAGTAGGTAAATTTTTAATCCTTTCACTTCTTCTAAGATTATGTGAAACTGATTCACCCCGAGGTAAAGTCAAATTATTTTGCAATCTACTGTCTGTGTTCACGTCTGTCGGTAGCCTTATTTGTGGCGGTATAATTTTAGCTTGCTTGGACTCATCTGATTTTTCTTTATCAGATTTGCACAACTTCCTAAAAGTGTGCACGTCAGAGTCATCAACCAGATGGTTGATTTTCTCAGTCATACTTTCAGACTGCAACGGCCTGTTCGACAAGAAATTAATCTCGTCAACTTGCACATCTCTGACCACAACAAACCTTTCATTTACCACGTCCCACACCTTATAACCATTCGGTTCATAACCAACTAAAATTCCTTTTAATGACTTTTCATCGAATTTGGTTTTCCTAGTCTTGTTTAGATAATAAACAGTTGAACCGAAAACTCTTAAGAACTTTAGTTGTGGCTTTTTACTATGCCACAATTCAAACGGTGTGTTATCTGTTTTAAGTGCTTTAGTGGGGCTGATATTTATCAAGTACGTCGCGGTTAAAACAGCCTCACCCCAGAATGACTTATTTAACTTTGCACCATTTAGCATGGCTCGACTTCGCTCAGTTATAGTTCTAATCATTCTTTCAGCAATCCCATTCAAAGCAGGGGTATGCGGCACTGTCAAGTGGTAAGTTATACCTTTTGTAACACAGAAACTTTTTACATCTTTTGATAAATATTCACCACCGTTATCGCAGTATAAGTTGACAATCCTCAAGTTAAAATGAGTTTCACACTTTGCAACATAATCTTGAAATGTAGCAAAAACATCTGATTTATGAGCTATTAAGTACGTCGCACAGTAGTGGGTGTATTCGTCGACAAAAATCACAAAATAGTTTTTGCCGTCAAGTGTTGAAGGAGTGACCGGACCACACACATCGCTATGCACATTAAATAGAGGTCGTTTTATAATTTTATGTTTTGACTTATTAAATGGCAAACATGTTTGCTTTCCATTTATGCGAGCTTCACAAATTTTATCATTTGATGTTATTTGATTTATTTTCTCAATATCAGAAAACATTTGCTTGCTTTTTATTTGCTCAAACTTAGATTTACCAATATGGCCTAATCTTTGATGCCATAATTCGTAATTCTTATTAACGACCGCATTTAATGAGCAACCTGTGGTGAAAACTTGTTTTTGAAGTATAAACTTTGTGCCAATTAAATTGTTCAAACACTCACCCTTTATTACCATCTTACCCTCATAGTATATTTGAACGTCGCCGTCTTTTGCAAAAATAATTATCATTCCTGCTTGTTGCATTTTCTTCACTGATAGCAGATTATAAGGAATTTCAGAACAAAATAGAACATCCTGTAGCACTCCATTTTCGCCCAAGTTGCTTGTTACTGTAATGTATCCTTTCTTCGTCGCTGTTATGAATGTACCATTTTTTTTTTTGCAACGGATATGTTAATTGGCTTTTCTAATTCATCGAAATTTTGTGAGATGTTCCGAGGCTCCAGAATCTAATATGAATGTAATGGTGTTTTGATCTTCGTTTTCGATTCCACAACTACCGGCCATAAATGCGAAACCCGAGATATTAGGATTTTCTAAATCTGTCATGTTAACAGTTTGAACTGTTCTATTGTTTTCAGAGCGTTGTTTGGCTCTTTTGTTATAATAGCAGTCCTTCTGCATATGCCCTTTTTTTCCGCAATAATAGCATTTTAAAGCATTATTTTTAGCTTTAGTATATGTCTTATTAGACACTCCCTTCTTTCCAGAATTACGATTTTTATTTATATATGGTTTATGTGGTTCGTTTTTAGACTTCTGATGTAGAGTCTCTGCCTAGAGAACCTTCATACTGGTGTCTCGTCTTTCATTTATCAACTTTATCTCATGGTCAAGCAATCTAGTTTTCACAAAGGTTAAAGTGAGATTATCTTCTGCTAAAGTCTCGATCGCCATCGTCACACCGTCGTAACTTTTAGGAAGGGTTAAAAATAAATGAGTTATTTTATTTGGTTCTTCTAGCTTTGCACCTGCAGCCACCAATTCGCAAATTAAATCATCGAATATTTGAAAATGTTTTATTAGCGGATTATCTTCTACCAACTTCAAATTTAGTAATCGTTTCCTTAATGCCAGCTGTGTCGCTATGCTTTTTCTTTCGTAGATGGAATCAAGTTTTAATAAAATCTGTTTCGCAGTACTTTCTTCATTGGTGAGGCCCAACAAAGTATCCGCTAAATACTCTATTATAGTATTCTTTGCGAGTCTCTGTTTCTTAGTCCATTCAGCATCCGGTACTTCAGGAATTTCTTCGTCAATTACATTAAGCACCTCGAGTTCATTCAGCAAATTACGGATCCGAAGTTTCCATTATTTTACAAGAAAATAATTCACAGTCTATGAGTAAATAATAAAGTCACTTATTCACTATTACTTTCACAGTCCACGAGCTGTCTATAAAGTTTTGGTAAAATGCACTGCACTCAAGTGTCTGTTTTATTTTAACCGACGATTTATTTTTAATCTTATTTTTATTTCACTGGGCCCATAACCTGTAGGATTATGGAAGCCAATGAAAGACGAAATTATATAAAAAGCATTACTTATTTATTTCAATTAGAATTGAACGGTGTGTTTTATAACTATTTGCGTGCGACGCTTAGTTATGGCAAGGGCCGGGAATACACTAAATTCTGAGAGAGCCTAGATGACGTACCCATATGTAACTCGGACTTCGATAACAAAGAATTATTGTTTCATACATAAACAAACTAATAGAAAGGGATAAACTTCCTAAGTTAGAGAGAGACAAATTTATTTTTGTATACTCCAACACTTATAGCACAAATAAAGGAAAAATTGCGAAAACCGTAAATTTTTAGTTACATTATATAATTTTTTTTTTTATAATTTTTAACTTACTATACCTACAGGTTTGTACGGAACCCTCAGTGCGCGAGTCCGAATTGTACTTAGCCGGTTTTTTATTTTTCCTCGAAGACAAACAAATTATGTTTCCTTAATTTTAAATATAAAGGTTATTTATATTACACATATTGCTTGGTATCTCCAAGCAATAACTTCACAACAATGTAAAACAATACACCGGGATCCCAGTGTCAATAGCACGCTGACCTATATACGGAAGTAACACCAACAGGATACAATGCAGCTTTGTATAGCTCACTCTTCTGAGGTAAATCTATTTCTTCGCATATACCTTTTTCTTTTTGTGTTTTTTTTCAGAACTTCAGTTTATGATGCTTACATTTTTGAAATATAATGATTTTTTTTGACACTGGTGTTAGCCGCGTCTTTTCAAGATTATCACCTAAACCCTCGGTTATCTCTGACGATCTGCACAGTAAGAGAACCAGCTAGTAAATTCTTATTTTTATTCAGACAAGCACAGAACTATGGCCGTTACACCACCAAATTCCCACAATGTGTGCTGGTAACAGGTGTCCAACTGTCCATGTATATTTGATTACGCACTCCTTACCTCATCTGCTTGTGATTGAACCTGTTATCAAAGGCATTGTGCTAGGTATTAGCGTAATTGCATTCCGTAATCATGATATTACCGCCGAGGTGGCAATTTGTCGCTCCACCTTTGTACCGAGATCCGTGATATAATTTAAAATAATCTCGCGTTTTTTTATCATTTACAGAAGCAGTCGGCTTGGGATAGAAGGACGCAAATTAAATGCTCTACCGTAACTTCTTGTGTGGCTTTTACACTTGTTACGATATCATCGAAATAAAATAAATTGTTTTTATCTGTCACCAGACGGCATAGTGTCAATCGAAGACATGATCTTTCGAACTGTGTACGGTAGCTGCCTACGTAAAACTACGTTTCGGATAAAAAATGGATCAACTTTTCGGCTGGTGTGGCTTTCTTGTGCTTTGATTTTCGTCGTCTTTTCTTGGTCACGGCAGGGCTTCTTTTGCGTAACGGGCAAAAAACGCCGTTTTGTTAGTCTGAATTAACGTAAAATAATTTATTTGAAGCGCGAGTGAATTTCCTGTGAGAACTTTTTGACAATTCTACTTGTTTTTTTTTTGCACAAGGGCGACCGATATTTCTATTGAAGTGAAAATTTTAAACTAAGAAATACCGACATATTTTCCGGTAGTGTACAAGCGCTGTAATGTAACAAACATAGGCGCCTTTCTTGTTTTGTTCTAATATTTATTTAGTTGATCCCGCGTCACGGGGGTATGTCCAGAGGCAACTCATTTTAGATAAGCAAAACCCACACACAGCTTTGTTGACTTTGTTATCTGTAGCTAGCGACAGTTGTTGCAGACAACAGAAACAACTCGTCAGAGGCAGATCTGAATGTACTTTGGTCTCTAATGTTTTTCAATCGAGGCTATGTTAGGCTAAAAGTTTTTAAGTTGGCGGGCTGAGAAATCGTTTCAACTTAGTGTCGACCTTACAAATGTACTATAGATTTTAAGTCATTACCCATTTGATTAAATATAGGTAAACACAAATTTACAATAAATTTGTTAAACGACTAAATGAAACGTCACAACTCTCACATGTAACTCGTCTCTTCCGTTCCTAATGAACTCAAATCGAATCTTTGCTAATTATGCAGAATCCTAATTTTAAGAGCTGAGCCTTTATCGAATTTCAAAAGTTTTAACTCTTGATGTTAATTATGTAACGAACATACAGAAATTCGTAGACAACTTTGTACATACGTACTTTACTAAGGTTACCGTTTAATTACAAAACCTGGGATAAAAAAATTATAAGTAATGGTAGATGAATATTTTAGATGCTTTAAGAAGGCTTGGTAAATCTGATAAGTGTCGGCTAGTTACACGCATGAAGTACAAAACAAACAGCTCAAATATAGATTTCGAATTTTAAGTGCGAATAAACATGAGTCAAATCTGTGCATGGGTTAGGGTCCCGATTACAAAGTGTCAAACATTTTACCATATCAGAAATATTTTTTTTATCATTTTGCTTGCAGATGGATTACTCTCGTCCCTTGGGAGCGGGGAGGGCATTCGTGTGGGACGCAATACACGTTGACACGGTTGCCCCCTCTCGCCTTGGGGCGATGGTGTCAAGGGCTGGAGCCGCGGCTGAAGCAGTAGAAGATGCCGAGCGGGGAAAATATTTGTCTTTACCAGGCCATTCGGAAAGTATTGCGAAAAAAAGTTTTCTTGCGGACTAATTTAAATTATTGTGTCTCAATGGATCCGAGCCTGGAACATGCTTTCGCTATGATTTTTTACGATTCATCGATTTCACGATAGGCTTCAAATGGCATTTATGGGTGAAGACCCTTCCAAGGCAACCGTGTATCGTTGGTATAACAAATTCAAGCGCAGTCAACTAACTTTGGGGATGAGGAAAGAAGTGGTCGCCCTTTGACGGCTGTTACGGAAGAAACCGTGCTAATAGTGAAAATTTTAATCCACTACAATAGGCGCGTTACGTATCAGGAGATTCAGCACATCCTGCAGATTAGATCAGGAAGCGTTCACGAGATCCTACACGTGCATCTTCGCGTGAGGAGGATAGTTTCACGATGGGTGCCGCACAACCTTACAGATGCTCAGAAGCAAGCCCGGGTGGAATGGTGCCGCGATATTATAAACAAATTTGAAGCAGGCGCGACGCGGCGTGTTCGCGACATCATTACAGCTGATGAGTCCTGGATTTATCAATACGATCCAGAAACAAATCGCCAGTCGATGGTTTGGGTGTTTCAAAACGAATCAAAGCCTACCAATGTAAAACGATCTAGAAGCGGGGCAAGATTTTGATAGCGAGCTTTTTCAATTTGACTGCCTACTTGGTGTCAATTCCTTTACGGATTCAAAGAAGCATCAACGCCGAATGATATGTTACCAAATGCTTGCCAGAAGTGTTCTCTGTTGTGAACAACAACACGCGCCCGCCCACACCGCGCTTAAAACGAGGGACATCCTGGACAGCACGCCGGTCAAACTCCTTGGTCACCCTCCTTACAGCTCTTACCTAGCACCATGTGACTTCTTTTTATTCCCGACACTAAAAAATCTGCTCAAAGAGATACAATTTTCGTCGCCGGAAGATGCGCTGTTAGCGTTTAAGCAGGCTATAAACGAGGTGCCTGCAGCGGATTGCATGCAAGTGTTTCGAAAATTGGTTCAGACGCATGAAACTTTGTATAGAGGCTGGTGGAGAGTATTCAGATTTTTTATATAGTTTAATTTAGATTTTAAATTTAGTTTTTTAGTTTAATTGTAATCATTATTGTATTCAAATGATACTAATTGTTTATTTCGATAAATTATAGTCAATTTTGCCTGCTCAAAATGGAAAATTAGAACTATTTATTTAAATAGTCTACTTAGCAATGTAAATTCCGGTCTTCTGTTTATATGCGTTATACAGCTTCTTTACTGATGGACTTAAGACAAATACAAAGCTTCAAAGAATAAGCATGAACTGTGGTGTTTACCCATCGTCTTGCATGTCTCTCTCGATATTGAGAACCATTACGTCGTCTGCGACGGAACCTATTAAGGTTTCGAACCTCATTGAGTCTCATGCACAATTTGACGATCCAAACTTTAAAGGTTCAACCTTTTGCGAAATGCAGAGCTGGCCAGACAGATAATGACGTCGTGAAATCGTATGACAGAATTTAATGGGACGATTTTGTAAAAAAACTTCTTCATTAAATTGTGGAAATGTATTAGGTAAATAAATATATAGGGACAAATAACACTAATTGAGCTAGCTCCAAAGTAAGTTAGAGACTTGTGTTATGGAATACTAACTCAACGATATTATATTTTATAACAAATACGTATATCGATAAACATCCAAGACAATTTGAAATAGGCAAACATTCACCATGCTAGTCCGCCACCCAGAGGTCCCGGGTTTGATCCCGGTCGGGGCAAGTTGGAAAATGAACTTGCCCCGACCGGGTTCAAACCCGGGACCTCTGGGTGGCGGATTGGCATGGTGACCACTACGCCACGGAGGTCGTCATAAATGGTATTATATATAATTGTGTGATGTGAATATAATTTAACGACTATTGCTTTTTAACAGCATTACAATGCTCGGATTATTATCCAAATTAAAACATGTGATGAAATATTTCGCACGAGTGGACTCGAACCAGCGTCCCTCGCGTTAGCGCCGTGAGTGCTCTACCAATTGTGCTACCGTGACTTCGAATCACCCTGACGAATTTTCTCATCACATAGTACGCACGCATTTAAAACCACTTGCATTTGAAATTGAAGTCACCGTAGCACAATTGGTAGAGCACTTACGGCGTTAACGTAAGAGACGCGGGTTCGAATCTCACTCGTGGCGAAATTTTAAATTAAAAAAAGAAAAAACAATAATTTTAACAAAAGCCTTCTTCACTTTAATCAGTTTTCGATTCATCTAAATTGAATTAATTTGAATACCACACTTCTAAATAGTGGGTAGTAGTAAAGAATAATGGATGCTTCAAATGCATGTGTAATACTGAGAATACGCCTTTTAAATACATTTTTACCAAACGACACTAAAACAGCTAGTAAGAGAATAAATTAACTGTGCGGAACCACCAGCTTCCGGTTCTATGAACCCCATAATATCCTTATTACGCCATGTCCAGCAAGTTGTAACGAAGGACGAGCAAAGGAAGCGCTAATAGGGTTCCTGTTTAATACAAGAATTGCATTATAATTTTAAATTTGCAAACGGAGTGCTCCTGAAAATATTATGAGGTCACGCGCTGCGTGCCAAGATATTTTTTCCGTCAATAACTTCGCCTTGGCTGTTGTTTTTGTAAATATAGATCGAGATTTTTATCACTTAAATAAAGGGACAGTCGAGTCAGAAATACTAGTATTTATTTATTAAACCTTTATTGTACGAAAGACGTATTTCTTTATCCCTAACGAGGCAGATCTAGGTAAGATCTGCCTCGTTAGGGATAAAGACATGGTAATGTTTCTGAATCGGTATAGGCTTTCTTAAGCACAACCCACACACACAGCTGTTTACTTTATTATCTGTAGCTAGTGACAGTTGCTGCCCAAAAAATCTTTTCTTGGAAAGCATAATTGGATAACAATTGATATTATTTTTAAGTTGAAAGTCTGAACAATATTTACCAATTAAAATGTAAGTTTACAATTCTTGTTTTTAATATAATAAGGACATGGTTCTCAGTTATATTCAAAGGCCTTCTGATATTGTAGCCGGGAGCAGAAATATGTTTTCTGCCTCTTTTTGGCCTAATTAGCGATACTTAAACAAGGCCTGAAATGGATAGATATCTTGGAATTTCTTGTAGTACTTTTTTAGATATCATTCTCTTCGATCTTTCATATTTAAATAATATCATATTTTATCAAGATGGCGCACTTATAAGAAATCAATAAAAATTAAGTAAGTAAATTTCTCTTCGTGATTTCAAAAGAATAGTTTTTTTCTTAATGTATGATGATAGTATATCATATAATACGGTTATTAGCAAAAATACAATTTATAAAATTTGTATGTTTGTTTCTTGGGGCTAAACTTCGAATAGCCTGGATTAATTTGATGGGACTTTCACTGGCAGATAACTAATGTTATCAGGAGTGACGTAGCTTTCTTTCCTTAAAGAAAAAAGGGCGTGCATATTAAATAAGAAATTTAGAATTACTACTTCTACGCGGACAAAGTTACGGGCACCGCTACTCTAAGCTAAAACTGTCTGATGAGTCGATTATTTTACCGATACTTATCTTTCTAAAAAGTAAATGATAAAAGTCAAAATGATATGCTTCAGTTTTGGACTAAGACCCTTATAGAGGCGCCAGATTTTTTTGTCACTAATCATTTGTGTGATATAAAAAGGTTTTGTATATTTAGTTTACGCATAATATAATTATTTACGCATACAATGATTATATTCTGGGCCGGAATCGATTGTCATGATTCATGTCTAGGTATATACAACGTGTACTATAGTATAATAAAAATTGAATTAACAACCAAAAAATAAAAATAAAAATTCGACATTCCCATACAGATATTCCAGGCGGTTGCACTCCTTTGTATGGAAATGCCGAATCTTTTTGTGATTTGGTCACTATACTATTAGTGATCTAGTATAGCCTGTGGTTCGATTCATTACGGGTGTGTCCCTGTAACGTATATTTAATCGTAATTTAAAATAAACTATATAATTACAATTAATAGTATATAAATAAAAATAAAAATTACAACTAACTTAAACTAAGTAAATAAAATAATGTTAAACAACATATTTGTACAAAATTGAATAAACACCCTATTAAAATAATAATGCAACAACAACACACAAAAACCAACTAACACACATAGAAACGTACCATAAATTGGTAACGTCAATAATGGCTGGCTTTCATTCTTACTGCGACATACATCGGTCTTTTGTCTCCGTTGCTAGGTACTTATGCGTAGACATTACGAACGGCGGCTCATCATCACCAGCGTCACAGCGTTTGCGAGCCCTCTGGCGTGAATACGCTTCGCTTAGCGCGCGCTCGTCTCAGCGCATAGTCTAATTTTAAAACTATTTTTGACCCGATTATATATTTTTTTAATTTAAAGTACATGTAAAAAATACTTCTACATTTTAGGTATTGCTGACACTTGGACTAGAAATTCGTAATTTCTAGTCCAAGTGTCAGCAATACCCGTGAATCGGGTCCCAAGCTTGGGCTTTTAATAGAAGACGTTTTACCACCTTGCGCCATACCAGGGAGCTCCTCTTCTGCTGCTGAGTGCTGGCCCACCAACACCGTTTGACCCCAGCTAACCACCTTCACGGAGCACGGGACGACAATAAGGGCGGTACCTCCATGCGAGAGTAGAAAACGGCATAGGGCTTTTGTATCCCACACCCTATTATTAACTTTTTAAATAAAGTCTTGATTGATGTTGACTTAGGTTGTGTTTTTTTTATATAACGCCGCCTAAACGTCCCATCCCTTCCACGTTGTATATAGGACATGAATCATGATCTTTAGTACATATTATGTACCTGATATTAAAAGGTTCCGTGGTTCGCACTTCAAATTGAAAAAAGCATAATACACCCTTTGCAAAGTTACATATTTCACATTCGCCTATTTTGCGTATTGTAAAATTAATCCCGTTGACTGGTGTGGGTTAAGCTGATTACGAGAAAAATTCTATCGTCGCAAAGGTTTATATAAAGATTCTTATCACGATAAATCCTCTTAAGTCTATTTGAAAGTACTTATATTATATAAGTACTTTCAAATAGAATATTGAGAAACTTGGTTTGTGTTTGATTCACTTTTGTAGTTAAATTTGTACTTTATACGATTATGACATTGAGACAGAGAATATAGAGTATTATAATACAAGATGCTTTTAAATCAAGTACATTTTAAGAAGTGATTCAGTCCACCATTTTGAACAACTTTTCCCAATTATTTAATGTAGAAATATAATAAATGGTTCTCATATTGAAATAGTCATACGTGATCTTTAGTTTTAGTTACTCTGGTAAGTGGAAAACTTTTTCATATTTAGGGAAGTAGACGGTAAAAATAGATTATAAGTACTTAAGTATATATTTTCGTTTATAGCAAAGTAGTTAAAATTAACAAAGATACAGCTGGCTTAAAGTTTCATATTGGAGTTTTACGACTACTTTGGTTAAAAATCGTAGCTGATTGTGACACCACGCGAAAATTAAATGCGCTGTTTCTTCGTCATTATTTGTTTATAAGAGAAAAGAAAAAATACGTATACCAAACTTGTTAATAATCTATCTATTAAGCCGAAAAAACTTTTTTAGTCCACATCCCTATTACATGTATTTGGGAAAAGTTGTAGGGGTAACCTATCATTGTTACGAAACTTTACTGTTCGAATTACAGATGATCGAAAACGGTATATCGAAGTTTGAAATACCAAACTGAATATTTTACATAATTTAGCTAATCCATAAACTCATTTTACCTATGAGTTTTTCTGGAAGATGAAACATTTTCCAGAAAAAAACAGCCGAACATTAAAAGTATATATTTTTTTCATTCTACATATGTCTTGTTCACTAGTACTAAAGTAACTTATTTACTATTATTACTTAGCTACTGTTTCGTATTCTAAACAAATGTGCTCCATAAATTTCGTATTCTAAAAAAACGCGTACATACAACCAGAATCTATGTATATATTTTTATTGTAAAAATATATTTGAACATGCATAATAAAATAATCATTTCTTGATTGACGAATTTGTAACATGCGACATAAGGTATAATTCAAATTAATATTGAAATTTAAACCAAATATTTGATGTAATTATTGTTTATGTTATATTGCTATTATTTTATGTTAGGCATCAACCAACGTATTTTTATACTCAAACTTAGGGCAAAAATAACAAGACACCGAAAAATGGTAATGGCAAAACTATAGGTTATGTTAGAACTGCGACCACCCCACGGTAGAGAGCCTTTAGTAACTATAGTAGTTACAAATACTATAAAAATATAATTATAATGTCATGTTACCCGTTTTGTGTCTTGAAAAGAGATGATAGATTTTGATAAGATGTCAATTAAACAAAAAACTTAATAATTTTGAAAATATGTTTATGATATCTAAATCATCTTATATTAGTAACTTCGAGCAAAAAACAAATAGGATTTCAAATCATATGGATTTTGAAAAAAAAAAAAATATATATATATATATATATAATTGAAATTCGGTTTGCCAAACAGTTTTAAAATGAAATTTCGGTTAAATGAAAATATGGAAAATAAAAAAAGAAAGAAACGTTTTCAAACAAATAAAATTCTTTTAGCAAAATTTCGTCTTTAAGATTATACCCTATAGAAATATATTACTGATCCTTTTTAACACTTCCTGTACACTAAACGGCTATAGAAGTAATTCTATTTTTTTCCATTATGTGAGGCTGAGTGTTCAGACATGTGTTAAAGAAATTCCTCATCAGAAAAGTATTGGACAGGAAATAAGATTAAACAGAAAAAACCTAACAACATTAAAAAGCAGCGCTCTATACATTATAACGACTAACAGGCATACATGGAAAATATTCTAAAAGTATAAAAAGTACTAAATATTTTTAAAATGAATTTATGAATATAATACTTCTAGAGTTGAAGTTATGAGCTCTAATTAAGTAGCAATATTTTTCAAAAGGAACGCACTTACTTTTAAGGTCTGCAGTTGGAGGCTCGGAGGGCCTTAATTAGTGTTAATCTTAAGATAATATGCCACGTGTTTTTACTAATTGACGTTTTAAAGCTGGAAATTTATGGAAAGAGTTTTGTGCTGTCGGGACTTGAGACTTTTTGAGGTACTCTTTATTAAAGTTCTCTAAAAGTGATAGAACTAAATAATTAAGGTTAAATATAAGTATGTTTTAATTTGCAACCATAAGGGTCAGTTCAGACAAAGAGAAGCGCAGCGTAGAGTATTTTTTAATGACACTCGAAAATAAACTTTGATCTATAGGCATAAACTGCAAAACGCGATGTTTAAATGTTAATACACTTAAGGCTATTGCAATTCGGTCTTATCAATTGAGTTAGTAAATCGCTCAAGTTCCTATTTGTGTAAACTGACCCTAGGACGCCATTAACACAAACGTTCCATAGACGCAATCTAACTTAATTATGAAACATGTCCTAACTGCCCGACCCCATAGAATTATAACCCATAGAGCCCGACCCCCTGTACAAAGACAAATACTATCAATGAGGCCAACGACAAGGAGGTTGCCGTGCCCAAATTTTGTTCCAAACAAATTTAATTTTAGCCATTTTCGACCCGATAAGAAGAAGATTTATGAAATAACTTGTCATTTCAGCAAAATAATGTCATTTAAATAAAAAAAATGGAATAATAAATTGATCATTCAAATTTAAGGGGATACCTTAATTTTCCTGGTTCCAGTGCTGCCCCCATTCAAAATAAATCATTTGAGAGAAAACGGAGACATCATTTAAAATTTTATCTTGACCAGGCACTAGATAATCCTTCAAACTATTTTGTGAACCACTGTTTACAGTTTAAAGTAAGAACGTGAAGCTTTTCTACGCATATACGCCAAAAATTGCCGTTTTTTGCAATTGTGCGTAGAGAAGCTTCACGTTATCACTTTAAACTGTAAACAGTAGTTCTTAAAATAGTTTGTAGGGTTATCTAGCGCCTGGTCAAGATAACATTTTAAATTGTCTCCGTTTCCTATCAAACGATTTATTTCAAATGGTACCAACACTGGACCCCGGAAAATTCAGGTATCCCCTTAAAACTTGTACATATATATATATATTTACTTTCAGCCGACCGATTGGAAGCAGCCTGAATCATGCATTTTCCTGCAACCTTGTTAAGGTCGCCTGACCACCTAGTTGGTGGGTGTCCTACGCAACGCTTGCCAGCTTTGCGTATCTCTATCAATTTTCTCGAATTCCTTACGTTGCACTCTCCCGTTGTGAAAAATGAGTCAACAGGGACGAGTCCATTTTGTTTGTTCTAAAAACGAGTTGTAACGATTCAGCAGTTTTTCCTCGATTCTATTTTTCCATTCCTAGTTTTCCATTTTGCAGGAATCGAATTGTTTACACACCAATCCGTTTACGTTTATAAAACGCTAATCCCCGTTATTCTACTTTCGGGCAAGTTTTTATCGATAAATATCTATTATTAAATACTCATATTTGCAGAGGGTTTTTTGTATTACCAGAAATTATTACGTAAACAAAAATCACTATAAACTATTTAAGTAGGTACAAAACCAATCGAATCCCAAAGAATGTTTTTGCTGTGGACCTGGTCCCTGGCATAGTAGTAGAATAAGATTTTTCCAACACTTCCTATGAAGTTTGTAATCCTACGAGTATATCTTCATTTTCATCTTAGTTCGTTCCAGGTTGCATTTTTGTACTTGTTCGTAGCCATGGGTTCACTATTTTTTCTTCACTATATTATGCTCAGACATTTGTTTCCTATGTTACTTTCTAGTTTCCGCAAGACGTGACAGCACCAACATTAGTTGGGTACAAAAATAAAGCTCGGGTGTCACGTACCTGGTGTCCCAGTAAACAAAACATTTAGTTAAACATCACCTAAATCCATGTGTCTTCATTAAAGTTGGCTTCTCGAAGCGACGCACCTGAGAGGCGATTGCGCCACAAATTATTCACGTCAGTCTTGTGGACATAGTATAAACGTAAATAGTAGGTATAGTTTGATGAATGAAAAATTTGATGAAAAAAAATTTTTTTTACGCTTTAAACTTAGTGTGTCAAATAAATAGCGGTAAACGATTTTCAAGTGAAATTTATTTCAAAAGTTAGTGTTTTGGTCATATTAAACTGTTGATCTCACTATTTCTCTTATTTTATCTATCTTGACAATCTCTTTTCGTATTTCTTTAAAACATTGCATATATTTCTTTTAAAGCCTTTTTCTTATTGCTGATGCTTTCTTTTTTAATAGCATATCCAAGGTCAACAGCAAACTGTGACTTTTTTCTCTTCGATCGCTTATAAATCTCATAAGTCTTGGCCCCTAAAATACAATAAGGTTAAATAAAAAAGTGGAGTATGTCGGAAGGGAGATTCATGCTCACCAGTAGTAGGTAGTATGGAAAATTTTTGACAATACTTATCCCAAATGGTCTTACTTTAGATTTCCTTCTAAGATATTTATGTTATGTCATTGCGACCCACCCGCAACCACCGGTCCCTTTCAATTATGTGGTCACGTGTGGAATCTACCTAATGATACCATTCCGTGACTATTTCAGTTTGCTGCCCGTTCGCGCCAATTTCTTGTGTTAAATGAAGCTTTCATGTAGATTGAAACAACAATGTGTCAATCAATGTACTTAGTTCGAATTTTTTTATTTGTCTCTCATTTTAATCTGGGGAAAAACAAAGGTACTTGACCTCTTTTGAGAGGCTTGTAATTTATTTGATATATTTACATTATATAGAGTGATAAATAGAATGGTGTGGAATGAATTGTGGTCAACATTGTCTGTGTATGGGGCAAACAGCTGTTTGATACGAGCGCTGAAATCTGAAATAAAGATTCCAGCGCTTGTGTCAGAATTAATGCGGGCTACACGGACTGGTTTAATATCGAAAAAGGTGTTGTTCAGGGGTAGGTAGCATCGCCATGGCTGTCAAAATTATTCATGGACAATTGTCTAAGAGATTTGAAAGAGAATGAATGTGGTCTTAGAATGAATGAGTTGCTTATCCAATGTCCCCTCTATGCTGATGACCAAATGATACTTGCGTCATCGGAAGAGGATTTGCAAAAGATGGTAACTGTTATGGATGATGCGTTAGTAAGAAAGGGTATGAAAGGAAATGTAAGCAAGACGAAAGTAATAGTGTTTGAAAAGAATGAAAGTACAACAAAATGTGATATTATGATAGATGGAGAAAAAGTAGAACAAGTAGAGGAATTCGTTTATTATGTTCTATGTTCACAAGAGATGGAAAGTACGAAAGCGATATAGCTGAAGGGTGGTTGCTGGTAATCGTGTGAATAGGGCTTTACATTCTTTTATAAAAAGTAGGAAGGTGTCTGCCAAAGCACGTCTTGCTGTTCATCAGGGAGTGTTGCTACCTACTCCTATGTATGATAGTGAAAGCTGGGTATGGCAGAAGAAGAATGAAAGCCGGATAAATGCAGTTGAAATGCGAGCTTTAAGAAGTATGTGTGGTATATACAACTTTGAAAGACCGGATAAGAAATGATGTAATGAGTGAGAGGTGTAGGGTTAAAGAAAATATAGTGACAGAAATTGAGAAAGGAATGTTAAGGTGGCTTGGACATGTTAAGAGGGTGGATGAAAGAAGACTTACTAAAAATATTTATTGTGCGGATGTGGATGCGAAAACTGGGCCGAGTCGACCTCGATGAACGTTCTGCCACCAAATTGCAGATGTTCTGAAAAAAGGTGAAGTAAGGAGTACCTATAATCGGAGAGCATGTATGAAAAGAGTAATGAGTGTTGACGAAGCAAAAGAGGTTTGCAAGGATCGTAGCAAGTGGAAATCTATAGTCTCTGCCTACCCCCATGGGAAACAGTATGTATATTTTCCCGCCTTCATCCCTTAAGACTACGATGTACACAAAGCCAGAGTCCGCAAGATCCAAAGGCCACTCTCAGGAAATCGGTGGACTAATAGATTGACAACAGACAGAAATACTATTAGATTTTTAATACTAGAATAGTAATCAATCAATCCCTAGGTATAAGAAGTTCGTCTAACTTTGGAGGACCTAAACAGCTGGTAAAATCTACTTTTTTGCAAGACGAGTATAGAATATATTTATCGCCCAATAAAACGTCGAAATTACTCAAATTAGCACTTGTACTTAACACTTTCCTCAATCTCCGTTTTACAGCGTCGTAATGTGTAATTAATAAGGTGTCATCTACCTGAAACACACACGCTCGTAAAATCACTCCCTCAGGGATTCTGTTGAATTGGGAGCTAAAAAGCGTACTGACGTCCACTGACTTGTTATTGATATAGAGCAGACCATGTGAAGCAATGCAATGTAATGCAATTATATTTTTAGTTAAAATGACAGATGTAAGTAGATTCTATTGTATCTTACTTGTTTATTGCTGAATTTATTTTTTACGTAACAATTACTATATAGATTGTAATAAATTTCAGACACATGAATGAACACAATGAATTTTGTTAATGAATTAAGAAAATATGAAATAAATATGAAATATCTATCTACAGAAAATTAGATTTGAGATACTGAACCGCCTGTTTTATTTTCACTTTTCTCTCTACCCAATGGTTGACTGGAAGAGATTGCTTCGCTCGGTCAACTATATACCCATATAACGTCGTCGGAGCGTCTCAGTTGCGAGATTTTCCAAAAATTGCTTTATCCCGGCTGTCCGTTCGTCTGTCTGTCTGTCTGTCTGTCTGTCTTTTCTCGTCTACCTATGCCACCTGCATTTCTCACCCGATCCTCGTGAAATTTAGTGAACAGGTTCGATTAAAATTTTTTCGATTCAATTTATCAAAAAGGAGTATGGGGGTTAAAATGTTAATTCAACATGCTGCCTATGAATAAGTTAGTAAAATGAGAAAATAAGTTCCTACCTAATAAGTTAATAACATAAATTGTACACGATTGAATATAGACTATATTTATTGTCAAGTACTGACGTTAAATATAGACGATTCTTATTCTACAATCTTTTTTACGAGCAGCAAACTTGGCTAAATTAGCTCCAAATTGATTCCAAAAACGAATAGACCAAATCTTGATGGCAGGAGGATGAATAAATTACAGATTTAGTGCGAGCTTCATTTTATTAAGTCGTGCACTGGTTTTCCATTCGTCTGTTTTAATTTGGCTGGGGATTTTGTATTGGGATTGCAATTACTGTTAATTAAGGGAGTATTAAGGTGGTTGGATTGTAGTAAAGAGGACTTCATTGTAAATGAAAATTAACAGGTAAATATTCAACAACTGTTCAAGAAGGATTTTTTAAATGTAATTATATTTAAATTTGGTCGCCAGAACGCTGATAGCTAGTAACAGTTTTATTTGTAAAAAAAAAATTAAAAGTGTTAAACCAATCTTATTTTTGTAAAAATTAAAGTAACAGTTGTTATAAACATATACTTCTGCATAATTATTTAAACGATTCATTACACTAACCCTCATAAGACAGGCTTTATGTACGTCATCTCACTAATGCCTAGACTAGACATTCGTATGCATACTGAGACGTCAGATTTCCCTGAAATGGGATACCGTAAATTATAATTTTAGACGGAATTGCTGCTAGAATGAGACGCCTAAATTCGTACCTGGCATGGTTTAATGTAATTACTTTATGCAATATGAGACCGCCTGTTAGCTGTATTGTACTTTGTAGCTTATAATGGAGAATATGCACGTATTTTTTTTATATGCTCAATTAAATCTTTATTTACCACAGTAATCAAATATGAAAGAATTTTTAAAATATCTTAATCAGCGACGAACATGTGATACTTTAAAGTTTCAATTAGAAAGAGAAGTCCGATATGGACTGGTGACGTCAAAGTCCATATCATCTATACATTTGCCATAGAAAGTAGCGTTTTTGCGAGTGAGATAGATATATTTTCGGGAAATTGTTATATCTCGTTAGTTTTTTAACCAATTCTTATTTTGTTTTCACTGTTAGTAATTTACTTTTGAATATTTATGGAAAAACTGGTTAGATAACAAATATTTTTTTCATGCATATACCCTATTTAGTTGTTTATGTAATAATACACTTTGCGTCTTTATTAAGGTTAAAAATAGAGATAATTATGTTTTTATGTCAAATAAACTGGTGAGTGCCTTTTTTACATATTGGAAATATTTTATTTGACATATGTACCCGCATAAGTAAGTAAATGAATCGAATAAATTTTATTTATGTTGTAGGTAAATAAGTGGATTACCTATATAACGAAGGTGGTAAAAGAAGAAAAGTAAAGAGGACTTATCCAGTCAACTAAAGGCGAGAATGCTAAATAACAATCTGTATCAAATTTTATTTTCTCCTGCTCAGGAAATGGATTTTTTACCCGTGTAGCTGATGACAATCAAATCCCCACTTTTAGACGGGAAGGTTGCAAAAAGAATGATGTTTCGTTAAACGCAAAACATATGTAAAAATTAAATTAAATTAAATTTTGCTTCATGATTTAGGAAATATGAGACGAAAAAGAAAGCGTACAGAATATCGTCCTCAAGAAAAGGGTCATAAAAATGTAGAGTATGTAATGCATTTGAATAACGCGATTTACATTCTAATTAACTTCGGATGTTATTTTTTAGCGCCAATTCGGCTTCATCAACTGTGTGAAATGACTTTGTCATGGCGCCAAAAAACTAAGCCAAAAAGTTATAAACATGATTACCCGCATTTTACTATAAAAGTTGTGAAAAACAAAAACATATTTCAGTGAATTTATCGTTTATGTTTTTTAGTATGAAAAATATACATTATTTAAATAATTTGTTGTTTCAGTGTCATATAAAATCGCATCTATTTGACTCGTTATCGGTCATCTACATGTTAAAAGTAAAAAAAAAATAAGTTTTTTTGTTAAATACTAAGTAAATGTACCTAATGTGACAAAATAAAAACCTTCCGAGTTATTTTTGTGTTTTGGTAATAAAAACTTGAGCACTGTAACAGATAAGATAATATAATATAAAGTGACAATGGTAGATAGACAACTCTTTATTGTACACGATAAGAAAATGATACATAAAGAAATAATTTTACACTAAACGAGTACAATGCCTTGGTATTTTGCCTTATCTGGATGGCTTTTACAGAAATAAGTTATTTAGGTGTAACATGTAAATATTAAGCAATATAAGTATATAAGTGCCAATTCGACCAGTCGGCCTCCTGACTTTGTTTTAGTTACATTATGTAGATAAATAAATAAAAAAGAATATCACACATTTGACGCTCAAAAATTTCAAGTACAAAAGGCCAATAAAACCATAATGACCGAAGAACTCTGGCAGTTAAAATTTTATGGGTCATTCAGCAAACGCAGAGCAAATCAAAACCTAGGTGGGAAATATTCCCAGTGTTGCTCGCCAACAAAATCGTCTCTCATCAATTACATTAGCTAAATGCATTCGAAGGGCAGCGTCAATTATGTAATATTTCTACAAGATACCTATCATTGTTCAGGATTCAAAAAATCAATTGGTTCTTATGTCTTTTTGCTAAAGATATATCCAATTCTGTGTAAATGACACAATAGGGAAAAAAATGATTTGGAGCTAAAAACAAAGAAAAAATACTTAAGATTACCGATTGTGAGTTGGACTAGGTCAGTTTATTTTATGTATCTCTATATATTACATTTATAGTGCGTAGCACTTAGAAACACTTTGATTATGTGTCTACCTATTATGGTTTACAATAATAAACGTCGGAAATATTGCGTTGTTTGTGACGGATTCTCAGATTTCGTTACTTATAAAGAGCAAACAAATCTTTCGTTTTAGTATACATACATACTTTCACGCCTGTTTCCCATGAGGGTAGGCAGAGACTATAGAGTTCCACTTGCTACGATCCTTGCAAACCTCTTTTGCTTCGTCAACACTCATTACTCTTTTCATACATGCTCTCCGGTTATAAGTACTCCTTACTTCACCTTTTTTCAGAACGTCTGCAATTTGGTCGCAGAACGTTCATCGAGGTCGATCCGGTCCAGTTTTCACATCCACATCCGCACGATAAATATTTTTAGTTAGTCTTCTTTCATCCATCCTCTCAACATGTCCAAACCACCTTAACATTCCTTTCTCAATTTTTGTCACTATATTCTCTTTCACCCCACACATTTCACGTATTACATCATTTCTTATTCGGTCTTACAAAGTTGTATACACCACGCATACTTCTTAAAGCTCGCATTTCAACTGCATTTATCCGACTTTCATTCTTCTTCTGCCATACCTAGCTTTCACTACCATACATAAGAGTAGGTATCAAAACTCCCTGATGAACAGCAAGGCGTGCTTTATCAGACACCTTCCTACTTTTCATAAAAGAATGTAATGCCCCATTCACACGATTACAGCAACCACCCTTCTCTCTATATCGCTTTCATACCTTCCATCTCTTGTGAACATACTACCTAAATAAACGAATTCCTCTACTTGTTCTACATTTTCTCCATCTATCATAATATCACATTTTGTTGTACTTTCATCCCTTTCAAACACTATTACTTTTGTCTTGCTTACATTTACTTTCATACCCTTTCTAACCAACGCATCATTCATAACCGTTACCATCTTTTGCAAATCCTACTCCGACGACGCAAGTATCACTTGATCATCGGCATAGAGGAGGCATTGGATAAGCAACTCATTCATTCTAAGACCACTTTCATTTTCTTTCAAATCTTTCAGACAAAATTTAGTATAATCTAGTATAAAGGTAAACAGCAAGTTTTAATGTCACAATTCGGATGGAGGACTGCTATTGCAAAATACTCTTTTGTATTGTTGTGTGTCTTAATCTCTGCTAATGAATCTTTATTTATTTAAATCATTGGTCAGTCCTCGTCGCAATGAACTGAATTCCATTTCTTTGAGCGATTCCGCAAGCCATGATTTCTTACTGTGTTTATTTATTAGATGCAACGAACACCTTTTAAAAGCATGGATAGATAACTAATTTCAATTTAGAAAGCTTTTGTTTGCTTCTTGTAATTCTTGGCTGAGTTTATGAAGTTGCGGTTGAGTTGTTGGAAATTATGTCCAAGTTAAATTTCATTGCTTTATTATTTGAGTTCAAATTATTTTTATATTAAACATAAATTATTCTCCAAATTCATAATTGTTCCCAGAGAAGTAAAGCCCCGGGACATTCAAAAGTAGATTGAATGGGTATCTTTTGGATAGGCATGCTTCATCCTAGTCTTCATCGTCGCTTTCCATCAGGTGAGATTGAGGACAAATGCCTAAACCAATAAATTGTAAAAAAAAATAATTGTTAAGTATATTACTAATTATGCTTTTACCTTTTAAATAAAATTGTTGCATAAAAATTTTGAGTGATTTCTTCCTTTATATAAAAATTGCGAATATCTATTCATCATCACAAAGAAAAACCGCGAAACCATTTAGCTGGTAAGAAATAAGAATCTAGCTGAACGGGTGATTAACAAATACCTATAAACCACAACTTACCTAATACCAGCTGTATTCCAATATAATTGAATAATAGAATGTACTCGTAGACGGACATTAAAACGGTTTCCATTTTTAGGGTTTCGTACCCAAAGGCCCATTCCTAAGACTCTACTGTCCGTCTATCTAACACCAGGCTGTATCTTCAAATTAATGAACTTATGATAGCTAGACAGTTGATATTTTCACTAATAATGTATTTCTGTTGCCGCTTTAACAGTTAAATACTAAAAAGATAATAAAATAAATATTTAAATGGGGCTCCCAATACAACAAACGTGATTTTGTATATATAATGGTACAGAACCCTTCGTGCTCGAGGCCGACTCGCACTTGGCCGATTATTCTATTTCACCACTTAACTACAGAACCTTAAAAAGCGTATTACCCCAAAGCGTAACGCCGAAGTAAAGATTTATTTACACTTTTGTTCAGATTGGTTCAGAAGACTGAGTAAATAAATACGCCTGATATATTAGGTTGCTAAATCTTCTTTTAGTGCCTAAAAAGATTTATCGTAAATCTTGGCTGCCAAATGAACTTTTTTTCTTAATCGAAATTCAGTCAGTGATTATTTTATCTAACACAAGAAATTCCATTAGAAGAAGTATCTATTTGAGTGAGTTTTCTCATTAGCATTGGAATCATTGAACGATACGGCTTATCTATTCCATTTAATACATTTTTAAAATCGAGTAAGGTACCTAAATTATTCATATCTTTTTACTTTTTAAAGGTATTTGTCAAAAGTTCTCATTGATTTTAACCGACTTGAAAAAAATGGGAGGTTTTTTTATGTATGTTCCCCGATTACTCGTAGACGCCTGCCCCAATTCGGAAAATTATTTCTTTGTTTGAAGGGCATGTCAGGTAGTCGGTGGTTACATAGAAATTTTATGAAAATCTGTCGTGTAAGTAGGGGTCAACCCCAAGTCAGTTTTTAGTTTTTAAAAATTATATGCCCTATGTTTATGTCCATCGGACTTATAATTTCAGCTTACTTTGTTTATTATTAGTACTACGGGGTAAGTCCCGTATGTACTTACAGTTATTGTGACCACGAAACTCTAAAATCATATATTACTTTGTTTAGTGTAAATATAATTGCTAATTACTATTAAATGATTTTTATTTTGTAAAACCTAGCTATATTATTTATTTTTTGTATGCTTAGTCATGGACAAAAAATTAAGTAGATATTGTTTTTTATTACTTGTTGTCATCATATTAGTGTCACATTTGTGTAACAAATATCATTTAGCATCAGTTTGAGTAAAGTCAACGAACTAGTCTGCAAGGGCCATCTGCTCGGCTCCTGACTCGACTTAGCTAATTACGTCATAACATTGCAGACGCTGTACTAAGAGGTACTTGGGTTTATGCCAACGAAGAAAATAAAATTTTCCTTTTTTTCTATTTTACAATACAATACAAATACTCTTTATTGCACCATAAACAAAAGGAAAAACAATTAACAGAAAAAAAAGTCAGAATTATGATACAAAGGCGGACTTGTCGCATAGCAATCTCTTCCATTCAACCTCTGGGTAGAGGGAGAAGTGTTTTTTTTTTACAGACAATCAGGGTATGTAAGAAGGCCTCTGCCTTCCACGTGTGATGCGTACGACACAGTATCTAGTCTCAGTAACTTCCAACATTAATACTTAGTGTTCGTTTAGAATGGTTCTCAAAAGCTCACACGTTCTCCCTCTCCTCTCTCTCAATTATAGGATTCTACATCCAGCATAATTAGAAAGTGGATTTTTGATATAAATTGAGGTGTTTCATAATTTTAAAAAGAATTGGTCTATACTAAATTTATACTTTTTACAAAGTTTTTTTCATTAACATAAATAACATAAATAAACTATACTATTATCAACCTAAATATAACTATTAAAAAAAAAAACTAAACAAGATACAAATACTATAAGTAACATCGAATTTAAATAAAAAATTAAGCCTAAATCGCTCGCAGGGTATTACGCCCAAAGAGGCTGGCGGCATTTCCGCGTTGAATGGCCAAGCTTAGCCTTAAGCCAAAGTGTGCACACCAGCCGAGGCAGTGATTAGGCGTGCGGAAATAAAAGTTTATAGTTTATTATAAAATTGCACAATGCAGTAATTGGCTCTCAGAATAATTTGAAACGTCAAACGATCCAATATCGACGAGCAAACTGCGGTCAGCCAAAATAAATAGATGTGCGCCAAACACCGACCGCCTAATGTAATAAAACTGTAAAACCAATTTCAAATAAACGAAATATTGACAGTTTGTCGGTAAACTGTGACACGCCTTTTAATTTGAACCAAACCAAGTTGCTCTGTGAGCTGAAGACCTCGCAAGTCACCCCAACCCATTGGTATATTGATAAAAACTTGTTTAGACAAAAAAGTTGCGCCTTGCGATACCTCTTTTTCTCTTCTCTCTGCCATCTAAATCCAAAATTTTCAGTCATACGAAATAAATAATAAAATAGTAATGGGTTCTGTATGTACCACTATCTATAATCACGTTTGCTGGAGCCCCACTTTAATATTTATATTATTTTGTTATTAATATTTGTTGTTATAGCGACTTTAACCTATTATTATAATTTTAAACAATTGTATTCTTGCAAGTTATGTGTCAAAATAGTGTCACTAATTTTTACGTCGTAAATACTTGAGAAGAAAAAGGAGCAAGCACTTAAATTGCAAGTTTGGCGATTTCCTTAATTGAAAATTGCAGGTTTTGTCGTTGCAATTTAAGAAAAATAATAATAAGTACCTCAAGTAACAAATTTTTTTGTCCTAGTGATGGCAAATCGGTCTATAGACGCCAGTAGTTCTTCTTTAAAATTCCAGCAACATGTCTGGAGCAAGTACAGTCCATGATATTGAACTACTTTCTACAACGTGGAAGGGAAATACCCGTGATAAATTAAACCACGGGCTATACTAGAATTTGTACAAAAATGCTTTGAGTTCCGCCATTTTTGTTCAACTTATTTGTGTCGCATTGTACATGCTTTTGTTTTCAACGCATTGGAAGAAAGTAAATATCAATCAAGTGGTATTTATAACAAATGCTTTTTGATTTTGGCCAGCACACAGCGAACCACAGAGCGTTTCGGTTGGACCGAGCCCTACAGGTTATAGCTTGAAAATTATAACAACATTACTGGTCTCTCATGCAATGGCGGACCACGCCTGGGGTTACTTGCGAAAGCGCTAGTAATGATGCGTTCTATCACCGAGTAATTGAGTTCTTAAATTGTTGTTTCTTGTTAGATGTGTATTAACTATGTATTTATTTTTGTGTTAGATAACAATATAATTAAACTTTTAAAAACTGAAACCGAAATGTTTTTTCCCTTTTAGCTGTAACTTCGCGGAAATTATAGTAGCAGCTCTTAAAATAAATTACTCTAACTCACTAAAGTTTAAAGTTCTTATAAGACCTAACAACAAAACTCAGAACGCTTCCTGGCCGAAATGGACAGGCATTTGTAATCTCACATTTACTTTTTCCAGTAACCTGTATAGCTCGGCTCGGCTGAAACGCTCCTGGGTTTGGACTTAGTTTCAAATACAGAAGCCTAAGTACTTCCTGGCCAAAATCAACATGCATTTGTAATCTCACTTGATTGATATTTACTAACTACAATAGCCAGTAGGGTTCGGCCGTCGGACCGCCCTAAACGCTCTGGGGTTTGGAGTGCGAATTTTAACTACAAAAGCCTTTGTACTTTCTGGCAGAAATCAAAAGGCTTATGGAATATCGTCGTCCATTATTGTTTAAACTTTCTACTCATGCATAACCCCATGTGATGAAATAAATCCGAATAAACAGCCCACCTATTAATACACACAAAATAACATTCTAACAAAAGTTATGAAAAATTGTGCTGTTCATCCATCAACACGTTCATTTTGAGGTGGAGGAAAACCTTAACTCTTTCTCATTGGTTATTTTAATCCGAGCCATGGAACCCAGGGTATTTATCATAGCTGTATTAAATAAGGGTCATAATGGAATAACAAATGTGCCGTCGACGGCGACAATACACCGCTTTATCCGGAAAACCTCGAGATTTACCCATTCTCCTCTGGAAATATTTCTTGAAAAATTACGATAGCAATGTATTTTATTTTTTGGATTTTTACGTGAGAACTATAAATAATTAATGTTTCTTATACCTCATAAAATAGAATGTCTTTTAAATAGTGTAAGGTCAAGCGAATGTGATGTTGATCCCTGAAGAATGAAATATAGTATAATACGGACTTATTGGTAAAGGAAAATACCCACATATACGTATTTATAAATAAAACAACTATATTTCTTATTTCCAGACGCTTAAATATAAAATTAAAATAGCTATACACTGAAAAATATTATTAAGCAATTTACAAAAAACAATTTTGCATGATTGAAAAAGGTATGACTAATTTATTACTCATAAACATAGTTTCCTACATTAAAATTTATCCTCCTATATTCCCAGTTATTTTTTGTGGTTCCTCTTAATCCTAGTAGTTTTACCGTCTGGTTGACTGAACTAATTGCACTATTTCTTATTTGTTTATTTGATTTGATTATAGTGTTTACATTACTATAATTATGTATTTTTTAAAATAAAAAAGCTTTTTGTGTCATGACTATGTCACACTACCCAAGGAATTCGTATTCAACCTAATAATTGTAATACAGAAAAATTACTCTCCAACTCGTGGTGTTTTCGCGCCCGTGTCGTCGTACATTAAGGCTGTTCCACACGCGCGTTATCGCCGTATATTTATCAGCGTCGCCGATACTGCCTCGCTAAGCCGACGATAAGTCGGCAAAGTGTGCTCCCTCTTGCCTTGCTAAAAAAACCCAAGGATACGTACAAGTTTAAGTTATAATCTTACACGAAAATTCACCGGACTCAATGCAAATAATAATTGTTTCACGTCAAGCAAAGTGTTGAGAAAGAAGAAAAGCCTATTGATATTTTTCATAAGAAGATCTTCCATGTTGTCTCAAAGCGAAGAAGAATGTAAAAGCTGTTTTTTTTTCAGAAAAAAACAAATTCGTTCTAAATATAGAAAGAAAATGTTTCTAAGTAGATAATTACCTAACGTTTAATATGCATTTGTTCATACGTGTTTCGTAAATTTGTATTTAATGTCAGTGTATTTTTAAACGAATTGAACTAAAATTCCGGTCTGTGTTTTCAATCAGCCTCTAAATTTCTTTATCTGTTTAATATGTGATAGTGTCAAGCGATAACCACATTCTTCCACATAGAAGGAATAAAGTAGACGAAAGTTAATGTACTAGTTCCAAAGGGAATACATTCGCAGCACCGACACGCGATTCTCGCATGTCGGTGACATAGTTCCTCGCACGATGTACAGTGCACAGTTTGGGAACAAAATATAGGATTTAGAAGGATAACTCTTGTATTTTAAAAATTTCAATATAAACTGAAACGATTAAGTATCGAATGGTCTTAACTTGGTCTTAAATGGTCTACATGAATTTTCCGGGGTCCAGTGCTGCCCCCATTTGAAATAAATCAATTGATAGGAAACGGAGATATCATTTAAAATTTTGTCTTGATCAGACCCTAGATAACCCTTCAAACTATTTTGTGAACTACTGTTTACAGTTTAAAGTGAGAACTTGAAGCTTTTCTACGCACATACGCCAAAAGTGGCCGTTATTACGCAATTGTGCGTAGAAAAGCTTCACGTTCTCACTTTAAACTGTAAACAATAGTTCATAATATAGTTTGAAGGGTTATCTAGGGTCTGATCAGGACAATTTTTTTTAATGAAATCTCCGTTTTCTTTCAATAGATTTATTTCAAATGGGGGCACCACTGGACCCAGGATTCATTAAGCATATACGTAAATGCTATAAAGATACATAACAGGGTACCCAGATACTATGAGATACTACTTTCTGGCAGATGAAAGGTTTTACTTTTTTGTGAAAGAGTTAAAAATTATCTAGCATAGAGACCCTTCTAAAATATGAAAAAATTCTTGAAAATTGCTTTACAGACCCTAAACGTTGTTTAACCATCTACGTCTATTAACATTAATGCAAATATTTTGGCTTTCCCTAAGAATCATAATTATCATACCATAATTTATAGAAAGCATTTTCAATTTAGAACTCTCATCAGATGAACGGTTAATTTGGTTGTGAGATAAGTTTTTTCATATATCGTATTTAAGTATGTTCTATATGCAAAGTTGTATAGCATTAGGACTAATACTTTTAGTATGTTACCTTAAAGCAAACCTTTTCGCTCGTCCAATTCCTACTTTATCCAGCTCCAGAGGTACTTTGGGCACTCTAAATCTGAGTACTCTCTGTAGTTCCTTATATATGGTTAGATAAAATTTTGTTGGTTACAAGTATGTTCCATATCTGTTACTCCCTTTAGTTTGTTCCTAGGATAAAGGACGTTTGCCGCGATATATATTTGTCAGGTGAGGGTGGAATGCCTAAATACGGGGGGCTATGATTTCTAAGCAGTGTGTTTGTCTGTGCCAGCCCGTGGGGTCAGCGCAGATTTTCGGTACCTATGGAGAATACCGACTCCAACGCAGGCAACTAATACAAAACAAATTGTGAGGTGGAAATCAATTTTAGTGTTTAAGTTACAACTCTGGAACGCCTTCACGCCTTCGATTATCCAGTTTTTTTATCAGCAGGTCCGCAATTACTCAATTTTCTATAAAAGATACATATAATAAACAAGAAATATATTTTATTGTTTTAATGAAAATACTAGTATCAATTGACATTAAAATATGCAATACAATACGTAATAACTTATTACTTATTACAAATTTAATTAAAAGTAAACAAATTTAATCAATGATTTTTACCACACTGGTATAATTCAATCAAGTACTACATACCGAAGCTTTAGAAATAAGTAGTGTTTTGCTAAAATGTTGAAATTTTTTATGGAAGTAGTTAATATCTTTTTTAATATGAGATTAGCAGATCGATCATTACTTCCACTAATCTTTCTGAGGGGATTATAATCACTCAGTCGTAGATAAGAACCGAGTGCCGAGCATTAAGGCCCTCGTTATTGTTCATTAAATATTCCAGATAAGTGTTAACGGCTTACGAAATGGGATTACTTAATTTAATAGAGTTAAAAGTATATTCAAATTTGCATGATTCTCTTTTAAAAAAATTGTTTCTTAAAGTGATTATTTATGATTGTAGATGACGGTGTAGTAGAGTTTTAGTATGTATACAATTGTAGGGCTTGTATGAAGACATTGATAGTGTAGATGAAGTCAAAGAGGTTTGTAAGTGTAGCGGGAGCGAGGTGATATGCTCGACCGCCACAAAGGGAAGATCTTCCCGCCAGGCATGTTGTTGCGCCTGGGGAACCGCGGCTCCGACGGTGTATCGTCGGAAGTTGTATATATGCAGCGAATCGGGCGAACTCTAAGATCGAGATGTAGGATACTCTGCTGGCGCCATCTCATATGCTTCTTGTGAACTATCGTCGGTTTGTCTCTTGATTGTTGTTCCTCGTAGTGGCCGTAGAGGTCGCCACAGGACTCCCTCCCAAGACTGAAGGTCTGATAGCTTTTTCAAGTGCAGTCTGTGCTTCATGTCGTAGCTTGCAAGTGCCAGATGATTCTTGTCCCAGTGAGTCGGGAGCCTTCCAGTGAGTCGGAAGTGAATTGCTTGCTCGTGGCCTGCGGTGAGTCGAGACCGTGCTGAGCGTGCTCGTAGTCTGCGGTGAGTCGAGACTATGTAGAGCGTTGTCGACTTTGTTGGCGCCGGAATGATGTCCTGCCGGAGTGCCACGCTGGAGAGTAGATGCCTCAGATCCAGGGTGCGATGCTACGGGGGATGCGCCGGTCGCTGAAGTCGTCGAGTGAGTTGTGGGTGCTTGGTATCAGGACCAGGAAGCTCGGTGAGTCGGCTGCGATGGACCTGAAGATTGACCCGTTGTACTGGCTTGCTGTGAGACTGCTGCTGACCAATATTGACTGAGAGAGAGGAGCAATGATGACAGAGTTCAACGATGCTGACGAAGGCTGCTTGGCTGCTGATGATGGAGAAGGTTGCTTCCAATCACGTCGGGGGTCACCACTGTAGCGGGAGCGAGGTGATATGCTCGACCGCCACAAAGGGAAGATCTTCCCGCCAGGCATGTTGTTGCGCCTGGGGAACCGCGGCTCTGACGGTGTATCGTCGGAAGTTGTATATATGCAGCGAATCGGGCGAACTCTAAGATCGAGATGTAGGATACTCTGCTGGCGCCATCTCATATGCTTCTTGTGAACTATCGTCGGTTTGTCTCTTGATTGTTGTTCCTCGTAGTGGCCGTAGAGGTCGCCACAGTAAGGATCAAAGCAAGTGGAGGTCCAGGATGTAAAGAATAAATAGAAGAATGGTGCCTCAAATGACATAAATGCGACGAATGGTCGCACAAAAAAATACGAATTTTCAAAAGCGTGAAAAGATATTTTTAGCTTCGGCAACGTGGCACTCCTGGTGTCGCTAACGTTAACAAATACAAATACAAATAGTCTTTATTGTTGAACACAAGTAACATACACATAGGTCTTAACAATAAAAAAGTGTCTCCTTTATCTGTCCTAATAGGACATACAATAATGAATATTATTATAAATTCATTATTAAGTCCATGTAATGTAACGTTTAAAGGCTACGATAATATGTCTACTTGGTTGTATAAAAAATATAGGCGCAAATAATGGTAGGAAAGAATGTATTTATATGTCTGATACGTCATTCGCTCCATTTATTGTCCTACGAGTCAACGAAACTTTGTACCTATTTTGTAAAATATAAACTAACAAAACAACAATAAATCTAGAAGAGAGAAGATTAGCGTGCAGCATCTGTGTGCCTCTTAATGGAGAAAATAAATAGCCTTTCAGATGTAACCGGCTGTCGTATTACGATCGTACATCGAGTCTTCAGTTTAAAAATACACATAATGTTGCTCTTTTGAAGAAATAAGCAAAACTAGCCAGAAAAAGAGCAATGAAAAAGTAATTTGATTTTGTAAAAAGTGACGTACTGAGTCGACCAATCTTAATACTTCATGGGATAATATTGAAGAAAAAGAAAAAGAAAAGTTAGGTATTTTCCAACAAGTCAAATCAAATACTTTTTTCTAAACGATAAAACAAACATTGTCTATGGGATTTGTATAAAATAGCACGCCGTGACCGTCATAGATTCTTGGAGTCAAATAGCATTCTTAATATCAGCTGCAGTCCTGCATTAATAATCTAAAATAACGTATTCGTAAATAGAAATGCTCGTGCTCATTAAAATGACGACATTATTTTGTGACGTCAATTTTTTTTTTATCAGTACACAATAGTATTCCTTTTGACCTTGAATACTAACCTATTCCTATTTCACTATTAGAGTATAATATACTTGTCCATAAAAAAGCTACTCAACACAAAAAGTTTATCAATTGATTACAAACCTTGTGATTAAACCCTATCTATTCACATTGAACATTTATTTCAAAGAAACAAATTCAATACAATAGATACAAATGAATTAGTTTCTTTCCAAATAAAGTCAAAGGAATGTCCCTTTACATTCATGGACATTGCCGAAACATCTCAATTTCGGAGCAAACCCTCGGGCTTTTCATCTGTGAGATTAATTTTAAATTAGATTAGATTAAAATCCACGAAATCCGCATCAATGTTATTTTTATTTTATCCCCTACTCAGAACTGGGAGTCGTTTGCTTTGGATTTATCTGTGCTTATTTAAACATGACTTGAAGTGTTTTTTATTAAACAAGTTTATGCGTAGATTTAGTGTTAACTTTTTCAAGTACAAGCTCATACATTATGTAACAGTTACCTCTATTAAGGGGCTACCTGAATTTTCTGTGGGCCGGTTTTTGCCCCCATTTGAAATAAATAATTTGCAGCTTTTCTACGCACAATTGCGAAAAACGGCCACTTTTGGCGTATGTGCGTAGAAAAGCTTCACGTTCTTTCTCACTTTAAATTATAAACAGTAGTTCATAAAATAGTTTGAAGGGTTATCTAGTGCCTGGTCAAGACAAAATTCTAAATGATGTCTCCGTTTCATATCAAATGATTTATTCTCGGGTAAAACTTAAGACTTATTTCGTTGACAAAATTCTAAAAAAGTACACCGAAGCACACTAGTTTAGGTTGCTTCACCATGTGAACGTTGAGGCGATCCAGCTCCTCGACAACACAGACATTGTGCGAAGACTTAGGCCGGCCGAATTTAATAGGCATGATGGCAAAAATAATAATGGACAATCGTTAAATTACTAGAAAATAATTGCCCGCGTGGTTCCGGGTTAGAATAGGACCACACCATCTCTCCCTGTGGATGTCGTAAGAGGCGACTAAAGGAAAAAAAATAGCACTAATAGCTTTTGCTACAATAGCATTCCCAAGAAGGGTTGACGTCAGGCAGGCGGCCGGTCGTAAAATAAAGCCAAATCAAAAATGTTACGAAAAAAATAAAAGTGTCAGGCATAGGGATAGGGCACCACCGCAAAATGGCGCGCAGGAGCCCCGCCCGACTCCTGTGACAAGTACGCCAGGGCTACCGTGTCAGGGGTGGACACGGCCAAAGACGCGAGCCCCAAACCCAGAAACTCCTTTTTCCCAAACCCAGAACATTCGCACGCTAACTGGACGCGCGAGGGAGCTGGCCGGCGTACTTTCCAGGCGAAAATTGGCTGTGGCGTTCCTGCAGGAGACTCGGTGGAAAGGCTGCAGATTCCGGTCCATTGGAAATGGTTACAAGCTGATCTACACTGGTACACATGGTGACGAGGATGGGGTGGCCGTAGTGCTGTCAGAGGGGCTTCAGGATAGCGTCTTGAAAGTAAAACGCTTCAGCAGCCGGCTAATGGTCGTGGTGGTGCTTGTCGAAGGGGTTATGACTCATTTGATAGGCGCCTACGCGCCACAGGCTGGCTGTGGAGACGCCGAAAAGACGCGGTTTTGGGACCTGCTTGGCGAGGTGCTGCGTGGCATCCCGTTGTCGTAGGCAATCGTTTTGGGCGGTGACATGAACGGTCATGTGGGTGAGGCGTGTGAGGAATTTGAGCACATTCATAGTGGCTATGGATACGGAAGTCGCAATCCAGAGGGTGGACAAATCCTCTCAACGAGTGCGGCGGCTGACCTCGCCATCGTGAACACGTTTTTCAGAAAGAAATCTGAGCACCTAATCACCTACAGGAGCGGGGGACACGCTACCCAAATCGATTACTTCCTAACCAGAAAAGACCATATCGGCAAAGTAAGCAACTGCAAAGTCATACCCGGCGAGAATCTCACTGCGCAACACCGTCTCCTTGTCATGAATCTTCGCATTAAGCCTGCTGGCAAGCCCACTGAGCGCTGTCGATGCCAAATCAAGTGGTGGCGGCTCGGAGAATCCAAGTCCCAAGAGTTCACAACTGCAATCGGTAACAAATGCGATGAAACTGATGGCGAACCAGTCCAGCTTCACTGGGACAAGATTTAGGGAGCTATCGCTGGTGTGGCGAAGGCAGTGCTGGGTATGTCAAAGGGTGGACGCAAGTGTGACAAGGAAACTTGGTGGTGAAACGACACAGTAGAGAGGGAGATAAGGGTGAAGAAAGCACTCTTTAAAACGTGACAAGCGTCCAGATCTCCTGAAGACCACGACGCATACAGGGTTGCAAAACGGGCCATTAAGAAAACCGTTGCCGGGCCCGGGCCTGGCGTAACCACGTACAGCCATTGTACGTTAGATTGAAGTCACCTGAGGGGCAGAAGCTTATCCATAAGTTGGCACGTTCCAGGGTCAAAGCGGCACAGGATATAACGGCAACCTTTTATGTGAAGACTTCGCGGTAAAGGAGAGATGGCGCTCGTATTTTCACGAGCTTCTGAACCAGCAGCATAAAGAGGTGCAGCCTCCGGACCTCCCTCCAAATCAAGGATTAGTGCCACTAATAACGCCTGAGGAAGTCCACTCAGCTCTTCGCTGCATGAAGGACCGGAAAGCTGTCGGAGCCGATGGAGTGCCCATCGAAGCCTGGAACGCTATGGGTTCCTATGGTGTGGACATCTTGACAAACCTTTTTAACCGCATACTCGTCACCGGTAAAATCCCTGACCAATGGAGGCTGAGTATTATTACTCCAGTCTTTAAAGGAAAGGGATCGGTGCAAGAGTGCAGCAACTACCGCGGTATAAAGATCATGTCCCACACCATGAAGCTCTTTGAGAGGATAATAGACTCTCGGATCCGACAGGAGAGTACAGTCTCGGATTGTCAGTATGATTTCGCCCCGGCCTAGGCACTACGGACCCTATTTTTGCCCTAAGAGTCATCATGGAGAAATACAGGGCAAAGAATACGCCTCTCCATTTACTGTTTTTGGATATGGAGAAGGCCTTTGACTGTGTTCCTCGAGAGATGATCTGGTGGGCTCTGAGGTCCAAAGGGGTGCCAGAGATCTATATTGACATAATCCGCTATACGTACCGCGATTCCGAGTCCATAGTTGGGATTGCTGTTGGTGACTCCAAACCCTTCCCCGTTACAGTCGGGGTTCACCAAGGCTCGGTTCTCAGTCCATACCTGTTCAGTGTGATATTAGACGAAGTGTCTGACAGCATCAGAGACACACACGAGCAACCTCCGTGGCTGCTTGTGTATGCTGACGATATCGCACTGGCGGATGCGGGCAGAGGAAGACTGGTGCGACGCGCAAATGTGTGGAGGGAGTCGCTTGAAAACGGTGGTCTGAAGCAAAATGTGGCGAAGACTGAATACATGGCTTGCAATGCTACAGATCACCCACCCGTACGCATAGGCAAAGACTTGGTCAAGAGTACGGACCAGTTTAAATACTTGGGATCTGTACTTCACGCGTCCGGAGACATCGATGCCGACGTCAAGGCCCGTATACCTGCCGCATGGGCAAAGTGGCGAGAGGTGACTGGTGTCATTTGTGACCCCAAAATGCTGGTTAGGTTGAAGGGACAGGTCTACAAATCCATCATTAGACCTGTCCTTTTATGTGAGAGTGAAGCGTGGCCTTTGCTTGAGCAGCACAAGCAGTAGTTGCGTGTCACGGAGATGCAAATGCTGCGTTGGATATGTGGAGTGTCACGGAGAGATTGTGTTGGAAACACCCGCATCCGCAGCAGCCTTCATGTCCGTGACATAGCGGACAAACTGCAGGAAAGTCGCCTACGCTAGTACGGTTACGTCCTACGAAAGCCGGCAAGTTACGTGGGAAACAAATGTATAGCCATGCCGCCGCCGCCGGGGCCCGGCAGGTGGAGTAGACCCAAGAAGTGCTGGCTTGACGTCGTCAAAGATGATATGCGTGCTAATCGTCTTACAACCAAGGATGCTCAAGGCCATGCAAAGTGTAGAAGAAAAATTCGGAAAGCGAACCCCTGGCTTTTTAGCATTGCAGCTGAGGACGCAACTGGGAAAACGCTGAGATGAGAGAGAGAGAGAGTTAAATTACTAGAAAATACACGTGGTGGTGGACGGGCAGCAGCATACAACAGCATCTGTGCAAAGTCTCTTTATATTATCTATTGCAATCACCAACCCATCCGCTCAGTGTGGTGAGTATGGGCAAATCCAGCCTAAATTGGGAGAGGCCTTAAGTACAGCAATGGAATAATAGAAAAATAACGCTTGCAAGAATTACTCATTACTCTCGATGAGTAATTCTTGCAAGCGTTATTTTTCTTTTAAATAAATCATCCCAGAGTTTCGATAAATCTAATAGCGCGTTTTTGTTAAATAAATATGGTATTTATCTCTTCAGCGTTACCTCATACTCGTAGCAATATTCCAAAGAAAATAACACTATAGAAGTGACTAAAATGTACCAAACGCACTATATCAATGTCAGCTATATGTTTAATTCTCCTAACCGCGTAGGCCACAAAGGTAAGTTTTCCAAGATTTTTATTTAATATGGGCACCCCATTGCAACTCGAAATCAAGCGTTAGTCCCAGGAACGTTGTATTATCTACTATATCTACTGCTTTCTTATTAATTAATAAATATTCGTGATGCAACTTTAGTAACATTCGGTACCTAAACAGACGTTGTGAGGTCACCGCTATCTAAAAATGGTACTTTATCAGGACGCCATGCAAAATGCGCCGTATCTTCGTAATCTTTTGTTTCTCAGAAAAAAGTAAAAACTTTTATTTCCAGTCATCATGCCAATTATTTATGTTTGACATGGTGGGCGGGGTCTAGTACAAAATTTATGAACTATAAACACCCTGAGAGCCCAGAAGTGCCGCTTGCATTGCACTGTGTAGGCCCCATAGAATTTTATTTAGAAATGGTGGAATAGGACGTGGTGTATTACTTGTTTATTAAAGGTATTACGTCCCCTTTAGTGTACACAACTTCGAATGACTCGTCTCGCTGCACCGCCGTTCGCTTTTCGACAGCCATACGGCTCCGAGCTGACCCGACGCATGCCGATAGAGCCGGCTATCTATCGCGGTATCCGTCGGGAGCCGCTTGGAACCGCTTGGAGCCGACCGGAGCCGACAGGTGCCGACCGGAGCCATACGGCAGTCAAGGAATGTGACAGGAATATGAACTTTTATTTCTTGTTACAAGTTTCAATTTCCTTTACCACATTGTAAAATGCCTTTCGGGCCGGGCCGATGCGAGCCGGTCGTTCTGAATCGTACCGAATTTCGGACGGCGCACTTTCCATACAATTGCTAGACCACGCACACCTATCAGAAATTCGCTCCTCAGTTGTCAAGTGAACGTCGTGCATTCGGCACGCATTCACTCTGTGCAGCGCACAATATGGCGGATATGAATCTAATAAGAGAAAAATAGATTGTTTTTGGAATTTTGCGGATGCAAATTATCTCGTCAATCTAGAAAATTACTCAATAATATAATAAAAAAAGCTTTGCAAACCTTACTGTATTATATATCAATTGAAAGGTCTTGTTATGAGGATCTCAAATATGGTTTTGTTATTATTGTAAAACTAGCTGCGTCCCGCGGTTTTACCCGCGGAAAAAGTAGCCTATGTGCCAAATTTTATCAAAACTGGTCCAGCCGTTTGCGTGTGAAGAAGTAACAAACATACACACACACACACACACTCAAGACTTTAGTGTGAAAAATAGTTTTGATTTCATTCAGGAGAGAAAAATTTTCGTCTTCTTCGACTATTCCCCTCATCTCCGAAACTACTGATCCTGCAGTTTTAAAAAAAATACAAAATAATATCTTTTCGCCCAAAAATTAAGCAGCCTTTGGTTCTAAAGGTCCTGGACGCTGTCTGCTTAGAGCTGCATGGGCCAAAATGGTGTACCTGTCCCGTGAAACATAGAGACATGATACGAGATTTCATGAAAATAATATGTTATAGCAGAGGTTCCCAAACGTATTTTGTCAAACGCCCACTTTAAAAAATCTGTTATTTTGTAGCGCCCCCCATTTTTTTCACCATAAAACCTGAATCACATATTTGTCTTGCCTGTAGTTTAATTCAACCTATATTCTAAACTAGACTTTTTTACAAGAGAGAGCAATAATAATACATACACCAGTACATTAGAGTATCTTTTATAAAAAAATAACAATAATCAACATTGTTAATTTTAAATAAAAAAATAGCAATAATAATACAATTTTACAATAATAAAGAGTATCGGAAGTCACCTCACCTGCAAAACTTTAAAACACGAAATTTTTTAACGATATAAATAGCGTTGTGAACGCATTAAAATAATAAATATTAATTACATTTTTAGTTTATATTTGTACAATAAAAAAGGATATAAATATGAACTAATAAATGGATGTTGTGTAGTAAGAGGATTTTAATTTCAGCGAAATTTAAAATATGAAATAGCTGAAGTTATAAATCACTCATTGCTTAAATCACATCAGCGCCCCCCAACTTTATTCTGGGCCCGTTACCGCCCCCCTTAAAGCCTCCAGCGCCCACAAGGGGGCGTTATCGCCCACTTTGGGAAAGACTGCACGTATCTCTAAATCTACAACCATCACAAAAATAAATTGATCGTCTTCCATTTTGTTTTTCTTTACTCTTGACGACCACGCTGCATGACGGCCAGCCTAGGACTAAGGTCAAATTCGTCGGATCGAAATTTCTGATAGTGTGCGGAGTGAAACCAGTGGCCGTCCGACTTTTCTGTTAGAAAATTTCCTATAATGTGATGAATTGCATCCGGCGCTATCAGATTCGGACGTCAGACACGTCCGAATTCTTACAGTATGCGGGGTCTAGAACAAAATGTATGGACAGAGTGCCTTTCGGCGGGCGTCCGAAATTTTCTGACAGAAAAATTCGGATAATATGCGACCGCCCTTAAAAGATCTAAACCGTTCGAACTAGTTAGCAGTGACATATGTGTATAATAGTAAAAAATAGTGACAATGAAAACTAAAGACACTTGAACAGAGTTGCCTTCCCCTTAATAGAGAGTAAGAAAAGTGCCGATGGACACATTCTTTTCAATTAAGTATTTTATGAAAATAGGTCAATGATAAATTACTCATTAGTCTGAGTTTAGACTAGATCGTAATATAATTACCGTATTTAACGTATCTATATTGTTTACAATATAGATACGTTAACACACGGAAAAGAAAAAAAAAATATGATTTCACCTAGCTGTAAACTGAATGAGTAATCAATCATTATTTTATATTTTAATGGAAAAAATGTTCGTGTAAATAATATTATGAGAAAGTGTGGCAACAGTTCATGGCAAGCTGCTAAGTTCGAACGCGTTTAGTCGATTTCGAATGATAAAAATATACAAACTTGGGGTGGTTATACAAGTTTGTAATGAATATTATATAATTTTTAGTACAATTCAATGGGGGTTTTGACCGAGCGAGCTAGGCGTCCAGTTTCGAGATTGGCCAAAAATGTTTTTGTCCTTCAGTTTGTCCGGTTGTTCTCGCCTACAGGTCGCATTTCTTAACCGAATCTCCTGAAATTTTGTGAAAAGGTTCGAATATAATATAGATTTTTTTAAATTCAGTTTTTCAACATTTTTCAAAATGGCGGAAATATGGTGGTTGAAAACATTAAAAGTATCATATTTCAGCCATTATATATTTCTTTAATGTCTTAAACCTTTTTTGTTAGGTAGGTACGCTTATTAAGACGCATCTTTTTTGTCCGAACAACTTTTTCATCCTATAACTTTTATTAAAAAGTTGAAAAACCACATTTTTGAATTTTTTGTGTGTTCAAGTGGTTCGAGAATGGGTTACATTTACAATTAGATGATTTTGCGTGTGTTTGTAATTAAACTCCTAAACGGCTGGACCGATTTTGATGATTTGTTGATTATGACTTCGTCCATACCAAGTTTTCCACGACACTCAAGCATTTTTTATCTGATAAACGTCAGCGGGTCGGGTGACTCGCGAGGTCTTCAGCTCACAGAGCCACTAGTAATAACTATGGGGAGAATAACATGCAGCATTGGTGATTTGACAATGGTAGTTCTTAAAGAAAACAACGAAAGATTTAATATGCTTACTGAATTTTTACTTTTCTCTCTTGGCATGTGGTTTGCAAGCAATAGTGTATAATAGTAATACACTGAAATAGAACCTAATAATTGGCAAAGTGTCGGGCCACACACAGGGTAGGGTTCCGTAGTTACAAATGCTAATTTTGAGTTCATGCCACTAAAAACGTCTAAAAACTAATTTACTATTGAATTTGTAAGAAATTTTTCTTTACCGAGTACATTTTATAAGTTGATCCTATAACTTTTTAATTTGTAAACCCTACTTAGCTCTGATAGTTTTCCTTTAAAGTCCGTTATATATACTATAGCTTTTTTTATATAATTTTTTTAACGTGTCCATATATAACCGTTTAGCAGATAGAGGCGGGGACACGTGACTCTAACAAAAATATTCACTTTAAACCCAAATATTTCAAAAACGGAAAACGTTCCCTAAATCGAAAAACGTTTTTTCCAAGCTCATAATATTTTTGAAAGACCTATTCAACGATACACCACATGATTAGATTCGTCGAGAAAAAAAATGAGTTTTTACTTCACATGTAAGGGAGCTACCCTAAAAAAATTTTTTTTATTATTTTATGTTACCACTTTTTCCGCTTAATTAATATACATACCTATATCAAATCACAGCTTTTTAGTACTTATAGTCGCTGAGTAAAACCGCGGACGGACAGACAGACATGGCGAAACTATAAGGGTTCCTTGTTTACTACGGAACCCTAAAAATGAGCTAGCAATAGATGGCTTGACTAAAAGAGCGATAAAAATGTTAAAGGCTGGCTTGCGACTTGACTGCTGAGAAAAAATACTATTTATTCCTCCCGCGTACAGGTACAAATCCTCATTCTAATCAATAAATTTTGACATTTTTTTAAATAAATAACAAACTTTTGAAAAGCTAAAATAATTAAATACAGTTACCTTATCATAACAATAAACTGTATTTTCTTTGATAATTCTTAATTCTTTACTATTTCTGGCCTGAAACATGTCAATGGCTTAATTTTGACCTCGAGTCGGCTCAGGTTATCGTTATCCGATAAAATCAATATTTATTACCTTTGCCCAGCAGTGGCGGTAATTAACAAATAGAAAAATAAAAAATTAAGAATATGCGTGACTATAAGCGTACTTATACTAGGCTGTGACACCCATGTATAGTAATTAAAAAATGTTCATGTCACGACTTTCCAGTATAACTTTGATAACGCAAAAATTCACATTTTCTCAAAATATCTTCACGAAAAGCGGTAATAAAGATTTATAGCTCAATAATACTTTGATTATTTCTCAGATTCAAGGAAGTTGAATTTTATGAGGCATACGCTCCTTATTTAGGTAATAATCCCGCCATTACCATCCCACAATGTCGTAAACGCTGGATCAATATTTAATATGTTCTATGCTGTTGACACTTCACACCCTTATCTTCCTTGGTATATCGAGGAAATGATAATGATCTACGTCATTTTAACATGTAGTCTAATATTTGAAATAATAACTAAAAACTGAAAAGATCAGATATCATTTAAGTTACGTCGTAAAAATAAGTCACAAAATAATCACACAATTTCATACATTTTCACGACTTTATTGCTGACGGGGTAGACAGGTTCTAGGGCCGCTAGACCTAGAAGCCACTCTTAGCGTGAAGATGGATAAATATGTTGAAAAAAAAAGGGATGAGTTGCTTGCCGCATCGCATATTACTCAGACACATTTTCTTGATTAGTTTTTTGTATGCGCGGATAGAGCATAGCAGCAGATTCTAAGGTTTTATTTTCTCAATTTCATACGAAGTATCATTATAATATCAGGATAAGATTTCGAAAAAATCACTGTATAGGATTTCATTTATCAAGCAGTAATATTGTAAAGTCCCAAGCTATGCACGTGAATTCTTCACTTTTGAATTCAAAGTAACACCCTCGAAAGTTTCTATAAATTATAAAGAAGGTATTGTAGAAAAACTAGTTGAATCAGTAAATAAATTTATTTCGGGGAACATTTTAAAAATTTATTCGAAAAGATTTTGTGCCGACTGGATACAAATTCCGCTGAATAAACGTGATTTCACTCGCTTAATTTACGAGAAATGATTCAAATGTTACAAGCAAATTAAATAAGGGTAGCTATTCATAACACAAATTTACAATAATTTCACCGAAAGAGGTACCTATTTGAACATAAAATTGGAATTCACGGAGAGAAATTATACAAAATTCGGTTGTCAGTATTATAATTACTTCCATCAAAGTTAACATATTACTTTGTGTAATTAAATTATCATGCATGAATTCTGTCTAGAGTTTAATGGGCTATTAACATATCGTGGAACTGAGACTTTACACTGAAATATAAGGGGGTTTGTCCATTTCACGTTGAGCCAGAATTGCGGGTGAAAGGCAAATGAATTCTCTATCAAATATTCATTTCAGCCAAAGACATGGATCTATGATAGAACTAGTAGTTCGCTTAAATTGTGAATTCGCGAACCTCATACATCGGTAACATTTGGATCATGTTTAAACAATTATTTTGGCCATATCTATACAATATTTTTGCCATATATATACTCAAGTTATCGTCAAACAAACACACATACATACTTACATTATTCATACTAACATTGCAGCCTCACATTTCGTACTCACAAACATACAAACGCCGGATTGTTCAAGTAGATTGGGAGAACTTCGCTCGCTTGTTCAATTGTTTTCCCAAATGACTAATTAAATGTCCAGGCCACCGGCGCGTTTTTTTAGCAATACTCAGATCAAAAGATTAATATCATTCTTCACCAATACAGAGTCCCCGTCCCCCGTCCTCACACCTCTCCCCCTTTCGCGCCGTGTGGAGGGTTTTGAGCAGGCGCCTGCAGCTGCCATGACAAGGCGTGAACGGGGGAGAGGTGTGAGGACGAGGAACGGGGACGCATATTGCGCGGGATCTTAGGACAATGAATAAAAAACTTTTTATTGCACCAATACAAAAAAATAACATTAAAAAAGAAGTTTTACAATTTAAAATACATAGGATTCCGTTCAGTAAGTAATACCCATACTAATTCTGTGCCAATGAAAAAAAAGATTTCGTTTCATAACAGCAGATTATAAAATTTAAATTTTCTATTAGTGCAGAGCTTTCAGAAATGTTGAGACAACGTTTTATTTACTTATATATCGTAATTAAAATATTTTTTAGGATTTAAGCAAGAGTTTGTTTCAATAAAGAGAGTCACAAAGTATAGGAATGTTCGACTGTATACAAAAAAAAGGTTTAGCTAGGTCTGACAAAATGTTAAATTCTGACAAGATCAGCTATAATATGTTTTAATTCAAAAACTATATTTTTCAAATGTTTTACCGTTCCAGTATGTATGGTAATCAAAATGGTTACACATAATAAATTATTTATTTCCAATATTGTATAATAACCATTTTCATTTTAAAATTAATTGCTGATGTTAGAAAACAAATTGGTTACGTAATTACAATAAACATTTACCAGTAATTAATTACGTTTTCATCCGTATGATTTACGTTTTACCTTTTCGTTTTATTTTTAATTATTAATCTGTCAGATTGTTATGATATGATTTTAAGTAGTCAAAACCATCTTTATCCCAGCGGTTTATTGTTATGGATTTCCGTGAATACAACATTTTTATTGATTTGGCTTAAAAACTTGATGATTTTTAAAAAGAAACTAAGATTTCCAATGTAATTAGAAAGACAAATCAAGACTACCTTATTATAAATATATTTTATGGGTGCTTCATTATCTAATAATTGTAATTTAAGGCACTGACCATTGTTTATGAAGAATTAACAAGCAATGTCTTGCAACACATAACAACCTATCGCAATTTGACTGGAAGAGATCGCTACATGGGATAAGTCTTCGTTTGTTTATTCGTGCTAAGAACAGTAGCACTAAGAACCAGTCTACAATCACTCCAGACTAAGTTTAGAGGTTTCAGTTTATCCCACAGTAAAGTACTACATTCTAACTCGAAGTTTGTGGTAACGCCGCTCCAAGCAAAACAAGTTTATTTAAATTCGTGTCTAATCAATGTGAAATATAGTAGGTACTCAAAGTATATAACCAGTCTTATCTTAAACCCACTTTGCAGTATAAGTACTATCTTGATTTACCTATGTAAATACCCATCAAAAGCAGTAAACGTTTCATCGCTAACACATTTTAAACCTTTTAAACAATCAATTGAAGTGCAAATTGGCTGCCATAAAATTTTCATTACACATACCCGGTCCATAAACGAGTATTCATGTTATTTAATGTAACAACCTTTATTAAAATTATACTGCAGATCGGATACTTATCCACGGCTACGAGCTCCTCTTAAATGTAGGGCGAGTATAAATGTCCTAAAATATGGGGCAAGCCAGTGATATTTAAAGTAAAAGAGAGTAGATAGGTCACTCCAAGGATAAATAGGGGTGCCCAATAGGTTTCAAATAAGTCTAAGGCGGTCAGATGATCTGACCAAAGTCACTGGAAAGCGCTGGATGCAGGCCGCTTGGATCGGTCATTTTGAAATCCTTGGGAGAGGCCTATGTCCAGCAGTGGACGTTATGCGGCTGAAATAATGATGATAAAGTCTAGGGTGGTGCAGACAAGAAGACCTGTCACTTTCCAATTACTTTATACGCAGAAGCCACCTAGCGAATAGGTCGAATGAAAAAATAATAGCATCACTAATAGTTAATTGTTTTATGGAAAACGTCTTTCAGACCTCACATCATATAAGATCTGAGATTATGTCCTCTGTCTTTGGCATGTCTACACTCTGGCAAAAAAAAACCCTTTAATAGCACCTATGTACTTAGTTGATTTTGAGAGCTTAAAAAGATAATTATTTTGTAATAGATAGGCAATACAGTGTAAGTCAATGTTAGGTTGAAATATATGATCTTGCTGACTACCTTCGGACTTTTGAATCACGTATCTTCCCCTTTCCCTAAAACTATCTTTGCGGCGAACATAAAACGTCGTGAGCGAACGCTCCCGGTTGCAATTTGTTAGGGACACATCATTTTTATCCGCTATGTGAAGATAAAGGGCAGTATATTTTACATTTATGTATAAAGCAGCTTTATGAGTACGAACACTTTATGATACTACATCTCAAGATCTCTCAATATGTTTTGACGGTTGTAAACAAGTACAGTTCACGAGGTCTAAGCTGAGCTTTGCATTTGTGTGAGTGATCACCAAAAGTAGAGTCTGACAAAAAACTTTTAAAAAGAAATTTTATTATGTTTTAGATAGGAGAGGAGAGGTTTAAAAATAATAGGTTGGGGAAAAAGTCTTTTTGCATTTTATTTGAAAATTCAAAACATTTTTTAATATAGTTTATTTACATTTAACTAAAGTATGTAGGTACTATTTTGTTCGATAACTTTTTGCCATCTTATAGGTAGGGACATGATCCCATTACTATAGACATTTTGGGGCTTCTGATCAAAAAACTGCGTCAAGTAGTTTTGGCAGTCCTCTCGTGATGTTAACCTGACACTGCCTAAAGAATTCTGAAGAGACCGAAACAGGTGGAAATCTGAAGGTGCCAGGTCAGGACTATACGGCGGATACATTAACACCTCCCAGCCAAACTCTTTTAATTTTTGCTGAGTGGTTAAAGATGTGTGAGGTCTAGCGTTATCATGTTGAAAAACCACACCCCTTCTGTTGATTAATTCCGGCCGCTTTCCCTCAACTTCTTGCTTTAATCTTATCAGTTGTTCGCAGTAGAGTTCTGAATCGATGGTCCTGCCTGGTGGTAACAGCTCATAATGAATAATGCCCTTCTAATCCCACCACACACACAGCATCACCTTGATGCGAGTTAACCCGGGTTTCGCCACTGTCTGTGAAGCCTGACCGGCCTTTGACCATGACCTTTTTCGCACGTTCTTGTCGTAAGTGATCCACTTTTCATCACCAGTTATCAATTTCTTAAAAAATGGTTCGGTCTCATCACGTCGTAATAAAGAATCACAAATGAGTACACGGTTCATTAGGTTTCTTTCAGAGAGCTCGTGAGGTACACAAATATCGAGCTTTTTTGTGTACCCATTTTTTTTCAAATGCGCCAAAACTGTTTTGTGGTCAATTCTTAGTTCTTCAGCTACGTCATAACTATTGATATGACGATCTTGCTGCACTTTTTCAAAAATAGCATCCATTTTATCCGTAACAGGGCGACCAGAGCGACGTGCATCTTTGACATCAAAATTTCCGGATTGAAAACGCTTAAACCAAATTTGTGCTACTCTCACAGACGCTGCACTAGGTCCAGGTTTTATTACAAGTTCATACATACTATATGCAAAAAGACTTTTTCCCCAACCTAATAAAATATAATTAAATAAAGGCCACCTATGATATGTATGACTGATGAGTCTGAATCAATCTATATATATATATATATATATATATGTGTTGGAGAGTTCAATGTACAATTCCCTTTTTATTATTTTTTTTTACACGTGCAAAGAGAAAGTTATTTACTACAAAATGCAACCGTTGGGTTTTAAATGGCAATATTCGTTAGCAACAAGTTATAAAAACCGGTGGCCTTAGTGACAGGGAGGACAGTCTTGTTCAGGCGGCCGTATCGTGCACAACTCGTTTGTGTAGTTTGCTGTAGCTTGGCCATGACTCATTTAATTGTGATTATTGTAATAGATGTGGATTGGTGAACCGATTTATTACAATGACAGTTTGTTTAAGCAAGACGGAAAGCCCAGGTGTATACACAGTATTCAATTCTGTGGGGCCAGGGAATCCAGACATGGTGGTTGCGATTCATGATTCAGTGCGGAGGCGGGGCACTGGAATTCCGTCACATTTTTATAAGGCTCACGTAAGGTCTCTCATGTGGCGGCATCGGTAAGGTGACGTGACTGTAAGTAAGTTTTCATCCTGACAACAGTTTGTTCTCGTACTGTAAATAACTAAGTGGGTAGTTTACGTCACTTGAGATATCAGATGCCGATCACGCAACGCTCTGCCCCCTTTTATTCATCCGTCTGCGACATATATATATATATATATATTTATATAAAAGCGAATATCACTCACTCACTCATCACGAAATCTCGAAAACTACTTAGCTAATGAAGATGAATTTAACAGGAGATTGTGACTAGGAGATGTCCGCTAAGAAAGGATTTGGATTTGATTTATGGAAATAAGGGTGGCAAGTTATAAAAAATAATAATCCATTTTTTGGATTTTAATAAATTGCAACCCCAGTTTAAAAAAAAAACAATATAATTTGTGTAGTCTACGTGGGCGAAGCTGCAGGTAAAAGCTAATTATTAATTAAATTATAACTCAAATATTAAAATTCAAATATAAAAAATTATAACAATTCTTCTACACCGGACATTGCATCTTCATCATTTTTATTATCACTCTCGTCTTCATTTTCACTCTCGTCTGATGTGTCGTTTGTGTTGATAATGAATCGTTCCATTATATCATCAATAACGGCGTCGTGACCATGAAACTTTTTTCTTCTTTTATTGCGTAGTCACATACATTTTTCCATTATTGTATTTATTTATTTATTTATTTATTTAACTTCATACACAAATACAAGTGTAATGGCGGACTTAAAGCCTAAGGCCTTATCTACCAGTCAACCAAACGGGTGATGTAGAGAATGACAGGGGTAGTGCAAAACTTGAATATGTACATGGCGAAAAAAAAAGACTATATGTCAAAACAATAAACTACGTACAAAAAAATACACACTATTAAGTATATACTATGATAAACAATACCTACATATACTACATAAATACACTATGATCTATCTGACAGTTTTTGAAGAAAGTGTGCCTTCACCTGTTTCTTAAATGAAAAGCGGGTTTTAGCCTTCCGGACATCAACTGGTAAATCGTTTCATAGTTTGATAGCCTGGACGATGAAAGAATTTGTAAAGAACCCACTCCGGTGAACTGGCAAAAATAGGTTGAAATTGTTAGAGGAGCGAAGATCTTTGAGATGGGTATCACCCTGAAATTGAAAATTACACTTGAGGTAAGCAGGAGTAGCGGGTTCAAAAAGAATCGAAAAGAGAGTTGTAAGTATGTGCAAGTTACGCCGTTGACGAATTGGTAACCAATGAAGTTGGGAGCGGTAAGACGACACATGATCATACTTACGAAGACCAAAGATATAGCGAATACAGTTATTGAGAAGACGGTCAAGTTTGTTTAGCATATCGCCAGTCAAGTCCGAGTAGCACACATCAGCATAATCTATGATTGGCAGGATCAATGTATTCACCAGCATTGTTTTGGTATCACTGGGGAGGAAATTTTTTAACTTATATAGAGTTCGTAGGACACCCGTAACCTTTTTAGAAATTTCCGTGACCTGTGTATTCCACGATAGATATGAATCTATGTGAAGACCCAAGTCTTTGACAGTTGTGCCAAATGGTATTACGATGCCCTCAAAACAAACAGATAGTTGGGAATCAATGTCAATCCGCCTAATAAAGTGTGAACTGCCAACTAATAAGGCCTGACATTTTTTTGGATTGACCTTGACCCCGAATTTTCGCGACCACTCAGCTACAGCACTCAGAGCAGTATTGACTTGATCAATAGCAGCGTCCAGATTATCTATGTCAGCTTGTGCATAAAGTTGCAAGTCATCGGCATAAAGGTGGTACGAACACTGAAGATCTTTTGTAATACTATCTATAAAAATAGAGAAGAGTAATGGCGAAAGAATACCTCCTTGGGGGACGCCTGTCTCAAGCTTACGCCAATCTGAGAAGGATTCCTCGGAGCGAACCGACTGCTGTCGTCCTCGAAGATAAGATGAGAACCAGTTAACAACTGCTGAAGATACCTTGAGATGTGCTAGTATGGCTAAAAGGATGTCATGGTCCACGGTGTTAAAAGCATTGGAGAAATCTACCAACGCTAGGACTGTGACTTTCTTATTCTCCATCCCCAATCGAATGTCATCAGTCACTTTGAGAAGGGTAGATACCGTGCTGTGTCCACGATGAAAACCTGATTGGAATGAACTTAACAAGTCATTATCAAAAATATGTCGAGATAGTTGGTAATGGGCACATGCCTCAAGTACTTTTGAGAGAAACGGAAGAATGGAGATTGGACGTAGATCGCCTAACAGTTGGGGATTAGGGACTTTGGGAAGGGGACGAACGAAAGCTTTCCGCCAGAGTTCAGGAAATTGTGCTGTAGAGACATTGTACAGTGATAGTGTCAACTTTTTCTTTCGCTAATCTCATAATGGTATCCATATTCATTGACACGTTTTTTTCTCCACGTATCCTTTTATCATGGCCCATACATTTTTAATGGGGTTGAAATCCGGGTGGTAGGGTGGTAGACGAAGGACGCTGTGACCATGTCCTCTAAGTAAAGAGTCAATTTTATATTCAATAAATCTTTGTATGTTTTGTAATATCAATTCATATAGTTGTGGTCTAAGCATCGATGTAGAGTGATCGATATCGCGATATATGAGACAGTCAATCATTTCACGACTATTTGAGTTGGGAGAGGGATTTTCTAACGAGTTGTGTTAAGATGCATTGTCTACCACCACAACGCTATTGGGCTTTAAATTTGGAATTAATTGCGTTTGTAACCATTTCGTGCAGTTTTCTGTATTCATATTGTTATGGTAATCTCCACTTTTTTGATTCGCTTTGAACATCAGCAGTGCATTTGGTATAAAACCGTCCTCTCCGCCGGCATAAACTATTACTAAACGATTTCCTTTAGAAATTGGTTTCTTTAAACCAGAAGTGCTGCCATCTAAATAAGATTTCGAAGAAGTGTGAGTCGTGTCTATATATGTTTCATCGGTATAAACGACTGGCCGGCCCAGTATGCGATATTCGTGAATTTTTATTAAAAAAAATTATACGTAGATAACGTATCTCATGTTTTTCCATTAGAATTTTTCTATTATCTTCTGTCCTTTTCCATTTAAATCCTAAAAGATACACTTCTTTACGCAATGACCAAATTGAACCTGAATAGTTTATTTCTGTCTTAAACTTTTCATGTATTCGCTTCATAGTTGGCACCTCTTTATCAGTAATGTGAAAGTTGTGAATAGTTCTTCGGATTACCTTTTTATCAAAATCGTCAATGATAATGATATTTTTCCTGCATCTGGTCTTTTTCGGAGATTGAATTTGCTTCCATCTTCTCAAAGACGTGTAACTTCCAATTAAACTCTTTTGACAGTGGACAGCGGGATTCTCGTCGATGTCGCTACCAATTGGGCTGATGTAGTGACACTTGACACGTCTTTATCGTTAATGTCTTTAAAATAACTATTTAAATTACATAATATTTCTTTTACTTGGCTTTTTAAAGGTTTTCGTATTATTCGTTTACTTGTGTTTGCCGCCATTTCACAAATAAATCGAACACAAGAACAATATATTAAGAATTAAATATGTCACGCTGCTACCAGTACAAGTGGTGAAGTATGAAAGGTGCGCGGCGGAGATGCGTCGCGCGAGGGACGAACCGCGCATCAGGCCGATTGCCAAAAAGCAGCATAAACCGGTTTTAACCAAGCAAAGGACGTGCCGTGCTTTAGGCCGACATCACACCTACACTATCTATGTGCACTCACACAAATGCAAAGCTCACCTTAGACCTCGCGAACTGTAACAATTGTATGTTGCTACGTATTTTTGAACAGCATTTTTTCAAAGATTTTATGAAATGTTTTTCAGTTGTATGTTTAGATTTTAAATAAGATTAATATATGTTTACTCAAGTAATTATAGAAGGGCAAAAACTTTGTTATAGGTTATAATAATCATGGTTGAGATGCGGTAGCGCGGTATCGCTCTTTACCTAATCTTTGCAATTTACCCTCAAAAAATAGCACACTTTATAATGTCACATCGAAGTCGTAATGATCTCGAACATTTAGTGTATACGTACATTTAAAAAAATTTGAATTAAAATAAATCATGTCTTTTTGACTGATTCGGAAAATCACCTAGATTTGTAACAGGTCGATTTACTAAATAACTATTTAGTAAATCGACCCGTTACAAATCGAATCAAATAGTAAGTATTTTAAATTATTAAACATTTTTTCTTTGTTTATACAAACTTCTTAAGAAATACTTATCAATTAACAATTAGGTTAGTATCTAGGTACGTAGGAGTAAAAAAAGTTTTTTTCGAACACATTTTTGTACTTTTATACACCAAAAAAGTAGATAAAGTTCAATAAAGAATCGTTTCTTCGCAATAACTGATGTCCGCTGAGTGACGAAGAACCGCTTTTGTTTTGGTGATCGATGAGTACCTTATAAAAGTTCTGGATTGATAAATTGCCTCCTAATATACTCGTATATTACGGAAAATCTCGTACTAGAAAAAGTTTTTCCGATTTGATTCATGTATCCTGCATACAGTGTAAATGAACAGTAGAAGGAGCGAATGAGCCAATTACTAATTTAAGAGATGGAGCTTTATTATACGATCTCTATAAAATAAAAATGTTTACGAACAAGTCTTGCAAGCTTAGACAACATAAAAGAAACTCAAAGAAGGTATACTACTACTAGTCAAAACTAAAAATCGGCTTCATCCCCAAACTTTTTATCAAAACCGATTTTGATAAAATGTCTATGAGATCATCTGGAAACAAACATTTTAAACAAAAAATAAACTTTTCAAATCGGTCTTCGTCCAAAAAACTCGCGAAGATCGGTTTAAAATATAAAACAAGCTCTAAAATCTAATTTAGAACGTTGAATTAATAACCTTAAAGATTTTATCTGTTAGGTATGGTACAAAAAAGCATCATTACTATTTAGAGACGAAATGCAGCTAGCATTTCGTCTCTAAATAGTAATGATGTTTTTTCGGTTAGCACAAAAGCAGCCAGCCCTCTATATCTATCACTAGCGGGGTGATTCAATATTTAACCAGCAAACTATCTATTTACAGCCAAAAGGTCCGGTTCCAGTAGTAAAATCAATTTGATTACACGCAGACTAGACGCCATTATTTGTTAAACATTTTCGACAAGCATTTAAATCGGATTACTCTCACGGCGAGCAGTTAGCTGCGATAAACCCCTTTTTTACTCGAATTCAGAGTGTTCTGCCTTGATTCAATTTCGGTTGAGAATGATATTGCCTACCAAATTGTTATTATCCCTGATATAAGGCGTAATGATTTTAAAGCGAATCTTTTTTGCGTCTTATAACATATAATAGCTACACGAACGGAGAGTTTTTTTATAAATAAATTATTCTGCTTCTTATTTGATATTAAATACGAAATAAGTGACATTTAGAACGTTTATTGGTATGAATCCGAGAAATTAAGATGTCACTATGTCATTTTGTACATATTTTATAAGTACTATTGTCATGAAAATCCTAAAGAAAATATTTGCTGACAAGACTAGTAATAACGAAGCTTGACACCACGAATTAAATCATAGTATTCTAGAAAAAAAAAATAGTATTAAAAATAGAGCTCACAATCTTGTCATAACTGAATAAAACACGATAAACAAAACCCCATTATTTGCTAAACTTTATAAATTGAAGACGTCAACATCTCCCTATTATATGGAATTCTACCGAAAGTGCTTAATAGGGATATGTTTGTGAGTGTTGGCGACAACCGAACATTAATCATTACAAGTCACCGAGTTCTGTGTGTTTTGGTGACATTGAGTTTCAAGTAGAGATGTGACGATACGATGACTCACTGGCAAATTATTTTCCGGTAGTGGTACTTATTAAAAAAAAACAATTATGAAAATATAATAATAACTTATATGATTTTGTATTCATTACATTGGCCTGTAGGGATGTCACGAACCGGCAAGTGGTATAAATTTCTCAGCAACATTTGATACGAGTTCGATTGATTAAGTTGACATTAATTTTAAGTCAGTCTCCACGATACAATGACTATGCAAGTCAGTTAATTCTGTAGTTTGAGCTAGCCCCAAAGTAGGTTCGATACTGGTTTCATGGGGTACTAAATCAACGATACTATACACTTCAAGACCCATAGGTAAATCTGTAAAATACCTTATTCTATCTTGACCAGACCAGGGATCGAACCCGGAATCTCCGGTGTGACAGCGTGGTATGATGAACATTAGGCCACAGAGGTCGTTTGATGACATTCGCTTTTCAGAATATACAATCAAAAGACATGGAATTAAATAGTAATTTAAAAATAATTTGGATTTGGATTGATTATCAGTTGTATACACAGGGAAAAATCCGGACGACCATTGCAATAAACTTTTTAATTGTATTTCTTCAGAATATTCAAAAACATTGAAACAAAAAGTCGCTGTGGCTACTACCAGCATCTACGTAAGTAGGAATTAGCTTTACGACTTAAATGCCCCTAAAACAATTTAATTTTAATCCTTTCTTTGTAGAATATGTTAAAATTATTATAAAATATTTAAAAAAGTTTGTAGACGAGCTAAGACCTATCATATTAGTAGCAAATTAAATAATGCCCCTAAGAAAATAAAACTTAAAATTTTATAAATAAAGAAACGGGTAAAAATAAAACCAAAGAAAATATCTGTCAAATCAAATCTAGTGGTAAAATGATTACTAAAACTGAAGAAATAGTTAATATTTTTGATGATTTTTTTACTAATATACCTTTGCAACTTACTTCTAATGTGAATTTTAATCCCCAGCGTGCTGAAGCCTTGCTTAAGAATAATGTTAGGCCTTGTAATTCCTAATTTAATTTTAAGCATGTTGGCCCTAGTGATATAGTAGACACATTTAAACAGTTAAATTTTAAAAAATCTGTAGATCATTGGGGCATGTCGGTTGCTGTAGTACGCCATATTATAAATGCTGCTGATTTAGCTTTTGTATTTAACGAATGTATTGATGAAGGCATATTTTTTAACCTAATGAAATATAGTAAACTAATCCCCTTATTAAAAAAAGGAGAAAAAGCAGACCCTGGCAACTACAGACCTATATCTATTCCGTCAGTTATGAGTAAGGTGTTCGAAAAGATGATGCACAATCGAATGCTACTTCACTTCAAGACCTACAACCTTTTCCATAGCCAACAGTTCGGCTTCCCAATGCGGGAGTGGTACTTATTACTCATATTTACGACGCATGGGAGAGCAAAAATGACGGTATTGGATCCTTTTGTGATCTCTCCAAAGCATTTAATTGCGTAGATCATCCGACACTTTTGCTTAAATTTCGTCAATACGGTTTTGATGATAATTCAATTAAACTTATAGAATCTTATTTCACAGATAGGCTTCAGACTGTTGATATTAACGGCATAAAATTGCACAGATCTAAGGTTCCATTCTAGGACCTTTATTTTTCTTAGTTTATGTCAATGATTTGCCTTACGTGGTTAAGAAACAGGCAGGCATAGTACTATTTGCTGATGACAAAATTCTAAATTGACCATCATAGCACATATGTTAGCGCGGTGAACAGCGCCTTGTCTTCCATTTCTGATTGGTTTACTGCCAACAATATAGGGGAGGGCAGCCGATATTCAGACTATCTTCATTTTACAAAAAAGAGCAATTCGTGCTATTTACGGCTTAGAGACTTACCATAACAGTATATATTTGAAAACATAATGTATATAAGGAAAAATATTTCCTCATACAATAAAGTAAGTGATTTTATCGTTAGAAACTTACGCAAAAAGAGTAACTTAGTTGCCCCGTTTTATAGGCTCGAAACAGTTAGTAAAACATTTATTGGAAACGGTATACTTCTTTATAATAATTGCCACAATCGGTCCTTGATATGCCAGACAAAAAAAAATTAAAACTTATGTAAAGAGGGTACTCTGTGAGAAAGCTTATTTTAGGACCGATGATTTTATCTTAAAGACAACAAAGTCTGGTTTGGGCTTGGCGCGGATCCCCTTTAAAGGTTTCTATACTCACAAATGTCATAATTTGGTACATTAGGTACATATTCTGCAATCCCCTGCAATCCTTCCACTACCCATACCATAATTAATTGCCCACACACACTCACCTTCCACCTTCTCATAAAAACCACTTTAATATACACACACATACACATCTCACAGCATACACACGACACGAATTATAACAGCCAAAATATAAACTAGTAGTAAGTGAAACGGTAAATTTAAGAATAACATAGGATAGGAGATAAATGTATTTAGGTTTATATATACACACATAAATATTGTAACCATTTTTTAAGCACCAACGACTACAACAAGTATTCCAAGGGAGGGGCCTAGTCACCTGTAGTACAGGTCTCTTAGGAGACCTATTCAGGAACTAGTCTCTTCACAAAGTATACAAGTTCACTGTCATAGGTCAGTAATTTAATATAAATAAGCTACTTAGTAAGAGCTGAAGAGAAAATAAAGATTTATTATTGTTATGTTGGTACGCTTTTCCGCCACGGGTCCATGGGGACCCGGTCCTTTGTGGCGTTCATGGGGCCAAAGCCAACATGAAGAGGCCTTTTAGTACCTTTTTATCTAAAAAGTGAAATGGCTGCAGCTATGGAGGTCTTTCCCTTAATGTACCACCATTGAGATACACTAACGGACAGCCCTCCACAGCTGCCGAACTATAATTGCCAGGGAGGGATTTACTTGGTTTGGGCTTTATGGATGGGATGTTAATGGACCGGATAACTGTGTTATGGAGTGAGATACGGACATTTACCTAAAAATCTCTCACAATAATTTTAGCCTGGTAGATGGTGACTCGCTGCTCGTTGGCTAAACTGCCTGTGGGCACCCTAACTAGCCACGAAAATGCGGCCAGGGCGCAACACAATGTGAGCAGCTGAGGGTGTCGAGAGGTGCGGCTTCGGTTTCACCATCACGGGGTTTACCCCCGAGAGCGGGTTTCCCCGTTATTACGCCATTACGTGCAATACACTTCCCCCCTGGAGTGTATATTCTGCTCTTGCGACTCCACTCTGGCCGGCCAGTTAAGGCAAGATGCACTAGCGTTTTGGAGGCGGTAGTAAACTTATCTCTAAATAACTTTTTGACGTCAACAATTGTGAAATGTAACAAATTGACGACTATTAAGAGATATTATGAATATCCTATGATAATAAAGATACATTTGAACTTGAAAAAAAAAAAGTATAAAGATCGGTAAACAGTTCTAATAGTGTTGGCATCGATACATCCCTATGAAAACTGTCCGAAACACTTCTCAAATTTTGACAATATCACATTACCGATTTTCCTTTCAAAGCGGACCGAATCCGAATGGAAATAAAGTTTTTTGACGTCAACAATTGTGAAACAAAACAAAGTGACGATTATTAAGAGATATTATGAATATCCTATGATAATAAACATATATTTGAATTTGAATTGAATTGAACTTGAAAAAAAAACTTATTAAAGATCGGTAAACAGTTCCAATAGTGTTGGCATCGATACATCCCTATGAAAACTGTCCGGAACACTTCTCGAATTTTGACAACATCGCATTTCCGATTTTCCTTTCAAAGCGGACCGAATTCGAATGGAAACAAAGTTTAATTTGAATCGATTTTCAATTTAAAAGCGACACGAAAAGGTAATTTAATAATTCAAAACACCATGATGTCGTGGCTGTAATTAGTTTGCTTATTGAAATATCTATACAAGCTTTTGTCTGTTATTTCATTTACTCTTGTTAATTCGCTTTGTCTGAGTGTTACACCAAATCGGTTGTCCAGCATGGTGATTAGGACCAAATTCTTACTTGTTGGAAGAGGCCTTGTTATAGGCTGATATACCTAGAACAAAAGAAAGAAGCGCACAAGTAAGATTTAATGATTTTAATCTAGTTCGAGGCCTGAAATATGTCTTATAATAACACCCATCTTCATTTCACGCGTTTATTGAAGTATCTGAAGGAGGCTAATTTAATTTGAAAATCTATTTTCCCTGTTTTTGTCATAAGGCAGTAGAAATCGAAGTAAACTTAAACAAGTAATTATTTAAAAATATTTTTTAAAACGAGCTTCTATCTAAAGCGCTCCTCAAGACGAATCAAACGAGCCTAGACTCGATGCGTCGAACCATGTCATCGTAATATTGAATTGTTACGCTATAGACTTAAGAGCGTGCATAAAGTTAAGAAAATATCAGATTTCACCCGCGCAATTCACACACCCCGCTTTCGTCCAATAAAATAACTAAACAGAAGAGATACATGCCTTCAACAATTAGCCATGAGTTTAATTTATATCTTCTTATTCTTATATACGTATTCTCTATTGGAGTGTTTTTTGTGATTGTTTTTGTTGCCATAATTTCGATGTCATATTTTCTTGGGCTGGAGCACAAAAGCACAGTCTTCTCGTCTCAATGGAGCGATTACGACTGATTGATGAAACAAAACATGCGCATTACCTCGGGTCATGTGCGACCAAACGAGAGCATTTTGCGCGGAGTAAGAACGTAGTAAGCGCCCAAATGCGCCGAATCCGTTTTATTTTAATTACTCGTGAAATATACATTATTTTAGAAAAATGGTAACACGGCTTATCGGCAATATAATTTTATATTATGTATAAAAATATTGACTCAGTAACACGCATAGTTTTGTCAAAAAAAGGATTCTAGTTGAAAATTAGACGTAACTTTGCGATTTTTTTTCATTACTAAAATATTATGGCTTTATGTTTTTAACAAGACTTATTTATTTTAAATATAATGTAATATCTACATTAAAAAAACCAAGTTATTTATGTTTTGTTCTCGAGTTTAAAAATCCAATATGCGATGGGCAATTTACCTATAGTCCCCCTCTTAAGCGTGCAAAATTTCAGCTCAATCGGAAACCTGGAGGTGGGTCAAATTTAACTTGCAAGATTTGATTACTGAAAGAGAGACAGACCGACGGACAACGGGACAGGTGAAACTAAATAAAAGCTTGTAAAAATACACCCCTTTCTAATTGTATTTAAAAAAATTCAGTTTACTGTAGGTTATGATTAGCAAGACTTCTTTATTTTGAAATAATATATTTTCAATGCAGTGGGCAGACACACTGAAATATCAATATTATTTTATCCGGTCCTACAATCGATGTTCTTGACATGGATATGCGATTTCTGTATTCCTTTGTTTAGCTGGAAAATTACACAAATAGCATGTTATTTTTAGCAGAGCAATTTGTGGAACGTTTCCATAAGAAATACGTTGACAGTATAGTACAGGATTTTTTTCGCTTTTGTTAAGTCCATAACACATGAGCTGTTGTTTGTAAATATATAATTACGAAAAACAATGATGTAAATTATTAATATTAATATCCGCCCGAAATAGATTGATGTTACAAGTTTGGCCTCTTTATAGATAGATAGATAAATTATTTATTGCACATAAAAAAGCCACAATTAAAATACGATAAAAGAAACACAATAGTACAAAGGCGTTAAGGCTTTGTATGTATGTTTGTGTCTGAAGCAATGCACGGTAGATATGTAAAAATAAAAGAAAACGCAGCCCTGGGCCATTCTCGATTAAAATTTTAGGAACCAAATAAAATCCTTTATTACAAATTCATAGGTAAAGGTATCTCCAGGGTAGACAGAGTCCAAGGTTGTAAAACATGGGGCTTACACGTTTAGCGTTATGGTGGGCGTTAAGATGTAAAAGGGAATCAAAGTAGTGATGGGTTGCTAGCCGTATCGCTTATGAACATAATTCAGATCTCACCCATTTCTCCGAACGGCTTTTAAGATGTATGCGGGAATAGAAACAGCTGGTACATTCTAACTTTTTTCTTTTCTCATAGGTGAGTGTTGAAGCAAAAAATCCTTTATAACAAGACAGTTATCATCTTTTTCGACTTGTCAAAAACTGGCTCAGCTTTAATGGAGCTGACGACCGTTGTTCTTTTGACAGGCGAAAACTTAGAGCATTTAGCCAAATAAGTATTGTGCTGATTTGCCAATTTTATAATTATTTATATAGATAGACCTTTCGCTGATTCTTTAGTTTCACTTTTATAATAGAAGCAGAGTTTTCTACTTATTCTAGTTTTAACTTACATAATTATTTTCAATTCAGCCCTAATCTATACAAATTACAAACCTTGCAGAACAATGTATATTGTTAATTTGTTGTATAATGATTAATTTAATTATATAGAATGTCATGAACATTTGTAATAAAATTGGTTAGACAACAATAGAGCTATCCGACACTCAGACGTGATTAACAGTTCAATGGGAAATGGTGCTCGCTCAGTTCCTTACAATACAAGTAGGTATTTTGATAGGACAACTGGAAGTGGCAGATGTAGTTACCTAGTTAACTACCTACGTTTTATATTTAATCAATTGCGAACTTGGAGTAGACTGATATATTGTTTACAATTATAGCGTTTTTACGCATATAAGATTCGTCAAAATCGTACTCGAACTAAATAATGAAATAAAACATGGTGAAACATGTAAAAAAAAAGCTCTAAATAAATTAAAAAAATGTAGTTACTACTTTCAAACTATATATCTTTCAAACTAGGTACCTTTTATAACAAATCATGTGCAGACATGAAATAATTCGATGTATACTTTTCCATTTATTCCCGTGCAAAATATTTTGAATCATTTCTAGCACCCTCGCTCTGCGACTACGGCCATCGTGTGTCTGGTAATTGATGACATGCAATAATTCATCGTTTGTGTGGAGTCTCACGCTTATGCGATATGGACGCGTCTCGCCATGCTTTAGGGGGAGTGCATACACGCTAACGTGGGTAGTAAAGGGTAGCTAAGATTAGTATTCTGTTACGCGCAAGGCTATATTTCAATCGCATTACAAATCAAACTGAAACTTGAACTCTAACACTTTGTTACCAAATCTCATAATTTTCTTCAATGGAAGCAAAGGCTGATTAAGAAAAGAAATCATGCCAAAAGCGGTCACTTTTAATATGATTTCTTTGATTACCCGCCATTTTTTGATAACTTTTTCATCTGCGCTATAGTAGTAATGCTGCCCTTTGGTTCATGTAGACCTCTAGAAATAAATTTGTGTATATGTATACCTACGAACAACTTTATAAAAATCGTCTGTTTTTTTCTACTACAGCAACTTTTTTACACATGTCAAAGACGGGAGAAGGAGTATACATTTAAAACAAAACTTATTTTTTAATATTTACGTACGAGTATTAATCATTTGTGTTAAAGCTATTATTTTCTTTAAGTACTCTCAAAACAACAACGATTGTTCTTAGTAACTTTCCTAATGAAACTTCGCGACATAATTAGCAAATTTCTTGGAGGGCGGTACAATACCTAATGCTTAAATGATAAGCTGATTTTACAAATATTCCAGGAGTTATAAGTAAGAGGTTATAAAATACTACTGAAGTATCTTCCAGATTTTACTACTTAAGTAATTAACTAGGTATCTCTACAAGCGATTTTCATAGAATTACAAATTTTCTGACGCTGATGTATGATCAGTTACTATAAACTTTTTTTAAATAATGAAACTTGTATCTTAACTCAAACATGAATATACACATCATACATTTAACCCGTATCACAGTACGTGTTGTATTCATGTGTTCAGAACTAAGTAGGGATGAGGACTAAAAAATATTTTGGCTCATTGGATAGGTCATTTAAAAAATCATATCGAAAATAATGTCGAAGATACAGCGCATTTGAATTTCGCGTGACGTCACGATTAGCTATGATTTTTAACCAAAGGTAAAGTAAATGAACCCTTCAAAGCGCTCATCTTTGTGAATTTTATTACTTTGTTAAACAAAAAAATATGGGTTCTTTATTTTTGATCAATATTGACGGACAAAACTTGACGGACTAAATAAAATAATATATTTTTACCCAGTTCACATCCCTATTGGGAACTCCTCTTTATTTCACGACTGCCTTAGTGCCGCAACAGACGTAACAGCTAGAGATGGGCAGTGGATAGTACTCAATCTACCCATTTGAGTATTTACTCACTAGATTTAATAAGTAGAGTAAATAGAGCGTGCTCATGTATTGACATCGCATTTGATGTCTGTTTACTTATTTTTACGTAAAATTACGTCTATGCACACCTGCCACCAAAAATGATAATTAGTCAAAGAAGTCTACTTTCAGTGTATGATTGGTATGGTATTTTCATATAATTTAGCGTCGCATATAACGTTTACCTACATTTTAAGCATATTGTGGCGTACGGACACACTTTCCGATAAGAATTGCAAGTGTATACTAGATTTAAGTTTCAAAAGTGTCATGAAAACATGAAATAATAAATATGAATATAAATATGAGTCGCAACTCATATAAATCAATCTACTTACCAAAAGGATACATAAGGATATTTATCGGGTATTTACTCAATCTACTGAGTAAATATTCAAATGGGTTGATTGAGTATTTATGCAACTCCCATCACTAGCTGTTACGCGGCGCAACTTGCGCCCCGTCTGTTACGGCCCTTAAAAAGTGAATGTTTGTTTAAAGTGCAATTTTTCAGGGTTCGTTGTGTACTTACATATGTATATGTGAGTTATTCCGGCATAACTTCGAAATGCCTAAATATATTTGGATGTACAAATAGTTTAATCCTTACATCAATTCAAATTATTATTTTTTTGGACTTTTAAATTCTTTTTTTTCATGAAAATGTCGGTTTAGAATCCGTTGTGGGTTTTTTGTTTACAAGTACAAAACAAACAACAATAAAACAACGCTTTTTCTCCTTACTTGAAAAATTTTGTTGTTAAAAGCGTCATATAAAGGGGAGTCATTGGCAATATATAGTGTCAAAATTGATTCCGTGTCATGCGTGAACTAATCTGCATCACGTGTGATCGTGTTCATGTGAACGTACAATGTAAACTCCCCCTTACACAGAGGCGTGGCGTTGACGTTTGAACCGTATGCTTAGTACATAGAATGTTGACTGTAGATATATAGGTACTATATACGTACTGTGCTCACTGCAGATCTTTTATAAAGGTAGTCCTAGATGTTAAATTGGGGATATGTTCACAGTTTATTTTTAGTGTGTGTAAGTGTCCAACAATGGCCACAGATTTTTTCCAAGACCTTCTGATACTGCTTAACGACTGGCATACAATGTTGACAGCCCAGCTTAAAGTGTCTTACGAAGCTCAGAGGATGCCGGGCCACATACTTCTAATTTTGACTTTGTAGATATGCAAAGAAACTAGATTTTTGATTAAAAAAAAACCACTCAGCAAATAACCAACATTTAAGCCATTTGTTAATCTTGGTATAATAACCTGACTAGAAATAAGTACCTACAAAGCAGCTGGAAAAATACAGTTCGTCTTAATAAATTTTAGTTAACTTAAAAAATTCAAACACTTATTTAAGTCATGGTACAAAAAAATACCTTAGTTATCCAAACTAAAACATGTGATGAAAAATTGCGTCACGAGTGGGATATGAACTTTAATCATTTTTAAACTTATCTAAATTGAATTAAGTTGAATACCATACTTCTGAATAGTGGGTAGTAGTGAAGAATAACGCATGCTTCAAATCCTTGTGTACTATGTGATGAAAAGATTCGTCAAACTGATTCGAAGTCACGTGAGGAACGCGGGTTCGAATCCCACTCGTGACGAAATTTTTCATCGATGTTTTAATTTGGATAACAATCCCAACATTGTAGCGCTGTTAAAAACCAATAATACCATAGTTGTTCTGTTGTACTATAAAAAAGGTACTGTAATATGAAAAGTCATAGGCACGAACTTAGAATGAACATAAAATTTATTAAACTGTCACATACTTATTTGTTTTAAATTTTTAACCAGTCATGTTGAAAAGTACTTATTAAAAATTGCGCAGGGATCGTTTCGTTGCAGTAAAAAGCTGTATTTTTGAGAACCCTTAAAAAGTAAATCGGGCAGATACATGTTAGTTGCTTTGATACTGGATTTAAAACATATTTAATATTAAGTTTTTGGATACTATACTATAATACTATTTAGATATGTAGTAAATGGTTTGTATAACTTCCTATAAGAAAATATCCGAGGACATTATTTCCTTCTAGTTGGTGCCAGCCAAATTTTATTTCTCTAGTATTAGATAACTACTAATACTATGGGTGAGTTTCAGTAGTTTTCCTTAATAGAATTTCCATAACATTATTTGTTAATTAATCCGTCTAAAATTGAGCGAGTTTCCAAATTTAGAAACAAGTTAAACCTACAAGTACCTAAAGCTGATTTTTAGCTATTTAAGGGAGGCATACAATTAGGTGTTTAAAAAAGTGTATTACATTATTAATATTTAATTTCTTTTGTCAGTCTTTAGTGTAATTAATTTAAATTTCAACTTTTTTTCATATAAATTATTCATGAAATAGTCCTTCTACAACTGAGCGAGGTCACCAAAATTAGGAAGTAGTGACATCTTTAAATACAGAAAGCCAAACTTTAGCCGATAAAGGAAGGAGACTCAAATCGTTGGTCTTTATTTTATTCATCCTATCTATAGCTAAAAGACTAATCCACTCCAAATCTCTACTTCTTCAACATTATTCAATACACAGTTGAGTTTCTAAAGTTAAGTAAACAGTAATGTTCAAAATTGTATTAAAGTTATAAGCATTCAAGATGAAATTATTATGTTGTCACTAAATAACTAAAGTTTTAAAACTAAATAAGAAAATAAGAAATGGTTGGATATGTTTTCTTATACTTATCCAACTCGTATTACTAACGAGAAATGCAACCCAAACCTCGACTTTCTCTAACATTATGCACATCATAATAGGTACATCTCAAATAGAGTGAAGTTTCCAAAGTTAGGAAGTAGGTATTTATGTACAACATTTTATAAAGGGTATTTTTAATTTTAATTTTAAATGTACACATTCAAAATGCAATAATAAAGTCTCAAACTAAATAAAGTAATATGAAATGAAATGTAAAATGACAAGTTTTATTTTATCCTACATAATAGTTACGCTTACGAGTACACGAGTAAAGCAGCTCGAATCTCGACTCTTTAACATTATTCGTAACATAATCCATCTCAAATTAAGTGAGGTTTCCAAAGTTAGGAAGAAGGTAACTTCAAGTACTGAAGGCATAACTTTACCCACCTAATGAGAGGGTTGCTAATTTCTTTTAAAGTCTCTGTTATGCTCAGCTTATCTCTAGACTCTCCTAATTTTGTTCTATCTCCGGGACCCAGGTAGGAATGTATTCCTGTTGTTTCCATTATTTTACAACAAATTTGTTATTAAATTTGACGGCAGTTTATGATATAATATGTGTAAGATAGTGTTTTATGATAATTAATATGTAATATAAATAATATGTATTTTGTTATTAAATAAAATATGTTATGAATTACTGTTACCTATAACTTGATGTTAGGAGTATTTTTAACACCTTGAGTGCCGGCATTGCAGACACAGTATGGATTTGATTATATGTCGGACACCAGGTGAACGTCATGGCTGTAGCCTTACGCATATATTCTCAGCAACATAGCTTCCGAAACTGAAAGTATTACTTTATTAATCAACATTTTCGGCTTTAAGTCTGTAGCCGCCCAAGTAGCAATCAAATGCCTTAAAAATGGATTGGAGATTTCTTGAAGGCAATTAGACTAATTCTAGCTGTTGTCTTGGTTAAAACTATAACAATCCTGAAGATATCTTGTTGATATACTTCAAGACACAGTTTAGTTAAAGTGGGCACAGTATTTTAGTTAATTACTACTATTTAAGTATGGGGATTTTCCAAAGCTCTATAACTTTGATTTCAAGACATCTTGAAGGTTGTCTTTAGACTAAAAAATAAACTAAAAGATATCTACAATGTTTACTTAATACTATCAACATTAAATTGCCTAGATTCAATTATCACATAACAAAGAAAAATTTTAAATTTTTTTACTTATGTAGTTACATTTTAGAAAATATGGTGAACTCTTTTACTAATACAGAAACTCACAAAAGGTTTATCAAAATTGAGATTATATAACCATTTTTTCTGTTTAGAAAAGGCTGTTTTATGTGCCTGTAAGCATGAAATATTAAAACGCATGATTGTTTATCGTGTAAAATTGATAGAAAAGTGCTATATAACAGACGGGCCAACCAAATAGTGGTAAAAATTCAATAAAATTTAGGAATATAATATGGCAAAATAAAAAGAAATTGCTTACTTAGAGCGCAGAATATTACTTATATGTAAAAAGTTGAGATATAAATGTAATTACTTTTGTTAAAACAAAAATCTAACTCCGATCTACTTTATTTTTTTATGATTTCGCGTCAGAAATTTTACAATTTTATTTCATCTAACATGTAAAATGGCGCTAATATTAGTTAAGAAAAATTAAAGACAAATTGCATTTGGAGTAGTACTGGTTTAGAGATATTACACTTAACTTAATATATACTTAAAACCGATTAATTGTAGTTCTACTTAATACCTAATGGGATTTTATTGAATCTTTAGTTTGATTTGGTTTATGCAAATAGCCGTCCAACTTATAGTATTGTTTATCCAAGAAAAACAATACAATTTATAATATACATTCGACGGTGTAGATTTTGTCTTGAAAGTAAACCAGGTTTGACATCAAATTGTTATCTTCAAGTTAACTTCAATAATTGCTCACGATCACGGATACACGGACTCTGAGGGCAATGGGAATACTTTAACCTATAAGTACTTTTATAAAGAATATTCAGAGAATATTTTGCCGCGTTTTTTATTGAAAGATAGTTTATGAGCTTAAGAGTAATTCAGGTAGGTTTATTTTCATTATGAAAAATAAAACTGTTTTTTTATGGTAGAGTCCACGCGGACAGAGTCATGCGTGAAATTTACTCAGTTATGTTTTAAGATGATTAGATTCTAGCTTTTATGTTATAATTCTATATTTAAACTCTTATGAGCAAATAAAGAATTGATTGATTTATTTTATTTCTTATATGCAGCGTACACGAGTGCTAATGGTAACAACAATCGCAAGTTGCAACACGCCGACGAAAATCTTAATTATATTCATCTTTTTACTTAGTTCTATTTTGATGAAAACGTCCCGTTAAGTTTATTTTTACTCAAGTTTTATTACATTTAGAGATAAAAGAATAAAATATTCTTCAGAAAAACATTTTCTAGTACGAAGTTTTACGATCATTTTATGTTTATCTACAAAATCAATTATGACTTTGCAATTCCAAACTGATACTTTGATTATACCATTGAGTCTTAAGTGAACCTTCAAATAATCTGAGTGGAGTAAGAAACACATTTTTAGACTTAATTCTAGACATACTTAATATTAATTAGTTTTTAATATACTAAACTAGGGTTCAGGTATTCTGAATTGCTAAAGTAACGGTAGCTTGAAACTATTTAGTTTTAAAGGGTTAAATTACTTGACGAAACCTTTTTGAAATTAGCAAATTCTAATTTAAGATAAAGTTTAGATATATGAGATTTAATTACTAGTCTTGTTTGCTACTTGGGCGCAAGTGTTTCCTGGTAAAAAAATGACATCTTTTTCGTCGGAATAGCTAAGATGTCCCTATGGATTTCCATTGCATTAGCCTTATAACCGTATCAAAAGAATCGCAAAAACTGCATGTAACTTTTTTTATTATAGTTTTACTTGAGTATTTCCAACGCTTTTCATTAAGGTACTTAATATTGTACAATGAAACAGTCAAAAGAACATGGTGACAGATAACATGTAAGTTTGGAAGAATCTAAAGGCAGGTAATAAACGGATATAAAAAGCTCTACAGGAAAGAGCGTAGCTCTTAAACATGTCGGTGTATTCATAAACTAAAACGGGTATAAGAGAAAAACCTAGGTAGGTTGTAATTAACAGGCATGCGCTTCAATTTATTGCGGAAATTATCTCTGTTGACCCACGCTTGTGCCAAGGTGCTTAATTTTTTCACTATCTGTAAGCGCCTTTTACATTTTCGCATCTATCCCTTTTGTTTGGAATGTTCTTTTAAGTAATTTGAAAATGAAAAAGTTGCAATTTTAGATTACTTTCGCGTTTTATCCCTAACTACGGTGAAGACAGAGTAGTGTTAAAGAGCCAAATGCCATGTTTGTAATACAGTCAGCAATTTTTTTAGCTTTTGATAAAGAATGGAGTGAAACAGCTGAAGATAAAAGTAATTGGAAACAAAAAGGGGAGGTTCTTGCCCTTCAAAAAGAAAAATAATTCAGCCATTTTTGACTAGATTAAGATTAAGAACAAGCAAAACAGCCAATTAACGAGTAACATTAGTTTTTTTGCCACTATTTTTAATTTTCTCTTATGTTTAACGAAATAAACCACACAGCACACAAGTGACAAACAGCTCGCATCTGCATCGAGCTCGGCAGCCATGCAGTTGATGCAGTTCTGGAACGCGCCGCCATTTGGGCTAATGCAGCGTGCATTTTTAATTCATGTCAAGAGTCCAAGGCGGCCGCAGCGGACTAAGTGCGGCGGCCATGTTGGATTGTCGTAAGCTACTTCTGAACATATCACATAGCAAACAAGTTAAACCTATTTCATGAGCTAAGTATTTTTATTTAAATTGCATCGAGAAAGTATATCATCATCGTATTTAAAGTCTAGCCCAATGTTGGACAAAAGCCTCTCCCATTCTAATAGCAAACAAGTTAAACCTATTTCATGAGCTAAGTATTTTTATTTAAATTGCATCGAGAAAGTATATCATCATCGTATTTAAAGACTAGCCCAATGTTGGACAAAAGCCTCAACCATCTTTGACTATCATTAGTCACTGTAGTACCTAGTGAGTACTTATCAGCGGATCAAAACAAGTACTGTTGAGTAGATACAACGAAAGAAACTCTAGAATCAACAGGCATTTGCAGGCACTTTTACATTAAGAAAAAAAATAGGATTTTCAATATATATCCTTATTGCTATAAAAATGTAATCTAATTAGATTTATAAAGTACTTACCTAAATAAATAAAAAGGTTTAACTTTATTAAATTTTATTCATTTCATACATGAGTATAAAACTTTACTGCATATGAAGAGAAAATTCTATATAACGCAGTCTGCATCAAATAGCTTGGCCCAAGATCCATCCTTCATACTATTTTTACTTTGAATATAAGGATTCAAAATTGAAAAGCACAATGCAGCGACGACAGAGTGAACGATCGTCCGGACTTTGAACACAAAATATAAATACTAAGAAAAGTTATCGATTCGTAGTAATGTAATTATAAGTGCATTGTAGCGATATTATACACATATTTTACAAAATAAATACTTTACTTTAGAATATACTCATTACTCACAGATTGCAATGTAACTAGATATACTTTGAAATGACAGCATTTTTTTCCGACAGCAGTTTATGTGATAAGGAATATGAATGTATACCAATCCGGCTCATATTATAATTTATAATTTATATTAGGCATTACGTTATTACTCCCAGCTAGATATGTTCTTATTGATTGAATAAGAAATAAATTATTAAAAATATGCAAATATTGCGCGGGAACTTTTAACTAACAAAAGGGCAGTGACGACAAAGTCCACGCATTTGGTTGCGTTTGGTAGAACTGTTCATGTAGTTTGACTACCGATTACATACAACTTGTATGTACTTACATCATCATCATCAACATTATCATCATTTCAGCCGCATAACGTCCATTGCTGGACATAGGTATTTTGGAAATCCTTGAAAGACTTCAAGGATTTCCAAAATAACCAATCAAGAGTGGCCTGCATCCAGCGCTTTCTAGCAACCTTGAACAGGTCGTCTGACCACCTTGTGGGTGGGTATCCTATCCTTCATTACGCGTTTGCCAGTAAGTAGTCGCCATTCGAGAACCTTTTTGCCCCATCGGCCATCGGTTCGACGCGCCCACTGCTACTTCAACGAGCTAATCTGCTGGGCTATGTGAGTGACTTTAGTTCTCCTACGAATTACCTCATTTTTGATTCAATCATGTAGGTAGAGAAACACAGAGCATATCTCTCTCCATAGCGCGCTGAGCGACCTTGAGCCTTCTTATGAGACCCGCAGTAAAGGAACACGTTTATTTAGAGCCATAAGTCATCACTGGTAACACACATTTGTTGTAGACTTTAGTCTCGAGGCATAGAGGCATTTTGGACGAGAAGACACTGCGTTCGTGGGGGTCACTATCGTACTGCCGACGCTGCTGCCCATCGGAAGTCTCTTCTTGTTCAGTGACGGAAATATCCATTAGTCGCCTTTCACGACATCCACAGGAGGAGATGGATTCTATTCTAGGCTGGAAACTACGCGGCTTATGAACTTTCATATAGAGGTTTAATAAATATCATTGGCTGATAATGTAGAACGATTTATTCCGATTCAATACCACGAACGGATGCCACTGGTATTACTTTGAATTTAATTATTTTCTATTCCGAACAAATACCACTCTTAAAATTATTTAATTTTATGTCCGGACGAATACCGAACCTTAATTTGGTACAGTCAACTCAGTCATCAAAAACAATTTGTTTTCTAATATGTCATAGAAATATAATGCTAAAACTTTCCGGATTCACTTAATTTCTAAGGTATTGGTAAAAGTCGTTTAAATGAATCATCCATTATTACGTAGTCTATGATGAATGACTGATTTTATTATAAAAAAGTTGATTTTATGTGATATTTAACAGTTGTTAGATTGTAAGTAAATTTGGTCTTATTTGATATTTTTGCAGAAATTAAAATTGTTATAAAAAATATTATCATATAATTGAACTAGGCGTGAGCTAACTAAATTTGTTTATATTAACCTAACCGATTTTTTTTCAAAGCATTTTTACTGACTGTACTTTTGAATATGTTTTGGTATTGGTTTAATTAAAAAGTGGTGTCCGTTCGGAATAGGAAATGAAAAAAAATTCAAAGTAATACCAGTGGTATTCGTTCGTGGTATTGGATCGGAATAAATCTGTCAAACGTACTCAAAAAAGGAAAACATGCATTGTCTGCTTCTGTCTCTAGCTAGGTTGTCACTCAAGAAGTTTCTATGTTGCAGATATTGTAGACTTTGACTCATAATTTAAATGGCGCTTTTTAGTTGTTATTATAAGCATGCTATTTTTAATATTTTTTTTCTACACCATTACACATGTTTTTTCAGCATTGATATTTTTTGCATTTATTTCTCAACGAGAACTTTTGATTAATTATATAAAAAAAAATGCATGCATACACTTTATTTAAGATCGACATGAACTTACTTATGGCAGCATAAACCCACACCGTGTGTCCTAAAAAGTTTTTTCGAAGCCAATTATTATTATACTTATACTTTAATTACGTAACATATTTCTTTCGTGCTTTCTTTTAGCTGATGTTATACAAGGCCCAGGACTGTCAGTCCCATAGGCCATGTTGAGCGCTTTGCGGGGCGTGAAGATGGAATAATGTATTTAAATAAATAAATATAAATATATAGGGACAAATAACAGTGATTGAGCTAGCCCCAAAGTAAGTTCGAGACTTGTGTTATGGGATACTAACTCAACGATACTATATTTTATAACAAATACATATATAGATAAACATCCAAGACCCAGGACAATTTGAAAAAGGCCATTTTCCAACTTGCCCTGACCGGGGATCGAACCCGGGACCTCTGGGTGGCGGACTAGCATTGTGACCACTACGCCACGGAGGTCGTCAGTAAAATAGTGATGGATTGCTAGCTGCATCGCCAAAGATATGAGGGAAGAAAAGAAACTGGTACAATCTTCCTTTTTTCTTCCCAGACCAGCATGTCATACTGTTTATGACATATAATATGTATCCGTACGTTTATAGAAATTGCCCTGTATGTAGTGACACATCTGTAACTCCGTTAATTTGTTACAATACCCCGGAACACGACGATGATAGATCGTAATCACTTTACGGGGTGCATTGTAATTTATTAGCGCTAATGCTACACGATATGTCATAAACTGTTATAGAATGGTGACGGTATCTAGTTTATGCTTCAATTTTGTAGATGGAATGTAATAAAATTTGGTTATTCCTCTGTAAAACGCATTGAATACCATACAAGATCAGTTATCAAAGGTTGTGCTTTATGTGTTGTGCGGTCAAACTGTAATATGTTTAGTTAAAGTGTGATTCAAAATGAGGCAGTTAAATTGTAATATTGAAGTGATATCCTTTATTAAATTATCTGTAAATAAACATATTTTTCATCATTCAAAGTAATTTTTCTCGTAAATATATACCCAAACACTAATAAAAATACGGGAAAGGGAAAGTGGGCAGAATTTGTCCTATAAATATTTTTTTCTTAATTTCATTAAAATAAGTGAAAATATTTATATCCACCTCCCTATATTGGTTCCTTTTTTTACTTTCTCGCCAACAATCACTTAATCCGGCGTAAATGAGGTGAATAATTGCTACACTAGCTATGAGGTGGGTAGGAGATACCCGAAACTCAAAAAATATTTTTTTGATATTATGGTTGTATAATTAGATTTGTTTTCTTGAGTTACATTTATAATAGTGCCCTTTCAACAAGATCAGTAAACAAAGTACCAGTGCAAAAAGCGTTATTTTTACTGAAATATTATGACTTGACTTTTCTTTAAAAAATACATATTTAGGTACGAGTAGTTCAACTTCTGTTCACATAAAAATATTACGAAATTCCAATTACTTTGATTAATCGACGCGAAAATAGTATTTTCTGACTAGAATAATGAATGGGTTGTGAAGAATAATGAGGTCATACGTTTAATACACTGAAAAAAAAAATTACAACGACTACGAGGTCGGGTGTGATATACCCCTGCCACGTTTGCACACGTGTATTTACCGCAGCCGCCGTTGCAACATCAAACCTGTAACTGCCCCCTAAACCTCACAGCCACACCTCCAGCTACTGCAAGGACAGGAAACAGAAACAGAAACATTAAATAATCTGCGTTTAAAATTTTCTCGGGTCTGACATACCCGACCTCACTCACGCCGGGTTAAAAGAGACCTTTGAGCCTTGCGGACTGTCCCTGGGCTATGTCAGCTAAGAGCCCCTTAGACCCAAAATGCTATTAGGGATAAAGTCGTGACAATACGGGTATGTATATGCATTTAAGTAATTTTTTTTTTATTTATTTTACATTTAAAAAATTACACGCAAAAAGAAATTTACTTAAAATAACATGTATAAACCACATAGGTTTGTACTTATGTTATTGATATTTTACATCGATTCTTAAAAAAGGATATGAATAGATACTTAGGAAACAGATAAATGTTAGATATTGTCCACGAAATATTCGCTCGAGTTGTTGACAACAGGTTCCGAGCTATTGGATGGTCATTTTTTTCTGAAACCTATCTTCAAAAAAGCGTTGTTTCATTAGAGCGTACTTAAATTGAGTATGAAAAGGTAAGATTTTGTAAATTTTGAATAATTCGCTGTTGTTGTCTTGATGCTTATTTTTTATTGACAGTCCGCCACCCAGAGGTCCCGGGTTCGATCCCCGGTCAGGGCAGGTTGAAAAATGGCCTTTTTCAAATTGTCCTGGGTCTTGGATTATTATCTATATATGTATTTGTTATAAAATATAGCATCGTTGAGGTAGTGTCCTATAATACCAGTCTCGAACTTACTCTGGGGCTAGCTCAATTAGTGAGATTTATTATATATATATTATTATTTAAAAAAAAATGACTTTACTTGACAAATAAACTGACATCAAGTCAAGTAAAAGAAAAGCAAGTAAAAACAAGTAAAATTTATATGTATTTAAGTAATATGTATGAGTATGCCGTTTATTTTAATATTATACTAAGTACATACATCTATATAAATATGTAAAAAAAAAATTGACGCTGTACCGGACAAATAACCCGACCTCAAGTGAAGTAAAAGAAAAGCAAGTAAAAATAAGTAAAATTGTAGTAACATTCCGCACATTCTCTCGAGAGCGCTCGAATCGAATGGAAGATTGGACGTTTGTTCTAACGAAGTCAGCAGATGTTAACTGCATTTCCTACACGGAGAAAGACATCTGGGAAAGGAAATGTTTTATAAATATTAAATAAAACTTTAAGTTTTAGTGTAATAAAAAACTGATAGGCTAGAGATAAATCAATAACGATACATACTTAATCGAGCGGCCAACCCGTCTAACGTACGTGATTATGGCGTAGTAACCCGTGGTTGTAACTGATTTTTCTTAAAAATATTTTGAACGAACGTGTATCTTGTGCGCTATGAAAATTTAAAATATAGGTTTTTTTATTTAAAATTTTCATTACATTTGCTTTGGGCTTATATCGAAATATTTTTAAAATTTTTCAATTATGAATATTTTATGAACGGTCAATAGAAACCTAAAAATAGCGCACTAGATACCGCTGTTTCTAGGTTTCTATCGAAATAAAAAATTTAAAAAATATTCCTTTTTTCAAAAAAATTACCTGAACTTCGGCCGTTCATAAAGTACTCATAAATTGTAAAGTAAAGAAAATATTGTGATATAAACCTCGCAAATGTAATGATAATTCTAAATGAAAAAACATTAATTTCACAAACTTGTAAGGCTTACTGGAAAATACCTACGTATTACTTAAAACGAGTTTTATGAAATTTCCGTACCCTATTTTTCGTTCAATGAAGATAAATAATAATAATAATAATTTCATTCAATAGAATGCAATCAGAGCCCTCAGCCTCTATCTCACTCTTTTCTCTTTGCTTCTTTTTCTAGTACTGCCCTGGATGAAACAACAAGCTTTTCAAATCATGCTCGTGTTGAGGTTACAGTGGCCGGGAAGACAGGCTTATATTATAAATATGAACTTCGTATTCACGCTTTATCACGTCTTTATACCCAACAATGTAGAAAGAGGTGTGGTCCTCAAAATGTACAGGCCATGCTTTGCAGGATAGCGGAAAGATAATAACTGGCCAAGTGCGAGTCAGTCTTGCACACGAAGGATTCCATACCATTATCTATAAAAATCACGTTTGTTGTATGCGATCCCCACTTAAATATTCATGTTAATGAAAAAACGGAAATGTTATAGGATTACTCGTGCGTCTGTCTATCCGTCCGTCTGTCAAAGCCAATTTGCTCCGAATCGACTAGGCCAAATCAGGTGAAATTTGGTAGGATGGTGTATTCCTATGACCCAAATACAGATGTGCTAAGTAAATAGTTTTTTTTTTTTATAATGATGAACCTTACTGTGTCACATATCAAATGAAAGGGCTCTTGAGTATCTCAAAAATATTTTTGCTATTATTGTAAAATAAATAGTTTTGATTTTATTCATGAAAGAAGACGAAAATTGACCTGATCTTCTAAATTACGAAATCTAAAATTTTGAAAAAAATTAAACTTTTAGTTCATTGATTGTAGATTACCGGAAAACCTATAAGTATTCTACCAATTGAAAATAAAGTGGTAAACTCAATATATTACGTTCACTTACGAAAAATCTTTAGCATTGTACTTGGCCAGTTATTCTGTTTTGACAGATAGACGAACAGACAGACAGCGGAGTCTTAGTAATAGGGTCCCGTTTTTACCCTTTGGGTACGTCAAATATGATTAATTTGCATTTTTCTGGGTGTTTTTCTGGGTTAAAAATAAATAATGTTGTATGTCTTTGAATATATTCATTTTAATGTGGTTAAGATTTATTATTGCAGAGAAACTGATAATAAAAGCGTTATTTGACTTCAAGAAACTACGACGTCATCTGCCTGTATTTCTCAAAAATTCCTAGAAATTGTTGGTTTTGACGTTTAGAAAAAAGTATCTGATTTGACTTGTTAGAAAAAGCGGATTGTAGTACGATTGCGAGTTGCTTAGTCCTTTAGCCGCCTCTTGCGACATCCGCAGGTAGAGATGGAGTGGTTCTACCAGGCCGGAAACACATTTACACAATATAACTTCAACAACATTGAAGAAGAGTTACTGTAGCATGGTTGGTACATAAGGTACGCAATGCACTCTATAAACATTTAAAAATTTATAAAACATTACGAACGACTGAACAAACCACTATTGACCTTAAAACATTTTAAATATATTCGCAAAAGTTCAATTGCATTTTGTTTATTTTAAATTTTGGTGTAAATAAGAGAACAGTCCCGTGTTTGCGATAGGTTGATTGCCTCTATCCGAATGGTTCCGTACCTATCTATTTTCCAACATATGTAAATTTTCAACAAGCCTTTTCGATTCGACGAATGCGTCCAATTTACTAGTGGAATGGATCTGAAATTGGAAAAATCGGGTATATGTGTATGTTAACGTTGATGTAATTATAGCGCTAAAATACTATAGCTTTTCCAGATAATACGTTTGTTTATATATATAGCCGTATTTGCATACAGTCATAAACTTAATCTGGACTTACTCACATCCTTATAATTATATTTACTTGAAATGTATGTAAGTATAATATAATAATATTGGTATATAATTGAATATAATATAATAGTATCATTTAATTCTTCAAAATATATTTTGAATTAGCATAAAAGCGCGCGATCAGCTGATCAAAAGTATCCGAGTTGAAATTTCGATTTTAATACTCAGGTATATTATGGTTTTTGGGTAATAACATCAGTGTTATGCATGGCTAGACTTGGTCTAATAATTTAGGGCAGAAGATAAAAAGCAACAAGGTTAAAGCGAATAAGCGCTTTGTTATAGAAGTTAAAGATAGATGAGGAAGCTTAAATGAAAGATGATAGTGCTCATTACACTTATAATAGACTAGGTGATACAGTACAAACACGGATAGATAGAAAATAGGAAGAAGATGAAATCACAAGACTATGAGATAGAACGTAAAATAGCGGCGTAGCGAAAATGGTTTAGCGCGACACGGGTTCTGCGTAAGGCTTCAATCGGTGCACTGCCGAGCTCTGTGCGTCGGAGTGCCGGCTCAGGGGACTCGGTCGCGGCGCCCGCGCACCGCGCCTCGTTCCTCTCGACAGGGTCCTACTCAGGGTAGTGCAGTGCCGGATTTAAGTTATATAATAATATGTATGTATGTTTATTTCCTATTTCAATTATATAAAACTATATATGTTAAAAATAATGTTAACTCAAAACATTAATAAGGTTCACCACACTACCCCTCTGCCGAGACCGATGCTACGCTAAGGTCGATAGTAGTCCGGGAAGCGAACGCGACGTCCGGACCGGGTCTTCTTTTCAGTTTGAGGTGGTGGTGACATCAAGGGCTGGAATGCCGGTGTTTTTGCAGCGGGAAGCGGTGGTGCATTCATGACTTCTGGTGAGGGAGTCGTCCTGGATGAGGTGAGTACATCATCGTCTTTGGCTACGTAGGCGGGTTTCAGCCGGTCGATGGATACGGTTGTTTCACGGCCCTGGATTGAAACTCTAAAGGTTTTCTTTCCTCTTTCTAGTACTTTATGAGGTCCCGTGTATGGAGGATCGAAAGGTCGTCGGACACCATCTTGACGTAGGAAAACATAGTCCGCTGTCTCAAGAGCCTTAGGGATGTAGAAGGTTCTTTCGCCATGTCGATTGATGGGTTGCGGTGACAGTTTCGCCATTTGCAGTCGAAGTCGTGCCACGAAGTCAGTGTAATCGACGATGTCAGGTGTTGCAGGTGTGAGAAACTCGCCAGGTAAGCGAAGGGGTTCACCGTAGACCAGGTCAGCTGCTGATGCGTTGATGTCCTCTTTCCAGGCGCTGCGGATGCCCAGCAGCACCAAGGGGAGTACCTCAGACCAGTTGGAAGTGGCGTGACATTTGATGGAGGCTTTCAGCTGGCGGTGAAGACGCTCTACAAGTCCATTGCAAGCAGGATGGTACGATGTCGTGGGACGGTGTTCCGCTCCCAGGACAGCACTCAAGGTGTGGAAAAGCTTGCTCTCGAACTGCCTGCCTCTGTCTGTCGTGATGCGATGTGGGCAGCCGAAGCGAGACACCCAGCCAGCAATGAAGGTGCGGGCGCATGTCTCTGCAGAGATGTCGGCTATGGGATAAGCCTCAGGCCAACGAGTGAAACGATCGATGACTGTGAAGACATATCTGTAATCAGAAGAAACTGGTAAAGGCCCTACGATGTCCATGTGGACATGGGAAAAGCGATGGGTAGGAATAGGGAATTGGGAGATAGGAGAGGACGTGTGACGGGAAATTTTGGATTTCTGGCAATCTGTGCATTCTGTGGCCCACTGTTTACAGTCCTTTCTTACTCCAGGCCATACAAATCTATCTGCGATTAGTTTTACTGTCGCTCTTACTCCAGGGTGACTAAACCGGTGTAGTGTGTCGAAAACTAGCCTTCTAAATGGTTTAGTGACATATGGGCGGCTGTTAGCTGTAGAAACGTCACAGTAGATCTCATTGTTGCTGTCCGAAATTTTTATCTTTTTTAGTTTTAGCGACGTACCTTCCTTGAGAAGCGCTTGCAGCTCAGGATCTTTAACTTGAGATAATGCAAGCGCGTCATAGTTGATAGGAGTACCTGACGAAACGGCTTCTATTCTTGATAGGGCATCAGCGACTACATTTTCTTTGCCTGCTACGTACTGAATGTCAGTTGTAAATTGAGAGATGTAGTCCAGGTAACGAAATTGCCTTGGAGAGCAGTTGTCACGCTTCGATTGGAATACGTACGTCAAGGGCTTGTGGTCTGTAAACACAGTGAAATGTCTGGCCTCGATCATATGCCTAAAATGTTTGATGGCCTCATATATCGCTAGGAGTTCCCGGTCATATGGGCTGTATTTCTTTTGAGCTGTCGTCAGTCTGCGAGAAAAGAATGCGAGAGGTTTCCATGTGCCTTGAGACTTCTGCTGAAGAACTGAACCAATGGAGACATCAGATGCATCGGTGTAGACAGCTAATTCAGCGTCAGGTTCAGGATGTGCCAGCATAACAGCGTCAGAGAGACTGGACTTACAGGCATTAAAGGCTTCCAGCATCTCGTTGGTCATAGTGATGGGTTGAGAGCCATTTGACTTTGGGCCTGACAACACGACATTGAGCGGTACTTGAAGTTTCGCAGCTTCAGGTATGAATCGCCTGTAGAAATTGTACATACCTAGAAATCGACGCATCTCTCTTATCGTCTTTGGTATTGGGAATTCCTGAATTGCCTGGACTTTCTGCGTGAGGGGACGGATGCCGTCTGCGCTTACTTCGTGACCCAGGAAAGTAATATTAGTTTTACCAATCTCACACTTAGCAGAGTTGATCAGGATGCCATATTCAGACAATCGCTGGAAAAGTTGCCGTAGATGCTGCAGATGTTCAGTTTCTGATGATGAGAAAACCAGGACGTCATCAAGATACCCGTAACAGAAGGGAAGGTCTTTTAGGGCTTTATCAATAAACCTCTGAAACGTTTGGGCTGCGTTACGCAACCCAAAGCTCATATAGGGAAAATCGAACAAACCAAACGGCGTGATTATTGCCGTCTTCTGGATATCATCTGGAGCGACAGGAATCTGATTGAAAGTTTTCAGCATATCAACTTTAGAGTAGACCTTACTACCTGCCAACTGGTGTGAGAAATCCTGTATATGCCTAACCGGGTACCGGTTTGGTATGGTTCTGGCGTTCAGAGCCCTGTAGTCTCCGCATGGTCTCCAGCCGTCTGTCTTTCTTCGGGGCGAGGTGCAAGGGAGATGCCCAGGGGCTTTCTGATCTTCTTGCTGTTCCGTTGGCTATCATTTCAGTGAATTCTTTCTGAGCGATCTTTAGCTTATCTGGTGGAAGGCGGCGCGGGCGTGATGAAACTGGTGGACCAGGTACGGTACGTATGTGATGTACAGTTCCATGACGTATCTCCTTCTGTGTGCCAGGGGGTCTAGTGATATCAGGGTACTCACGTAAGAGTTGGTGGTATGGAGTATCGCCTGCTACCGACTTGATGGATGAGATGTCAGTAATACTTTTAACCGCCGCTGATGCTTTAGAAGAAAGTGAAGTGAGGCCGTCTATCAAACGGTGGTTCCGCATATCTACTAGTAAATTATAAAATATGAGAAAATCTGCACCTATTATTGCCTTGGGGACATCTGCGACGACAAACTTCCACCTGAACTCCCTGCGTAGCCCCAAATCCAGTTTTAGATGAAGCCAGCCGTATGTGATGATTGGGGTATTGTTGGCCGCAAACAATTGGTAGTCAGTCCTGCGACGAGGTTCTCGAAGAAGTGCTCGAGGAAAGACGCAAAGATCAGAACCAGTATCTATGAGGTAGGTAATCTTGGATGTGCGGTCAGTCATAAAAAGGCGGCTGGGTTTATCGGGGCAGTCGTTAGCCGCTAGTTCCGGCTGCCGCTGACGTTTTCCGAAAACGTGCAGGGCGTAGTACACCTCGTAGCTTTTTTGCCAAAACGATTATGGTACCAGCAGTAGCCTTCAACACGTGGCTTGCTTCTAGAACGCGACCTGTGCTTGCTGTGGTGCGGGGATGCTCCCTGTCTGCTTCTATACCTAGGTCTAGATCTACCTTGTACCTGCGTTTGCAGAGCCGCAACCTGTCGCGTAAGCTCGGAAATCTGCTGCATCATCTCGTGCATTCACCGCTGCTGGTACCTGCGCTCGCTACAATGGGTGCGGGTGGCGCAATTTCATATACTTTGTCAGCTAGTTCTGAAACAGACTCGAGAGGAAAGTTCGTTTGCGAGGCAATCACTGTCTGGATATTTTGCGGTAGTCTACTAGCCCATAAAGTGCACAAAAAATTTTCCGGTACGGTTGGCCCAGCTAGGGTTTGCAAATGGCGTAAAAATTGTGAAGGCTTTCTGTCGCCAAGCTCTTCGTGCATTAATAATTGTTTAACCCTCTTTTCTTGCGAAGCAGATAGGCGCTTAATTAATTCTGATTTCAATTTTGCATATTTGTTCTCAGTGGGAGGTGAGGTGATAATATCTTTAACCTCAGCCGCATATGTGTGACCTAGCTGGGCAACTATATAATAATATTTAGTACTATCGGCTGTAATGCCGCTGATAGCAAATTGCCCTTCAACTTGCGCAAACCATAATGCTGGTTCTTCTGGCCAAAAAGGTGGAATGCGTACACCAACCTTAAATATGTGACCGCTACCTCCATCTTCTTCGATGTTCTGGCCGCGTGCGTGCGCGCTGCTTCCCGAAGCTTCCATTTCTTTGTTCGCCATGTTACGCGCGGAACGAAACGACCTACTGACTTAATGCGTAGACGGGCGATGCAGATCACGTCGGGGTATAAAGCGAATAAGCGCTTTGTTATAGAAGTTAAAGATAGATGAGGAAGCTTAAATGAAAGATGATAGTGCTCATTACACTTATAATAGACTAGGTGATACAGTACAAACATGGATAGATAGAAAATAGGAAGAAGATGAAATCACAAGATTACGAGATAGAACGTAAAATAGCGGCGTAGCGAAAATGGTTTAACGCGACACGGGTTCTGCGTAAGGCTTCAATCGGTGCACTGCCGAGCTCTGTGCGTCGGAGTGCCGGCTCAGGGGACTCGGTCGCGGCGCCCGCGCACCGCGCCTCGTCCCTCTCGACAGGGTCCTACTCAGGGTAGTGCAGTGCCGGATTTAAGTTATATAATAATATGTATGTATGTTTATTTCCTATTTCAATTATATAAAACTATATATGTTAAAAATAATGTTAAGTCAAAACATTAATAAGGTTCACCACAAGGTGGTGTAAATATACTACTAATGGACTATTATGTACATAACATTATGGATCAGATTTTATTACAATCGATAAGTTTCTAAATTAAAAATGTGCAAACGTAAAAAGTTTTTAAGTCTTCCAATAAGTAATGGGGCAACATCTGTAAAATGTAATTTGTATTTTTTTCTTTTCATTTCATTTCAGACTGCCAATAATGTAATGTAAGTGCCAAACTTTTAAATTATGAATAGAGTAAAACTTTTTGACAATTAATTAATTAATGAGAAACAAAGTTATTTCATTACCAAACGCATTCTTCTAATTTTCAAGTTTTTGTAATTGAAATAAAAACCAATATTTTTTACATTAGTGGCTAACCCACACCACTTAATGGGGATAGTGAGAGGTAGCACAAAGCTCGAAAAAATATTGGTGGACTTTTGAAAGTTCGGATATTATTTTGTTAGTATATGTATCAATAAACTTGGTGGAAGGAGTAAATACTGAATAATATTAATAATAAGATTGAACAAGACTTTAAGTTAGTATTACGGGTTATTAACTCACCGATACTTTAAATAAATAAACACCCAAAACACAACTTATAATGATTTTCCCAAAAAATATTTTTGTTATTTTTTAAGAAGTTCATTATAAGTACATACTTATTTAACACTATAGTATAAATAACTTTCTGTGCTGACGTAGTACCTACCTAGTAATCTCTGCTACTACACACTTATGAAATACTTTCCATAATTCAAATTCAACCGTAAAAATACATGAAAAGTGCAACATTTTGCTAGCTTTAAAAGATCTCGAATAAAATTGTGTTATTTTTATTAAAAGGAATGAAGCAGCCAGACATCTTTAAGAGATTTTCAAGCAGAACTAAGTGAGGCTTCGTGGTGATGTCTATCTCTTTAGCAGTAATGCAATGAAATAATATTTGTGGAGAGGATGTATCTGAGCTTTATGATGAGTAGTTAAAACCCCTTTTAGAGCTGCATTAAAAGTATAAATATGATTTGAAATCTTGTAAGATTTGAGGTGACTGACGATGTCTATGTCTTTAGCAGTAATGCATGGATAGGTTGTATCTATCTGAGTGAGATGAAGGTTGGTTGGTTTCTTTTAACTCTTTATTGCACATTTTAAATATACACAAGTTACAAAAAACTTTCATAATAAAAATGTATGTAAAGGCGGGCTCATCCCATTGAAGAATTGCTTTCAGCCAAACAAGCCACTGGAAAACAAGAGGATAGCATTTGGGGAGTAGTGCAACAAAAAAACCTAACAATAATAAATACATATTACAAACTTATATATATATATATATATATGTCGCAAGAGGCCGAGTAAAAGGGGAGACGAGCAGAGCATGGGCGTCTGACATCCCTAGTGACGTGAACTACCCACTTGGTTACTTACAGTACGAAAACAGACTAAGGTCAGGATGAAAACTTACTTACAGTCACGTCACCTTACTGATGCCGCTGCATGAGAGACCTTACGTGGGCCTTATAAAAATGTGACGACAGATAGCGCTCCACTTTTCGCTGATCCATGAATTCCAACCACGTTCCATATTCTGTGTCCACCTGGGCTTATCGTCCAGCTGAAACCAACTGTCATTGTAATAAATCGGTTTACTAATCCACATCTATTACAATAATCACGATTAAAGTAATCACGGCCAAGCCCACAGCACACTACACAAACGAGATGTTCACAGTACGGAAGTCCGCACAGTGTCACTGCGACCGGTTTTATAGCTTGTTGCTAACGAATATTGCCATTTAAAATCCAACAGTTGCATTTTGTAGTAAACAACTTTTTCTTTGCGCGTGTAAAATAATAAAAAGGCTATTTACTTTCAACTCTCCGACCAAATACTACCTATGTTACATAATACATATAAATACATATAAAAATAAATTTAAATTGCTCACTCTTCTAAAGAATAGGAGTAAAATGTCCTTCCACGAGATTCAAAACAATCTACAGAGAGTGCCATCTTTATATCCAACGGCAGTGAACTCCACAGTTGTGCCGCATACAAAGTAAACGACTTGAAGAATGATTGTGACGTATGAGGGGGTATGAATAAAATAAGATCGTTACGCTTTTTACGGCTTTGGGCCCTCAAACCGATAAGGACAAGAGCTCTGACACGACACGCTCCTTCCACTCCGGAGGGCTGTCTGTCCGATGATGGAATCTAGTTTCCACCGTTTAATCAGCCCTCATGATTTGGGGCTTGCTAAAGCAGGCCCTGCCCCAGGTCTGCCTTTCGGCGACCGGGGCCCGCAAAAGTCGGCCATAGAGGAAAGGGAGAGCGGCAACGTAACACCGACACTCCTCTGCCCCTGCGTCCCCACCGACACCATGCCAAGCGCTAATGCCACGCTTGGTCGCGGAGGATAGGGAGAGCGGCAACGTAACACCAACACTCCTCTTCCCCCGCGACACTTACCACGGCTGTGATGGAAGGGACTTCACCCCCTTCCCTCACAGCTAGGCCATTTCCACCTAGAATGGGCTCCACTCGGCCCAGAGAGACCGAGATCTTGAGACCCGGGCCATGGACTCCTCATAGCTTCTCTGTGGGTGAGGCGACCGCAGGTACTGAGCTCTCCATCGCTACAAGATGGGAACCCGGTCAGGGGGCGACCTGCCATCCTGTTTTACTCGCGCCATCTCACTCTAGTATTGCATTATAAAATAAATGAAAAAGACAGCAACAGGATACGGTAATACCCATTAATCCATTAATTCAATAAGAGTAAGTGCTCTGGTACATTTTATGAGTAATGTTAATCATGCCAGTCATGGGTGGTCGTTCCACATTGTAATTAATGTCGTTCATGAGTGCTATATCGTTGGTCGGTGCGCATTGAAAATAAACGGATTGCACCATATGTAGAGTTTAAATATATGAACATGACTCTCCACGCAAATTTGAGTTTTGTACACTTCTTTAATACTTGTATTAAAGGGACAAGCCTGTTATTAGCCATAATCTAAGTGAAACTTGTAGTTAATGTATTAGGCTGTTAGTTTCTGAAATAAATAAAATAAAAATAATATGAAACCAAAAAAGATTAGTATGTTTCTAATCAAGAATATTATTCTTTCTTAAACCTATTTCACGGATAGGGTCTAAAATGCAAGAAAAAGAACGCAGAAAAAAAAGGAGACCAAAGAAAGGATTAATGGAATGGGTAAAGTAGGATATGTATGAAGGAAAAGGGAGTGACGGATAAATTGACTGGTAGAAGAGTATAACCGGCCAAGTGCGAGTTGAACTCGCGTGGAGAGGGTTCTGTACAGTGCCAGTTTTTAAATTTATACAAAATATCAGATATTAAATTCTCACAGTAAATCGCGAGTTAAATACTACTAGCGCTATCTAGTGGTGTTTTAGTGAACCATTTTCCGTAAGCGAACGTATTATATTGAGTTTACAACTTTATTTTCTATTGATAGAATTCTTATAGGTTTTTCTGTGATCCATAAGCACTAAACTATACATAGCATTTTTTCAAAATTTTAGGCTTAGTAATTTCGGAGGTCAGTGAAGGAGGGAATGTAAATTTTCGTCTTCTTTCATGAATTAAATTAAAGCTTTTTATTTTACAATAAAAACGAAAATATATTTGAGATTCTCATAACGAGCCCTTTTATTTGACATGGTAAGGTTTTTCTTAATTTCCTAATTTGCCCTCGAAAATGAACCATATTTAAAAAAATATTACATATTTTGCACATCCGTATTTGGGTTACACCATTCTACCAAATTTTACCTTATTTGGTCAAGTAGATTCGGAGAGAATTGGCTGTGACAAACGGACGGCCAGACAGACAGACGCACGAGTGATCCTATAAAGGTTCCGTTTTTTCATTTATGTACGGAACCCAGAAAATGGATAAAACTGCAATGCTGTATCGATCCCACATAAATGATAGGATAAAAATAAGGCAGAAGAATAAGTTTCATGTTCAAAATATAGACAGATAATACAAAAACCGTCCGTGCAGTACATGCGGCTGAATCAAAAAACAAGAAAGACTGACCTATGCCAGCAGACATACGTAGGTATGATTACTAGCTGTTGGTATAAGATATTAACATATACAAGGGGCAGAAAGGGAAGGCATCATGGTATTATTGACCACACTAATGTAAGAATTTTCAAGCTTATTATAGACATCTAACATGTGATGATTACTTAAATACAAAATTAGAGTTATGACGTGCACAATAAACTTGGCCACGCTGAATCTAATGTCTTTAGAAACAGAACTTGTCATTTAAAGGTGAACTTTTTACATACCTCGCCAATTCAATACATATAAACCAGAGCCAAATAAAGAAACCAAAGGGGCGTGTCATCTTCAAATGGCTTGTCTCTTTATATTTTGGTCTGCATTTGTGACAAATGTGCTTGCTCTGATTATAACGTTACGAAATATCGTCGCTACTGTTTCATTTTCAGCTCGTTCATAGCGTGTGATAAATTACGTAAATATTAGTTTAATAATTAATTTAGGATGTAACTTTACTAAAGTTATTGAAAACATAGAGATCATCGAGTTTCTGAATAAAATAATCAAGTTCAAAACTTTCTAGGTGGGTTTTTAATTGTTGATAATAGAATACGAACGTCTAGGCTTTTCCATGGGTATCTAGGCCGCAGAGACTTGTAATGGTCCTTCTAAAAAAAAAATATTTACTAATTTAGAAGATACACTGCGACGAGTCCTTCTAAAAAAAATATTTACTAATTTAGAAGATACATTGCGACGAACATTCTTAACAAAAGTAAGAACTCATTGTAAATAGTAAAATAAGTAAAATGGGCATATGACGTTAATTTTGCTCTTTTTCATCACAAAATGCTCTTTGAATGAATCTTTAGCCAGAATGCTCGCAGCAAAGAGATCTAAATGACACGCTTTTCAAGCACAAAGCTGCTCAGCAATGAACTTAAAAAGGCCTTTTAACCCACTTTACTAAAGACGATTCTCCTCGAAACCCATGAACTTTTTACTATTTTAAAACTTGTAAAAGTATTTTTATTATTTATTTCAGATCTGTGATTAAATATTATATGCTTTGAAAGGAAAATAAGTTCCAAAATATGGTCACAGCAATGACTGATAACTTTAGACTTTTTAGTTTCTGGCTTGCAATATTAATTTATATTCGTAAATACCTATTTCACTTAATATTAGTAACAGATGACATACTTAGTAAAAAGTTTTTTAAGAATAAAAATAATATATTTAACTATATAAGTCAATGGATCCAAAGAAGCATAAACTTCTTAATAAGTACTATTACAATTAAAGTACGTACAAGAAAGACACCCATTTCATATTTTTTGTCAAGAAATAAAAAAAAAAACCCTACGAGTAACCATGTATGAACCTCGGCCAAAGCGTATTGCTTTTTATTTTCTTTTTGTAAAGCTTGCTACACATTTTGGAACAGTTTGTAATATCTTTCTTCAATTGGATATATTTTGTAAATTGCACGATTGTATATGCTTTCTATTAATAATGATGTTATGTCAATGCAAGGAGCGTGCAAGGCGTGAGTGGTAGCGTCTGCCTTTCTAGACGTGCGTGTATTAAGCGCAGTATACACTTTTTTGTCGGCTATAATTTACTAAGTCTCTATTTTGCTATGCTATTAGAAATACTTTATACTTAAAAAAAATTGTATTAAGTATTTATTTATTACAAATGTAATAAAAAGATAAAACTACACGAAAATAAAAGCCAAACAGAAAGCTAAACCACCAAAGTGTATGACTACACATACCTACCGATGCTTTAAGTTACCTACTTCAAATTATATAAAACTTCTCCACATATTTTATTCATCATTATTATCTTTTTAAACTCCACTGCAGGAGCACTACCAGTCTGCACTACTATAGCCGTACTTGGCCAAAGCATCAAGAGAATGGTTTCCTTAAGTCTCTCTTATATTTCAATTCACTGTCGTAAAATCAAAGATATTAAATAATGTTTATACAAAATCAAATTTAAAAATTAGAATCTATTTAAACACAGTAAACAACAACCCTACAATCAATTTATATCACAGTAAAAAGAGGAAGTGTTCCAAGACATAATAAATTGCATGTGCATCCGGCGCACGTGCTGGCGCGGCTCTTCACGCCTTATTAGTATGGGAAATTGGTCCAACGAGAACCACCCAGTACGATGACATATCGTGTTTGTACTGATTACACATATATTTGGTTCTTTTGCTCGATTTACTGAGTTTGTGCGGCCTCGTCTTTATTTTCGTTTTGGAAATAGATGTACTGCAGGTACTCGTAGATGCGTTTTGATGATTTAAATTTAGAATTGTCGTGTGACGATCAATACGTAAAATTGGTCTAAAGAGCACGATGACAAATCGTGTTTGACTTTGTGCACCAATTAAACGCAGGAACTTATGTAAATAGACATAGTAATGTATCCATATATTTGCTTATATATACATTAAATGATAACGTAACTACTACATTAAGTGTTACGTTCGATTAAGCTATGATTGTGTCGTGTGGGAAAATTTGTACAGCGTCGTATAATGAAAACTCCCAATATTTTATCGTCATATTGATCGTCAATAAGTATTTACAATCTTTTGCTGTTTTTACAAATACCACATCGCGTGTTCATCTCATAAATCCCACCTTGGGCATAAATTTGGAAAACGGGAATAAGAAGAAGTAAAAGCCTTCTTGAAAGAATCTTTAATTTTAGCTCTTTTTTTTTCTTTTATCAATAGGTATTGTATTCCAGATTAAAAAGTCAGTAAACGAAGCTTGAAGCTGGAAGCATCGAGGCCGAGCGTGGAGCTTGTTAATTCTTACTACGTCTGAAACGAGGCCAGCGGTGACACGCGACCTCGCGCTACGACCTACCTACGACTATAGTTAGTCGTAGGCAATGATATCTTCTGCACATAGTTTCATATATGTCTGTAAGTCTGGGTTCGGGAATTTACTATAACGCGGTGTAATACAATATCAAAAGTAGATACTCATGTCGAATAAAGCTTAAAGCTGATAAACACGTAGTTCTGGATTCAGAGCCACGTGGTTTTATTATTCATCATCATCATATCAGCCACAGGAAGTCCACTGCTGGACATAGGCCTCCCCCAAAGATTTCCAAAACGACCGATCGGAAGCGGACTGCATCCAGCGCCTCCCTCAAGTTTCCTCCCTCCCGCCTTGCTCAGGTCATCTGCCAATCTAGCAGGTAGGTGTCCTACGCTACGCTTGCCGGTACATAGCCGCTATGAGTGCCTTTCTGCCCCATCGGCCATCGGTTCTTCGCGCTATGTGCCCCGCCCACTGCCACTTTAATGAGCTAATCCGCTTGGCTATGTCGGTGACCTTCGTTCTCCTACGAATCTCCTTATTTCTGATTCGATCGCGTAGAGAAACACCGAGCATAGTCCTCTCCATAGCCCGTTGAGCGACCTTGAGCCTTCTTATGAGACCCATAGTAAGGGACCACGTTTCAGAGCCGTAAGTCATCACTGTTAACACACATTAATTAAACACTTTCGTCTTGAGGCACTGAGGTATTTTAGACGATAACACTGCGTAATTTCGCGAACGCTGCCCAGCCGAGTCGAATTCGCCGAAAGACTTCTTCCTCGAAGCTGGAACTTCCTGCCTGGATCAATTGACCCAGGTAGACATACTGGTCTACAACTTCGACGGTGGAGCTCCCAACAGAAACAGGTAAAGGCGCAACGTGCATATTTGACATGACCTTCGTCTTGTCAATATTCATTTTTAGGCCGACCTGTTGGGAGACTCGATTTAGGTCTTCAAGCATCGTACTTAAGTCCTCCATCGATTCTGCCATGACAACGATATCGTCGGTAAATCGAAGGTGAGTGATATAATCGCTATTGATGTTGATGCCCACGCCTAGTCCTTCCCATTCCAGGAGCTTGAAGGCATCTTCCAGAGCGGCGGTGAACAGTTTTGGAGATATGACTTATCCTGTCACGCCTCTATTCAATGGAATATCCTTCGTACTGTGCTCCTGTACTCGGACCGACATAGTGGCTTTGTTATATATACACTTCAACACCTCGATATACTGACAGTCAATGCGGCACTGCTGGAGAGACTGAAGCACGGCCCATGTTTCGATCGAATCGAAGGCTTTTTCATAGTCCACGAACCCCAAGCACGTTTTTGTGATTAATTTAATCAAATTATGCCACGTACAAGTACAAAGCAAAATATATTCCTACGTCATTTTTTTATAAAAATAACGTTATTTAAGTATACCCAGTTAAGTATATATATATTCATAGTTATACTTAGTTTCATTATAATTACTTATTAATGTTATTTCTATCTAATATTATGTTAATTATTAATGCGTTTTCTTCCCTGTCAAAGTAATGTATGTGGCGCTAAGCCGGACATTTTTTTTTCATCGTAATAATTTTGCAAAAGAATATTTCATATGCGCCAGATCTTATCAAAATTTAACAAACATAGAGCTCAACGACAGACAAATAAATAAATAACAAATAATTTACTTTTTGGTAAGTACATACAGATATACAAATAAGTACAAAGTACTGTGACATAAAATATACTCTTAAACATTGTTTATTCGTACCTATATATGGACATCAAAACTATACAAGCTTCACACAAAAGCAATATAGACAGAACAACTTCAATAAATAATATCAAATCATGCATGAATCAATTTCATTCCAAACAAAATTTTCATACGCGACCCCTCTTATAACCCCAGTTCATCGCACTCTGTAGTTTTACCAATTTTGACAACTTTTGCATACAATCAATAACAATCTTATGATTGTGGTTTTAAGGGTTACAGTCGATTAACAGTGAGATCAGACAAACAATTACTGTTTGTCTAGTCTACTGCCTATTTAGATAGTCGGAATGCTACATAGATCACTAGGTGGTTCATTGCATTGCATTGCTATAAATTACATTTCAACAAAATTTATTTCTGCCCTTGATAAAAGAAGAGAGGGGGAGGTTGTAAGTGGGATTCCTAACTGTGCGTCTGTCTACATAGCTCTGGGGTAAGTAGATTGATATGAATGTATTTTGTGACTTTTTATAATCTAGATCGCGATTGTATAGGCAAAGAGTTTTAAATAATTTATTTGAAGAAATTACAAATAACGTCAACAACAATATTGATATTATTATTGAATGAGGAGATTTCATATCAAATAAGCAGTTCCTATGTACTCAATGTTCTTACTTTGTTTGTACTTTGTGTATATGAATTTTGTAAATAATTAAAATTACATTTACAATACGTACTATAACGTTTTTCCAAGTCAAGAAGCGCAAAACCTAAAGGCCACGATTAGCAAGATGATAGAGAACCTATTGAGAGGGATTCCCGGGTAAGAACATTTTTTTAATTTACTTCTTGTTGAATGTTTAATATTTTTAAAAATAACTGAAGCATTTACGAGCACTACTCTATCGTTCTCACATAAAAAAGCCTCAGAAGATGTCATCGAAATAAAACATACGAAAACTCATGTCGAAGCGAACATTCCTATCACGTCCACAACCAATGTTAACTCATAATAGTCTTTATTTCTTGTACCATAGTGTCTAAAGGGTGCAAAAAGCGGAATAATATTGTTACAGCACCGATATAATATTATATAGATGGTCGAGATAAAATATTTTAAATATAATTTGAGAAGGTACGAGTAAATGTGCTAGAACTAACTGTTTGTTATCCCGAATTGTAAATATGTACTTACTTATTTCGAAAAACCAAAAATAGTGTAAGTATACCCATTATTATTTACGCAAATTAGACCAACGGTCACTTTTTAGTATTAGTAAATTACGCATTTCTAGACGATACTAAATGATAATAAGATTGCAAAAAACTTAAATGTATATTAAGAAAAAACTAAATACTCTTAAAATATCACCAGCTCCAAATATTATGAATTTATTTATCGTAATTAATTTATTCAAGTGTTACTTTGCGGAAGCCACGTTACCCTTTAGTAGCAAAAGTAATTTAGATCGAAGACAATGTAATAAAACTTTGCGAAACCGTTATTTTATTTCATATATGATCTTCTGTCTATTGTGTTTCACATCAATGTGTAACAGGCACTATTATGGAGTCAATAGGTATATCCGTGGCGATCGATGCCGGAAGCTGTCCGCTTGTTCAGGAAGCGACAATGCTCTATACAAATTTATTTTTACGGGAATACCAATATTCTGAAATTTAGACTTCAGCCGAAAGAAATTGAGGGATGAAACAAAGGTAATGTCATGGTTTCTGTACAAACAGTACTGAAAAGTAAATTAATAAATAAGATCATTAATTTAAATCAGATAACGTAAGTACTTTTTGAAACGTACGGTACGTAAGTACTTTTGTAAAATATTTAAATTACAGGAATGTGTGTTAAATTAATTAAAACTTTTCTATTTTCAGGCTTAGTGATTCAGAGATCGTAAAACATCACTCTCCACGACTAGAAACAAGAAATTAAAGGTAAAAACAATTCTTAAAAATGTTCCACTCTACACATATTAAATGCATTTTTTTTATAATTATCCCTAATTCATTTCTTATTACATATTACACAGACTTGTTTTTTATTTCATATGCAGGCGGAGTGGGCCGCGTGCGACCCCACGTGTCTTCAAGGCCGCAAAGTGCGCTGTGAGAGGATCGTGCACTCTTGCATCGCAACACTCCTTTTGCATCTCACATGGCATCAGTTCACAGAACTGGAAGACTGGTCTTGCTGTGGTCAAATTACATGCGCAGTACATTCATGTACGGTCAGGTACAGAGATACCTGACCAGGTCCTCTATTATATCTTGAATTTTCTCTTAAACTAAAAATAACAATAACATGAAAATGTTTATTAGGAAAGACCTAATTAAAATCTGTCAGAATATACATTTTCATGTTAATATTATTTTTAGTTTAAGAGAAAATTCAAGATATAAATAGAGGGCCTGGTCAGGTATCTCGGTACCTGACTGTACCTTAAGAACTTTAGCTGTAAGCCAAATTAGCACTCCACCTGAAACTTTAGAAGATGGTGGAACCTGTGCGGTTTTACTTTTGCTTTGTCTCATTCATTTTATAAGTACCAGTATTCATCATCATCATATTTGCCGCAACAAGTCCATTGCTGGACATAGGCCTTCTCTTTTGTGGAACAATGTTATACTTAGATTTTATTTAAAAATGATCGATCGAAAGCGGCCTGCATCCGATTATATATATGTGTAAGTACAAGTATTTTATCCTCTTAATTTTTATCTGGTCGGTTTGGTCCATGACTAATAAAGAAATTATCGTACTCAATTGTATTATGAGAAAAGTTGGTATTATGAAAAAAGTTGCACTTACTTACATGTTTTATTACACGCGTCTAGGATATATTATCAATATAAAAGTTCGTTAATATTTCAAGGTGATACACTTCTGTTCTTTGGAGAACTAACACAATAGATAGACGGTATTTTAATTAATTTTTAAATTTTTCCTTCAATATTTAGCGTCTTTCAAAAAATAAGTCTAATATCGAACTGTTTACAATGTGAAAGAGACATACCCGTAATAAATCGAACCACGGGCTATGCTAGGTCACTATAGTATAAAGAAATAAAAATAACAGTCAAAAAACTAGAAAAAAATTCGACATTCCCATACAAATTGCCAGGGCGGCTGCACACTTTTGTATGGAAGTTCTGTTCTGTTCTGAGTCCGCCCAGCCAGCAGTTACGCTGCAAGAGTTTATGAATGAGGTCTACCTTGGAAAGTGCATCATCACGCTTGCAGACCAAAGCCGGTATATATACCGTCTTCAGTTCGTCGAGTTTGGCGATGCCAAACCTCGTTATACCACTCTCATAGCTCGAGAAACCAGTTCGACTCGTAGATACGGATAGGGAGTGTAAGAGATATTTGCAGTAAGGAAGTAGGAGAGAGAGGGAGTTGTAAGAACCGACCGAATACTTGCATCAAATCAATATGGGGAGGATAGATATTATACTTGGTGTGTAATATATACTTGGAAGGATAATAGACTGCTTTGTTGCTATGCGTTCGTCGGGGTGCTCTTCGGTTCTTCTTTCTAAGATGCGTAGTTTATCGATTACTGTCGTGGTGGAGCTCCATTTGTCCAGGACTTTAGGCTTCTGGCTTGTAGCTTCTGAGTTCCGATTCCCTGATTCTCATTTCCGATTTCAGTATTCCCTCTTATGCTGATACTTTAGTCCTAATATTAGATTTATTATCTCCGATATCCTTGGCTTCAGTCCTCTGAGTCCTCGGACTTCCAACATTTGATTTCATTCTTCTGATTTCTGACTCCTGAATCCAGGCTTGTGACCACTGACCCTGGTTCCTAACTCCCGACTTCTAGCTCCTGAATTCTGGATGTTTGACTCCTGACTCCCCGGCCTCGGTTTCTGGCTGACTTTTGGCTTCTGACTCCTTAGCCCTGGTACCTGGCTCCCGACTTCCTGATACTTGGCTTCTAGCTCCTGCTCCTAGCTGTGGCTTCTGACTTCTTGATGGTTGACTTTTGGCTTCTGACTCCGTAGCCCTGGTACCTGGATCCCAACTTCCTGATACTTGGCCTCTAGCTCCTGCTCCTAGCTGCGGCTCCTGACCTCTTGATGTTTGACTCCTGACTCCTAAGCTCCGGTTTCTGGCTCCTGACTTCTTCATGTTTCCCTCCTAGCTTCCCGACTCCTTGGCCGTGGATCTTAGTTCCTGACTTCTTCATTTTTGACTCTTGGCTTCCAAATCCATGGCCCTGGTTCCTGGCTCCTGACTTCTTGATGTTTGACTCTTGGCTCCCGACTCCTTGGCCCTTTTTTCTGGCTCTTGACTTCTTGATGTTTGACTCTTGGCTCCCGACTCCCTGACCCTGGTTCCTGGCACCTGACTTCTTGATATTTGACTTCTTGCTCCCGGCTCCTTGGCCCTCTTTCCTGGCTCCTGACTTCTAGTAGTTCTAATAGTCATGTCAAACATGTCAAGTTAAGTGCCGTCTGTCGGGTCCCCTGCATCAATCGTGGCCATGGATAGTTGCGTTTCTCTTTTGTGGAACAATGTTATACTTAGATTTTATTTATTTTAATCTTGCATGGTATATTATTCCCTTTTGTCTTTGTCTTATTCTAGTTATTGTTGATTGAAGTTGCTTTAATCTCGTACTCGGTAGCGTTTTAATTAGGCATCCCTCACACGAAGTGCTATTTTTGCAGACAAATCATTTTTGTGACTATGTTAGTGATTAACGATGTAACGTTGTACATAAATTATTATGTTTTTAGAACTTAAATTAACCATAAATTTCACTTTTATGTCAACGAAATGGTTTTCTTATTCACCTTCCGCACGAATACGGATCCCTATTGTTCTAGTAGCTTCCAGGCCGTCGATAACGGTACTTAGTAGGCGTGGCTTAGACCGCTGCGCCTGCGCAGCCGCGGGCCTTGAACGCCATTCACGCTAAGGCAGCTGGCGAGCGCGCGTGTGTCGCTTCTCCTTATAATAAGACCGCGTGGCGCGCCGTCGCTCGTAAATTTTATATTTTTAAATTTAATAAATATCATATTTTGTTGGAAGATCGTTCTCCCCGATAGGGTAAGTGTTGAACAGTGATAAAATCCTTTTTTGTTAGTGTTAAGCGTGTTATCCTATTTTCAAATGACCTTTGATCCCGTCATTAAATTTAGCTTTTGGCGTTAACTAAAACCAGTGATTTGTAAGGCATTTAGAGTACTTAGTTAAAATGAATGTTCTCATTGTGTTATTTCTCTCGCTTTTCTCTCATTTCATCTGTAACTCCGTCTGATCACGCTCGCCGCCGCATCACCAACTTCCTACCTACCTACTTTTTATACCACATTTCTAGTGGTAGTGGCTTGGCTTTGCTTCGGTGACCGTGATCGACGGAAGCTTGCGGAACGCTGTGCTTACTCCGGACTCTGCTAATTCCAGGGAACCAAGTTAGTAGTTACGAAGAGAAACGCCCTGCGTCGTTCACGCAGCCTTACGAGCGTCTCTTCGGCACCAATCTCCCGGCGTCATCCACGCAGCATCATCGCAGCCCTCTCCAGCTGCAACCTCAAGATACAGCTGCCGCCTACCCCCCGTCCGTCGTCGTCACTCTCTGCCAGGGAAGTAGGATTGCGGAGCAAATTATCATCGAACCACGCCACTTAGTTCAATAGTGCTTTCCAATATAAATAAATTAAGTTAATTGTGTTTACGCGTTCGTTTCATTTTAAAAAAGGCGACCATACCCGTAACAACGAACGGGTTACGATGTTTTCTCGTTTATTTTGTCCGTTTAGTTCCAGTTACAATGACATGTTTAGCTTTGGTGGCTAGTACCCGATGTTCTTTTGCGTTTATGATAAAGATTTCCGATGGTCACGTAGTTATGTGCCACCGCTTTACTGTAAGGATGCGACTGGCAGAGAAGTCCCCTTGCATTAAGTGTGAGTGGGCGGCTCTCTATCTCTTGTATGTGGCTTGAGAAATGATAACACTTTCACGCACTATTAACAATATCTTAATACTTAAGTTCTTTATTGTAAGTTAGACCAGCTGCACAGAGGTGAGTTGCTTCACTACCGTCCATGAATGGGTGCCTCTTCTAAAGCTTATCAAGCATCTATTTTACAGCTTTTGACTTAATGGATACTGTCTACTGAAGAACAACACATCTTCGGCACGACCGCACGACCGGTCTGTGCCTTCTCCTTTCGTTTTCAGCTTTGTTTCTGTGGACAAATGTTTATTATGCCGGCCAGCAGGCCGGCAAAGTAATAAAAAAATAAAGGATCTGTACAAATTACCTGCCTATTTTTATCCAACGCCTGCGTTGGATTACAGACAAAATATACATAAGTAGTCTTTTCTCTGGAAAGCTGTTAATTTTTTAAACGTATATTATACGATATAACTTGGAAAGATCTCGCCGAATTTTCACCAGGGTTACCAACTTAGCAAAGCACCACACTCTGTTCCAATCACTAGGTACAATCTGCACACATATCCACCAGGCACACACACTCGCCGTTAGAAAATCGGCTGCACACTTTTGTATGGAAGTGTAAAATTATTATTTAGTTTTTTGTATAATAACACTGGTCAACAAAAAAACAACTTTTGCAAACCCATGAAATGAATTCAATTGATTTTAAGAGAACATTAAAAAACGTTCACAGTGGGAGTAATTTTATCCCTTAGTAAGCTCGGGTTTTCTGTGGATATCAATAAAAAGACTTGCAGCTCAGTTAAATGTTTACTTATATTAATACACATTTATTAATTTTAAAAGTGTAAAGTTGAACTACTTTTTCTTCTATAATCGAGATCTATAGCTTTTCTTCTTAACGTCCAACAATAGTCTGCTAGCATAGCTGGGCTCCACTTCCCCTGATAACGCTGTTCTATGCCTTCTATATTCTGCCAGAATCGCTCACCGTGCTCATCACTAACGTCTCCCATACATTGAGGTAGAAAATTTAAGTGTGAGTCCAGAATATGTACTTTTAGAGACATTTTACAGCCAATAACGCACAAGGCTTCAATCATATCTTTTACATATGTTTTCTGGTAGTCTTCTACACCCATAAGAGTGATCATAGTTCTCAGCTCTCACATTTCCGATTAAATTAGTAAAAACATGTACCATGGATTTCCAAGCCTTGCTTTCTTTTTTCTTCAATTGACCAATGATAAAACACTTAGATAAACACTTAGATGTAAATAAAAACAAACACGTAGAACTCAATTAATAAACTAAAAATTCACTTAATAAAAAATACACTACGAGTATTCAAAATATTTGTTAGCTACAGATTTAACACTCTACACGTTCAGTAGATTCAGATTTAATACTGTACACAAGTTTGTTTCTGTATATCATACTCATTAGATATGTGCTATTGAACAAAACAAAACACGTTCATGGGTATGCGCGTCGTTATCACTCAATACGTACGAGTTTTACAACAAGCACACCATGAGCATAACTCAGAAAATCGAACTAAGCCAGCTGTGAAACGTCTATAGTTGATGAATAGTCAGTGTAATTTACAGTATAATTTCATTCTAAGCGTAGATGAGACGAAGTTAGTGTTATCGAAATTTTAAATTGAGTATGAGTTATGAACTTATGACAGTAATGCCTGCTAGTACCTATTAAGACTTACTATGACGTATTTATTGTAGACGTATCATCTTATTACCATCAATGTATTTAAGAACAGTTTTAAAATATAAATTAATCGCAAAATCTTGCCCTAACAATATATTTTGAGTTGATTAAGTATGGCCTAACGGCCTAACAAATATGATTGGTACACTTGCGTCCTCTATTCCTACTGATGTCATTACCCCAGGGGTTGGTATGTTTGCTGAGGTATGTCTCCATTAAGGAATATTTTCTTAGCGACTCTTGACTGCCGTCTGATCAAACATAGGGGTGACCAGAACGTAGCGGTTTCTTAAACCACCCTGTATCGGGTAAGTTTGTGGACTTAAGTGTTATCGATTTCGAAGTTGTAAAGTACACTTCGGTATATTATTTAATTGAGGCAAACGATTCGGGTAAAACTTTTTAATCATTTCTTAATAAAAGAAGGAAAATATTCTAAGTAAGTACTTAGACAAAATATAAGGTTTAGTGTAATTATTTGAAAATATATGGGTTAATTTGTACATGTTTCTTGAACAATATGGGCCTACAGAGTTATATAAGTACTAAAGGCAAGATTATTTTTAAAATTCAGTCTAATCATTTTCAATGCTCATTTTGTTAAAAAAATATAATACCGACGGCAAGAAGTCAAAGTTATCTGAAAATAGACATCAATTTTTATTGACACTATTCAAATGTATAGTACTCGTATATATTTTATAGTCTAATAATAGTTCTTACCTGTTATTTCCTTTTTGTTAAGAACTTTTAGGAAGATATATGTTTACAATTATGTAGGTTGAGCACTTTTAATACAGTTATTTTTTTTATGAACAATATTGAGACCACTCGCACTGGTAGAGGTTTAAACATATTATACAGCTTTAAGCCAGTAGTTCTTAGGATCATTAAAACGACAAAGGCCTCCATCAAATACATCTTAGCAGTCCTTTAAAATCGGCCTGGTGTTTCGCCGTTCGCGTCAATTTGATAAAAAGTGCCTTAAGTGGAAAATTCTTTTGACCGACCCTCCTTTGCGTCTTAACTCGACGACACTTCAAAAGTATGTTACGTGATCCGAATATTAAAACCTTTTTTAACTTTCTCCATATACATGTGGGCTAGCAACATTATAACAGAGAGAGAGAGAGAGACTATATGTAAGGTGATGTATGAAAGAAAAGGATAACCATTGTAAGAAGAATGAAAGAGGTAAATAGATTTAATGTACAGGTGTGAAAGAGAGGTATGAATGAAAGTAGTTTATAAAAAAAAGACAAGATGGCTACGACGATCGATCCATGTAAAGACGTGCGAATATTTTTACTGAAATAAAAGACGAAGTTCAAGAAGAAATCACTTTTATTCACCATCCCGGACGAGCCCCCACATTTTGGTGTCAGAAGTGGGATACTGGTGAAAAGAAGACGAAGACGCGAAGACGTAAAGTGTGTAAAGACGAGATACCAAGCACGTGGTGGCGTGGTCCGCGTGTTGTTCGAAACGTGAATTCCATTTTCGAAGCTAAATGGCGAAGGAGGAAGGGGCGAGTGCTTCTCGCAATGACGATAACATGGCGCGGCAGATGCTGATGCTCGCAGAAGACACGATACCGAAGTTCAGTGGCCAAGACAAAAGTTACCCTGCTACCAGGTGGACGCAGGACATGGACGACCATGCAGAGATATTCGAGTGGACGCCTCTTCAGCGGCTGGTTATAGCGAGGCGATCGCTTACGGGTACGGCTGGCTTGTGGCTTCGCAGCGAGCGTCCATTTAAATCATGGACAGATTTAAAAACGGCGATTTTAAAAGAATTCCCCGACACATTGGATCAAAAGGCCATACACGAAATGATGGGGGCCAGAAAGAAAAAGCCCACTGAAATTTATTTGGATTACATGCTCGTGATGAAAGAATTGGGCAAGAGAGGTAAAATGGCCGATTACATCGCTATAAAATACATAGTGGATGGTATTCCGGACTATGAAACTAACAAAATATGCTTATACGGCGTGACTACATACTCCGACCTGAAAGAAAAACTTAAGATCTACGAGACAGTGAAGTCCAAAATGAAATCCCCTGTTCATGCTCATCAAACTACAAGAGAAATACGAATGAAATCCCCTGTTCATGCTCATCAAACTACAAGAGAAATACGCTGCTATAGCTGTGGAGAGAAAAACCATCGTTCATCTGACTGCCCACGTAAGAAAGATGGTTTGAAATGTTTCAAATGCAACAGCTTTGGACATATCGCGTCAGTTTGTGATAAGAAGGAAACTCATCATGGCGGCGGCGCGAGCGGCGGCCAAGGCCAACATCAGAGGAAGTACGACAGCGGTGCCAATTAGGCTTGGGCAAAAAATATCGATATATCAAAATATCGATATTTTTTCAGAAAAATATCGATATAAATTAGCGATATTTTTTTCCGCGATATATCAATTTTCGATATTTATTTTCGGATATCAAAATCGATATATTTTTACAGCTCTGCTGTCTGCTCATGCGTCACATCATGTTTTTGACCAATGCGAATTATGTAACGTCAAGCTTAGCCATTCCTCTTACAAATTTAGTTACCCAAGTTACAGATCAAGCAACTCAATCAACCTCTTTAGGGTTGATTGTAAAAAAGGCTTTACTCAAAAAAGTTGAAGACAAACTGGCTCCTTTAGAAAGAAATCCTTTTCTCTCAGTAGCTACTCTTTTGGACCCTCGGTTCAAGCGTATCCACTTTACCTTACCAATTGTCGTGTCAAATGCTATATCCAAAATTAGTGCTGAGATTCATGCAGAACATCGGCGTAGAGGACAACGTTCTCCGGATAAAAATCCTGATCAAGCGGGATCAGAACAAGCTAGTGGGCCTAGTGGGTCCTCTATCTGGTCCAGACATGAGAAATTATTAAATCTGAGCATAGCTACGTCAAAGGTTCCAAGCAGTAGCTGTGTCCCCAATGAACTGAAGCAGTATTTGGACCAAACACTTTTAGAAAGAAAATCTGATCCAATAAAGTTCTGGGTAAATTGTCAACATTTCACGCCGCATATCGCTCTAAAATATTTGATTTGTCAAGCATCTTCAGTGTCATCTGAAAGAGTAGCTTCAGTGGTAAATTTGGCTGTGCCAAATGATAGGAGCAGATTAACAGGGGAACACATCAAACAAAGAGTGCTCCTGATGTCAATATCAAATAAATACTGGTTTGAATAATGTTTTTGTTTATTTTGTTTCATTTTTTTATATCGAGCAATTCGAAAAAAAATTTTTAAATAATAAAACTTATGTTGAAACAGCCAGATGTGTATTTGCTTTAAAATTTCGATAATTTTGACAATTTTTATAAATAATTGATAATTGGGCAAAAAATATCGATATATCGAAATATCGATATATATTGTTTGATATATATCGATATATTTGAAAAATATCGATACGATAAATATCGATATTTTTTTTCCATTTGCCCATCCCTAGTGCCAATAGGGAGCGCTTCGGTCGCGATCGATGGGCCGAAGATTACCGAGAACGTCCGAACAGTGACGAAAGACGGAGGTACTACCAACGTTCCGGCGGCGAAGCAATCGAAAAGCGCGCGATGTTCGGGGCGGACTGCGACAATGAAGTTGGCGGCACTGCGAGCGGAACGAACATGGCGGTCGAAATAGGCGGTGACTTTGACAGCCGGTGTCATCATAATGTAAACAAACAACGTAGCGAAGGATTTTCAACGAAACCAATTGTCGAGATTTTGCTGTTAAATAAAATGAACATTAATGCGTTAGTAGACACGGGCAGCGACGTTAATTTAATGGAACAATGCGTATACGACGAATTAAAGTGGTGCGTCAAGTGTGACAACGAGGACTTCTCGTTAACAGGACTCGGACTTTACAGAGTAAAGTCGCTTGGTAAATGTAAAGTGTCCCTTACGGTAGACGATAAGGTAGTCGATGTTCTTTTCCATGTGATTCCTAATGGCAATATGCCTTACCGGGTTATTTTAGGCCAAGAGTTTTTGTCAAAATACACTGTGGTTTTCAATGGTGATTCCATTCATTTCTTAAATAAAGGGGAAAATTGGATCAGGAAACTGGATGTAGTGGCTAATTGTGATTTTGTTGTAGGTAATACATGCAGTTTGCAGGTTCAAGAAGAAGTAGTAAGGTGCATCAAATCATACCAACCGACGAAGACAAAGGAAGCTCCATTGGAATTGAAAATTGTACTCAAAGACGATATACCGGTGAGACATCGACCTCGTAGATTGTCACTAAAGGAACAAGAAATTGTGGAAAAACAGATAGCTGAGTGGCTGGAAGACGGCATCATTAGGGTGAGTTATTCAGAATACGCAAGTCCCTTGGTGCTGGTTAGGAAAAAAGACGGGACAACTAGAGTATGTGTGGACTACCGAGATATAAATAAAAAGATGGTCAAAGACGAATATCCCTTGCCTATAATTGAAGATTTAATTGATAGGTTAAGAGATGCCAAATTTTTTAGTGTTCTAGTTTTAAAAAATGGCTTTTTCCATTTGAGAGTAAGTGCAGAGTCAATCAAGTATACATCTTTTGTGAGTCACACTGGGCAATATGAATTTATGAGGGCTCCTTTTGGATTATCAGTATGCCCTAAATATTTTACCAGATTCATCTCAATTATCTTTAGAGAGCTTATGATACAAGGTTATATGTTAATATTTATCGACGATTTGATCGTATATGCAGAAGATGAATTTCAGGCTCTGGAAAGATTAAGGAATGTGCTTAAAGTTGCTTCTGATTATGGTTTACAGATCAATTGGAAAAAAGCTAACCTAATTTGTCGTAGAGTGGAATATCTTGGATACTTGGTGGAGGATGGTAAAATACGACCATCACCAGATAAGATTGATGCAGTTATGAGATTCCCAGAGCCAAGAACATTTAAGCAAGTACACAGTTTTGTAGGTTTGACATCATATTTTAGGAAATACATACCCAATTATGCTGTTATGGCAAAACCCTTGACAGATCTCCTGAAAAAAGAAGCCATGTTGGTGTTTGGGGATGCTCAAAGAACAGCCTTTAATGAGTTAAAACAGAGATTGGTGAGTAGTCCAGTATTGTCTTTATTCAACCCAAGATTTGCTACAGAGCTCCACACGGATGCATCGAGCATAGCATATGCTGCGATTCTCATGCAGCGCAATGCAAATGGTGAGTTACACCCAGTTTATTATATGAGCCGGAGGACAACAGATGCGGAGAGTAAATATAGTAGCTATGAATTGGAAGCTTTAGCAATAATAGCTGGTGTGAAAAAATTTCATCATTATTTGTTCGGAATTAGATTCAAGATAGTCACTGATTGTCAAGCATTTAGAATGACTTTGATGAAGAAAGATTTAACACCCCGAGTTGCAAGATGGGTACTGTTACTAGAACAATATGACTATGAGATTGTACACCGACCAGGAAGTCAGATGCAGCACACTGATGCTCTCAGCAGAAACCCATATACAGCAATAGTGGTAAGCCTACACGATGAGATTAGACGAGCGCAGGACCTCGACGAGGGGCTCATGGCTATAAGGAACATATTACAGGAAAAACCCTATTTAGACTACATTTTGGAAAACGGACTTTTATACAAGGGAATGGAAAAACAGCTGGTAATACCTAGAGGCATGGAACTCGAGGTTATTAGAAGAATCCATGAACAAGGACATTTCTCCAAGAGAAAAAAGATGGAGTTGATTGGTAAGGATTATTTCATTAAAAATTTAAATAAGAAGATAGATGATTTCTTGGTGACATGTATACCATGCTTATTAGCAACACGAAAGGAGGGACGACAGGAAGGATTTCTGAATCCTATAGATAAGTATGATATACCACTGCATACATTGCACTGTGATCACATAGGACCATTAACACAGACGAAGAAACAGTACAATTTCATTTTAACTATAGTTGATGGATTTTCAAAATTTGTATGGATTTTTCCCACTAAAGGTACTACAACGACAGAGACCCTGAATAAGCTGCGGATTCACCAACAGACCTTTGGTAATCCAAATCGTGTTATCACAGACAGAGGGACCGCATTCACCAGCAAAGACTTCAAGGAATATTGTGAGACTGAAAATATACAATATGTAACTATAACAACGGGGGTACCTCGAAGTAACGGCCAAGTCTAACGAATTCATCGAGTGATTATATCAATCTTAACCAAACTTTGCATTGCAGATCAGACTCAGTGGTATAGACATGTAAGCCGACTACAACGTGCTTTAAATAGCACCTTTCAGAGAAGTATTAAGATGACGCCTTTTGAATTGTTGATGGGAGCAAAAATGAGGACAAGTGATGCCATAGAAATTTACCAACTGCTAGAAGAAGAAAAGATAGAAGAGCATATGCAGCAACGGGAGGGATTAAGACTAACTGCCAAACAACAAATAGAGAAAATTCAAGAAGAAAATTCTAAAAATTATAATAAGAAGAGAAAAGAAGGCATTAAGTATAAAGAAGGTGACCGTGTTGCAATTAAACGCACCCAATTTGGGCCATGTCTGAAGTTAAAGGAGAAATTTCTGGGACCCTATTTGGTAACCAAATGTAAAAGAAATGATCGCTATGATGTCTCTAAAATTGAGGAATGCAGGGAAGGCCCAATCAAGACTTCTACCTCGGTAGACTTCATGAAGCCCTGGCCTGAGTTTGAAGCCAGCTTGGGGGAATAACAAAATCATGATTAGGTAGTATGGTATGTTCCTATTTTTCTTTAGTTGTTTTGTATTTTTTTTTACAGGAAATGATCCATTGATAACCACAGATGTAGGTTGCGATACTTTACTATAGATACCTTGGCTTATACTTGTTATCTTATTTTAGATGTAGCTTTTAATGATTAAGTAACGTAATGCCACTTTGTAATGCCAATATTTTCCGTTTTGTTTATTTTATAGCATTTGTTAAAAATAGGCTCTTTTTTTCTATTAGTTTGCATTAAAGCTAGTTGTGAATTTTGTTTATTGTAGTCAAGCAAAAAAAAAAACGGTTTAAGTTTCTCTTTCGATATTTCCATACAAATTTAGAGATAAACCAATGTTTAAGTAATAAAAGGTAGTGTTGTATTACTGTAAGTTAGCCGTGTTACTATGTTTTAGTAAATAAGGCATTTGTATTTAATAAGTTAATAACTTTGTGTGGCTGAGGACATCCACATGCAGGACGGCCGAATGTGGGCTAGCAACATTATAACAGAGAGAGAGAGAGAGACTATATGTAAGGTGATGTATGAAAGAAAAGGATAACCATTGTAAGAAGAATGAAAGAGGTAAATAGATTTAATGTACAGGTGTGAAAGAGAGGTATGAATGAAAGTAGTTTATAAAAAAAAGACAAGATGGCTACGACGATCGATCCATGTAAAGACGTGCGAATATTTTTACTGAAATAAAAGACGAAGTTCAAGAAGAAATCACTTTTATTCACCATCCCGGACGAGCCCCCACATACATATACTGAACACTCAGACCGCTTTTAGATTCGTCAAAATGTTCAATGAAAAATAAAGCTGGCAATAGACGTCCAGTTTTTCGGCATGTTTTATCAGACTATCGGAAGGCGCTCTCGGCATACAAACACGAGTATATATTTGTATAATATATATATTCATTAGACGTCCACTCCGATTACCGGATCGGTTTTCTAAGCCGGAAACGGGTCACGGCGTTTCCGATTTTATTACCGTTTTCATTTCTTTCCTTTTCATACTGTGTGACAGGAATTGGTGCTTTAACGAGCGCGTGAGAAAGAGCGAGAGGTGTCATTTTATGAGGATGAAAAAGCTGTGACGTATACGTAGTGAATCCAATCCGGTAACCAGATCAGATAATTGTAACCGTTCATCTATTTATGAATGTCAAAATTTCCTAAAGTTAAAAATAAATCATAAAATGTCAGAAAAAAGTTTATATTTACGGTTTGTCTCAGAAAATGAAATGGGTCGGAAAATGAGGTGCAACATTTGATTTCTTTTAGCACCCAGCAATTTAGCCTTACGGTGACCCAATTCTTGACACCCGTCGCGCACTTTGAAGAAACCAATTTATAAAAGAGTGTAAAGGCGTGCTTACATCAAACGTACAGTCTGGCTAATAAGTCTAGAAATAAATAGCTGCTTTCTATGTCAAAACGTCAAACTAAGGTGGTGAAAAACTTTTATTTGCAACCCTATAAATAAATTTGTATGGTACCCTATAATACCCTATAATAATGTTGTATGGGAAAGTCTGATTCTGTGTAGGGTAAGGGGACTCTTAAGGGACATTTCGGACGAGATACTGCGTAGCTAACCAAACATTTCCCAGCTGAATCGGATTCGTCGAAGGATTTCCTTTTCTGTCAATGTCCTGAAAAACTTAGTTCCCATCAGTAGAAGCCGTTGATTACGTTTGTTTAACAAACTGTAATTTATTTGCACAGTATTGAATAGAGATAGTAGAAACTACTCTTATTTGTCTAAGTCGGTATCTTAATAAATAAACAACTAAGTTCATGAAAGTTTATCCTCAGGGTCGTTTGCTGAATAACTATGGATGGCTTAGAAATTGCTTTGTTATTTACTTGGAATATTTAGTAGATATCTATGAATCAGAATTTCTTTCAAAAATTTACGTTTACCAAAGGAATTTTGTAATTAATTGTTTAAGGTTATTCGAGCTGCCATTCATTGGCACAACCGGACGGTAAATGTAGATGATGTTCGGGAATCACAAACCGCTCGGTAGTCGCACATAATCTCACGGCTTGGCAACTGCCGAATTATGATGGTTGCCATGGCAATAAAGATTTCTTGTTTGTATGAAAAATCGATTCTAGATAATTTTATAAGAACTTAATAAAGACAAGTGCGTGTAGAGGCACGTGTAGTGTATGGTTCCGGAGTTGCCCGCGGAGACTTCTCTTACATGTTGAATTGGACACGGGGAAACTAGAAGGTATGTCTCCAGACAGAGGCGAAGTCCACTTCGAAACCGCAGAATTTAATGTTATTAAATAAAATTTAGCTGTTATTATTTATGAGTATGGGCGGCTTAAAACAACTGTATTTTGTCGAAAGGTAATATTTAAATAAATGTTAGTTTGTTTTCACAAACGCTATAGAATCATAGCTGTTTTTGTTGCATCTCTTATGAATAGTAAACTATATTTTTAACAATAAAGATTGATATTCTTATATTTGTTTTGTTATTCCACTAACCTCCAGACATGAAAATAACACATTCATTCTAGCAATTACAATATGCAATAGATTGACAATTATACATATATATGAATGAGAAATAAAAGGCATGTTAACCTGCTCTATAGGTTGTTGTACTTATTTCATTTTATAAAATTGTAAAAAGGAGAAGTAATCTTGTCATCATTTCATAATTTCAAAAAACCTCCACTGCTGGACATTTAGCCTCTCATAAGGTTTTCCAAAATTACCGATCTTGAGGGGCCTACATCCAGCGCTTTCCAGCGTCCTTGGTCAGGTCGTCTGACCACCTTAATCATATGTAGGTATTTTATCTTAATGTAGTAATGTTGTATTTTTGATCAAATATAACATTCTAGAAACAAGGATTTAATACTCGTAACTATATAATAACTAATTGTTAAAGTTTAAGTATAAATAAGTAACTTATTGTTTTAAAAAACGTAGCCAGAAGGCATACCTACAAGAAATATATCAGTCAGTATCAGTAGCAAAACCAGCAGCTTATACGGATCACAGTGACACAAAAGGGATTAACATTGGTCTAACGGCAAAAACTGCACCAGTTAAGCCAACAACTTGTTGTTCGGCTTACTGGATTGTCATGTGGCCACCCACAGTCTATTAGATAGTTAATCTAACTAAATAACCGGTCAAGTGCGAGTCGGATTCGCAAAAAAGTGTTCCGTTCTTTTACATAAGATTTATGTTTGACGACCTCCGTGGCGTAGTGGTCACTATGCTAGTCAACCCAGAGGTTCCGGGTTCGATCCCCGGTCAGGGCAAGTTGGAAAATGGCCTTTTTCAAATTGTCTTGGGTCTTGGGTTCGCCTTCGAAGTGGTCGCCGCGTGCACAGTAAATTATTACTGTGCGCGCGGCGACCACTTCGAAGGGGAATCTTCAGTTACATGATAGTAGGCATATTTTCGATACCTAAACGGGGAGTGACACAGGCCTGTCAAGACGTGACAGAATGCATTTTAATTTAATTTAATTAAATGTTATTATTAGGCGCACAAACAGATTACAGACAATACAGATTAAGAGAATTTTGTAAGCATTAGAAAATTAGTCAATTAGTAATCCACTATAGTGTATACAGCATGGCCAAACATATGAGAGCGAGTAAGATTTAACAACATTTCTTACAAGATGAGATAGTGCAGGTAAGTCATCAAAACATTTATATGTAATTGTGATTAAGTTTACATATCCAATGAAGCAACCAGTGATCTTTTAAATTGTGACAAACTTGGATTGAAGATATCAAGATCAGCGTTACATTGTCATATTTCATCAAAATCGCGACATGTCCTAACAATGGGATTAAAAATGTATGTCTATCTATTAAATATTCTACAATCTAGACTAAAGCTATATAAAGATAGCAAAACATTGACTCAAGCAATTAACCTTTTGAGCACCATTGCGACTTAAGTTGCAAAACGGTCGCGTGACTAAGACGCCATTGACAACTAAAGTTGTCTAAATTGTACCATTTTTACTTGACTTGGCGTCGGGGGTACAATAACATTAAGGGGATACCTGAATTTTCCGGGGTCCAGTGCTGCCCCCATTTAAAATAAGTCATTTGATAGAAAACAGAGACATCATTTAAAATTTTGTCTTGACCATAACCCTTCAAACTATTTTATGAACTACTGTTTACAGTTTAAAGTGAGGACGTGAAGCTTTTCTACGCACCATTACGAAAAACGGCCACTTTTGGCGTATGTGCGTAGAAAGGCTTCACATTCTCACTTTGAACTGTAAACAAGAGATTATAAAATAGTTTGAAGGGTTATCTAGTGCCTGGTCAAGACAAAATTTTAAATTGCGTCTCCGTTTCCTATCAAATGATTTATAAAAAAATGGAGCAGCATTGGACCCCGCAAAATTTAGGTATCCCCTTAGCAAGTGATGTATGTTGAAAGTTAACCGACTTTGTATTTGAAGGTGGTAAAATAATAAATCAGTAGTTGCTTGCACTCGCGGTGTTTCATTTATAACACCGTGCATAAGTTAATACTGGCTAAAGTACCTTATATTCGCCACTCTATTATATTTACTGTTATTACACGCAGCCTATTTCGACATATTATAAGTAAACACATTCGTCAAATACATCACCTCACCTAGAAAATATATCAGAAGATAAATGATAATAATTCTCCCTAGTTTGTCGCAGCACTTTAGTTCTTTCGAGAGCTCTATTATTCATAAATATTCGACGAAGCTATTGTTGAGTTCCTTACATTTCCCCATTGAAAAATAATTTGTATATTTTTTTCTGCTAAAGTTCTTCTTAAAATAATCTTCTTTACTTACCGAGAAACGCTGGATCCGTTTTACGAGTGAGAAGATTATAAACAATAGAATTTGCTAATAGACTAGATATACCAAAAAATATAAAGAAAATTTCAAATTAAGGATTTTTTAAGCAATGAGGCAATACACGCCTCATGCATCAAATCCAACCTGATATTCTACATTTAACTTATACCCACAAATATTTCCGGCCTTTCATAAAGTCTTATTTAGCAAAACCCTTTCATTTTCTATCTTCATGGTAAATTGTAAATCCATTTTATTTGTAGTTATGTAAAACAGTAAGTTTTGAAGAGTTAACGTCAGGTCGGCGGATAGTCATAAAACATTACCCGTAAATATATAAATCACACAACTAAATCGCTATGATGAGTCCAGCTATTTTCTTCTCCGAAGTTCCACTAAGTAATGCTTCTTCTAAGTTGCACTAAGATAGATGTCAGTTATTCCTTAGAATATGGTAATACAATGTTGTTATCAGGTACAAGTGCAACATACTCTGCGTATTAGGCGTAGGAATATTTAGTCAAGTTAAAATTTAGCAACATTACAATTAAATTTATACATTATTATTTAGATTTGTTTAAACATCTACTTAGAATGTAACAAATATTTCACAATATTAATTTTAAAATTTTACCTTATGTTTAAACCTTAAGTTCATCTATTTCGCAAACATTTGTCTAATAGCCAATTAAATAAAGTTGATTAAAAAATTTTAAAAACTAGTTATTTTTCTAATTTCCCTCAGTAAGTTATTGTCCAATTTGATTACAACAATGAACATTGTCACTATAGAGTTTTAGTCTCTGGGTTGGCATACACATTTTAGTTGGGTTCCTACTGTTCAGATTTTTTGCTACCGTGTCATGTAAGGGGAAAATATGTGGATGTCTTCCCACAAACAGGCACATTTCGAGTATATACAGACAAGGAAGCGGCAAAATTTTTACTTACTGATCGCAGTAGTCTGCTGTGCAATACTTTTATACATTTTTTTTCGAGAGTTAATACTTTTTTTATCTTGACCGATGATTATGTTGCCCCATACAATCAGACTATAGCGTAGTACTGATGCCACATATCCATGGTATGCTACAAGCGCAGTTTCTTTAGAGGATGTCTGTTTGTTTAACGAAGGAAGGAAGAATAGCGTTACCATAAGTGTATCTTATGGTTACTTTTTACATATACAAACTCTTTACATACAGTACCCGTATATATTATATTCGAAGAAAAAAAGCCGGATAGTGCAACCCGGGAGCCGAAACGCACAACTAAGTGTTCAACTGGGAAAGCGAAAAGTTTATAAATAATAATAACGAATATATTTTGTAAGGCAAAATCTTTGTAACAACAGATTAATATGAAAACTGCTAGTACCTACATATACTTAGTTGTTTGTACAAAAATCTAAAATTTAAGTGTCGTTCCACGGTCTTCTCTCTGGTATTTGCTCTGGCAGGGAGCCAGCAATATGCCTAGCGAACGCGGGCAACCACCCATCTAGACATCGGATTTTTAATAAGTACCTATAGCTTGTGGTAATATTTGAAATTTATATTAGCTATAAAATACATATTTTTATGTTACATTTTTAAATACTTAATTGAATTTTGACTTAGGGTTGGGCTACATCTACACCTGTCAGCATGAACAGAAACGAAACGTTCCGTCGCTCTATCTAGCTCTAGTGAATAACGGTTCTGAGCGACAGAAAAGGATAGCAGCATAAAAAAGTGCTGTTCCGTGCTTCCAGATGTACCCTTAGTTACTTACAGTCCATATCCCGATCCTTTTTGCCCCATCGGGATCCATATCCCGATGGGGCAAAAAGGTTCTCGAATGGCGACCGCGTACTGGCAAGCAAAGCGTAGGACACCCACCCACAAGGTGGTCAGACGATCAGACCATGGTCGCTGGAAAGCGCTGGATGCAGGCCGCTCTTGATCGGTCATTTTGGAAATCCTTGGGGAAGGCCTATGTCCAGCTGTGGACGTTATGCGGCTGAAATGATGATCATGATGATGATATGTGGATGACAGAGCCAAGGGTAGAAAGATCCAAGCTACACCACTCCATCACACAGTGATGACATAAATAAATAAATATATAGGGACAAATAACACTGATTGAGCTAGCCCCAAAGTAAGTTTGAGACTTGTGTTATGGGATACTAACTCAACGATACTATATTTTATAACAAATACATAAAAAGATAAACATCCAAGACCCAGGACAATATGAAAAAGGCCATTTTCCAACTTGCCCCGACCGGGGATCGAACCCGAGACCTCTGGGTGGCGGACTAGCATGGTGACCACTACGCCACGGAGGTTGGAGGACATAGAAAATAAAAATCAAAAATTTTGACAATTTATATTAGAAACATTCTAAGTTTGTTTTTACCAAACATTTCCTTGATCGCCTTTTAAGTATTTTTTCAATAAAATACATTCAGTGGCATATAGGCATTAAATTTAAAGTTAATTAATTTTTAGCTATAAGGCCTTGGTAATTGAATTACAATTCTCTCATCGCTGCGATATATAGGGAAATTTGGTGTTTCTCTCCATTACCAGTTGTATTGTAACTATAGCTTATTGACTACGTCGTCTGTAATTTCCGTGGCTGCGGCGAGGTAATCTGCGAGTGGATATTAAGGCAGCTATAGCGGTTCGGAATTTGCCGCAGTTAGTTATTGTTTTCGTTGTCTAATGTCTTATCTTATGACCCTGTCTATTGTCTTATGACCTAGGATAGAGCCACGCCATTTCTTCATGTGTATGTTGTAAAGGCGAGGAAAAAGCAATAAGCACAAAAACTCGAGCTATACAACTGCATTACCAAGGTTGACGTTAGTGTAATTCCCAAAGATGATTGACGTCAGACTGTCGGCCGGTTGTAAACCGAATTCATTTTATGTTCCGGCTATTTCTTCCTGATTTTGCATGGTCTTCGGTATACTTGACATAACATTTTTTTTTTTAATAATAAATACTTTATTGTCCTGTCTCTTAAATTCTAGTACAACATAGAGATTGTTTACAAAGTAACTTACATATCTAAACATGTACATTAATCACATTATATTGAAGGTTCCCTCACTCGGCAGCCCACCATTGAACTAGGAATAAACCTGTATCTCGAGTGGCAGGTAGCGTTGCGAGGGTTCCAGGGACATGGATCGTTACATCGATAACTAAAAGATGAGAGACGGATATTTTTGGTCGTTTTCTTAAGTTGGAACAATAACACCCAAACTAGATTTTATCTGTAATTTGGGTATTCGTGCAAATAGTTTACTTGAACATATTTAAAATATAATAAGAGAAAAAAGGGTATATTTAAAACTAAAACTACGGAGAAAAAGCTCTTAGCCGCCAACAAAATAAAAAAGGGTAAAAGTACGTACGCGTGGGAGTGCATACTTGAGGGTGTGTGTAAGAGTATGTGAAAGAGAGAGTGTGGATCAGATGGAGTGTGAGTGAGAGAGGAGTTAGAGAAGTGCGTGTGTGAGGGTGTGTGTGTGATTATTTGTGCGTAGGAGTGATACTATGTAAAATACACTACATAAAACCCGAAAGCAGATTAACTACAAACCCTTAAGTCCAAATTTTTTAATTGGCATAAGATTTTCAGTTTGATTGTAGTCAAGTGTCAGTAGCCATTTTTGTATTTTGCTTTTTGTCTCCCTTTTTGTACAAGGATAGATATTAAGTATCCCATTTGCCTTATTGTAAATATTGCAGCTAAACACTCTATAATGCCTTGCAGCAAAATCAGTCCTGTGACGGTGGGTGGGACAAACAAGGTCATGTCTTCGTTTTCGTATGTGTAGAGTGGAATCATTCGGTACTTGAGAGTGTTTGCGGAGCAAGGTCATCATGATAAAAAGTTGTCTTACTGTCAGGACCGATGTATCGGCATATAGTTGTGTAGTAGGATGTCTTCTTGGTTTTCTTGTCATGACCTTGAGGACAGCTCTCTGTGCTCTTTCTAATGGGAGAATTTGAGTCTTTGCTGCTCCACCCCATGCCGTGATACAGTATGTTAAAATGGACTGGCAAAGTGAAAAATAAACTAATTTTAATATATTTGTGTCAGCGCAGTCGCGTACATTTTTAAAGATATATATTAGTTTCCTTACCTTTGGTTTCAATAACTTTATATGTTGTTCCCATGTTAAGAATTGGTCTATGTGCACCCCTAAGTATTTTACTGTACTGGTTCTTGTCAGAGGCAGACATGTGCAACCAGATGTATATCTATTGCAAGCTGTTGTAAGCTTTGATTTTGAAATCCTCCGAGGGTAGCGTTGAAGAGTTAATTGCGAAATTTATAGACATTGTTTTCTGTAAGTTAAGGGTAAGCAAATTAGAGTTTAACCAGGATATTACAGTAGAAAGAGCAAATTCTGCATGTTCGAGAGCTTCATCCCAATTTGAGCCTCTGGCAATTAAAGCAGTGTCATCAGCATATGCAAATATTTGGCAATTTGGTAGTTCAAGTCTACAGAGATCATTTATGTAGATGATAAATAAATTAGGGCCAAGAATTGAACCCTGTGGCACGCCATAAACTAGTTCTGCATCCTCACTAATGAATTCTCCAATTTTGACATGTTGAGTACGCTTTTCGAGATAAACTTTAAAAATTAAGAAGGGGAGTCCACGTATTCCAATTTTTTCCAATTTGTTCAGTAGCAGGGGAATTGAGACGGTGTCGAATGCTTTAGAGAGATCTAAAAACAAGCCAATACATCTATCCTTTTCATCAAGACTCCTAACTACTGCCTCGAGTAAAGAGTTTACTGCATCTTCCGTACTTATTCCCTTCCGAAAACCAAACTGATTTTTAGAAATTATTTTTTTTTACTCTAAATAATTTCTTAAGTCTTTTATTAAGAACTTTCTCCAAAATTTTTGAAAGTGCTGTTAACACTGATATCGGCCTATAGTTTGTGACTTCATCTTTATCACCAGACTTAAAAATTGGGTGAACTATAGCCTTTTTAAATGCCTTGGGAAATGTTCCGGTGGATAGGGCCAGCATATGTAAGTTAGCATTGGAGTAAAGACATTGCGAGACGCTTGTATAATACGTGTTGAGATACCATCCCATCCAACGGCACAGTCACTACGTAAGCTAGTTACGAGCTGGTCTATTTCGCTTTCGTCAACTCCACAAAGAACCAGGGAGTCACGCTCGGAAGCCGTCGTTATTGTTTTAACAGAAGAGTGCTGACAGTTTTGTATTTTGTTGGCTAAGTCTTTTCCGATGTTGGCAAAGAATCTATTGACTGTATTAACAGACGTGATTTTGTTTTCGTGGAGATTTAGTAGTGGTTTTGAGTCAGAATTTGAAGATTTTAAATTTGTTTTGGATTTTATAGCACTCCAAGTTGATTTAGTGTTGTTTTTTGTATTGTTTAGTAATTGTTTGTGATAGTTATTTTTTATATTTTTGAGAAGCTTATTTATAAAATTTCTATATCTTGTGTACTTTATTTTTAGAATAGCATTTTCAGGATCTCTCTGTAGATTTCTGTGCATTTTGTCGCGATTTCGGATACATCGAAGAAGGCCAGGAGTTATCCAAGGCTTTATAGTCTTTTTACTACGCGTGAGTTTAACTGTTTTTTTATTGTTTTTAATTATGTTTGTGACAGTAGTTATAAGGTTATCAACGGCTTGATTTACGTCTTGTGTTGAAAAAACGTTAGAAAATTCTGTTTTTGAAATCGTGTCACGTATGGTTTCGTAATCTATTTTAGTTCGGGTATTGCCGGACAAAACAGGTTTGTTTTTTAAGTTCGCCATCAGAATTGTCAGTTTGTGATCTGTCAAATATGTGTCTATGACCAGAGTGGTTGAGAAGTGCTTGGATTTAAACATCACATGATCCAGACAATTTAAACCTCTAGTGTTGTATGTGTGAGTAGGAAGGAGACCATTTGAGGCATTTAAAGTTAGGTACTCATCTGCATAGGAATCCTCAGTATGAAAATGCATTGAGTGGCATATTACATTTGGAAATGAAAAAGTGGAAAACGCACTTCGGCATATACCCGCACGTAAAATATACAATAAAATAGCTTTCAAGTAATCTATGCGGTTAGACGTAAAATTAAACGTACATATAGACGTGTTCTAATTAATGTTTATTGACAAACTGAAACACGTGAGAGCAATTTACATATTTGTGCGCTTCATACCTCGTGTTTAATTTATCGTGGACATTCAAACTCTGAGGACCTCTAAAATCCCGTACCAATTTGTCTTTTGATGCTCATTTTTAAGTTGTCAATATGGATATGGAAATTTTTTTGTACATAAATAGGACAGAATATTTTGTCCATTACAAGTTCTGATTTATGAGTAGCTACATATACTGGATGACGAAGATAAATGAAAAGAATGACGATTTGTATACAAATACGTGATGCGTCGTCAGGTCAATTTTTTTTCTAATTTTGGAGAATAGAAAATGAACCACACATACATTAAGTATATATACTTAAGGTAATATGTACAAAGTGCTTCTCATATCATTAAAATAATGCAGAGGTCGAGATGCCCATAAGTCTCTCGACATTTGCCAACTGTCAACTGCTTCCTAAGGAATCGTCTCGATAAATCAAATAAGCTATGAGTTAGCAATCTGTCTATTTAGTCACTCAAATAAGACCAATAAGTATCTCGTCAGCTTGAGTAGGTACATGTTTTTTTTATTTTGCCTTTGTTAGATTTTATATAAGCCTCAATCAAAACACGTAGGTAGTAGGGATTTATAAAAGTTAAATACGAAAATTTAATTTGAGGAAAAAGAGGAATATTGAACGTAATGAACCATAAGTTTTTAATTTTTTATTTAAAGAGCTATATTTTGTATGTTGCTTATTTTTTATTATAGAGATATATAAATATATATGTAACTAAAGATGAATGGGTGCGAGTAACACAGTCCAGACTGCGGTTTGGCGCAACCCGTTCTTTGCGGTCCAATTAAAATTCAAAACAAGGACTTTTCACATTTGTTGAGCTGTTACGTTGAGTACTTTCTCAATAATGTTAAGCGTGGCCTTTAAATACCCCCGTATTCATAAAATATTTGCACTCTTGAATCAGTCTTATAGTAAGTATTTTATCAAATAAAGGTTTTTTTCTGACTTTATTGAAAAATCTGTAGTATTGTATTATAAACCTTAATAGGGACTGCAGTTTTTTTATGAATGGCGGTGTCTTATTGAAGAGGTGTGATTTCAATCTGTCATGTAATATCATCTTTAGCTTTTAACCTGTCATGTATACCTATGAGCTTGGGCAAAAAATGATTTCATTTTTAAGTCCGGCAGTTTGGTTAATGTCTTCTATAGGTCGCATTTCTTTACATTTTTTAATTTTCTCGTGTTTGGTAATTTATAGAATTTCTAATAAATTAAGTTTACGGATATTTCTTCATTACATTTTTTCAATTGAAGCCTTTGGGGTTTTCAGTAGGGCAGTGAACATTTAATCAGTTTTAAGCTATGCTAGGCCTACAGCTCACAGAGTAACTATGTAGTTCGGTAGTCAGATTATATTCAATTTAAGTTATGATAAAGGAATACGATATATATATTATAATAACTAATCTAATAAAATAAACTGGTTTATTCTTTTGATTTACTTTCCATGTATATTATACTATTATAATTCCGTAATTAAATGATGGTAATGAAATAAGCATTGTTGTCCATGTATAAACATTCCACACTGTTTGATGTACCCAACACGAAATAAAACGGTCCAAATTTACTCGTCACGGCACAATTTTCATTAGAGAAAATTACGTGACTGTAGTACTAAGAGGGCTGCATGCCCCTTGCCCTCCGGAACTAAAACTTCGCCATTATGTTCTACAAGATTGCGTATTCATGCTGCCGCTAACAAAGTGCGAATTTTAGGGATCCGTACAAAAATCCAAAAACAGAACCCTTATAGGATCACTCGTGCGTCTGTCTGTCCGTCCGTCTGTCACAGCACAATTTGCTCCGAATCTACTGGACCAAATTAGGTGAAATTTGGTAGTGTAATGCTATGACCCAAACACAGACGTGCAAAGTAATATTTTTTTAAATAAGGGTCATATCGTTCGAATCGTTTTCGAGGGACGAATAAGGAAATTAAAAAAGAAAGTTGTGCAAACCTTACTGTGTCATACTCGTATATTAAATGAAAGAGCTTGTTATGAGCATTTTAAATATTTTCATGTTATTATTGTAAAATAAATAGTTTTAATTTTTTTCATGAAAGAAGACAAAAATTTACACTCACCTGATCTCTGAAACAACTAAGCCTAATATTTTGAAAAAAGAAAATGCAATATATAAGTCATTGCTTGTAGATTACAGGAAAAATAAGTAAAAAAATATTTTTTTAAAATGTGTTCATTTTTGAGGGCCAAATAATAAGAAAACTAAAAAAAAGGTTTGGTAACCTTACTGTGTCATATATCAAATGTAAGGGTTCGTTATGAGGATCTCAAATATAATTTTGTAATTATTGTAAAATTATTGATTTTGATTTTATCATGAAAGAAGACGAAAATTGACCATTTCTCTCCCCCTGATCTCCGAAAATACTTAACCAAAAATTTTGAAAAAGAAGTACAAAATATGGTTTATTGATAGTAGATTATTTGAAAATAAAGTGGTAAACTCAATATTATACGTTCACTTACGGAAAATCTGTGGCATTGTACGGAAACCTCTCCACGCGAGTTCAACTTGCACTTGGCCGGTTTTTGTAAAGCATTTCGGTTTTAAACTTTTTAAAAGTCCATTGTTTTGTGGTTTCCAATTTATTCAATGACAAAAGTTCCGAAAATAACTTTACTGGGCTGCATCGGGAATTTTTACCTACTCCACTTACTTGAACTTATTACAATATACATAGATACTTATACTACTCTATAAACAAAACAATTTAAACTTAAAGACATTGCTTATTTTTTATATTAGCGTTTATATATTAAGAAAAATAACCGGCTAAGGGTTGGATTTCATTTGTCAGCACGGAGCAGCACTTTTCTATGCTATTCTTTTCTGTCGCTCAGAACCCTAGGATAAAGAAGAAAGGATAGCAGCATAGAAAGTGCTGCTCCGTTCTGACAAATGAGATTCAACCCTAAGAGAGAGTCGGGCTCTATTATCTATAAAAATCAAGTTTGTTGTATGGGAGCCCCACTTAAGAGTCCCCTTACCCTGGACAGAATCAGACTTTCCCATACAAACGTAGTCTACGTTTTATTTGGAAACGACATGTCGGATATGGGTAAAATTACGTAATTTTTAAGAAATTGCAATTATCTAGGATTTCCGACTGTAAAATTATGACCTTAAAAGAGAATATAGTGTATTATATCATATTTGACCATCAGTATGGAAAACTTCTACATCCTTAAATTTCTTTCCAGTTCATAATTTTAGTGTCAAAAACCAATTATAACCCTAGATAATTGCAATTTCTTTAAAATTATTTTTTTTTTATCTAAACCTGACATGTCGTTTCAAAATATAAAGTTTGTATGGAAAAGTCTAGGGTAAGGGGGTTCTTAAATATTTATTTTATTCTATTTTTAGTATTTTTTGTTATAGCGGCACTACATCTAATGGAAATATATCATCATGAGAGACAGCCTGGTGACAGACAGACGGACGGACGGAAGGGGATTGGATTAGAGATAAGCTAGACATCTTTAAGGTATGTGCAAATTTTCATATATTTAGGTTAAATAGGTATCCAGTTGTGAAGGGGTCAAAAGTAGCTCGAAATGGTTTGTGTAAATATACTCACTTCCTTTTTTTTAATTTGGCTCTGACACGCTGCACGTGTCTAGATAAAGGTAACTACGGCTGGAGATCTGTACTAAAGTGTGAGATGTGATTATTACTCAGACGTCGGCGTTAAAAACTAATTAACCAAGCAAACAGGGTACGCCCAAGTCAGGTAATGTTTGCCTTGCCCCAACTTACCCTAGGTGTATTACTGTGCAAACGCTTGGTGTAAGGGAGAATAATACTTAAAGAATATGGAATGATGTTATGTTGTATGTTCTAATGTAATTTACATAATACACTATTATTTTGCTCCTATATTTTTATTTTTATTAATTTCACAGCAAATTAAGAGTATATGTAAGTTAACTTTTGGATACTACATACTAGTAAAAAATTCACGTCAACCTCATGTAAGATACGTGTTTTTATAACATTATTGACCTACATTAACTACCATATCAATAACACCATTTTGTTCTTTAAACTTAAATTATCGAACCTATTAATCTAGCAGAATAAACCAGCCGTGGCGTAATTTAGGTTTTGAGCATTGGGCCATCAACACAATCCATTTTTTTAGCTGCTTCATGATTGAACGAAAAATTAAACAGGTACCAAGGACATGGATTGAAAGAGGGCCGGCTGAATTTTGCCAGGATTAAGTTTTACATCTCCCTGTCTGCACATACTTAATTCCAATAAGGTATAGCAGGCTGCAACGACTTCTGGTAAAGATTTGGAGGTATCTAAAAAGACAGATTGGTCAGTCGAACGATACAGGTCCATCGAAGATGGGGCCCAACAAGGATTTACATAACGCACATATCCTGTATATCGTGACCTTTATAAATATTTGGGGAATTGTAGCGCCACAAATACATAGTCTAGACCAAAGTATTACTGTAGCATGAATCTCGAGATATTTTTATGTCACTTACTTAAGGTACTTTTTGGGTAATCAAAAATTTCACTAAAAACACTATAAGGAGATGATTTTACATTAATTATCTTACAATTCATTAATATCTCAACAAGTACAAAATAGTGCTCCATAAGTTGTGTCCCCCGGTGACAACCTTTTGGCTGCTAAATACGTTACTGGCTGGAATGTTCAAATCCCTGCGTGGCATATTGTTATTAATTGGACGACAAGCCAAACAGATTAATAAAAGCCGGACCCGATTGTAGGAATTCCTTTTGTGATCTGTGATGCGACAGACTATTTAATCCAAAAGGTATTATGTCTTTTTATTAGTTTACACGAGTTTGTGGCTTTAATATTTTGTTTGTGTGTACTGGATATTTGCAGGCTCTATTAAAACATATATTAAGATGACTTTATATGAGCGGTTTTTTTGAAATTCGGTGTTTTACCCGTCTGCGCCAGAAGGAGGGTTATGTTTTTCGAGAGTATGTATGTATGTTTGTATGTATAATTGTTTGGCACGCTCTGCAGCGTGAACGGCTCTATGGATTTTAGCTTGAGAGGTGTCGTTAGATTCGTATTTACTGTGAGAGTGACACTGGGTTTATCAAAATAAATAATTATAATAATAAAGACAGTCGGGTTTTTTGTTTTTGTAATAATAACTTGTTACAAGCTTTCATTTAACTTGCAATGTATCTTGCATGTATGTATGTTTGCTTAGGTCAAATCTTGCGACTCAATTTTCAACCAGTTTTCATCAACCGATTTCGCATACTTGTGTAAGTCGGATGACAATACCATATTGGATTCAATGACCTATTCTGATGGTGGAGCCGATCGAATTTTGATAGAACTCAGTTTTAAAACAACATTACCTACCTCATTGAATAGGACTCGTTTGATTTGTCTCGACGTGTACTTTATGGTAGATGATGTCCTAGGTCTGAACACGATGGAACTAAGTAATAAAACGGCGCAACTCTATCGTATTTTGGCCTTACAATAAAAGTTTGTACAAAAAAATATTTTTTTCGAAGAATCTTCCAAATTTTATATTTCGTTATTATGTTTCTTAAGATCTCAAGGTCCGTCAGGACAAAAAGAAGAAACATATTCTAAATCATCATCATCATCATTTCAGTCGCATAACATCCACTGCTGGACATAGGCCTCTCCCAAGGATTTCCAAAATGACCGATCAAGAGCGGCCAGCATCCAGCGCTTTCTAGCGAACTTGGTGAGGTCGTCTGACCACCTTGTTGGTGGGTATCCTACGCTTCGCTTGCCAGTACGCGGTCGCCATTCGAGAACCTTTTTGTCCCATTGGCCATCTGTTCTTCGCGCTATGTGTCCCGCCTACTGCCACTTCAACGAGCTAATTCGCTGGGCTATGTCAGTTACTTTTGTTCTCCTACGAATTTCCTCATTTCTGATTCGATCACGTAGAGAAACACCGAGCCTAGCCCTCTCCGTAGCGCGCTGAGCGACCTAGAGCCTTCTTATGAGACTCATAGTAAGGGACCGCGTTTCAGAGCCATAAGTCATCACTGTTAACACACTTCTATATATACTCGTATACATATTCTAAATATAATCCGCTATTTTCCAACAAGTCAAATCAGATATTTTTTTCTAAACGTCAAAACAAACATTTCCTACGGAATTTATATGAAATACAGGCAGATGACGTCATAGTTTCTTGGAGACAAATAGCGCTCTTATTATTAGTTTTTCTGCAATAATAAATCTATTATAACGTTAAAATGGATATGCTCAAAGACAAGTGACATTATTTTGCGACGTGTTATTCTCTTATCAATACAAAATAATTTAATTTTGACGCAGGAAAATACCCAATTATGTAACTTTCAGTATTTTAGTGTTTAAAGTAACTGCGTCTAAAAATAAACTGCGATCATATTTATATTTATATGTATTACGGATTTCGTGTAATAAAGAATAGAGTCTACATAGTAATTTTTAATTTATTACCCTCAACTTGCCTCGCATTATTGTATTCTCTATCTAAAGGATAATTTGGACGGGAATGCAAATAAAACTGCTGGTCTGTCGTTGCAAATTTTAGTGAGTCGAGTTTCGTCTGTCGGTTTAGAGGGTGAGTGACCTCTAGTTGAATTTATTTTGAACTGCAGTGTTGAAGTTAAGCAGTTGGTAACAGCTGGTTGCACAACAGTCGTTAGGGCGGGATGCTTGGTTCTGGGAAAAATGTAGTAATATGTTGAGTATGTGGGTAAAGATAGATAGATAAATAGATCAGATGTTTATTTGTTGCTATAGTCACACACATACAGAAGGAATATATACAAAATTACAAAAAAAGAAACAGATGATAAAACATCGCACTGAGAACATATATCAATGTCATTGTATCTGTGTGATAGCAATCCAAAAAGTTCATAGCTCAGTGCTTTGTGCTGCTCAGAGAGTAGCTCAGTGATTTTCAGCAACGGCCCGTTAGGTGCGAGTGCGCATCTACGGAATCTTAACGACTAGAGGGTAAAAAAGTTCTCAAGTGCCTATTCTTATTTTTATGACTTCTTGCTCTTGTATCAATCTCCGTAGTGTAAGGGCCAAACCAAGCGAGCTTTTTTTTAGTTGTTCCTATAATTAGTGTTGCCACTCGCTAGTCCACTATTGATAGACCGTCGTCATTTTAAAATAAAACCGATCTATCGATAGTATTGCTCTTCCTAACACATAAATCGATACTATTGTTGATTATCAATATTATAGCTCTAAAACATTTATCTATACTATCGATAGTACCAAATCTATCGAAAAGCCTATCGAAAGTTTGTCATTTTTCGATTGAACTATCGATTGTGAAACTATCGATTTTTCTGATTTATATCTGTATCTACGAATTCTATAGGTCTATCTATTTACATAGAAATTTAACACTTATCTACAGACTGTTGCCGTGTGACAGGACAATTGGATGAAACCGAATGCAGACTAAATTACGCAACTCATTTTCTGGGTGTCACAACTGAAATAATTAGGCTTGCTAGGTGCGGAAAGTAACACAAAACAAAGAAAGGTCTTTACTCCAAAAGTGACAAGACAGACGTAGGTAGATACGTGTCCACATGTCAGTGTCAAGCCGCATTGAGCGTTACGTAATGAAGATATAGTCTATTTTGGTTTGACATATCACTAAAACAATACTATCGCACGACTATCGTGTTATTTTATGCATTAACGTTCCAAAATACAGTATAGTTAGTACTTGTGCCTACTTAGAGGGGTCTACCTTGTATGGTAGAACTTTTTAGTTAAGAATATTATCATGCATAACAGCGTATGGTAGAAACCTCATTTCGTAGAATTTAGATTGGCATTTCTCATTTCTTATACATTTAAAATCCATAATTTATAAATTAATATTCATCTTATGGCATAAACTTGATAGTTATAATAATTAAAACGAAGAATCATTATGTCGTAGATAGTTCACAGCTAGAATGTCGTTTTGGCATAAAATCAATTTCTATGTCATTATAAGGCAGAACCATCATATTTTGGAATATGTACAAACAGGCATGCATCATGCAAGCAGGCATGCAGCATGCAAGCAGGCATGCAGCATGCAAGCAAGCATGCAGCATACAAGCAGGCATGCAGCATGCAAGCAGGCATGCATCATGCAAACAGGCATGCATCATGCAAGCAGGCATGCAGCATGCAAGTATGTCTTGGTGGCTCCACCAGAAGACTCGCTTTGTCAGCCCTTCGTTTCATTCGGGGCTCTCATTACACTCAGGACTTCCTTCGCGAGCCTTCTGGTTCCGCGCTAAGGAATAACACTCTAGTATATGACATATTTTAGCCTCGTGAAGTCGGGGTGCTCTAAGTTGGATTTGCCAGCAGCTTATAATTGCGTAATATATTTTAGTATTACGCAAAAATCATGATTGCGAATGAAATTGTTGGGATTAAAATTATTCTAATTTAAATTCTGCCGTCTTTGTAAAAGGAGAAGTACAGACAAAATAAAGATTATTCTATTTGAAATTATGTATAATGTAATGTATGTTAAAAGTAATTATGCTCACTAAAATTCTGCCAGCTAAATAGGATGCCATTGGAAATTCTACCACATGAATACTCAGCCAAATATTGGTTCTATGAAAAAAATAATATGCCTTTTCTATGTTCGTCCAAAGAATATTCTACCATGTGTGTTATGCGAAATAAAAATCGGAGCATTAAGATTCTGCCAAATAGAGAGAACCCTACTTAGAGAAGTAAGATCCGTACTCTTACTTTTACATAGTTTTTTGCTTGTTAAAATATGAAATAGTGATGTACAAACTCAAATGACGTAGGTATTAATTTTACTCGACTTTGCAAAACGACACGAAATAATGAATATCACTCTATAAAACAATAAAATTCAAAAATTTATATACAAAAGAAAAACATTAAGGTAAAATAGGTTCAAAGCAGTGAGTGCATTAAAATACCGGTTAGCCCACAAAGGGTTAAACAAAAATGAAATCAGCTTTCACAAAGATCTACACCTAATTTAGTCATTGTAGTACCCAGATGCGAGACTTCCTCATTTACTAAATGGGGCTTCTGTACTCTTTTCACCTCATGAACAGCCCTAAAATTCACCACAGTCCGCCTTCAACGAGTATACAGTTTCGCCGAGGGGAGCCTCAGAATTGGGTCTTTTGTACCGCACAAAGGGTTAATTGTTTAATTACCAATAAAAATAAAACAGAGCAGTCATTGTTAGGTGTGGCCACAGCTGCTAAATTAATAAAATGTGGGTTAGGGCCTAATGTGGCGTGCCTACTTAAAAATTTTTGGTATAGTTTATACATCATATAACGTTTTTCGTGTGACTAATCTTAGTTACACGAAAAACGTTATATGATGTGTTAGTTAGTAATCTATAGTTAGTCTTGCGGTGCTGTCTGCCGTCTGTATGTTTATCGTGTATAAAGTCGTGATAAGGTATAAATATAGTATAGTATTTTATCTTTAAATAGATTCAAAGATTTAAATGTTAATTCAGTAATTAGACCTTAACAGGCACTTTTACTCGTCAATAAGTATAATTTACGTTACGTGTAAAGTATATTCAAATTTAATTTATTTTTGAAGAAAAGCTACCGATGCCAGCCCTTCGTGACGACCACTGCTGAGAAGAAACGCAGAAAGAAACTCATTTCCACAGGATTAGTCGCCTACTCGCCAGAAGGGCTTTGTCATATAATTATTATTATCTTTTAATTAATAAATACTTATAATATAATATAATTTTGACACATTATAACATGTAATGCCTGCGAATATGTAAACAAACATAAAGTTCGTAAAAAAAAAATATTAAGTAGTCAAAAATCGAAGGCGAGCTGACCAGTCCCTCCCGGCAGCACCCGTTCACGAGTTGAAATATCAGGATGTTTGAAGATAAAATACTATATTTTATTTTCAAATACTTTATCTTAACACTAGACGTTATACACGATAAACAAATAAATAGTAGACAAGACGTAGTCTAGAGCTAAAAGATCCAAAAACCACTCCTAGCGTGATGGTGGACGTAAAATACTTCAAACAAAAGGGAGAATTGTAAGAAAGTAGGTAAAGTAGCTCGTCGAATTTTTCTTTAGGTATTTTCCTGGGTTAAAAATAAATTATTTTGTACTGGTAGGAAGATAGATAGTCGCAAAATAATGTCACTCGTCTTTAAAAATATCCTTTTTAACGTGATTTTAGATTTATTATTACAGAAAAACTAATACTAAGAGCGCTATTTGACTCCAAGAAAGTATGACTTCATCTGCCTGAATTTCATACAAATCCCATAGAAAATGTTTGTTTTGACGTTAAGAAAAAAATATCTGATTCGATAAATAGCGGAGTTACTTCAACCTAATGTAAACACATTCTAATTATCTTAATATATAAAATTCTCGTGTCACAGTTTTAGTTGCCATACTCCTCCGAAACGGCTTGACCGATTTTGATGAAATTTTTTGTGCTTATCCGGTATCTATGAGAATCGGCCAACATCTATTTTTCATCCCCCTAAATGTTAGGGGTAGTCCACCCCTAATTTTTTTTATGGCAAAACAACGTTTGCCGGGTCAGCTAGTATATTATAAGTACGAGATGCGAACTCAAGACTTCGCGAACGGAAAACTGAAGTAGGTACACTTTCATCAATAGTGCTTTATCAAACTATCCTAGTACTTACTCAAGCAGCTTTAAATCAGATTTGGGTGCCGTTTTCAACATTAGATTTTGCATGTCCTTGCACACGATGTCGCCTGGGACACGGTTGCCGCGGCGGCGGCGCGGTGTGTCAGATACTAAGAAACTCCTAGCGCGCGGCGCCACAGCGGTGTAAATGTGTAAAATTGTATACTGGTGAGGTAGATACAAATAAAAGGCATCGACATATTTTTTATGATTTATTTAATAAAAATCTCTTTTGACTTGAACACGATCACTAAATTACAGACAGTTAAAGAAATATGTATTTCATGTAACATTGAGATTATTTACGTTGTATATCAGTCGAATAGCTTAGAACAGTATAAATCCTTGCATGTATATTTTCCTTTATATGTTGGTAGCACAGTTTTTGAACAGTTCCACCAACATAAGAGAAAAATATAAATCATTCGATATAAAACCAATTTTTCGAGACTGATTTGAAATATTGTACACTATATTTACATAAATGTAAGTAAAAGTAGGCCATAGATAGATCGTAAGATTTTTTGCACGATGTGTTTGTTAAAATATTTTTTCTTTGGAAATCAATGGCTTTCAAGCAAAAAAAATTTTCAATATTCATGTACTTTTAGGTTTTAAATAAAAAATATAGGTACCTACTTACTTATTATAAACTTTGCGTACATATTTGTGTCAAAAGGGAGATGTGAAAAATTATGCTCATTTCAAAATTAATATAGTAATTTTAGAAAGAAATACACTAAGTATAGTCTAATGTATTCGCTATGACCCAAGTACCAACCTATTTCAACAAACACATTGCCAAAACTAAAAGTTGTGTCGACAATATTCTTCTTTACCCCAAAAATCTGCGGATAAAAAAGTTTAAAAAGGGTCTTATTTTGCCATGACAGCACGAATGTAAAATGTGATTACATGAAGGAAGATCGCAGAAATGAAGAAATGGGGGAATGGCAACAGCGCTGTGGATGGAATATAAATTACTTTGGGTGTCCGTCAGATGTGATGTCGGGAATAGTCACAATTATAAGGAAGCTGGATGTCCTCAGAGAATATTGAAATCATGTGGAAAGCTATATTAAATTATATGTGTGAATTAAACAAAAGTATTTAAACTGAATTTTAATAGGATATTGTATTTTTTTAACATAATTTGTAAAAACTTGTTAGATTCATCATTATCCGAGCGTATTCCCAGTTGCATCCTCAGCAGTAACGCTTCAGAGCCCGGAGTCCGCCTCCTAACCAAGGAAATTTGACGAGGTTACTGGTTTTTACACAGAGCGACTGCCGTCTGACCTCCGAAACCCAAAGGGCAAACCAGGAACCAATCCTTGGATAGTTTGATGATCAAACGCTAGGTGGCGTTCGGGAGCCATAGTTTTACGTACCTTCCGAAACACGGTATCATCTTTCTTTTCGGATAATCAGGTGATTCAAGCCTGCAATATCCTATCCAGACTGGAAACAACTTTTCACAAAGTATGCTTCCCAGTGGGAATCGAACCCATAACCTCCGGGTCACAAGGCGAATGCCTTGACCACTGGACCACGAAGGCAGTCAAAACTTGTTAGATTATTTTATGTTTATACCAGATATCGAACGGTGCGCTTTCACAATATCACTCAGATATTTGGAAACCGCATCGGGGGTTAAATTTCAAAATAAGAGAACCATGTGAAAAAGGAAATGCACCGAAATATGTGTTAAGTGGACAGTTAAGTACGTTACGTCTATAAGTACTGAATAGAAATTACAAAAAATGAGCAGCACAGTTTGTTCCAGTATTCCAGTCTCGCGGCTGTTATAGAAAACGTGCGCAAACTGAATACGACATAAGAACACGACAGCGTAAAGACGCGCTCTTCATTTATTTCAATAGATCCAGTTGTAAATCCAGCGCATTTTCTAGCTCAGTTGAATGTTATTTGTAGTAGAAAAGGTTTTAATGCAATAACTTCCACTGATAATGCCCACTGCTGAATATATAGTGTGTTTGGACATGAACTAGCGATAATTTAAGGACATGCTATAGTCATCTATACGAGATAGCTCTAAGCGATAAGACCGCTATTTGTAAATATGTACATATTTTTAAATTGTAAGATATTTTTAAATTCTTTTATTGGTGCAATAAGGAGTATTTTAATTATTCATTTATTAAAGAAAAATAAATGGTAAATTGTAAAGTAATAGACGATGGTCTTTTTTCTGAAAAACTGTTTCATTTATGATTTTGGTTCCCCAAATAACTATAATGTTATAAAATATAACAAGTAGGTATCAGCGTGTTATCAACTGATTTTTACAAACTTCATTAAAAATGGACGGATAGCAGAAGTGCTTTTTTTAAGTAAAGCGGTAAGTATTTTTGCGCTGTCATGGAAAAAGTATTTTTTTTTTAAATTTTGATGGAGAAATTATCTAGTTCTTGGTATCTATTAGCAATCTATAAAAGTAAACAAAGCTGATCCAAATATGACTATGTATACATGTACATTATGTAACTAAAAACAGTGCACCATCTTTTTTCATAGATATTTACAAAATATACAACTATAACTAACATTTATTAACAATTGCGTTACTTCGACCAATAACATTATATTTTTAAAAACAAAGTTTATACAGGGTTTCTAACAGGTATTAAAAATAAATAGGTTGGACCATCTATATAATTATAAAATACATACGACTTATTTTAAGGATTTCGGTCAATAAGAATAGATATACAATAAAGTCTTTACAAGTGATAAGGATAGAGATTTTTTGTATAAAAGTCATTTTATGAACAAATCAAATCAAAATCAAATAAATATGTGCATTTACAGTATAACTACAAAACGGGTTGCTCTTCGTGAATAGTTTCGAAAATGGGATCTATTTTATAGTTTTTGATTTAACTGACGAAATGTACAAGATTACTTTAATACATCAACAATACCATCATATATAGCAAAGTTCATTGAACGCCTACGTTACAATCAACAGTTATTTAGCTAAAATGGTAGCGTCATTATCATGTACAAAAACCTGATTCAAATTGTCAGCCTTTTCATGTACCTAACTATTACTACTAAAAATTGATAAGTAACAACAACGTAGTCTTCGCGTTTCTATGAAACGATCCCGTTAACAATACAAATAATTAATTAGGCTTTTCTATCACTTCACCGTATACACGCCTTCTTACAAAAGTCATTTTGTCTCCACCGCACACTTCAACACACCTGTTTGTCTTTGAGACTCACTAAGGTGTCGTCACTGCATTAATCGCCATTATGTCCTTTGGAATGTTTCCGTTAAAATGATTTACAAAGTTCTTGAATTACGTCACTATTTTCATATTTATCGCTGTCCTTTTGTGTTGAGAAGACCCTCGGAGGAGTTCGAAGCGGGGATGGCGAGGGGGCCGGGCCCCTCAACTCTGTGCTAGGGAATCCAACGGCACCACCAGTTTTCCGTTGGAGTAGCTGTAACAAAGGAAAATATTGAAATTAGAACGGAATTTTTCGATCGCCACCGGAATTCATGCCGGAATTCGTTTAAGAAAGTTTTATCAAAAATTAAATTGTGAGAAGGAATTTTACCATTATTGCTATAAATATGCGACATAGAACATGAGATATTAACCTGTATGGTATAGTTGTTCTGGATTTAGCTCTGCTCGGCCTACAGGCTTCATCTGCAACCGAAAGATTTCAAATTCAGCCATCGGAGATAAACATTAATTTGTTTGCAAAGTAGACGTTTGTCTTAGCGACTTATCTAGAAGTTCCGCTCATAACGTATCGATGAGGCTTAATTAAGTGGCAGCGCATGCTATTGTCTCGGTTCTTGCGGAACAAAACTTATCTCAAGTCAAAGTTTGCAGAAGTAATATCTGCAATACCTTAATGAGGGAACTTTGTATCGACTTTGTTAATCGCTTCTGACCCAGCCGTGTTGCGCTGCTTGTTATCGACTCTGAGCATTTCGGATGTTTGCCTTTATTAAAGCAGATCTCATTATTGTGTTCTGTGGCCAGTGATTAATGTGGAAAAAAAGAAAAAGAGATGGGATTACAAAACCCTCAATGATTTTGATGATAATTTTTATGGACGCGCAATCACCAATTGGAAATAATAAACAAAAGAATGATATGATGCGAATTTATGAAAAACATAAAATTGGAACTAAAAGTTGTTTAGAGTTTTTGTGTTTGGGGCCTTACCATAGAGCGGCTAACAGCGTTGTGAGAGGCACGCATCGCATTTGACGGGCTCGGAACGCCGCTTGCCCTGAGAACCCTGCGAGCCGGACTTACGCCGGAAAGTGTACCTAACGAGCAGACCTGCAATGCAAAACGCCGCACCGTTAACAAAATAAACAAAATAACCAAAACGAAAACAACAAACACAGAGCCACGCGCGCGTCCATCTGAAAAACGCCTATGGGCGAACGAAAGCGGGCGAAATAAAAAAGGGATGATACTCTCAGGGCTTTCACGACTTGATACCGTTCGGATTTATTCACGTTTAATGTGAGAATAGATCTTTATACTTCGTGCAATTTTGTACTAAAAATATATTTTGTTCACTGTGTGATGGCAGTAATGATGTTTGAAAGTATGTTCTGAAAGTTATGTTTGAGCTAAATACAGAAGTTGAAAAGTTACTTTTTGTAAAAGCAGCGCTTGTAATGCTAAAATGTCTAAAAACTTTCCATGCAAGTGTACAACTACATGAATATAATATAAGATACATTAGACTAAAAACAAAGTTAAATGTTTCATGCTCTTACCAGTTAGTCCTGCTTTGTGAATACTATTAGAGCTCGAAAACCCTGATATTTTCTTCCATGCTTTCTTGTTCCAAAATCCACTCGTCTTTGCATCACCGCAGCTTGAACTTCGAGGAGACTGAGCATCTCTTGAACCACGCATACCACATTCATCAGCACCGAGTATACGTACACCTGCTCCTCGTGTGCCGTAAGCTACAGCTGGTAAGTGAGGTACAGATCCAGTTGGCTTACGCCGTAAACTGCCTACGTAGCTCGCTCCACTACTGCTGCCGCTAAATCCGCTATCTAAGTCAGGGGGATTACAGCTAGCTGGCGATAATAATTCATCAGTAGGACCTACTCGTAATAATTCTTCTATATTGTCCCTATCTTCTGCTCGTTCTGAATCGGGTGACTCACATTCTGGCATTAACATTGCTTCTACGCTAAGATTTAGTTCTCCTAGAATTCGTTTATGCCTCGATTCCACTCTACGTACTTCTTCTTCGACCACACTTCGATCTAACGATACGAGTGATTGTCTTGGAACATATCGGTGTTTTGGACACGTCCTCGATCCGTCTGTAATTTCTTCGTAAATATTTTCTTCTGTGCCATATCGTGTTACATAATTGTGGCGAGCGGATCGGTCTCGTGGAACTCCGCCACGACCCCGCTGGCGATTTGCTTTTCTAGATGATGATGGCATTGATAAATGGTGATCATAATAAGCATAAGAATAGTCAACTGGTTCAAATCGTTCCATCGTCGCAGCAATATTGCTTCTATTCCAAGTCTGAGGTGGAGGTTCTCTAGACAAATTAACCGCCGCCAGTCTTGCCGGTAAAATTTCATCCAGATCTCGAGCACATCTCTCGTCCAAAGACTGGGCGCCATCATCCTCTTCTCGCCTATGCTTTCTATGAGGACGTCTCGAAGTTTGTGATCGAGGATGTGGTCGGTCGCAGTCTGACCCATGACCATGGTTATAATCAGGAGTGTGACTACGATTATAATCAACTGGGCGATGTTTACAATCTAAAGTATGATGATATTCTGGCGTATGCCTAAGACTGTAACTGGAGGTGCCTTCATAGTCAGATCTATCGTAAGAAGGGCTGTCATCGGCATTGCTCGTATGAGGGTGCGGACAATCGGCTGCAATGCCGGACTCGGAGGACGGGTAGTCGTGCACTTCAGCTGTGATTAGGACCCGGTCGTCTGGTCGTGCTGGTTCGGAGGCTGCGTGACGATGATGCGGCCTGGGTCTGGTGGTTTCCCGACAACTGGCAAACGTCCTCTGAAGAGAAGGCGTGGGGTATCGCCCACAGCGGGAGTCGTACACCGCCTCCCCCGGCTCGTCGGGGCTTGGCGGCGCGCTTCGTGATTCCATGGCTCATCCTTTCATATCCAATCGGGACCTGCAACGAACAAAAAACACGAATAAATTCTCAAACACTTAACTTGCTAACGGGCCAATTTGAGAATACGTGCGTAATCTCATCTTCGTCGGCAAATAATAAAAGTAATTTACCTTACGGCATGTCTAAGGGACAATATTAATAGATTATGCTGCGGCAGATATTGTGTATGAAATATTTTACTTTTAATAAAGGTCCGGGAGACCGCGGTGCCGGAGCCAAGGGCAATGAATCCGAAATTACATGCTCCGTGATAAGGGTAGGGTAAGTGGCGATCAACACAGCAGCCCGACGTCGATATATCATCATCAGTCGCTGGGTTATAAATCGGGAGTTGCGACTTCACGGTTGTTTACATTATGTAACCAACAAATAAGAGAACTTTGTGTTGTTATAATTGGGACAAGCTTAAGAGTGCCTTATGAGTCGGTGTTAGAGTTAAAAATTAAATCTAACTGAGATGTCAGGTGGTCCTTTGTATTGCTTACAAAATTTAATGATAATAAATAAAACTCAAGAATAAAAAGAAAAAAATATATTATGTAGGTATTTAATATGTATTTAATTTTTATCATTATATTACTTAATTTCATTATTATATTTGTAAAATAATTTTAGTTATAAAAGAGTATTCTAATAGGAATAGTTATCAACATTGTGTTTATATTGGGTACTCAATTCATTTGTGGCTATAAGTAACATAAATATTAACTAGCGCCGCAAACTATAAATTCCCATAATATGTACGTTGTTCCTATATGAGACAGGATCATCTTAAAAATAGACATAGAATTATATGAAAGTACTAAATTTAAACATGTCTGCGACAATAAAGTCAGGTGCGTAATAAATTCTCCGTCGCGTCGCAATCTCCATGAATATTCAAGCAAATCAGATCGCATCGGTAATAACGAAATTCCTCTCCAATTTTTGTTGCGAATCCCTTAAAGCTAGAGAATTCCAGACCAATTTATTACGATAACGATAAGTGTCCGTGAACTAGAGGCGCACAAAATTTGGAGCGACTGGAAGAACAACCATAAGTATGCAGGAAGATCCTTTCCTGTTTTTAATTGTTTACATAAAGTTCAAACCACGAGACTGTATGAGAAGTGAAAATGTATATTTCGTATTTCACCATAAATATAATATTATTCTGACCCATTTTTTTACTGACCCGAGAACGGCCGGCGGCGTCTGTAGAGGTAGGCCTAGAAAGCGTTGGCGCGACTATCTGTGGGGGTGCGGGTGGGCACATTTTTAAAGGCTAGGTCTGGCCTCCTGCACTGTATTTGACGAGTAATAAGTATCATAAACTGATTTTGTTGTTTGTACATAATTTTTTTGTTTAATAATTTTGAGCCACAACTCAGGACATGGCATGGTTTTAATTCGATTTCCTTCTAATGATTTTACAACATGGATAGACAATGGCCATTTAAACAAGCAAAAAAAAAAAACTTGAGGAATCGTTAAAATTTTGTAAGAAGTTGACAATCCGTGTTCTTTTTAATTTGCACTAGAGTGTGGCATGGCAAGGGCGGCGTGGTTCCCCACGGTCTCCATGGCAACGTGTCGTCCCGCTTTATCGCTTCCGCCCAATATTCCTTGCATGTAAATCATCATCAGGCTGGAAGCGGCTCGTAAAGGGCCCGTTGACCGTCCGGTCCGTAATTTGTCCCACTCGCCTAGCTGACTGATCCCAGAGGATTGTGATTTTATGTGTGCGGAGACGTTACCGTGAGATAAGTGGTGTACTATTTGGTGTTTTGTTTTCAGGGCAAAAACGCAAAAAATGTATACATTTCACATGAAACCTATTTTATGTGTAATTAAGTAACATTTATTACACAAGCATCCTTAACCTTTTTTAAACAATAGTAGGAATTAGCGGTACGCTCTGAGATTACTCTACATAGACATTCGATTATCTAATAGCCAGAATAGTTAATTTATTTGTGTTTACTACTATATAAAACAAATCCGGCCAAGTGCGAGTCGGACTCGCACACGAACGGTTCCGTACCATTATTTATAAAAAGTCACGTTTGTTGTATTAGAGCCCCCCTTAAATATTTATTTTATTCTGTTTTTAGTATTTGTTTTGTTTTATAGCTGCAGCAAAGAAAATGTCAACTGTTTAGCTATCACGGTTCATGAGATACAGCCTGGTGACAGACAAACAGATAGGGGAGTCTTAGTAATAGAGTCCCGTTTTAACCTTTGGGTACGGAATCCTAAAAGTGGTTTTATCGTTAAATATACCAATCCTCAGAAGTATCAGAGGTCAAAAAAGATCCACCAAATGTAATTTAGCAGTACATACTCTCACTTCTACCTACACTTATATCTGAAATTCTGTCTCTATATCGTTTACCGCCGTAAAGGCCTTACTCGCGTCCTTTGCAATCTCGGAATACGGGATTATATTTGAGGGAAATGCGTAATAGGCACTTGTTAGATCACGCCGCTCTTTCCTTTTTGATAAACATTTGAGAGGAAAATTGGCAATATATTATTTGTAGTCGCTCCTTCGTTTCCTTTTCCTTAAAAAATTTCGTCACCTTGTAAATTTTGCGTGTTTTTTCCTTATTTATCTATATGTACTAGTTTTTGTCAGTGACATCGCTCGCACTTATCTTTGTTAAACTTAATTCTGGGAAGTATCCTTTACTAGCTTGCCCCGGCTTTACATAAGTAAGTGTTAAACATGTTAGTATCTAAACCTTTTTGAGAAAATGCACTTCATGTTATTGAAGACCGCATCAAAAGAAACTCAGTAGTTTTAAAGTTGATTTCAGTTTAATAATTACACACACACAACTAATAGTACTAGTTTTCACTTCTAACGATCCTTAAGTACAGGAAATTTATTTACACTAACAAAAAATATTTTTGACACCCGTGTGATATCAGCACATTTCTCCCCCTATCTTTTCACCCTCTCCGTATAGCTTAAGAATATATTATGAGGGTGTAAAAATCACGCAATGGTCCTAATACTATTGTAATTGCATTGAAATTTATAATTTCGACCTTTTTAATACGACTTAATTCGGTTTATTAACGGGCCATGAAGCAGTTAAAAAAACATTAACAATCAGAATTTTAATTTTGTTACAATTATATTTTCATTTGTAACTGTGAGTTAAGTTCAGCAATATGTTCTTATGAGATTTAAAGACTCTAGTTAATAGATGATAAGCTAACAATAACATAATCTTCTCGATAGATTTATACGTGAATTTCATTTGCAACTATATAAGGTATAATGTATCCCGTTTCCACTTGCAAATTGATTTATAATTGCAAAGAAAATATATTATTTTTGTCAACATCTGACCAGGTTGATGGTAAAAAAGGGTTCTAAACACGTTTTTACCATCAACCTGGTCGATTTTCTCAAAAGACATTAAATTTTACTTTACTTGTACATATTCATTAATATTTGATTGATCATACTGATGATTCAATGATATTTGATGACATAGAGTAGGTTTCACCTACACCACCCACAGTACGACGCGATATCAATCAAATAAATTAAAGTTCCAGACTTTTTCATGATTTGTTTCCATTAAGTAGCATCCACAGACATACCTACAAAATTCAATTACTTAAGTAGTGTCTTTTAGGCAACAAAATTATCCATTTTTGTTTCGCTCCCTGTCCCCTTCTTTGAAGCCACGACAGCGAAATAGGACATTGAAGTACCTAATGTATCTACGAACAATGCTCCCTTAATTAAAAATAACTCAGCTTGATATTTTTCGTAAATTCGCCAAATAAAACGATCAAAGACGTCGGAATTCGGCGACAAAGCAATGTAATCAGTATCTGATGTGGGGATCACCTTTGCTATTAACATTGTTACGAAGAATTTCATTGTGTATACTAAGGTAAAAACATTCTGCTTTATTTAAAAATGCCAAGTAAGTTAAATTAATTTGTGTACATTCAAGGTTTTTTTTTAGTTTCTTTATTTCTTGGTGCATTGTTGTCTTGAACGAAAGTTTTATACTTTTTATATGTAAATTTATTAATTTTAATACCTTGATTCTGTAAGCAAATCTGCATGGTGAATAAATATCGAAACTTTATCATTGGCCCAGATATAGTTTTAACATAAACCCGAGTACCTACTGAAAAAAACCTACTATAATTCCATTTATCTATTTAATGCAACCAAATCAGGGAGCATAAGTATATATTTTTTGAATGTGCTTTTTATTTTCGAACATGTATTTATTTTTAGTTCATAACTTCAAGGCCTATAGAGGATGCCAACGTCAATTTACTTTATATAAGTAAATTAACCTTAAAAATTTTTAACGCCTAATTTACGAAATTTTAAAAATACTTCAACAACCAAATAAAGTTCACTTGTTTTTCTTTTTTCTGTATTTCATTGCACTTTGATTATACTGTCATAATTTACATAGATATTATACTGGACCACAAAAAAAGCGTTTTGCAGATTAAAAAAAAGACGCAGGAGTAAAATAAGAGAAGGAATAATTATGAAATAGTTGGAATGAAAAAAAAATGGAAACTCTTTGTACAATATGTAACCAAAGCCCTGTTCGATCCTTGTAAGAGCAACTCAGACCGTCAATATGAACAACTTTTCCTATGGGACCAATGCTTGTCTAAGTCGCTCCTACAAGGATCGGACAGGGTTTTTGTAACATATTGTAATATAGGTACTTTTACATGTCTCACCATCGGGTAATTTTTTGGTCTCCACTACAAGAGCATGACCCTCTCTATACTAACAGAGTCATACTAATTTTTACATTAGTAATTGGTCTATTGAGTAACAAACACCGAAGAACTTAAAATATTTAATTTACATTTATAAATATGCTGCGCATTTTTTAATCATTATTATTTGACTTCCGGGGCGTAGTGGTCACCATGCTAGTCTGCCACCCAGAGATCCCGGGTTCGATTCCCGGTCAGGGCAAGTTGGAAAATGTCCTCTTTCAAATTGTCCTGGGTCTTGGATGTTTATCTATAGATACATATATGTATTTGCTATAAAATATAGTATCATTGAGTTAGTATCCCATAATACAAGTATCGAACTCACTTTGGGGCTAGCTCAATCACTGTTATTGGTCCCTACATATTTATTTTATTTATTTGTGTTGCCACATTTGTGCCTAAATTCAAAGCCATAAAAAAGGGAATAGTTTCGCATGAAATTGATTCCCCCAAGATGGCGAGTCCCTTTGCTACACGTATTACGCCATTATAAATAATCATCATCCATCATAGGACGATAAAATAATAAGTGTTTCATTCTACATGCACCCTCTGTATATTCATTATAAATAATAGGTTTTTTGTGGTGTGGACACATGTGCTGTGAGCCTCGTAAGTAATTACTGTCAATAGTAGATTGGGTACGGCGTTTTATTAAAATTATTTGCTTATATATGACAAAAATCTCCTAAGTTAATGGATTTAGAGGTTGAAACTATTGTAAAATAAATAAAATATACAACGTGGAAGGGACATACCCGTAATAAGTCAAACCACGAGCTATACTAGATCACTATAGTATAATGAAATAAAAAATAACTGAGAAAAGGAAAAAGTAGTCGACATTTCCATACGAAAGTGTTTTTGTTACAATTATTTTTGTTTGTTTTTGGTTGTTATTTTAATTTCATTATACTATAGTGATCTAGTATAGCCCATGTACCATTTATTACGGGTATGTTCCTTCCACGTTGTAGATGTAGTTTTATTTGACAAAATAGGAGATGAAATATTAGATAGATAAATAACTCATTACTGTATACCAAACAGAAAAAGGTAACACAAAGAAATAATTTTACATTCATTCAGTTCAATAGGAGCAATCTCTTCCAGTCTAGCTGTTTTTTTATTTTAATTGTAATTTCTATTTTTTTTAAATATAATACTTGTTTATTTCTCTTAGACAGCGTTCAAGGAAACTAAACACTAAAACGAGTTAGTATCGAATGGTCTTAACACAAATTATAATATATATATTAATTTAGTTTCAATTAAAAAAAGAAATCTTCTCAATCTATAATAATGATAATCCTATACAATCACAATGAATTCAAAACGGGAACGTGATAATTCGAATCAAAAGTTTTAATAGAATCAAATGTTTCCATACTTCAGAGGATCTTGCAGGGGATTCAAGGGTGGGTCATTAAAATTCAGTATATGGCTAAGGGCACATTAGAAACGAATAGGCGTACTTTGTCTTAACAATTATCCCTCGGTGTAAACTTGGATATTGCAGAAATTAGAAGCTAGAGGTATCGCGTGCTATGTAACTTTAAGTAAGTTAAGTCAACAGAGTGTTTTATCGTTCTAAAGTTTTAGTTCTGTGAATAAATGACAGCTTTCTTTTACCAAATACGGACCTGCTTATCGTAACGCATTTTGTCCTATACAATCACAATGAATTCAAAACGGGAACGTGATAATTCGAATCAAAAGTTTTAATAGAATCAAATGTTTCCATACTTCAGACGATCTCGCAGGGGATTCAAGGGTGGGTCATTAAAATTCAGTATATGGCAAAGGGCACATTAGAAACGAATAGGCGTACTTTGTCTTAACAATTATCCCTCGGTGTAAACTTGGATATTGCAGAAATTAGAAGCTAGAGGAATCCTGTGCTATGTAACTTTAAGTAAGTCAAGTCAACAGAGTGTTTTACCGTTCTAAAGTTTTAGTTCTGTGAATAAATGACAGCTTTCTTTTAGCAAATACGGATCTGCTCATCGTAACGCATTTTGTGCAAAAATTTGTAATAACCATTTAAACAGTTAAATGTTTTAAATTAACGTATAAGATAGATTTCTAAATTTATAATATTATTTAAAAAGAAAAATTTACGTTAATGCATTTACTTTAGGAAAATAAACAGCTATTTTCAAATGACGTCTATACATAAATAAAAATAGGAGGGTTACATTGACATTACATAAAAACTTAGCCCATTGCATTATGTTTATTTATTGTCTATGTATTTGTTAAATAATTTTACTTAAGTTCTCCATGTGAATTGAACTACATTTGTTAAATCATACTTATTATAAAGCCATAACCAAATATCGTTGCTATTGAAGAACTTTCTGCAAGAATCGTCTGCAAAAAATTACTTTGACTCATCCAGATCCGTCTAACATGATCCAAAGATATAAAATATGCCAGCTTTCATTATAAAGCTATCGGGCTCTTTTACGATAACATTTTCCTCAAGGTGATCTCGGCAATATGGCCGGCCCCGTGACTTTCAATAACACATTTTTAAGGATTTGTGTCGGATCATTTTGTTGCGATAAAGGGAATATTTTCCAAAGTGAACGATGGAATTAGCCTATACGAGGACCTACCATTTTAGCAACGAATACGTCCAAATTGTTATGACGGTCGCGTACAGGTGTGTATGGAAACATGCGTTTTACGAGTTTGATTCGAAAAAGACGAACATCTTTTTAAATAGTTTTATCTAGTGACCGTTTTTATAAATAGTTGTACTGTAGAGAACAAGAAACTAAAAATAAGAATACACAAATACGGCAATTTCATAAATAACATCACTGAAGAGAAGATAGAAGGAAAAAGAGGATCAAGAAGACCCAGCTTGAAGAACATGAACAGAAGCAAATAAAAGACAAGGTGACCGTCGTGTCGTACGGCGAATCAAAACGGCTGGCGAATAAGAGAGACAAATGGAATAAAATTCATACTCCACCGACAAGAGCATAGCACTTAAATAATAAAGATAGATAGAACACTTATAAAAAGGTAGGATTATCCGAAAAAAAACTTGATCAACAAAAAGATTTTTGCGTTAAAGTTCGGAGAAAAAAAAATCCTTCGCCTCGAGCAAAGGATTTCGAGTGTTTTTTTCTCCGATTACAGCGCTTTATTTTTTTATTCGATTGTTGTTCCAGTAATTTATTCCTTTAGAAAAAATACTTTCTTTTCCAAATAGAAAACACTTTTAAGTAAGTAGTACTTGCTGCGGTAAATAAATAAAAGAAAAACAATCTCCCTACGCGTTTCTTTTCCTTCATAAATTCGATCTGTTTGAAATGACCAATTAAATCGCTTTAAGACCACCGAAACAGCGTCGTAAACATCTTGTTATTTCAGATAAATGTATTAATGATAAAATACCACCAAAATCGAGCATTCTTAAGTGAAAATTTGCGTCGGCTCGGGGAAACGAGCCAACGAATTGGCTACCAACCCATAAAACGTAATGTCACATTCATTTGCAATTCCAAGAGTCCTCAGCCTGTATTATGCCTAATAAAATTTGCATATTTAAATTAAAGTGCAAAATAACAAGATACTGAAACCATCGGTAAGACTGGTCTTCTTTACGCATTTTGTTATTTTACGAGTGTGATTGCTTTGAGCTGGTGATTAAAAGTAAAACAAATGATTGCGCGTGTGTGGTGCTATTATCCCGACAAAAAAGAGGGGTTTTAAAAGTTTGACGCCAATATCTTACTGTATGTTTGCTGTGGCATCGTAAATCTTGAACGGATGGACCAATTGTGATGCAGAGTTTTTTTGTTTTACCTAAAAGAGATTTCCTTGTAGTGGTTCTTAGCTATGTTTGTTCGAAATCCAATTTACGTTTAAAGCATTTTTTGTGTCAAATCTAATAAAAAAGATCTATTATCAAAAATTCTTATACTTCCGTGAATTGTAGACGTGCAACTATTCGAAACCGGACCTTTATACCATTTTTAACCCGCGACTAAAAAGAGGGGTGTTATAAGTTGTGTCAATGTCTGTCTGTCTGCATATCTGTCTGTCTGTGAGTATGTATACGTATGTCTGTTTGTGAAATCGTAGCTCTCGAACGGATGGATCTTTTTACATGAAAGCAAGTTTCCTTGCGGTGGTTCTTAGCTATGTTTGATGAAAATTTGTTTATCCGCCTGAAAGTTATTGGGGTGAGCGCTTGAAAATCTTGTTTTTTTAATTAGCTTGAAAAATAAAATTTATACCAACCTATAACTTATTATACTTTCAAGGATGAAACTCCTTTTGAAAATTTGGCTATAGAAATGTAAAAAAAGAGTGATATACACTGGTCTGATAAATGCAATGAATATATGTGCTACATTCAATTAAATATTGAAAGCGACAAACCTTTTCGACGCAAAGCTATGAATAGTATGCTGAATGAGGCTGTCCACGAATATAGAATTAATTATTCAGACTATTTCATTTTACGTTGGCCTGTTTTCTAAAACCAAAATAGTATAATACTTTAACTGAAGAATATGAAAAAATAGAAAAATGTGTGTTTCATATTGATGAATCCTTCTGTTCATAGAAAATATAAAACGTTTGCTCAACCTTATATAAAATATGTTCTTTCCTTTCTACCTTTCCAATATTTGGCTTAGTAAGAACAAGACAAAACATATTTCGTTTGATACGTTTTTTGAGAAAGATATGCGATACTGTGTAGGCTGATCTGCGGGAGATGGAAGATTTCAGCAGGCATGATATTGCTCAAAAAATTGTGGCGCTCTTTTGTCTCGGAGGCTAAAATCCACTTCGGGTCGCTGAGCCAGCGGATTAAGTAAGTATATGTAGGCACATTTTAGATAATGAAATATAGTTATATGTATGTTTTTTCTAATCAGTACTTTTGTCCAAAATTCGCATTTATTAATACCGCCTGTTACCTGATTGACTTGTAGAATAGGCGCTGTTACATTTTTTTAAAAAGATTAATGGATATAGGTACATAAAAATTTATGTATATTCAATTTAAAAAAAAGACATTTACACAACCTCATATTCATAAAATAAAACAAGTTAAGCCTATTTTAATAAATATTATGTTTTGTCTTGTTCTTTCAATGTCAAATATTAAAAAGAGGGAAAGAGACAAACATGTTTTTACTAAAATAGGTTTAGCAAGCTTGTTTATTTTAATGAATATGAGGGTTAGGCTGTACCTATATGACTGATTCAGGACAATAGATTTTTACTAGTTTACGTTTTTATCCCTTACGGAGTTGATAGAATTAAGGGCCAAAATTTAAACAACAAAGCTATTCCAAAATTTAAAATATATCTAATGACATAATTAAATGTTTTTGATTGTAGATTACTATTGTAAATATTTAACACAAAGTAAAGAAGAAAAGGCCATAGGCTACACTAAGGATAATGGTTAGAAAACATGGAACATCCTTTTTAGTTAAAATCAATTTTGTTTTATTTGTAAGCCCGTATTAAAGTGAGACACCAACCAAACAGCATTTATTACTGAATAAATGCTCATTCAAATGTTTACAGTCGAAAGAGCGATTTTGTTTATCTCGCACAAAAAAGCAAAATAAACCAAATGATTCGTTTGACAAGCAAACGGGCTTTACACCGTTCGATAATTATATCAGCTCCACAATAACGATATATCGTCAAGTCAAGACCATCTGAATCAACACCTATACGTAACTTGCTCTAATCTTTCGTATATAAAATAAGTACCTATGTATAATTGTAGGTATATATCCAAATCCACATGAATGTGAAATTCCCAGGCAGTGCGTATATGTTTGTCAATACGCCTGAAACTAAGAAACTACTGAGCCAATTTCGACACGGTTTTAATTTTCATTGAGCAATACAATAAAAATATATACATGTATAAGATTTAATGTGCCGCTGGTAACCTGCTTAATTGAAAGTCCCTTACTGCCAAACACTCAACTATTTTCTACCTAAATCTGTTTTAGTTAAATTGTTGCTAATTATATTTGTCCTTTTCTTTTAGTTTGTTTCGTGACAAAGCATGCTAAGTTTAACAGGATATGCTACTTTCAATCAAGACAAGTTGTTGATCATATTCGGGCACATTTTTTTAAATGTATATAATTACTGCACTTACAATGTATAAGAGGCGCTATCTACCTGAAATACCTTTGGGTCGATTACAAGAACAACAAAAAAAAAATTGTTGACCGAATTGTACAATCCATCATATCGTTTGATGTAAAATCACCCATTGCGGGAAACAGTAATGGCATGGCACTGATAAAGGAAATATTTCCGATACGCACGTTACGGGAACCGAACCTTTGACATCAATCGAATCAGCTGCAGATAATGTATGTGTGATCTGTTTGACATACTCATCTGACTGACAATTACACCGTTGCTTCGATCAACGTTTTCACCCAGAAGAATCAAGTACCCAAATTTTTACATCTTTACCCCTTAATATCTCCTATGATAGTTGGGAGTAAGAATAAGATAGTGTATATCAGCCCTTTCCGCGCAGATCCTCAAAGCTGACGTACATAATGTTCTCGTAGTATATTACACAATATAGAAAAGTAAGAGTAATTAAACAATAATATCAAAACAGTTTCTATATTTACTCTTCACTGCAGGAGCACGATCAGCACACGATACTATTTTTTATACAATAGATACATGCTTGGCCGGTGATTTCTAGCCTGGCATAAATCAATTTTAGAATAAGCTTTATAAATGTATACTACTTTGAATTCATTAACTGGGTTTAATAAAGTGGTCTAAAAGTACTGGCAGTACTAATGACTATACATTCTTTTTTTAACAGGGCATGCAAAGCCAAAGGGCTATCCTAAACATATAGGAAACGGAAATAGTTTCCAATCGCTAAATTACGCTATAAGTACTTGTACGAATAAAGTTCAGCCTCGATTCCTTGGACAAATTTTACCTGCACGCATGCTGATCTGCGAGTGCAAGATTAATTTAACACATAATGCTAAAATTTATACAGCCTATAAAATAAGCATTTCAATTATTATTGAGTGCAATTAAATAACCATCACAACTCAAACTAACCCTTAAACCTGGGCGTAAAAGGTGGTAGCTTGAGAACTACAAAATTACAGGTAGTAACAATTTTATGATTCAATTACGGAATGGTGTGATGAGGGGGCCTTTATTGCAGCATTATCGTTGATGTACTCATTCGGCTGATAAGGTTCGTGTTTATTTAGACAGAAGCGTTAATTGTAAGTACACATACAGTCTACTCAACCTAGTTCTATCGTATTATGGTAAACAAAGCGTAATTGATATAGCTTTAATAAACATTAGCCTATTATTTTGGTTAAATGGTTTTCTGATGAAACGATGTTTTGGTCGATGGATTATGAATATTCAAGTTTGGTTATAGATAATTAATGATAAGATTATTTATTCTGTCAGTATAGACATAGACTGTCTAAAAACTGTCGAAAATTTAATTCACATATTATATTATAGGCTTAGATAATAGTATTTTTGTATATTTGTGAATAATTTCAGTAGCAATTAATAGTCATTGAAAATGACAATTTGCTTTTACGCATAACATTATTATTTCACAACAACAACAACAACGACTGACGACATCAAAAACAAGTTCGGTTTTTCTAAAAATTTGGTACTCATTAGTTTAATTTGACCCTATAAATTCAACGGCAGGAACTAAGTAATAAACATGATTTAAAATATCAATTCTGAGTCCCACAATCCGGTATTTCCAGTCATTGTTTGCTTTACGGCGTTATTAATTAGGCAAGAATTTTTATCGATTTACAGCCATTTTACTTCTGTGATATTGATTTAATTCCTTATAAGTCATATAACTGTTTCTTTACGCTATTAGGCTTTAACGCGCAATATATATTTTACATCATCATAATTGACGTATATAATCTTTAGCTCCTTGCGGGTAATATGCTTCTCAACAGAACATAACTTGATTAATTTGGACGTTTATTTAGCAATAAAAAAATTGTGGCCAAAATGTGGTTACAAAACTTTGCAACTTATTAAATTGTTCGAACTAATCATATTTCTGATTAAAAGCTAGTAAGCATCACTTGAAACCTGAAAAAATGTTGATCTTTTTATACCTAATATATATAAATGAACGTATAATGAACCAAATTGAAAGATTCTAAATATCAAAACAAACTTTCTATTTCTTCGTCTATTATGAGTGGCTCTTGGTTGGTGAAATATGCAAAACAAACTATAACTTTATATTTTATTCAAGTGAAATGACATTAGAAAATCTGTAATTGGGCAACAATCTAAAATGAATTTGACGAACGACAAATTAAATAGTTAATTTTTTTAACGTATATTTTTCAACTAAGTATTAGTTTTAAGAAACTGTTAATGTCCTAAAAGTGCTAGTGCCTTTAACAAATATAAAATAAAGAAAGACCATTCAAAACTTAATTTGTGTAATGCATCCAGTGATTTGAGCCTTGGTTTAAGGGCTGTAAAAAGGGTGTGCTGGTCAGTTTGAAATAGGGCTGCTCCTAGTAAAATATTAATTGAAGGAATGTTCCAGGCAAAATGTTTTTGCGTAAAACCAAATCATTTTTAGGATCATAAAATATGCGATGTTTAACAAAATGTTTATTAGGTAAGAAAGCTTTTTATGAGTCTTCTTCCAAATTGAAATTTATATTTATGTTATTTCTATGAATATTGTTTCAATATTAATACATAAAAAAAAAAAAAAAACATTTTACATATTAACATATTTACACCTTACCTAGTTTGTGTATGTATGGTTGTAAATATCTATTAACTTACAGCCTATTTATTATATTAATCAAATTCAATACCTACAAAGTCAAAAGCCTTATATTTCCTAAATAGTATATGGATCAAATAAAAATTAATATCATATCGATCATAGTTCAATGCTGAAAGTTTAGAATCTTGTTGTTTGTTTTACATTTGTTGGCTGCTTAGAACAAACTACAAAGCTCTACAATTTACATCTATAACTGGCTTCTGCCTGCTTATCGTCACACAAGCTGAAACTCTTTAAAAGGCTACTAAACAAACATTTCTTATCGCGGCAACCCTACCCCAAAAGAGGGAGTGCTCAGTGACATACGATTCCACATTGCAAGTCACCTGTACTAATGAATACACTCAACGTGGGCTCGGACCTTTGTACTTAAATTATTTAATCAGTCCGTCTCTTTTCACGTAACAAATTAGACTTCAAAGGCTTCACGTCACTTTTGAAGCCCTGTAAAAGTAAATAGAAGGCAATTATTATTATAATAACAAACGGACGACAGCTCTTTTACGAATAAGCAAATTATATATATTAATCGTTGCGGAATCCGTAATTGATTTAGGTACGAGTATTATATTGTTAAAACTAAGTTACAGTGTTAAAATAACAATAATGAATTAGGTCTTTATGTTTTATTGTCTATTTTTTTACACATCAGTGCAAACAACGAAGTGCTTGTATGTGAAATGAAATATGTAATTTGTCATTGCCTTAGCAATTTCACCATCTAATGACAGTATAACTTAGTAATGTGTAATTAATAATAGTTATTGTGACTTCTTTATATCTAGATAAAATAATTAGAGCAATTATTATTTATTACAAAATTAATAAAACCACGTAAAAATAAAATTACGCGTGTATATACTTAGTTCTAAAAAAAACATTAAATAACGTTAACCAAATCCATTTCCGTCATATCGCCTTAAAACGCCGTGTAGATTTTAAACAAATTGAAAAAAAAAAGGCAAGTCATAAAACAATCAAATATGTTGACCAACCACGTGCGCGGAATAAACGGTAACATAATTATATGCCCTTTGGGAGTAACATGGACACTCCTAACTTATTTACCTTTCCCTTTAAGGTTTCGGGTCAGGTGACATATCATATGTCGTGTTATTCTAAGCTAATTTCGTCAAGCGTAGTTAATAAGGGGAAAATTTAGTTTCAACATTCTGAATACATAAATCTAATTCGAATGGTCCTGAGGTTAGGGATTCTATCTAAATAGGAAATGGCCTACACTGTGACTCTTCGTGATTCTTCTTTTACTTTTACGCAAAACAAAAATCACAGTCCTCGGTTTGGAAGTCATTGTGATCATGATTTTCGATGCCGAGAAACCCGAGCCATGTACGATTAAGTCTGTCCGGCGGTCAATACCTACAAAGTCAAAAGCCTTATATTTCCTAAATAGTATATGGATCACTTGTTTATTATATTTTATAAATATATAATAAACATATCTTATATTTATAATTTACAATGTGGAAGGAACATACCCGTTATAAATTAAACCACAGGCTTTACTAGATCACTATGGTATAATGAAATTAAAACAAAGTTGAAAAAACCGAAAAGAAAATTGGCACTTCCATACAAAAGTGTGCATCCGCCCGGAAAATTTGTATGGGAATGTCGATTTTTTTTTGGTTTTTAAACTGTCATTTTAATTTCATTATACCATAGTAGTGATCTAGTATAGACCGTGGTTCTATTTATTACGGCAATGTCCCTTTCACATTGTATAATAAACATGTGTGTGTGTGTGTGTGAATTAATCATACAGCTCCCAAATATTTACATAGATCCCAAAAATCTTCAAAAGTAAGTATTATCATGTAAGTAAAATTATCTAACAAGTCCAATACACTACAATCTTCTTTAACTTTCTACTGCATTAGCAAGAGTTTTAACAAAATGTAATTTATACCAAGAGTCTTCGAAATAAGATCGTATATTTATGACAATACTTTTGCGGTGAGGCCAATTTATGAGCTTACTTTTCGCTTGAATAATCAGTCGGAGTCTAAAGTATTTTTGTGATAAAAAGATAAAAGTAAGCATTTTAGGTAAATTTTGTTACATATACTCGTATCTTAGTTTTTAACTCGACCGTTGAGAATATAAATTTGGTAGTATATTATCAATTAAATTTACCATTGTCATACTTTTTAGTTTTACACAGCACTACGAGTTTATGTGATCTGTGAATTGCTACCACTCGAGGCGTGTACACAATGCTCCTTCCCTAAAAGTGGCCTTTTTAACTGACTTTCAAAAAGGGGAGGTTTTCAAATCGTCGCGATCTTTTATGTATGTTTGTTCACAAAGAACATACTTTTCAGGTGGTCCCATAGAAATTTTATCAAAATCGGTTGTGTAGTGCGGATAAAGTAGGTTTTTAGTTTTGAAAAATTATCGTGTGCATTATAGACACGTTATAAACTTGAAAACTCTTGCGGAGTACAGACAATATGTTTGACTCGAGAAGAAGAATAGACAAAAAAGTCTATCTTTAACAGAAATAAAAACAATACGTAATGCTTTGTAGTGAAGATATACAACGTTTGAAGCGTTTTTCTTCTTTGTGTCTCTTTCTGTCTATTAGATATTAAACAGTGACATATGGTGCGGCGATGACACAAGCGTAAAAGTGATAAAGTCGACTGAAGCTCATACAATATCCATTATCGTAATGTTTGCCCCGCTGCAAGTCACCTGACTAATGAACGTTAGTTTTTCCAGTTTTTCCACACGAGACTCCGAAATACCAGTCAATACATACATGACAAGAATGCCATTTGTATTGTCTGGTTAGTGTTCAGGGACATGTTTTTATCTAAAAAAGGCAAAATTTTATACTGAAGCAGGTTAGGATTTTGTACTAACTTTGTAATGACCACATAACAAAAAAAAAAAAAAACTAGATCACTATCGAATAATGAATTTAATATATTAGCCAAAACAAAAAAATCGCTATTTTCATACAAAAGTGTGTAGCCGCCCGGGCAATTTGTATGGGATGTCGATTTTTTTTTGTTTTTGTTTGGTTTTTCACTTTTATTATACTATAGTGATATATTATTGCCTATAGATCGATTTATTACGGGTATGTCCCTTGCACGTTGTATATGTTATTTGGTGCAGTTCATAAAACTAACAATTTTACAACCAAAACGTAAAACTTAATAAATATTTTTTAAATCATAGTAATATAAGTCGTGCTTAAAATATTAATCGATTTAGTTACACTGTATTGGTTTATTTTCTAAATAACATCTGCTAACTAAAAGCGAAAAATAATAGTAATGTGGTTGAATTACTTTTAGTTTTATTGTGGAGAGTTAGGAAACTTAATACGCTGCAACAAGCTGCACTGTACACTTTGTTGGGACTTGTTTTGTAAATTGAATACAGTTACAGTTCATTTAATTTTTTTATGATGATGATATTTTATATTTTTTTAATATTTAAGCTTCCTTTTGCTCCTGATTTTTTTCGGTTGCATCTAATGAGCAACTTATACTATCTATTTATAAATAATAAAAAAAACATAAAAAAACAACGCTATATATTCTTTGTTATGCCAGTAAGTTAATACATTGGGTAAAAATATTAACAGACATTTGCCTATGAAATATTTAGAAATACAATAAATATTCGTAAACTAGAAAACCAAAGGAGTTCGCATTCAAAATTAAGAAACACTCTTACTGTAATGAACGGACGGGGACGCCATTAAAATAGCAGGTCATAAATAATTCAGTCGTGGGTTTGGCGTCGTTTCAAGACATTTCCACATTAAATTTCATGAGAGCTTCATTTTTCTATGGAAAGTGCGATCGTGCGAGTGCTATGCGAACTATTGTGAACAAAATAGGAACTATGTCATGCGTAATTGACCGTTCAGTTCTGCACGGGGCTGTACGCCAAAATTTTGTATTCGGCAACTATTCGAACATTTCCTTTGTACAAATTGGCAAGGTATTTGTAAAGTAACATACAAAGTAAGATTCAAGATATTGGAAGTATACTTCTATGTACATATTAACAAAAATGATTTCGAAAAGATCTTAAAACTAGTATAAGTCTATAAATAAAGGAAACGGGCACTTAAACACTTTATATCATCCTTTTTTCTTTATATATCTTAAAATTATGCACGTTTTTAAAGAACTATAAAAGAGAACTGAATCCCACTTAAATCAACTCCAATCGTTTGCGAATGTACTTAAGTCCCGATGATTCATATAAGGAACAACAATGGACACTTCACAATACTGCATCGAGTATGTTCCGTCGTGGCAAAGCATTCTTAGTTTTGTGTCGTCTAAGAATAACACATTTTAACCTGTAAAGGTTAAGTAATAAAGCTTACTAACATTTTAGACGATGCTGAACACGCTTGCTTTTATTTACATCGTAAGTCCAGACGATCTTTGATTTATATGGTAATAGTCTATGTCGAAAATTCATTTGCTTGTGATGTATTATAGACTCAAGATTTGAGGGGCAACGACAACGTAGTCAATCCATCATAGCCATATCAAAATTTGAAGTTGACATAAAGTGGATGAGAGAATGATTGATGCTTCGGCCAGTTCTGAAAGCCAGTAGCTAACCGCAACTAAGCGTAATTGAATATACTTCATTATAAGTTTGAAGCTTATGTCTTAGACTAATGATGTGCTTTGTTACTTCATGTGTTGAAAACTTTGTACATGCTTAGTAAGTTCGGAATAGTAATATTATTTTAACTCACTAAGTATCTAATATTTAACGAACAAGAAATAAAATCAGGTTTATAGTATTGACCGCCCAATTTTTTTTATTAAAAAAACCGACCAAGTGCGAGTTGAACTCGCGTGGACGTTCCATTCAATGCCAAAGTTTCTAAATTAATACAAAATATCTCATTTGAAATCTACACAGTAAGACGCTAGTTAACTACTACTAGCGCTATCTAGTGGTGTTTTAGTGAACTATTTTCCGTAAGTGAACGTATTAAGTATATCAAGTGTGCCACTTTATTTTCAATTGATAGTATTCTTATAGGTTTTCCTGTAATCTACAAGCATCAACTATATTTAGTATTTTTTTTTTTCAAAATTTCAAGCTCTGTAGTCTAGGAGATCATGAGGCGAATGATCAATATTCGTCTTCTTTAATGAATAAAATCAAAACGATTTATTTTAAAATAATAACAAAAATATATTTGAGATCCTCATAACGAGCCCTCATTGTCATTTGATATATGTATGACACAGTAATCTTTTTCCTGAAAATGAACCCTTATTTAAAACATATTTATTAACTTTGTACGTCTGTGTTTGATTCATAGGATTACACCATCTGTCCAAATTTCACCTGATAAGGTTCAGTGGGTTCGGAGAAAATTGGCTGTGACAGACAGACGGACAGACAGATGCACGAGTCATCCTATACGGGTTCCATTTTTTAATTTTTTGTACGGAACCCTGAAAATAAATTAAACACTTCAAAATGTAAAAAAAAAAATAGTGCCGGGTGGTATTTTTTTAGGAGTGGATAATGATACCAACGTATAATAAAGTAACTCCAAATTTAAAAAGTAAAGAGATTTCCTTTGTTACCTAGTGGTCATCATTTCAGGCTGTCACATCGAAGGTTCCGGATTCGATTCCCGGTCAGGTAAAGATGGAAAATGATCATTTTCAGATTGACCTGGGTCTTGGAAGTTTATACGAGTATACATGAATTTGTTATTAAATAAAGGTAGTATCGTTGAGTTAGTATCCCATAACACAAGTCTCGAACTTACGTTGTGGCAAGCTCAATCTTTGTCATTTGTCCGTATATATTTATTTTATCTTTTTACTTCCTTGAAACATTTATCTACTAAATATCAAACTCTTCAATTTTAAACGTTTAATTTTTCACTTTTGATAACACTTTCTATTTTCCAACACTTTTTATGTTCACGTTACTTTTAATGATTGTGATACCTATTTTCTAAAATGTCAAAATTTTTGTAGTGATGTTTAAGTTTTTAGAGTACCTACAACTTTGTTCAATCTAAAAAAAAAAAAAACATTTTATGAAATAGAAACAAAGACAAACCATTTCGTCCATAAAATATTCATAATAAAGTTCTCTGTCTTCAGACATCCACTGCAGTTTATAGCTATTAATATTTCAGCGGCGCATTTGTGCCTATTTTAGAATCAATCGCTTTCTGTCGCTCTATCTGCATGTCTGTCACCGGCCTGTAACTCCGTAGACTTGACGGAACATAAAAGGAAAATGGAAGTAGTTCTACAGTTTAAAATATCTCTGGACGGATGGACCACCTAGAATGGGAACATTAATTAAAAGTAAGTCAGGTTGTCGACCCACTTGTTAGGTATAACTTATTATTCCGAGTTTGGGCGTAACTTGTGTAAGGTACTAAGAATTGCATGTTTAACTGTCGATATAAATAATTTAAGCCCATTGGCAAATGGTTGTTTTCTATTAAGTTTTACATAAGAGCCAGACGAGTGGAGGAGAAAAGGAGAGGCTTTTGCCGTCAAGTCATAACACTGACCGGCTAGGGAAAGAAATATACATACAGGCTTTTTTTGTTTACTTTTAGTACAAAGAAAAAAGACATAGACATGTTTTATGACTAATAACAAATTACAACTGGTAAACAAATTACACAAGTACAATTTTTAACGCACTTTATTTTCCCTAGATATACTTTTTCAAATGGCGGATAATGGTTTTTTAAAGTAGCAAAATGTTTATAATTTTTTGGTTATACAAGTATGTCTGGCCTGGAGTACTTTATCAACAAACTAATTATACAAAATGTTCTCAAATCAAAGTTAAATCGACAGGTATAGGCGTAAACTAAAATTCCTTTGTTCTTCTACTTCATTGCAAGCAATCTTACAAAGTACATTACCTACGTGCCTTCATGAAGTAGTCATTAGTAGCAATATATTCTCACTGCGAAACTTCAAGGAACCCATTTGCCTGAATACGAGGGCGAATTAAGTTGAAAAAGTCGGTATAAAGATTGCAGATACTTACTTAGAATTACCTCATTATAAGGTACTCTGTTTTTTTTTTATTCCACAACTGTTTGTCTATTCTTAGCTTTAGAATAATGCTATAAATTGGTCCCGGTGAGTATTTTTATCTTTCTTTTGATACTCGATACACTCAGAAACCTTTATCATTAGGTCACTAACATATAGAGCATAGCTCCGGACACGTATAGAGTACATACACGTGCGAAGACGGGGCATGCCACTAGAAAACTAACAAACCTAACCTCCCTGGTCTGTAAATAACGTACGTACTTTTCTTAATCGTAACTGTTTGTCTTCTGCCCACGTCGTAGAATAGAAGTTGACCAAAGAGGCAAGGGCGGATCCAGCTTTGGTGCCAGGGGGGTCAAAGAGTCGCGACGTGATCAAGTCACAAGAAGTTATAATTAAATTTTTATAATCATAGATACAAGTAAAAAGTAGGTATTTTATTAATGTATGTAAGTACTTACTGCACTTAAAAATACATTTATTTAAATGACAAATGTGGTGTCGGTGGTGCGGTAAAATTCAAATTTTCGATAAGTTCGTTTCCGAATAATGCGTTTGCCATTATACAAAATATTATATTAAATTAATTAAATATTGAAGCTACTTACGTAAAATCTATATTAAGACAAAAAATATTTAAAAACATTATGTTTAACAATTTTAATTGGTGGTCCGCCTAGGTCCTGGACCCAGCTCAGGTCATGACCCCCATGAACCCCCCCCTGGATCCGCCCTTGCAAGAGTTGGATCGCGTTTTATATTACTAACAGGCTGTTACTACTATTTAATAACTAATACTGGAGTCAGATTTTTGCTTGCTGCCTTACCTAATGCTCTTTTAATAAGACATAAATACAGTATTTTTTTCTTAACGTGCTATGTCCAAAATAGGGATGCGATGAAAAATCAAAGAGAGCCTTCGCCCCAATTTAAACAAAAATACAGAAGTGAAGAAAAGTTTACATGAAACAATTGAAAATCAATACTCTATGCGCAATCAAAATTGATTTGTGCCCATAAATTCAGTAGATTATATTGTAGCTTTACTATTTAGAATAATGTAAGGCTGCGACCAGCTGTATATTATGTTTTGACATAACAAGCGCAGGCTGTGGGTTGCAGAATGCATTTCGCGTAGGTCGCATTTGTATTTTCATGTTCCAAGTGTAAATTCCACACTTTTTTCATGCTTTACAATACGAAATGTGGTAACAAAGGATAATAAAATAATAATTTTTGGATTATTGCTTTTGTTTTGCGGTAAAGTGTTTTGTGTAAAGTGTAAAGCTTCGTCTGATACCTACTCTAAAATGTTGTTAGAATATGTAATTTCGTAAACAAACAACTTTAATTTTTGTGCTCGGTATCGTGGCTAACTGCAATAAACATCTGATAGCTATCCCGCATTATCCGATATGCTAAAAGGACAATCAGAGAACGTCATTCATACATAAGTTACATACCTTAAGTTGATATACTTACAAAATGATTTGACTATATGAAATTATAGACAGATAGTGTACCTACCCAATTTGTTTTACATTATAAATAATTAAACTTATTTATGTCGAATACAAAATTATGTCCCAAGCCACATTGTTAGAGGCAGGCTTTTTTTTTAAATATTATGCTTTGACGATTTTTGATGAAAAGTTAATCAACAAATTTTAAAACAGTAACTTTTCATACCGTAATTCAACAGTGCAAGGGAACATTTCAAAATAACACTAATGTGTGACGAAAAAGCTACAAACAGGAACACTCGTAAGATGAGCCTCTCGATGTGTATATCACATATTTGTCAACAAGATAATGAACACAGCCTAAGGAAGTCTATACTGCGTCCAATCGAAGGTAGTGAATCAAGCCCACGCACAGCTTGGCCATCACAACTGTCTCCTGAATTCTCATAACTCCTCACTGGTTTGCCACGTACTGTGCGGGCGTCAAATACAATAAAATGGCTTACGCCTTATCTTTCGCGAGCAGTCTTGACTCATAAGCTAGGATATTTGAACTTATCCTTACTTTAACTTATATTTACATTTACAAACAAAAATATGGAAAGTACGTGTACTAATATATCCAGGCATGTAATAAAAGATTTCTAGACGCTTTTATAACTTATTTAACTGCCTTTGAAATGTTCCGAAACTTTTCTTGACATGATATTCCTGTGTGCGCATAGTCTTGCCTATTGATTCTCTAAATCAACTCCAAGAAAATTACAAATTTCGAAGGAATATACAAATATAAGTTTAATATAAGTATACAGGTATACCTGTATACAATGTGCAAAGTAAAGAGCGTATCAACCCGAAAGGGAGTAAACATACTAATCAATGTGAACAACTTTTTACTATGGGACCATCCCCGAAATTGAAAAAAGAATCCTTACCTCAGTACAAAATTACTATAAATTATATTAAATACCTTATTTTTATATTATATTTATATTTATATTAAATACCTTACCTTACCTTATATTTATATTAAATACCTTCCATGCCAAAGCGTATGGAGCTGCTGATTTTTTTACGATTTCAAGAATGGTCCCATAGTAAAAGTTGTTTACATTGATTAGTATGTTTACTCACTTTCGGGTTAATACCCTCTTTCCGTAACACATTGTATATTGGCATTTTTCTTCTTCTCCTTCTCAGCATGTTTGCGTCTACTGATGGACATATGTCTCTTATCAGATCTTGTTGCGGCGAGAAATATTGGCATTATTTTGTAAATGTGTACTCTCGGAAAATCCAATTTATTAGAACTTTAGTTTGAACGTTATCGCATATCCACGCTACGAAATGTACACTGTACTACAGCCTTATTTGCATAATTATCTAGCGATCTTAATTCTGTGCGAAAGTGTATTGGGATGGGACAGGTCGTTAAGCTTAAGATACGCGAGGAACCTGATCCCCGTGATTTATGAGGAAAAAATAATGAGCTTTTGATTATATCCGTTAAAATTTATTCTACCTATCTTTTGATATTTGCGGATACTTAATATTTTAAATCTTTACTGTTACTCATTTTGGTGGTCAGATGCTTTTATATACCTCTATATTATAATTTATGTTCTATTTAAATAAACTGATTAACTATATTACACTTTGTTAAAACCGTTTGAATTATTTATATTTGTTGATTATAGAACTTAATCTAATAAGATTGTCAAAGAACTAATGATGTAATATAATTTATATACGTACAATTACTCAAAATCTTTGTGTAAAGAAAACTGACATGTGTTACCAAGGAATTTTTCGTACTTAACACATATTCTTGGCAAGAATAGTCAAAGGCAACAAAAGAACTCTTAAAGAGGGTCGCAAAGTATAATATTTTACTTCCTAAATAAATATGGAGTTAATACTTTGGTTATATTCGGGAAATATCGGCTGGTCGACGTTTTGGTGCGAAACGTTACGTAAACACAAGTATCTCTTGCCCCCGGACCTACTGAATAAATACGTAAAACAAACTCAAACAAAAGTAAATTTATTCACCAAATACGCCGATTAATACGCGATCTCGCGACAGATTTATATTTGTGTTCAAAGACTGCCGGCGGCATAAAACTGTTTATTTTATTTTGCTAGTTAAATTAATGGTATATTGCGAGTGATTTTGATAAGAACAGTTTGTTAGTTTCCACTGCGGTGCCTCTTGTATCCGAAAATAACTCTGACGTCATCAGTTGACGAATAAAAAATAATGATAACATGAGCTATAACTATAAGTAGGTAAAACGTTAGAAAAAACAAAGAATTATAATTTTTAGGTCATTTAGTAGAAGAATGAAACAATAAAATAATAGGGCTAATGCCGTACAAATCACTACCTACAAGAAAAGTATATCTATTTCATAGACTTTGGATTTTCATGTCGAAAAAAAAATTCCAAATTGTTGAATATCATTAAAAAATGCAGCACATTCAAAACTTCAGAATACAGAAATTTCGCCAATATCCAGCGCATGCAGTATGAATTAAGATCGTCTGTTTGAAGGACCAAGTTTGAGATTGTACATAATTAAGCAACCGCACGCTTCATTCATACGAATATAGAGACATTGTGAGATACGAGCGGTTGGACTGAGTAATTATGTAAGTTATAGACGGAATAATAACTTGAGAAACTTTGATGTATCCTATATCATGGGAGCTATTTTAATACCAGCTTTGTACGGTGTTCACTAAATAAATAATTTGGGTTATTGTTGATTCGTCACTATAGTTGATTCGTCACCTACTTACAATTCCATACAATCAAAGTTAATTCGTCACTTGTATAAAAAGTATATGTAAATTCGTCACCAGTACCTAATTGTTGTAGTAAATTCGCCACCCAAGTTTTTTTTTTGTAATAAGTACAGTAATAAAATTAGAACTCGCCAAATATCATATTAATTACTTCGTTTTTATCCTTTTAAGACAAGGATGATTTCTAATGACGACTTGAGGGGTACTTTGTGCGGGGGACAGAGAAAAATCATGCGCAGCTCTCCAACCCTCCCTCCAACCGACCTTCCTCACTGCACCTATCGTACGTTTTCACTCGCACTCTATTTTGCACGCTATGTATGATTGTTATCAGCTTACACAACAATAATGTAAATTAGATAAGAAAATTATTTAAGTACCCACATTAGCATGCCTAATTGTTGTAATGCAAGCAAATCTGCTGTGATCAATAAATGTGATTTTTCGCGTTAGATGTAAGTAGATTTCATACTGTTTTTCGAAAACTTTAAGTAAAAAAAATAGATGATTTAATGATTGCATTGACTTATGTCAATCACCAGGATAAATATCGCATCCTAAGCAAATCAGCTGGCTGTCATTAGGTATATAAACAGAATTGTGATAACTTTTGTATAAATAAAATAGTTTTACTAAAATTATCTAATGTAGACTATTTTTATACAAATAACTAAAATGTAAGTGAAATTCTGAAACTATTATTGTAATTTTAAAGTAATATATATATTGAATCTCCTTTTTTAGGAGTTTCATTTTGTTGCTGTCTGTACGAAAAACCTTAGGTGACGAATTTGCCATACTTGAAATTAATAAGTGACGAATTTGCTATAAAAGAAACAACGAGGGACGAATTTACACAAAGATTTTAGGTTTCGAACTTACCACGGTGACGAATTTACAACAACCCAATAATTTAGAGAGATATCAAGACAACAGTCAAATAATAGCAACTGAATGCCATTGTTTACTCTCTTTACTTTTATTAAGTCTTTTATGCTATTAGCAGAAAGTAAATGTACCCCATCACAAGGTTATGTACCTACTTTGTCTTAAAACAAATAAAAAAAGCGTAGGGTAGTAGTATAAAGTTCGTCCAAGTAAAATTGTCTGCCAAAATTGATGCTAATATAAACAAAATAAACAGCTTTATTTATATTCATTCAGATTTCCAATCCAATTACAAACCAGCAAGTTAGCATAACCTCATCAATAAAAGTCTTCGTTAAGGAAAAAACGGTGGCAGTGTTGCTGTCGTAAAGAGAAAAATCTGCTCGAGAACGGAAATTGAAGTTCCGAAGCCACGGGCGCTATTGCCCGTCTACGACCACTGACTTCATATTGTTGCTCGTCTATTATGGGTTATTCTCTTTTGCCATGTGAAACTGGACACATGTATGGTAATTTATAGTTTACCGACTAAAAAAAAAGTTACTAGTTTCACCTATTGGTTCACTAGAATAAATAGCTGAACCTAAGTTCACGCTTTTAATTTTTATAACAAATATTAATAAATAAAACCGCCAATTCATTAATGAAATTAGTCATTTAATGAAAAAAAAATTGTTACTCCATAGATACATGACTGCCTCCGTGGTCCGGAGTTCGCCTTGTGATCCGGAGGTCATGGGTTCGAATCCCATTGGGAAGCATACTTTGTGAAAAGTTGTTTCCAGTCTGGTTAGAATATTGCAAGCTTGAATCACCTGATTATCCGAAAATAAAATGACTCCGTGTTTCGGAACGTATAAACTGTGGGTCCCGACCCGAACGCCTTCTAGCGTTTGCTCATCAAACCTATCCATAGATTGGTTCTGGTCTACCCTTTGGGTTGCGGAGGTCAGACGGCAATCGTTCTGTGTAAAAACTAGTAACCCCATTAAATCACCTTGGTTTGATAAGCGGATCCCGGTCTCTAAAGCGTTACCGCTGCGCATGTAACTGGGTATACGCTCAAATGATGATGATGAGGAACATGCATTTACACAATGATCTTATTGTGTAAATGCATGTTCACAATTTACTTAAAAATTTTATGAGACATAAATTTTTTATCCTTAATTCATCCATTTTATGAGATATTTTATGTCTAGATGAAGATGAATTATTCCGTTTAAGTTTTACAAAGTCTTAGTCAGTCACTGAATAACCCGTCTTTCTATTATGTCCACTGACTTCCCGTAGTAATCCCACTTATGATATCGAAAATAGATTATAACGGGTTTGAATGACAGGGTATTATGATTGATGAGTACAGCCATTCTTTGATTCGTTTTTTGCAACAGGAAAAATATATGTTTCTTTCCAATATAATTAAAGTCAAAACATTTACTCTCTTAAATACATTTTTGTAGTAATTTTTAGTTGTTAAAGGGATATGACAACGACTGATAGAGCTTTATTATAAACTAGCTAATGCCCGCGACTTCGTTCGCGTGGACTTTATGACTCCGGCGTATTAATATAAATAACAACTAATGAGAGAGAAAGATAGAGAGAGATAAGAAAGTACTTGTAACAGTGTTAGGTGTTAAAAGTCAATATTATTTTAATTCTTTTCTTCGGGAGCCAATATGAAAAGAGCTGAAGTGTTACTAACCCTGGAGAAAGCCACATTAAGTTGGCCATGCGAAAAAGCAGTCCTTAGATCGACATCAGCAGCTTTAAGCCTCTAAAACTGTGACTTATTTTCATAGGAAAGCAAGTAAACACTGTGTATTTGTAAAACTGTGTATTTTCAAAAGGAAAATTGTTATACGTGGAATAAATACAGTTTCACTGGCACCACTCGCAGTAAACTTTAAGTGTCTCAGCAGACTATGCCGAAGTTTAGCGGCTAAAGTTCAGTGTCTAAAGTTCGGTGGGGATGACACACTAAATAAGCTGAAGTTCAGCCGCTGAAGTTCGGTGGAAACGCCGGACTGTAGTGATGTGCCGATATGAGAATTTAATCTTCCGTCTTTGGCGCGTCTGCGGCGAACGGACACGGGAGCGGAAGAGGGAACGGAAGTGGAAAAGGGAACGGAAGCGGAAGCGGGAGCGGGAGCGGGAGCGGAAGTGGCAGCGGCGGCGGAGGCGTCGGCGGCAGCGGAAGCGGCGGCGGCAGTGACGGCGGCGGCGGCAGCGGCGGTGGCGGCGGCGGCGAGAGCGAGAGCGGCGGCGGCAGTGGCGGCGGCGGCGGCAGCGTCGGTGAAGGCGGCGGCGGGAGCGGCGGCAGCGGCGGCGGTGGGAGCGGCGGCAGCAGCAGCGGCGGCGTCGGCGGCGGCAGCGGCGGGAGCGGGAGTGGGAGCGGGAGCGGGAGCGGGAGCAGAAACGGCAGCGGCGGCGTCAGCGGTGGTGGCGGCAGAAGCGGCGGCGGCAGTGGCGGCGGCGGTGGCAGCGGCGGTAGCGGCGGCGGCGAGAGCGGGAGCAGCGGCGGCAGTGGCGGCGGCTGCGGCGGCGGCGGGAGCGGCGGGAGCGGCGGTGGAAGCGGAAGAGGGAGTACGGGTACAGGTACGGGTACGGATACAGGTACGGGTACGGGTACGGGTACGGGTACGGGTACGGGTACGGGTACGGGTACGGGTACGGGTACGGGTACGGGTACGGGTACGGGTACGGGTACGTGTACGGGTACGGGTACGGGTACGGGTACGGGTACGGGTACGGGTACGGGTACGGGTACGGGTACGGGTACGGGTACGGGTACGGGTATGGGTACGGGTCCGATTCAGGCAAAAGCATCGGAAGTTCGGCATTATGTGTTGCTAATAATGCAAATAACATTGCAGGCATGCATTGGCTGAAATTCAGCCGCTGAACTTCGGCATACAGTGCTGAGACACTAAGTTGGGTTCCGTTACACAGTTTCGGCGGAGTCAAATTGCGCATTCGCATTATTGGCCCTCCGACATTAAGACTTATTTTGTGAGCCTAAAGTCCATTTGCTGCAAGTGAATTAAGAAACTCAACTGGATAATTGGTGGTGTCGTCAACAACTCTATCCAAGAAATTAACAATAATTTGCGTCATAAGTTCTATAATACATAATTGATATTTAATTTTTTGGTGTCAATATGGCGCGTTCACATATCCAAGAATTTTTCTGGTGTGTTATGCTCTGAAGGTCCGCAAATTCTGAACTTATAAGTTCTTCTTCGGACGAAACAACTTTTTTTTTGAAAAAATTTCAATGTACAGACACATTTTTTTTTACTCTTTTATTATAGTATACATTTAGTATGTTTTTGTTCAGCGGCAACAAAAAACATCATCTATAAAAATTTCAACTGTCTAGCTATAATGGTTCATGAGATACAGCCTGGTGACAGACAGACAGACAGACTAACAGTCGGACGGTTTAAGGAATAGGGTCCCGTTTCTACCCATTTGGGTAAGGAACCCTAAAAATCGAATAAAATAAGTATTTATGGGGGGCTCCCATACTACAAACGTGATTTTTCATAGATTATGGTACGGAACCCTTCGCGCGCGTCCGACTCGCGCTTGGCCAGTTGTATTGTAATTCAACAAAAAGTTCTCATCAGACTTAACAACTTTTGCTAAGGCGGCATTTTAATATTTTTTATAGTTTAGCTGGACCATTATAGTTCTGCATCATGTGTTCCATTTTCCAAAATCAATTATAGCCTATATGTTGCCCAGGCTTCACAGCTATTTAACAAAAAAAGTTTCATTCGAATCCGTCCAGTATTTCCGGAGATTAGCGTGTACAAACAGACAAACAGACAAACAGACAGACATTTTTTTTTATTTTCTTACTCTATTACTATATCTCCATCGCCACAAATATTTTTTTTTGAAAAATTTTCAATGTACAGGCACATTTTTTTACTCTTTTATTATAGTATAGATAATTAAGAAAACCTTTTATGTTCGTGCTGAAGAGAAGTTAGAAGTTGATTAAAATACTGGTTCGTAAACCTACAGGTTTTTTTTGGATAATCTTCAACTCTAAAACTCGTATCTGCTCTTTATGTCTAAACTGCAAGTAAAGAGAATCGATTGTTATTAGTCGCATATAGTTTTTAACATTCATGCTTCTTGCTATCCTTATAAATAGAGATAATTATTAATGATTTCGTTATTAATATATCGTATTTGTTGCAATAAAACGCCGCAGCTATAGCGAGTGTCAGTAAAACTAAAATTCTAGGTCTATGGTCAAAACGCTCTAAGACAAACACACAGTGCATACGCTCAAAAACTGAATTCGTTCGAATTTTAAATCCACTTCCAGTAGAAAAGAAAGTCCACTTTTATTTCATCCAGTACAGTTTCGCCATAGCTCGGCAGATAACCTCAACAAACGCCACTCGTAGTAATCGATGGAGAGCTAATGTGGGTTTAATGTGGGCCGAGTCGAGGCGCGTGTCTGCGCATAGCCCGCCGACATTACGGAATAATCTCCTTCTTTGTGCCTAAGTCACTCGTTTGAGTTGAGCCTGATTCAATTGTGATGGACTTTTCAGTGGAGTTTTTATTTCGTATTCTCATTTAATTTTGATATTTCAGCTCTCATTCTTATTTTTTATTTTATTACTAAGCCAAGCCAGCATTCATCCATCACATGTTAAGTGGGTAGTATCTTTGCTTATGAACGTCTGTATCAGCTGCTAGACTACCACATGCGCATCGCCTATCCCATACGCTCGTGAACTATATTCTTTATTAGTAGAAAAAATAACAAAGACTTTTGCTGAAATCATTAAAATCCTAACATCAATTTTTGACATTGATGCAAGTAAGAACTTGCATCAATGGTAAAAATTGATACCAGTGACAGGAGCCACTAAATGTGGTGTTCATCTTACTGCCCTTTTATGAAAATAGTGTAGCAAGTGAAAACACATTGCATTGCACAGTTGATGCTTACAAGTGTACCGTCATCGAAGTACCCATATGTCCAGTTTGCTTCTACTTCTTACACGAAGCAGAAATGTCACATTCAGTTCTAATTACTCGCTTAAAATAATTACCATATTCCAACTAATTTATTTTAGGATTTACTCAATAAACTAAGACAGCAGCGTCACAAAGGCCAGCATTAAGCGTGGTAATGCCGCTGCGAAGCCTGTCAAGTGCGGCTTAAGGCGGTTTTGACAGTCCAACCGGAAAGTTGAGCGTTAAAATATCCGAGTTAGTCAAGATATTTTTAAAAGCAGAATTTCTTTTTATTTGTCAGCCTTTTTTATTTGCTCGTTTTCTAGCAATTGGGATAAACTTGAATTTTTTATGATTAAATGAAATTGTAGCTTCTAGAAATTATATAAGAGGAAACAAAATTTTATATTGAGTTGTATGAAAACATATTTTACTGGCTTTTTATATTTGCTATTATTGTTCTGCATAAATAAATGATGGATATTCAAATTGCATGAACTCTGTCTCTAGCCCAGACACACAAAATACAGCAGATCGTCGCTCATCTCGAATGGACCTTCGCCTTTAGCAATAAGTATAGGTAGTGATTTGAAGCACAATATTTTTTATATCTGCATCGTTACTATATGTTTACTCGCAACGTTCCATGTTAAAAATGACAGAATATGCTAGTTTACCCCCTTTTTAGGGTTCCGTAGTAAACAAGGAACCCTTATAGTTTCGCCATGTCTGTCTGTCTGTCTGTCCGTCCGCGGCTTTACTCAGCGACTATAAATACTAGAAAGTTGTAATTTAGTACAGGTATGTATATAAATTATGCGGAAAAAGTGTTAAAATAAAATATTGAAAAAATTTTTTTGTTAGTGTTGCTCCCATACAAGTAAAGTCAAAAGTTAATTTTATTTTTTCGACTAACCAATCATGTGGGGTATTGTTGAATAGGTATTTCAAAAACATTATGAGCTTGCAAACATCGTTTTTCGATTTAGGGATCCGTTTCTGAAATATTTGGTTTTAAAGTGAAAATTTTTGTTAGAGTCAAGTGTCCCCCCCCCCCCCATTTAAAGGAAAACTATCAGAACTATGTAGGGTTTACAAATTAAAAAGTTATAGTCGATCAACTTATAAAATGTAATCGGAAAAGGAAAATTTCACACAAATTCAATAGAAAATTAGGTTTTAGACGTTTTTAGTGGCATAAACTCACAATTGACATTCGTAACTACGGAATCCTACACTGCGCGTGGCCCGACACGCACTTGGCCAATTATTTTTTCTAAGAACGCCTAAACTCACGTGTGTTGTTCCACGGAAGAATATTTTATGTTATGACAAATAGAAATACCAGATGTGAGTTTCACAGTGCGTATACTTAAAAAACCAGTTTATTTTAACTGTGCGATAACAAACACCCGAGCAATAGAGCCCCCGTCCGTTATAAGGTTTAAACAAATAAACGTTATCGTTGACTGACTTAGGTTTATGTAAGTTAATATTTTTTCGGGTCTACCCTTGAGTATTAATCATAGAATAATGTGGGAAAATTCTAGAAATATAGAGCTTATTTATTAAATTCCAATAGATGACAAAATGAAGATTGATCTAAAGATATTGAATGTTATTCCTTTGAGGGTTGATCTAATTTTGACTTAATAAATCATATTGTGAGCAATCTCTTTCTCATAAATAAAGAGTTCTTGCCCTGTTGTAAAATACAACGCATTGCACATGTCAATATGTGGATTTTGTAAAATGACAACGATTTTTGACTGCGATATTAAAATGTATCTAGTGTGGGGCTCCTTAATATGTTTTCCTAACCCGGAAAGAATTGGTGCTAGAAAAAGGACTTTTATATAAATCTGATGATCTATAAATTTAGAAGCGCAATCGAAAGTACCAAACTAACTGCACCTTTAACCTTTTTCCACTATTATCACGTCATAAAACTGAAAAATAACTTACTCTACTGTTGCCTGGTTCAAGTGTGTCTCAATGAGATTCAAACTCTTACCCCACAGTCAGAAGCTTGAGGCGCCTAAACCTATTACTTGTCCAACATCACTCAAAGCTTAGTTTATTTGTATGAATTGAACATACAACTTTCATTGTGGTTTAAAATGTACATGCGACAAATAAGGACACATTAATCATAGGCTTAGTGTACACGTGTGATGGCCTATGAAAACAGATTTAGGGCGCACTTGACAGGCCTCGTATTCTCAGCACAAAGGTATGAAAGCAGCTTAGGTCACAGAAGGGGATTATACTATAATCTGCAGAGGTGGTTGACAAATGCCCAAGGCTGCTCGCTCGCAGTTTGTCAATCACATATGTACTGCAGTTTTTATGGAGCGTCCAGTCAAAAGTCAAATTTTAGGGACTGGAACTTATAATTAGGATTACTTATAATTTATGTACCTAACATAGAATATAGTTTTTATGGTCCCTTTCATACAACGATACGGAGAAGACCTGGGCTCTTAAATATAGAAAGAAAAATCTTCTGTAACTCAATCATAAGGAAGGAACTATTAAGTTAACCAATATTGAATCATTGTTGGTTGAAGCGTTATCGTAACTTGACTAACCTTCTGAAAGATGAGTATAATAATTAGGTATGTATAAATTCACTTTGGAGATCCGCCACTGTTATTCTGTTTTGATAAATGTAACAAATCATTTTTAAAAATATAATACTGAGCAATTAATGTATTGTAGTACGTAGATAAAAATAAACGCCCAAACGGAACTGCTTATCAGAACTGGATTGATTTATTCAAAATATGTGTTTCATTTGAGTTAGTATCGAATGGTCTTAAAAACGTAAATAGTCTATGTAGAAACTCATTTAAAACGCAACTCGGAACTCGTTTATTGGTAATTTTATGTAAGTACTAAGTAAATTTGAATGAATGTGAATACTCATAGCAATTAAGTATCGTAGCTTGTGTTAAAATATCTTTAAACATTAACATCGGATGATATGATAGTAAGATAACAATATAAAATGCAGGGTAATTAGCCGTGTGAATTAACCTTTACTTATATAAGCCCACAATGTGTATTTATCAAGTTAATAACACGTTTGAGTTACTAAGTTGAGTAAAACTTGATGCCTTAATTAAAATGAGTATTTAAAAGTAAATTAAATACTTCTATAGATTTTTATTCTTATGAGAAAGTATAAAAAAGTTAAACCTAATCTTTATTGAGAGAGAATGTTCCATCATGAATTTTAAATACGTACATTTATTTACCTTATGACATTTTCAAACTGCACTCCGGTCGTTTTCCTGAAACAAATAAAATACGTCAAGTTTTTGAATTTGAATAAAAACTACGAGCATATATCTAAAATATATTTTATTATAAGTAGGTACATATTCGGATAACTATGATATCTAAGACAAAATATATTGAGTTATTGCCTAAGAGTACGTAATAATCATTTAACTATTTTGAATAAGTATATACATAAAATTATTTAAAACAGGTAAATTATTTCAAGTCATAAAGTTTTAAGGCAATATATTTTCCATTTATTCACGTTTCTTAATATATGTAAATGTATCAGTATCATGCAATAAACTTTTAACGAAGTAAAAAATATACTGTCGTCCTTCTTCGCATGTACTGTGTGTGTACCTCAAAAAGTGACGCGACAAACATTTACTTAACAAAAATGTCGTAAAATAAATTGTATAAGTCTATGGGACATTGTCGCAGTGGCTGGTACCCACGGTCAGTACTCGAGAGTCAATAAAAATGCGATAAAAATAACAACTGCATTCGTCAATGTGTCATGAAGGCGTGCGTCAAGCGAGTATTGTTGCGATTGACATCTGATCACAGAAAGAGAAAATATAGTATACGAATATGACAAAAGTGCGATGAACCGAATGGACAAAGAAAAAGAAATGAGTGTGTAAGAGGTAAAAATTTTAATACTTCATTATCCCACGCACTCAACTTTGGTTGGATTATACACATATGTTATACGTTATAAATAATAAAAGGCTCCAAACTGTAAGCTCCTGACTCCTCTACCAAATATATTGCCAAATTTCAAATTCAAAATTGATGACATCTACTACGTTCCATTAATGATGTCCAATGAAAGATATTTTAGTTGCCGTCGAACAAATAATAAACATAGACATAAAAGCCGGACTTTCCTAGTCCTAGCCAAAAGCCACTGCGCTCACATCGAACTCTATTTATTAATTTTATGCCATATATTCCTGACTCTGTGATCTCGAAGAATGAGTCATGAATTGTTATGAGAGGCAGTGGTCACTTGGTCACTTGCGGTGACCAAATTAGCTGATAATGCTGCCCACATGCGGGACTATTGACTTGTCACTAGGGTTGAAAGCTTCAATACATTTGTCGGAACACATTTCATAATTGCTGTGTATCAAATAAAAATATGAATTTGAATAAGTAGAAATAATACTATAACATCGGAATTATAAAACAACACGAGAAATGACTGGTATGTACTGTACCAACAAAATTTTGAAAACTGATGCTTTGACTGAGGTCTAAGGTTTTGAATCCAACGGCGTCTTTATTTGATAGAATTAAAAAATAAGATGATAAAATGGAGTTTTATTAACTCTCTCTCTTTTAAAAATGTTTAGGAACTGGAACTTATTTCAAACCTACGGGGCTAAAGGGCAGGCAATAACGTTTGTTTTCGAGGAATAATTTTCAACGAGGGGCAGTAAACAAAACTATACAAACAATAGAATTTAAAAAGCCTTCCTACGTTTACATTACTTCGATATCAGAGATATCTAAATAAATCATCAAAAGATGAATATTGCTTTACAATCATTGTCACTAACCGGAAAAACGCAAACACTCTATCCAAACATAAAATGCCGAACGCGTGCCAACCCTATTTACAATGCGTCAAATATTTCTTAATTAAACACTTTACGGGAAGTCAATTGGGCGATTGCTGCATGCATGAGCAATAGTAAATATATATTGTACTACGAACGGTACACCTGGGAAAAATAATTCTTTTAAATATTTTGGATCTAAAGTACGTTATTTCCAACTTAAGAGAAGACTGGGAGTGACATGAGAATTACATTACACTATTACGTGTTTATCTCTATAAATATAAATAATAAATATAATAGCGTGACGGTAAATAATAAATATAATGTGTAAGGACAGATATGAAGGAGCGAGGGGCTAGTGCAAGTGTGGTAAATGACAGAAAGAAGTGGAAACAGTTGACATACAGAGCCGACCCCAAATAGGGAAGTGGCGAGGAAAATGATGAATAGCGTAACGGTGAGTGTAGAGGTGGTAGTGAATCTACTGGATTAATTTAGATTCTTTCCCTTTCCCTCAGTGGGCATTTACGACCTACGCGAGAAGAGAAGGAACTGGTACATTCTATGTCTTTTTAAAAAATCTCCGATAAACATGGAAACACGAAAAAGGGGATTAATATTACAAAACTTCTGGATCATAACGGAGACGAAATCCTATAGCGATAAGTAGGGATTGTTTACAAGCAAAATATGACGGAGAAGTTTTCATAAAATATTGTCATCTTAGACTTGAAAAGGCGACTCGTCAATGTAAATAACTTTTCTTGTGGTACCAACATGTACTATGACTACCAAATCGAATTTCCGCTCGACTAAGAACAGAGATACCTACTTAAATTGTATTATCATCAAACATATGTACCTATGTTATGCGAATACATAATAGGTTGGGGAAAAAGTCTTTTCGCATTTTATATGAAAATTCAAAACATTTTTTAATATAGTTTATTTACATTTAACTAAAGTATGTAGGTACCATTTTGTTCGATAACTTTTTGCCATCTTATAGATAGGGACATGATCCCATTGCTATAGAAATTTTGGGGCTTCTGATCAAAAAACTGCGTCAAGTAGTTTTGGCAGTCCTCTCGTGATGTTAACCTGACACTGCCTAAAGAATTCTGAAGAGACCGAAACAGGTGGAAATCTGAAGGTGCCAGGTCAGGACTATACGTCGGATGCATTAACACCTCCCAGTCAAACTCTCTTAATTTTTGCTGAGTGGTTAAAGATGTGTGAGGTCTAGCGTTATCATGATGAAAAACCACACCCCTTCTGTTGATTAATTCCGGCCACTTTCTCTCAACTTCTTGCTTTAATCTTATCAGTTGTTCGCAGTAGAGTTCTGAATCGATGGTCCTGCCTGGTGGTAACAGCTCATAATGAATAATGCCCTTCCAATCCCACCACACACACAGCAGCACCTTGTTGCGAGTTAACCCGGGTTTCGCCACAGTCTGTGAAGCCTGACCGGCCTTTGACCATGACCTTTTTCGCCCGTTCTTGTCGTACGTGATCCACTTTTCATCACCAGTTATCAATTTCTTCAAAAATGGTTCGGTCTCATTAGGTTTCTTTCAGAGAGCTTGTGACGTACCCAAATATCGAGCTTTTTGTGTACCCATTTTTTTTTCAAATGCGCCAAAACTGTTTTGTGGTCAATTCCCAGTTCTTCAGCTACGTCGTAACTACTGATATGCCGATTTTGCTCCACTTTTTTAAAAATAGCATCCATTTTATCCGTAACAGGACGACCAGAGCGACGTGCATCTTTGACATCAAAATTTCCGGATTGAAAACGCTTAAACCAAATTTGTGCTACTCTCACAGACACTGCACTAGGTCCATAAACATCGCAAATTTTTTTCGCCGCATGGGTTGCATTTTTACCTTTTTGGTAGTAAAATTTTAAAATGTATCTAATTTCTTCATTAGATTCACGCATTTTCCTAATTTGAATATGGAATTATCTTCTTTAAAATTTTAACTTTTAAATGATACTAAAACCAGCCAGTTACAAATAGTATAGCCAAAGTGGTTTTATTACAAGTTCATACATACTATATGCGAAAAGACTTTTTCCCCAACCTAATATATACATATATTAGGTTATACATAAGTATGAATGTCCAAGTATGTAGACTCGGAGAACTTCACTCACTTATTAAAATATTCATAATTGTAAACACTTATTGACATTCAATCTGAAAGCCATTGGGATACAATATCACGACATTACAATATCCGTTACTCGCTCTAAATTCTGAAACGACGCCCACTGGCCATGATCATGATCTACGGAACCTGTGCAGCTCCGGGTTTAGTATTTAACATCCCACTGATGCAGAAGTAAATACTTCGTCGGAATCTATTGTTTACAGTCGTTTGGTTAAATAACTACAAGGTGGTCTGACAACTTAGGCAATAAGCGCTGGGCGCAAGCTACTTCCAACCCATCATTTAAGAAATTCAGGCTTCTTTAAATCTGTCATTTTGGAAATCCTTAGGGTGTAAAGTGATCTTAATATGCAGAAATGATTTGATGTGCAGTCTATCATCCAAAATATATTTAAAAAAATCATCATCTTCAACACATTCGAAGGATTTCAACAAATATATGGTAAATAAATAGTAAGTATATGATCATCAATGATATATACTATTGTATTTTTTACAAAACTCTCGGCGTCTTTATAAAATACAAAAATATAAAGTACAATTACGAGTACTTATTTTTACTGTAGGAAAAGTGAGTAAATAGTGTTTGACATCTGTATCGCAGAATAGCAAAAATAGTCATAGTATTGGCCGTTTTATTATTCATCTCCTGGCTCCCAGACACTCATTAACATTTTAAATCGGCTAATGAATTTACAAGGATTTAGAGACTAGACTTGAAAAAATACGATCGAATTAACAGAAGTGGAGCTGTAAATTTTTAAAAAAAGCAATTTTTTAAGAAAGTGTCTGCAACTCTGCATCTATCATAGATACGAGTATGTATTTGTTTAAAATCAGAATTAATAATTAAGGTAATATTGTTTCGGTTACTACCGCATGGTCACTCAATGGGTTTAGCAAACGTTTTTTAATCTTTAGGAATGCGAGGGTAAATATAGAAATGTATTTAGTAAGTATACTCCGTTAGTAGGGCTCTCCGATTTTTCGGGCATATTATGCGCTCCCCGATGCAATGTCTGGAGAAGCAAATAATAGTGGGCCAAATAGAGGGTAAACGCGCCAGAGGAAAACCGCCGGCTAGATGGGTCGATTGTATAAAGAAAGTTGTTGGAGGTTCCATGCATAAAGCGGTCCATAGTACTGACGACCGAACAGCCTGGAAACAAATATGTGGTCACGATCCTCAGCATTGAGGGACCGATGAAGAAGAAGACTCCGTTAGTCTTTTTTATGAATTTATTTAAACTTGTTTTCTATTATAATATAACATACAAGATAAGAATACTCGTAAATGCTTCCGAACTCAATTAAGCCGACATGGGCAGCCTCCCAAATTTACAAACAATTTTTTTTTAATCTGAACTAATATTATGAAGAGGAAAGATTTGTTTTTTTTTTGTTTGCGATATAGGTTACATTTGATTTTCAAAAAAAAAAAGCTTGCATAACGTCCAATAATTTAACCCAAAGTGCAAAAACTTACTTAAAAAATCCTTACATCGCGTGCGCTGCGGAAACTATTTATGATAGAACAAAATGATGTACAAAAAATTTGTAGAGAAAATCATTATGTATACTATACGTGGGGCGCACTATAAGTTTCCGGAATGAATATGAAAAAATACTATTAAAGGTACAAAATTAATTTATTGTTTTTCAAAATAATCTCCCTTGGCGTCTATGCACTTTTTCATTCGATGAAACTAGTTTTGAAAACTTTTGTGCCACTCCTCTGTGGTGACCTCTGAAACGTGTTTTTCATACTCCTCGACAGCCTCTTCTGGAGATGAAAATCGTTGACCGCGTATTAGGTTCTTAATTTTTGGGAACAGAAGAAAGTCACAAGGTGCCAGGTCGGGACTGTATGCAGGATGACTCATGAGTTCTACATTTTTCGCCTTCAAAAAGTCGTTTTTCTGTCTGGCCGTGTGAGAACTAGCATTGTCGTGGTGCAGGATGATACGGCGTTTACGATTATTTTTACGGAGTTCGTCAATAACTTCCGGCAAACAAATGGTCGTGTACCAGTCACTATTCACTGTACGACGATTCTCTAAAGCAACAGTAGCCACGTGTCCAGTTTTATTAAAAAAAGAAGCAATCATCCGCTTAGATGCACTTTTCACGCGCGCCACTTTGGTTGGTTTCGGCTCATCTTGAAAGACCCATACGCTCGATTGCTGTTTTGTTTTGGGATCGTAGCAATAAATCCATGTTTCGTCACCTGTTACTATGTCCCACACCAAATTTGACGCACCTTCGTTGAATCTGGTAAGCATGGCACTGCACCAAGTGACGCGGTCCGTTTTTTGAGCCTCGGTCAAGTTGTGTGGGATCCACCGCGAGCACAGCTTTCTCACACCCAAATGTTTGTGTAGGATTAATTGTATTTAACTCATGCCTATTTCAAAGGATGCGCGAATTTCATGGTAGGTCACATGCCTGTCTGTTTCAATCATACGGCGCACAGCATCGATGTTTTTGTTGGTCACAGCGGTGGACGGCCGACCATGGCGAGATTCGTCACTGAGATTGATACGACCACGCTTGAATTCTGCAAACCAGCTATAAACAGTTGTCTTGCATGGTGCTTCATTGCCAAAAGCTGTTTCAAGCCGAGCGATGCTCTGTTGAGCTGTCAAATTACACTTAAAATCGTAGAAAATCATACTACGAAAATTTTCCCGAGTTAAATCCATGTTGATGCAGACACACAATTTTTTAAATGGCGCCACAAGGTAAAAACAAAAGACAGTCAGATGAAACAAACTGCATTCTACAGCCAAAGAGTTCTATTTTCAAATGTTGCAATAAATTTTTAAATATTGTTTATGTAAGTGGCCAGTTCCGGAAACTTATAGTGCGCCCTATGTATTTAAAACGTTTCCCAACACTATATGTCTGACTGTTATAGTTATATCAAAGATAAAATATAAAGATAATTTATTTGCCAAACATGTGTTACAAGATATACATTCAGTTTCGTCCAATCATGTTTACCATCACCGGTGTGCAAATTTTGTCAGAAGAGCTATCTATCATAATTCATAATACTATAAAAGTACTTAATTAAATCTATAAACCTTTTACAATTTACTATGAAACAAAGTCAATTTACAATTTATCAGATAAGAAATCCTTAACACTATAAAAAATAACTTAATTTTCTTCTTAAACAAAGTCAAATTTAATTCTTTATATTGTTTCGGTATTTTATTATATATTATCGGCGCCATACCTAATACACTATCATGTAATAATGCAGTTTTAGATGAATGCATGCACAATTTGTCCTCACGACGGTTTCTTTCTACTGTATCAGGTAATTTAGGAAACAGGTGAGGATTACTTTTTACAAATATAGCTATTTCCAATATATATAATGACGGGAGTGTTAGAATCTTATGTTTTTTAAGTACCGGTTCACAACTATCTCTACTTTGTAGTCCGAACATTGCTCGAATACAACGCTTTTGCATTTTAAATACTAGATCTTTATCGGTGGAATTTCCCCAAAAAATTATACCGTATCTAAGGACTGATTCAACTAGGCCATAGTATGCAGTTATTAGTGCCTCAGTATTTACTTCATTAGATAGTCTGTACAGGACATAAGATGAACTACTAATCCGTTTACAAAGACTTTCAATTTGTTTTTTCCATTTTAACTTACAATCGATTATTATTCCAAGAAATCGAGTAGAAGGAACATTCGATACAATATTGCCCTGATATTCTATGTTAAAATTATTCGCTTTGTTAGGTCTTTGAGTAAAATTCATAATGTTAGTTTTATCAAGGTTTATTTTCAAATTATTATTTTTTTTTACAATATATTGGTTTAGGCATTTGTCCTCAATCTCACCTGATGGTAAGCGACGATGAAGACTAGGATGAAGCATGCCTATCCAAAAGATACCCATTCAATCTACTTTTGAATGTCCCGGGGCTGTACTTCTCTGGGAATATAGACGCAGGCAGTTCATTCCACACCTTAGCTACTCGAACCAAAAAGGAATTGTCGAAGCGTTTAGTTCGAGACTTAGGTATTATTATCAAGCCATGTTATTATTAAGGCTAATGTTGAGTTACCGTCGAATTTATGTGACTTTTTGCCTGTGCATTTAACTGTTACTGTACTATCATCAGCGAATAATGTTATACTTTGTTTAATATCAGTAGGAAGATTGTTAATATAGATAATGAAAAGGAGAGGCCCTAGAACACTACCCTGTAAAGCTCTATATGATACACATCGTTTATTTGATGTGTAATATTTTTCTGTTTTTGATCTAAAATCAAACTTAGATACTTCTGTTACTTGACGACGATCTGATAAGTAGGAGTTAATTAATTGTAAGACATTGCCTCTGATTCTTGTTTGTCATTTCTTGTATGCTTCAAGTTTGTCTAGTAATATTTTATGATGCATATAGTCAAAAGCTTCCGTCATATCGCAATTAATAGAACAAACGGGATTTCTTTTGTCAACTTCAGTAATAACATTCGTTAAAAAATAATAAATTGCCATATTGATTGTTTTTTTACGTGGGAAACCTTGCTATTCCATCAAAACCAACACTTTTTGTATTTTTGAAATTTTTAATAATTTTATATATATCTTGTGGTGTGCTTGGCGCCATGAACACAGAATTTGATTGAAGGCTTATATTTGACGTAACATTAGACCCACAATTCTTTACAGGTTGAACTTTATCAATGAAGTAGTTATTAAAAGAATTTGCTATTTCATCGGGGTTTGAAATAATTTTATCATCAATCTTCAGTCGCGTTACTGATTCAATTCGTAAATTAAATTTGGAGATAATTTGCCATGTCGTTTTTGATTTATTTTTTGATGTACTTATTTTATAATTATTTTGACTCAATTTTGTCAATTTAATAATTCTTTTTAATTACTTTGTATAGCGTTTATAATTTCTTTTATTAACTTTTGTAGGTTTTAATCTAAAAGTCCATAAAAGGTTTCTTTTATTTTGGCTGCATATTTTTAACCCTTTTGATATCCATTTTAATTTACGACAAGTATGTATAGTTATTTGTTTAAGTGGAAAACACTGATCATAAAACATTTTAAAAGTATCTATAAAACTTTAATACGCAATATTATGGTCTTCCGCATCATAAATTTCTGTGAAACTTAAGTTTTTCATAAATTTTTTAAACTTTATTATATTTTCTGCGCTGTAATCTCGCACTGTTTTTCGCCAAAATTTTATTTTTACGGTTTTTCGAAGTGGTAATTTAATCATTATCAAAGAATGATCCGAAACTCCAAACTCTATCACTTCCGTTGTACATTTCAATGTATCACAATAAGTATTACTTTATTTTAATTTTTTTATTAAAATGCCGCTTACAGAAAAAGCTCTTTCTTTGTACCTTTATATTCATCCTTATTAAAGTAAACTACTTCTATTTAAGAAGGTTTCAATAACTTTATAAACCTTTTTGAATAATTTAATTCGGACATTTCATTCGAAAGATATCACAAGTTTAAAAATGTAAGTAAAAAGTCGCGTGGTCGTCGCTCATCCCGCTTGGCTAGCTAGGCAACACCGTCATATGCAATGCGATGTAGGCGCCACTAGGGCACAAGTATGGCGTTTCATAGAAGCGGAGTATCATTTATGCGTGCAGTGTGTGTTCGCTCCCCAACACACGCGACAAAGCGAGAACGGTGCGGGGACGAGGAACGGGGACGCATACTGGGACCCTAGGGGTTTCCGATCTGTATGCAATACTTATAGTACTTCTGTGACTGGGGTACGCGAGGCAAATCAATATTTGAAATTTTTTTTAAAGACCCATGCGAAGCCGAGGCGGGCTGCTAGTATTTTATAAATAGAATTTATTTTATCAAACAAAGAAAATGTTGCTGAGTATCTACAGTTTCAAATACTTAAGATAGATTAAAGCCTGCGCATTGTGCTTTCAAATCACTATTATTAATACCAGTGACAGCTAACGGCGGGTTCAAATAATAGGAAGAGGCCGAATTGAATCGTTAGTTCTCATTAATCATAACAGGGCCTTCAGGCGCAGATCCCTGCACAAAAGGGCTACATGTGGCCTGGCTGAAGGGCTAACAATGAAACGAAATGTCTGACAGCGAAAGGTCTCAAATTTGCCCCATTTCCGAGTGAACTAAAACCCTCTGTTGTGATTATGAATGAGTAATTTAAATACGTTTATGCGTCAAGTCCTATTTAATATTTAAATCACTATACGGACGATTGTTAAGATGAAATGATTTGTTTTTATCTCAGCTTCTTTCTTCTCTTATTTTCCGCACCACGTAAACAGTTTGCATTTTGTTCTATCTTTCGTCACGAGAACTGTTACATTTTTACTAGCCTCATGGTTCATACAATTACATTACGAATACAAATTTCTGTATCCGAAGTATCATAGAATCAATAACCATTAATTTTTTTATGATTATTAAAGGAATAATTTTTAATTTTAATAATATACTTTTGTTTTTATAAAATCTTAATATGAGAAATAAAAACAAAAAACAGTCTAGAAACTTAATGTGTCATTCAGATTATAATAAAATAGATAACCAGCTGTTTTTATTATAACAAAAAGGTTAAATGCATATTAAGTATCAGTTTAGAATAGTAACATAATCCATAAACTCACCGGAGCAAAACTGATTTGTATAAGAGCCTTAAAAACTTTTACATAGTTGTATTATAGTTTAGTCACCTCTCTCAACGGTAATAGAGACTATTTTCAACAGTAATCCCATTTTGAATCAATGGAGCGATAGCATCGATTTATGTCACTTTGTTCCGCTTTTTGCCAAATTGAAAGGAATTTGGACACACGTATTTTAACTTGTAATGGATCATAAGTAACCCGTTATCTAGTCGCACAGACGTCAAATTGTATCACATTTTTGCCCGACTGCGCCAGACGGAGGGTTATGTTTTTCGAGAGTATGTATGTATATATAATTGTTTGGCACGCTCTGCAGCCTGAACAGCTCGATGGAGTTTAGCTTAACAGGTGTCGTTAGATTTGTATTTACTGTGAGAGTGACGCTGGGTATATCAAAATAAATAATAATAATAATAAAAGAAAAAAAACAAATAAAAAGGGCAGTCGGGTTTTTTGTTTTTGTAATAATTACTTAAAGTGATTTATTTGACATTTTGTCAGTGACATATAAAAATAACTTAAGAACGATTAAATACCATCGATATTTCGATAGTCAGTGAATTAAAAGTTTCAATTCCTACAACCTACCTCCTAACGGGGTCTAATCATAAGGAATTGACAAGATTTATTATGTAATTTATATTTATATTTACAAGATTTTATTTTTGTGTAATTTTAGTGTTATCTTATATATGAGTGAGTAATGGAATGGAAACAAAAGGGGTTTGCAAGTATCTCAAGTAGAGATCCATAGTCTCTGCCCACACCCACGTGAATGAGAAGTGATAATATGTATGCATGTACTCGTATGTATGTATAATTTCTAGTGATGTAACTTTATTTAGAACTAATTATTTCACATTATTGCTTAAAGCAAATAATGATATCAGAGAGAATCTCGCGTCCAATGATCTCGTTCCGAGTTTTACCTTTATGTAGGTTTTTTTTAACTTGTTAATTCTGAATAAAAAGTAAATAAACAATGCTTTGTTCAAGTACTTGAACAGTCTCATAGTAAACGTTTCTTTTTTTACCCGACTACGGCAAAGCAAAAGGGGGGTTATGATTTTGACAGGCTATGTATGTATGTATGTATGTATGTATGTATGTATGTATGTATGTATGTATGTATGTATGTATGTTCATCTGTTCCCTCGTAACTTCTAAACTACTTATCATAATTCGACAAATGACATATCATTAGAAGCGTCTTAATTGTCCGCTGGTTATAGGCTATATGGGGTTTCACAAAATCTAATGTGGCGCCCTCTAGCGGACAAAACATACAGAGTAAAAAAATAAAGTTAAGATAAATATGCCGTGTTTGGTATCATTTGAAAGCGCTTTACTTGTACATTTTGAATATATATATATATTACTAGCATTTGCTTGTGACTTTACCTGTTTTCATGGGCTGATTGCATATAATTCACATCTTTTCGTTCATAGCTTCTTTTTAGTTCATCAATTTAACTTTTGTTAATATTATGCGCCACAAATACACTTTAACACCAAAATAGTACAAATAATAAAAAGTAAAAAAACTAAAACCCAACTACGACAAAAAACGACGCTGAAAAAGTATAAAACAAGATTTTCAGAATACTGAACTGAACAAAGTTGCTAATGTAGTTGCAAGTAAATGGACACAGTAGACTCTACCAAGATGCCTTCGTTGTAAATTGACAATAATGTCATACAATACTATTCTGAAGTTTGCAATATTCACTATGTACAGATAAATTTTCATGTTTGGAAAGGCGTAGTCACACGTTACATATACCTACCTACCGTAGCACTTTGACAACGTATGACTACGCCTTTCCAAACATGAAAATTTATCTCTACATAGTGAATATTGCATACTTCAGAATAGTATTGTATGACATTATTGTCAATTTACAACGAAGGCATCTTGGTAGATGAATCTCAATAAGCGATTAACGTCTACAAAGCGTGGGTCACTAAACCACTCGACGTACACTTTAGACGTGAGAAAAAAATATAATTTAAAAATGCTGATAAGAAATTTATTATTTTTATCTAAAATTTGAACTCACGTTTGAAGTTTAGCTTTTATGGGAATTATTGATTAATTATTTTAGAGGATAAGCCGTTATACGTAATAATATAGATAAACCAGGGTTATGTGGTTACGTTCCTAGCTATAATGTTTGCTAAAGAGGTATTTTTGACAGAAAGTAAACCACAGCCCTCTATGAATGATTTTGTTGCATACTATATATAAAAGAAAGTGCAATCCCCTTGTATTAAATTTCATATATATTTTTAATTTATTTTATGATTTTATGCGGTGATGTAATATCTATATTACATAGGGCGCACTATAAGTTTCCGGAACTGGCCACTTACATAAACAATATTTAAAAATTTATTGCAACATTTTAAAATAGAACTCTTTGGCTGTAGAATGCAGTTTGTTTCATCTGACTGTCTTTTGTTTTTGCCTTGTGGCGCCATTTAAAAAATTGTGTGTCTGCATCAACATGGATTTAACTCGGGAAAATTTTCGTAGTATGATTTTCTACGATTTTAAGTGTAATTTGACAGCTCAACAGAGCATCGCTCGGCTTGAAACAGCTTTTGGCAATGAAGCACCATGCAAGACAACTGTTTATAGCTGGTTTGCAGAATTCAAGCGTGGTCGTATCAATCTCAGTGACGAATCTCGCGATGGTCGGCCGTCCACCGCTGTGACCAACAAAAACATCGATGCTGTGCGCCGTATGATTGAAACAGACAGGCATTTGACCTACCATGAAATTCGCGCATCCTTAGAAATAGGCATGAGTCAAATACAATTAATCCTACACAAACATTTGGGTGTGAGAAAGCTGTGCTCGCGGTGGATCCCACACAACTTGACCGAGGCTCAAAAAACGGACCGCGTCACTTGGTGCAGTGCCATGCTTACCAGATTTAACGAAGGTGCGTCAAATTTGGTGTGGGACATAGTAACAGGTGACGAAATATGGATTTATTGCTACGATCCCAAAACAAAGCAGCAATCGAGCGTATGGGTCTTTTAAGATGAGCCGAAACCAACCAAAGTGGCGCGCGTGAAAAGTGCATCTAAGCGGATGATTGCTTCTTTTTTTAATAAAACTGGACACGTGGCTACTGTTGCTTTAGAGAATCGTCGTACAGTGAATAGTGACTGGTACACGACCATTTGTTTGCCGGAAGTTATTGACGAACTCCGTAAAAATAACCGTAAACGCCGTATCATCCTGCACCACGACAATGCTAGTTCTCACACGGCCAGACAGACAAACGACTTTTTGAAGGCGAAAAATGTAGAACTCATGAGTCATCCTGCATACAGTCCCGACCTGGCACCTTGTGACTTTTTTCTGTTCCCAAAAATTGAGAACCAATTACGCGGTCAACGATTTTCATCACCAGAAGAGGCTGTCGAGGAGTATGAAAAACACGTTTTAGAGGTCACCACAGAGGAGTGGCACAAAAGTTTTCAAAACTGGTTTCATCGAATGAAAAAGTGCATAGACGCCAAGGGAGATTATTTTGAAAACAATAAATTAATTTTGTACCTTTAATAGTATTTTTTCATATTCATTCCGGAAACTTATAGTGCGCCCCACGTATTAAAGAAGTAAACGAATAAGTGCCAAACACCGTCAAATTAGTTTCGTGTCGTCATGCATACGTAATGTACGGAAACGTTGTTAGAAACATGCTTTAATATCTAAGCCAATAACAACAATAAGTATTAACACTTGAATACTAAAGAGCACAAAATCGTTAATATATACAGAACTTTAGCTAAACAGTTAAGCATAATCTATGCATTATATTAACCTAACAAAGACATTTTAGGTTTATTCTGCATCTCTGTGATATATTTTGACAAACTAATTCCTGGCTAATCCTATTGTTAATATAACTAAATGCCGACGTTCTGTTGAAGCTATAAATAAACAGGACGTTTTCACCCAGTCATCTGCAAAGTACATAGCATAAATTACGATTTCACTGTAAATGGATATGTAAATGATTTCTGTACGCGCCATGCGAATGAACATTCTTGATGTGAATTAGCCATATATATATATATATATATATATATATATATATTTGGAATGACGGTTGAAAATTTGTATGAAATTTTGTCAATTTTGAAGTTTCAAACGCTTTCCGGGCCTACCCCTTTTCAATTATATATCAAAACAGTCTTATATAGGAAAAAGTACATACTATAACAAATTATGTTCAAACAACGCCCTAATTTCATCGTACCCAAACATCTTTCTCTCGTACAACGAAATATAAGCCACTTTAATCTTGAAAGTATTGCGTGACGTGGAAGTAAATGTCAGTGCTTTTATTTCAATTATTCGACTCAAAAATATGGAAATTATATCGCCATTGCCTTTGGTGAGATTAGACCCTTTATTTCAGATTACGTTTTTAAGCTCCCGCCTAAAATATACTTTATGTTTTATACCAGATATCTGTATTAAAAACGACATACGTGATTTGCATTTAGTCTGTTATTTTATAATTTATATTTAAAATTGCAGGTAACTAATGCCATCTACAGTAAACAAGTGCTCATATATTTTTAACCCAATTTAAAAATAGGAGACAGGATATGTTCATATTTTCAATGCTTTTTAGGGTAGTAATGAACAAGGAACTTATATAGTTTTGCCATTATCTGTCTATCTGACTGTCCCCGGTTCTACTCAGAAACAGTGGAAGTTAATTGTTTTTACTGGACGAACCCATCATGTAGGGTATCGTTAAATAGGTCTTTCAATTATATTGTGAGCTTGTGAACACCATTATTCGATGTAGGGGTCCGTTTCTAAAATATTGAACGTCTCATAAACGGAGCGTTGAGGTCAAGATTTTTTCTGGACTTAAACTGTCTCTATTATATTCATATTGCACTAACACAATAATGTAAGATGATATGAGATATGAAAGGCAACCCTTTAATAAACACATTTTATACTAGTAGATAATATTTGGCAAGCATAACAAATAAAAAAATTTATATTTAAAGAAATTGTTCGTGGATGTCCGGTTGTCTTATGGACGTATGTGCCACGATTACACTCGAAATACTTAGTGTAACTGTACCATTTTTTAACGGGTCCCTCCCATTTTATAGAAGAACTTTTTATGTTATTATATTATTATCCATCTGCATAACAGCGGTTTACAAAAACGTTAGTTCGTTCAAAATAGTTTGGCATCAAGGTACTAATTTAGCATAGATTTAAAACCAACATGTAAAAAATCAAAATAATCTTAGACCATAAATTGTATAGCCATAATAATCTAAAAGTAGAATAATTTTATCGCAGAAATTTCGCAGTCAGAATCGCCTTTTTGTATTTTTTCATACGTATAGTCATTTTAATATAATTTTCTGAGATAGATTTTTCTTCTTACATAGTTATTTGGTTGAACACAATTGTTTTCAACCAAAATGTGTATTGTTTCATTATGAATTTTATGTGTTTAAAATTTAACTAAAACAGTTGATTATAAACGTATGTGGTTTTTACTTCCCTGTTATAAAAAATATCATAGTATGAAAAGGCTGTCTACCTTGGCACTCGGCGGCCCCTGCTGCGGCACGCTCGCTTCTCTCGCTCGGCTCGTGCCGTGGGGTAATCGCAGTTCTAACATAATCTAACCTATATTTCGGTCCTAACCGAGTAAACTCGGAATGCTATTTATTATGTTGACGAACTATAGTAATAATTCTTAATCATCCAATGCAGAATTGTGTATTTATTAAGTATTGTAGCACAGAATTGGATACAAACCCCTTTTTGAAATATAATCTTTCATCATAATAGAGAAAATTTCATTTGTTAGTTTCCTAAGCATCAACATCCAAGAAAAGTATGACACGTGAAAGGTTAAGGAAAACCACGTGGCAAAATACGTGAACGTTTCGAAACTCCCAGAACAAAAATAAAACACTTCTATTCCGTCCAGAAAGTTCAGCAGCCAATTTGAACTACTTTCAATATAGCAATTGAAGTACGGCAGAATATTGGACGGACGGTCCTAGCCGACCACCTTGAGAGTTGGATGGTGCTTGAAAATATTTGAAACAGCGCTTTGGATGGAGCCAATTTGAGACTTGCTTGAATATGTTGTTACGTTTGACAAAGTCCGCCTATAAAGTATGAACAAATACATGGTAAATTAAGAATAAATAATACTTATATCAAGATTTTGCTAATAATCACAAAGGTTTTAAAAGTTCTCTCTTCTCTAATCTAACTTATAATGTATAATACAACATACAACACCATATTTTGCCTTAGTTTGCAAATTTTTAAATGACAGAGAAACATTTACAAGTATTAATTAAATAGCAGCTTGTCAAACATACTTCATGAAATCGTGATACAAGATTGAACGTTTTCATTATAAGCACTTTGCAGAAAAAAAAGTATGAAACCGGTATAGATTTAAAGAAAAATGCAATGCTAAGATGTCATCGCCATATTAACATGCTGCGTAAGTCAATAAAAGCTTATTTTTATGGCAAGCTGTAATGTCTCGCCTACTTGGCTTTATGGCAATTTTATATCAGTAAAGCCTTAAAGGCTCGAGAATAGCTTGATAAGAAGCTTACAACGCAAACCAATCGATCTATAGATCTAAACTGTATGTGATTTTTAACTGTTGTGTTTGCTTAAAAAATAAATCAAAAATAAAGCGAAATATACATAATTTTTTGTTTCGTAGAATCTATTAGATATACAGAACAACTATATTTAGATTTTTGCTTGAAAAAATGTGCCAATGTGTTTATGTATATAGATACAATTTGATTGACTTGCCCTTATGTATAGACAACAGACGAAGAAACGGAACGTTTCTGTATGCAAAAACATATATGAGTATATGAAAGCTTTAGAAACCGTTCTATTTCTTCTTTTTGACATAACGGTCGAAAAAATAATTTTTGTTTTTAGGTAAAATATTGATTTGGACTCGTAAAGCGTCGTGTGTCATACGAAGAAATCGTACTTTTGACCCCGTTATAACATTTAAATAGTTATTGCGTTGAATGTAACATAAAGCATCACTTCTTCAGTGCTTAACGTAACTTCAATGAGCTCAAGTGCTCATAAGACACATTTCCACAATATTCTGTGTAGCATAACATTCATTTACAAGGCCTGAGACTCTTGAGAGGCTATTCAATATTGTTTCGCATTTAACCTAGCTTACCTTTGCCTCTCCAGACTCGAGATCTGAAGCGTGACGCAACGTATCTTATGTCAATATAGAAACGAATATGTGTTGCTGTCAAATGTTGAAACTGAACGCTTTTTTAATTGAATATATATATTTACTGCTACATATATTTTTTGCTATTAATCAAGTATCTTACATTATGTAGGTATAATGTACACGTACGGTATGCCTCAGAAGTGGAGTCCCAATTTCTCATACTAATTGTATAAGAAATTGAGACTCCATTTTTGAGGCTTACCGTACATGTATTATTTGTGAAGTTGAAACTTTGTACCTTCTTAATTACGTCGGAGCTCAATATATAATGGCCCATTAGGTTTAGCCTAACCAACCAAGAAATTACATAATAAATTACTTACACCTCCTAGCCGTAATGTGAAGCGGTGGAAGCTAAGCAGTTGAGTGAGGCACTACGCCTGTGGGGCACGACTCACGAGTTTGATCCTGACTTGACACGACTTGTGCCTTTGAGTTTGTGCTCACGTATCGTAATTTTCAACTATCCACTTGCTTCCGGTGAAGGTAAACTTCGTGAAGAAACCCACACAGTATTCATGACTGTTGCCACTAGATGTTGTCAGCCATCGTTAGTAAATAGCTCGTTATTCTGATACCGGTAATAACCATTTTGCAATTGCTCGCCTCGTAATGGCATTTAAAAAAAATTGATTGTAACCGTGACTTCTTGATAGTAGAGCACTACCTCACCGCTCCGATATGAGGCATGCAATACTGTTACTTTAGCATTAGCACGTTATTAAAAATTGAAATATCACGGAAATCCCAATATTTTCCATCGCGAAAGCTTTTACAGTAACATACTCGTATGTACGAAACCAGCACTCCTCGTATCCAACTCAAATTGTACGGGACGTGAGTTGGGAGACAAATTGGATACACATTTTTCCTTGAGAGCCGATGCTTACACGGAATATTTTAAATCCGTTACTTTTGATCTTGTGGGAACACATTTGTGTCGATTTGTACGCGGCCCTAAGTTCGTTTATTTCTTATGTATATTGAGTATTTCAAGTATTTTTGTGTCATCATTTTGTATTCAACTTGAGCTTTGTGATAGTCAAGTGTTGCTTATACAGAGTGAAATAGAGCGAAGCAATATTGAAAAGGAAAATGCTTTGCAGGCAAGTAAATCTATTTATTAAGTACATCATAGTTTTTGTATATCAGAGCTTCGCGTTTTCGGTTGTATCTTACTTTATTTCAAGAATATGGACTTTAGTCTCCAAAGTAGCACAGCTATTACTTCGGAGCCTGGAGTCTGTAGTCCTGCTTTTTCTCCATTTCGTGTAGTCTCCAGAAAACTTGGTTACGAGGCCATTAGTAAAAATATTATTCACAAATCGTTCACGTGGCTATAGTGCTCGTTTGGTTAATATTATGTAGGTACAACAAAATGAGGACACTAAATATTGTCCACAGTACAACGCTTGTGGGGGAGACCTCAATACTCAGGTGAGTTGTTTAACTATAACAATATCAATTTCTTGCAAATCTTTACTAGTACTGTAGACTATGATTAATGTAAATATAAATGGGACTTAGCATGAATCTTTTTTGTTACATCGAACATTTCGAATAGGAGTTATAATCCTTCATGGTCGCAGACAGACTTCGTGCTAAGTCCAGTTTATATTTAAATTAATTATGTGTTCAAAATGTGATAGTTTAAATGTAGACTTTTTACTATTGCAATAATTTGATATTCCGTACTATATTTCAATGGAAATCATGCTAATTTTGTAGTCACTTTTCGAGTTATCTAATTAAAAACAAAGTAACTCTTCAAAAATAAATTTCCAATATAAATAGCTGCACAACATCAGATAAAACAGAGATCTCAGATTACCATTCCGTCTTCCATTCACATCAAAATCGTAGGCCGTCAAACAAAGGTGATTTTTATACACCGTTTGTTTTTTTACAAAGGTCCTAAGATCTCAAGAAGGGCAGGGAATGAGAATAATTTGCGATTTTTTTCGCTTTGTTTCGTCATCACTTTGAAAAGCCTTCGATGGAGGGTTGTGGCTCAGAGCAGCCACTTCAGGGAATGGGGTCACTCCGTATTGGTCGTACGCATTGCCTCTTATCCAGCGATCGTGCTAATTTCATAGGAAGCGAGGCACGTTCGTGGTAAGTTACTGATAACACGCTTGTTAGAAAGTTATTAAAAGAAAGGAAAACAAAACAATTTCTAACAGTTGCTTTTAAATCTGAAATTGAGACATGTAGTTAATATTTAAGTATTTTGGTACATATTTTATTTGTGATATGATCTAACCATATTTTTCTCAATTTGATAAAAACTTCAATTAAATTTCTTCTTTACCATATATCTATAGATATAGAAAGCTAAAATTTACTGTTAAACCTACTTTTTAATTTTAAATAATTACGATGGATAGTATCTTTAGACAAATATTTGAAAAAATAGTATTCTCACGCACAACAAATAGTACCTAGTTTTCTTCACAAGACTGTTGTTCGTCATTACTTTTAATTAAATAAAACCAAAAAAGTACGTAATTCTAAACCTCGCGACAAGCTACATGAAAATATTTTTTACTGTTAACATTTCACTTCCGCCAAAATGTCATATTAAGCTGAAAATTTAGTCCGTTTTAAATCAGTAGACCTCTATTCTGTATTGGCCATTGACCCGACATAAAGGTGATGGAAAATAGCTTTACGTATTAATAATATTTATTCGAATATTTTAAAACAAATTGACGATACCTATAGGTTTTGATCTCATAAAAATCTGCTAAAACTGTTTTAAAATAAAGCGGTTGAATGAACGAGAATAAAGGACACACGACTTATTTAAATACCTCAAAAACGATAAAAACTTATTGTCTAAAAATAATTTCTTAAAAGAACAATCTCCTGAACAGAGTTATAAGTAATTAAGTTCAATAGCAGCTGCTGAATCTTAATTATCTCATAAAAATATTTCGGCCTATTTCTAAGTCCAGTTTGTTTCTTTGCAAATCTCTGTAGACTAAACTTGACATTTTTACGGCCTCGCGGTGATAGTAACCGTCTTTACACTGACAGTAATTGTTTTATATTAAGAGTTTATTCAAGAAAATGTCTCGAAACAAATTATAATTTACGTCCCCTAGGCGGGGTGGGGGCCCGAAATTAGGGGTCAACTGCGTGCTCTGTGGAGGGCACTTAGATGGAGTAAAGAGGAAATGAAGTTACTCACTGAATAAACTGCATTCAGCGTTTTGCTTTGATGCTTGGAAATGCTTTTTTGTGAATAGACAAATGGAGGCAGTTAGTGTAATAAAGTCACATCGTTAAAAACTAATAAAAGGGTCCTATGGCATTAAAGATATTAGAACCTAATTTTTTTTTGTTTTTATCGCTAAAGGGGCTAAGAGAGTCCGGAAAAGTAAACTCAAAGGCCTTGTTTAGCACATAGCAATTAGTGTTGCAAGCAATAGTATAAAATATTGATAGTCTATCGATGCTATCGTGACCTTAAAAAACAGCTACAATATCGATAGGACTATTGATAGTATCGACAGTTTCGATACTATCGATCGCATCGATAGTTTTTAATTAGTACTATCAGTAGTTTGTATTGTTTTCTTTTGTATTTGTGTTGTGTCCTTTTTGTACGATAAAGAATTTAAATAACATAACAATAGTATCAATAGTATCGATACTAAAGGTACTATTTGTATTAAAAACTATCGATAGTATTAGTAATTTAGCTATCGATAGTATCTAAATTCAATAGTAGCGATACTATCGATAGTCCTATCGATATTGTGACTGTTTTTCGAGGTCAACTATCGATAGTCAAACTATCGATATTTATGCAACGCTAGTGGGCGTGAAGATGGAAAATGGGAATCCACATAGTGATGGTTACTATCCGCTAAAGATAATGATTTATTAGCTATAAACTTAAACAGCGTTTGTCACTAATCTTTACCGTGTTAAAATTGCTAACATTGTCTTTTCTGCTATTCTTATCACGTCTGTTAAAAATTAGGCGCTGATATTTAAGATTATTTAAATTACATATTTAACAATTAGGCTTTTAATATCTGTAACCAAAGGAAAACATTTCAACTAAACAATTAAATCAAAGAAAATAGGCCCTTAAGAAAAACTTGTGATACTCAGTAGGCAGCAGTTAAAAAATAAAATAAACTCCATGAAATTATTCCAAAATTTGGAGCATTAAAACATTAGGGCGCGTCTACACAGGCGGTTTGGTTACAACCGATGGACGCGATATGAACAAAACGCTTCCTGCTCGCGACGACCGAGTGCACAGGTTAACTATGATCTACATTCGGCTAATGTTAGATTGTAAGCAGATAATGTATGATTAACTGCTCGCTGTTAGTTTCGTTGATATAAAATACTAGTTTTCGCCTTGATTGCGACACGTTGGCGACATTTTATGATTAGATCTACTTCATTTAGATTGATTAGATTGAAGTATGAAATTAAATTACTTAGGTATTCTTAAGTATGGGTTATGATATTATGATATTAATGATTGTAATGCAATCAGGAACACTAGAGTATAAGTGCATTTTACATATTTTTATACATTGGTTATTAGTGTTATTACTTACAATATATACTTATACTACAGAACTGTTTAGGAAAAGTATTTGCAATTGACTAGTGTCATAGTCATCACTCATCAGATATTGTGTTATGTTTGCATATAGTATTTTATAAACCTTACATACATATACTATCACGTCTTTATCTTAGCATTTTTAGCTTTTTTAGCATTTTGGGTCTTACACCTCCAATAGCCTGCCTCCAGCCTAGACCCAAATTTATAAGCCGAGAACTCCTTATATTGTATAGGATAGGTCAAAGTAAAGGCAGAATGCTAAGAAACTTATTTCTTCGATCGACAAAGCCAAAACTAGCGTGAACAGAACATAACAAGCATACATCATCAAGCATGTTTCTCTTTAGTTTATGCTCTTCATAATACAACGTAATGCAACAGCCTTTAAAAATGTATGTGTATAACGTCGCTTACAAAACAACATTCAAATAATCCTACTAAATAAAAAGACTGCGTGAAACACGTCTGAGCTATTAATCCATAAATCGCAAAGTGCTCAAGTCGTGACATTCCTGAATCAGGATTACTCTTTCGCGAAGCCTGCCTTCTCAGCTGTTCGCTTTACATATTCGTTTAACCCCCCGCATTAGGGGCTGATGATTAATGAACCAGCCCCTACGGTGGAGGCCCCTTTTTCGTTCATAAATAAACAGAAGCTAAAATTATAACGGTAGTCGTAATTTTGTAAGTCTAACCGCGTAATATCAGACTATTCGTCACAAGTAACGCCATTGTTAGGGTTGAGTTAGTAAATTACGACATTAGTGAATTGCTGCTTTATGAGTATTTTTTGATGAATACCTAGGTATAGAAAAACATAACGCCACAGGAAGTCTACTGCTGGACATAAATTTCCCCCAAGAATTTCAAAAATGACCGATTGGAAGCGGCCTGCATCCAGCGTTTTCCTGGTATTATGAATAGGTACCTACCCAACTCCTATTCTTAAATAAAAATCCTATTTATGAACGTAAAATATTTGTTGGGTTACATAGCAACAAAGCATAGTATACCCGTAATGCACTACTGAGTAGCAAATCATTATTAATCTAGCCACATTCCTGACCTGCTACATCACTATCAGTATTGTGCCAATAAATATGGTGACCCAAGACATGTACTCAATTAGAATGAGTTACATTCGCGCATCTTGCAGTGAATATTATAAAATATTGCTGTAAAGAGCCTTACTCATACGATAAGGTGTAGAGTTACATAGGGCACTGGTTCAGTATGTAACTAGTAAAAAAAATATCTTATATTTTAAACGAGCAATTTTTGTATACTATTTAAATAAGTACATATATAATGATGATCTCGCGAACGGCTCCAACGATTTTGATGAAACTTGGTATTTTGGGAGTGACGAGGCAAAAAAAATGATTTTCATTATAAAAGTAACCGAGCAAAGCTCTGTCGCCCAGCTAGTGGTTCTAATACGCGGTCAGTATTGACTCGTTACAACGTGTGACAAGACCCAAGATCGTTCAACAGGATATACTTACTTGGTCTTTCCAAGATCTAATAAGAGATGAGCTGAAATAAAAATGTCTGCGACAAAGTCTAGCCTGGCTAGACAAAGCATTCAGTGACAGTAGACGGGGCATAATATAACACATAAAATCGGTAGATGATGACGACCTCCGTGGTTTAATGCTCAACACTAGTCCGCTAATCCGTGGGTTCTGGGTTCGATCCCCAGCCAGGGCAAATTGGAAAATAGCCCTTTTTCAAATTCGCCTGGGTCTTGGGTGTTTATCAATACAATATGTAACAAAAACCCTGTCCGATCCTTGTATAAGCAACTCAGACCGTCAATATGAACTACTTTTCCCATGGAACCAATGCTTGAAACTCGACATTTTCATACAAAAATGTTAAGCCGGCCCGGCAAATTGTGTGAAAATGACGATTTTTTCTTCGAGTTTTTAACATTGGCCCCATAGGAAAAATTGTTCATATTGACGGTCTGAGTTGCTCCTACAAGGATCGGACAGGGTTTTTGTTACATATTGTATATGTATTTATCATTAAATAGAGTCGTTGGGTTGGTACCCCATAACACAAACGTAAGCTTACTTTGCGGCTAGCTCAAACAAGTGTGATTTGTCCCTATGTATTTATTTATATGTATTTATGACGGGACGAGGACGGGAGAAGATCTCGAATTAACAAAAATCGAACAAAATTACTATACAATAATCGGCCAAGCTCGGGTCGGACTTGCGCACTAAAGATTCTGTACCATTATCTATAAAAAATCACGTTTGTTGTATGAGGGCCCCACTTAAATATTTATTTTATTTTGTTTTTAGTATTTGTTGCAATAGTGACAACATAAATACATCATCTGTAAAAATTTCAATTGTCTAGCTATCACTGTTCAGGAGATAAAGCCTGGTGACGGACACACAAGTGGACAGACAGACGGACAGCAGAGTCTTAGTAATCGTTTTTACCCTATGTACTCTAAAAAACGAAACAATGTAAAAAATCACTTGAACATTTAAAAACAAAATCATCATCATTACAATTTCAGCTTGTTTGTTATATAAAACAAAGAATATTTTCGCCCAAACTCGTCGACGGTTGCGTCGTTTCATTACAGAGTTCCTATGGCCGCCGTCCAGCTCCATCATCAGATCAGCTTTATCAACTCCATGTCATCATAATATTGCATTGTCATGCGATATACGTATGCGTGCAAAATATCAGCTCAATCGAAAACCTGAAAGTGGGTAAAATTTAACTTGCAAGATTTAATTACAGACAGACAGACATACAGACAACGAGACAGGTAAAACTAAATAAAAGCTTGTAAAATACCAAAAATTAACATTAAATTTTTTCTGTTCTTCAATATCATCAGGTGAAAAAAATTTAGAGTACGCACTCTGTCTAAACGGGTCTTTAAGCTAACCACACTCCAGCATACTTATACCATTCATATCGCGTGCTTTCTAAGCGTAAGCATTTGTAACCGAAAAGCTTTTCCTCGGTCCCTGTCAGCCGGCAAATTGAATACAATATATCATGCGATACACGGGTTCAATAACCTTATATTTCGATGCGACGTTTAGCTGATGATAGTAAACGATTGATGTGCTCTGAACTACGTATGGCTATCGTAGCCTGTTATTACCATTATTCATTTCAAAGTCGGTTAAAATAATTAGGTTAAGTTGTTAGTAGCTGTTAGGGCTGTAGCGTTTGGGAGTTGTGTTGCTTTTGTTCTTGGTTCTTCTTGTAAAGTGAAACGGGTTATTATTAAGTTACTTGACCTATTTAAATTGTAGATGTATATTACTAAATTGACTAGTTTATAAACTTTTTCTCGATGCTCCAGTTCACTCGACTACTTTCTATAAATTCTCTTTCACTGTCTATGCTTTTCGTCTTTGGAACGACCTACCTCTATCCATTCGAAACGCCGAAACGTTGAACAAATTCAAAACCTTAACTAAAAATCACTTCTTAATTTTGTTTAGTTACTAATTTCTTTCCCCTACTGTATTTTCCCTCTTCCTGTTTTTTTTTTAATCTATGTAATGAAATAATATGTTATGTTATGTAAATTCTTTATTGACAAAAAGGACACAACACAAATACAAAAGAAAACATTACAAAGGCGGACTTATTCCTTTAAGGGATCTCTTCCAGTCAATCCAAAACCAGAGATAGGAATCCAGATATTTAGTGATATTGTGTGTGAATTCATATAGTTATATACATATACATATATATATATATATATATATATTTTTGTAATCCCAAACATTCAACAAACGCCAAAATAGGATTGCTATTATCACTTTTTCTATAAACAGTGATGCCCTTCTTATTAGCCACATTGTTACACACATGTTTCAATCATCCAATTAGCAGACATCGGTTGAGCTCGCTTTCAATATTATTGAGAACTAGCATTAACATTTATCCGAACGCTGAATGTAATTAAATCGCTTTTGTTCGTCTGTAATTAAAACGAACGAACGAGAAATTTTAATCCGTGTAAAGAAATCTGTGACTGTTTTCGGGAAAAAGAATTCTATGAGTATATGGCCAAAGTTACGTAGGAAATAATTATCTGACTAACTATAGAGGACTGTATATTAAAACGCCTCTTCGATATATTTTCTTCTTTATTGTTCCCGAGGTCTGTTCACAATGAAATCACCGAATGCACTGAATGAATCTATGGGCCCTCGGCCGCTTTTTATTACAAATAACAATACCGCCTTTGTGTGCGATACCGGTGAGTGCGCCGGCCAATCAGGAGCGAGTGCATACTATACCGATGAGTTCATCGGCCAATCGGAAGCAAGATAAATAAATTAAAGTAGGCGCTCTGATTGGTCGGCTGTCGGTCGCGGCGGCGTTCGGCGGGCAGGCTCGTTGTCCTTTACACTAACTATCAATTCCGCCTCTGCCAAGTTAGGGCAGATACCAAAACAATCTGGCTTAATTATTTTCCTACCAGTCACAATATACTTCATCTTGCCGTTCAGGTAATGTATAAAAAACGTATAAAGTGCACCAGATTGAGATATGACAGAATAGCCAGAAAGGTATGACTTGCCATAATGATTCCTACTGATTGTTAGTCTCATTCAAAATATTTAATTTAAAATAAACCGACGGATATTCATTTCAAGTTTGTTACAAAATTATGGATAAGAAACTTTAGTACTTTATAAAATTGAAGTTTATTCAAATTAAAATAGTGAACAAAAACATTTAATTAAAAAAAAAACTTAGTAAACCAAACCACTTGTATAAAACAGAAGTTAATTAAAAGGAACAAACCGATTAAAAAAAACTCAAAAGACAGCGCTAATAGCGACACTCACAGTGCATTAACCAATTGGCAGGAAATAGCCCCAGTTCACATTAAAACGTGACACTTACCCATTACCTTTTTAAAGGTATTAAAAGTCTAATGGAATACCGGCCCTTATACTACTTCATAAAACATCGTTGTCAAGTACTATACTGTAAACAAAACAGCTGCCGTATTCTGTATTACCACTTGTGAGAAGTTGTGTCTACACAACTATTAAATTTTACAAGGTATTGTGAAGTCTCTATAACTGATACTTTAAAAGATATCTAGTCATGTTTTCAGTTCCAATACAATATTTTTGCTGTAGGGTCATCACAACCGGTTAGGTACATATTTTAACATCGTTTTGTCCTTTTGACATTAAGTTTTGTAGAGTTTTAAATACGTTTAACCCTAATTATCTTAATGTGACAATAACCTAAGGTTTTGCTTTTGTAACGTTTTCAATACCTTTTAAAACTATAAGCATGTTTGATAAACAAGCAAAGATAAAATTCAGTAAGTTTTTTTATCTCTTGAATAGCACAGAATACGTAATAATTTCTAATAGTCAGAAAATAGTACCTTTTAAGATTATTCATATTCAATCCAATAACTAGTTTCCAATCGTAGGTTTACAAAAAATAACAAAAATATGTACATACAGTACATACAAAGTGCAGTATTATTTTTAACCATAGAGAATGTACAGTACAGGTATTGGATTTGAAAATAGAGCTTTTGAATGTACGAAAAATTCGCACAATGATTTATCTTCCTACATTTTCCAGAATAGCCCGCCGAAAGCGGCGTTTGAAATGTGCACAGATATCATCAGAGGAAACCTAGTATGTTTTAAAACGTACAATATCTCAAACAAATGCCGTGCTTACGTTGTCTGCTACAAAATGAAACTTTACTGGATGTCTTGGAATTAAGTTGTATTTCTCGTGGAAATGGATGTACAAAAATATTTAATGAACACTGGCGAGACGGCAGAACAAGTTATTACCGTTTGGAACTTGTGTTTCTTACATTTATACCTAAGAATATAAGCAATTGGTAACTATGGTTTTAATGTTATACCTACAGAAACATAATAAGATATACAACGTGCTTTTAAATTAAGCACAAATATTTTAAAAGGTGATTCAGTCCATCATTTTGAACAACTTTTTCCTGTAATAAATGTAAATCAAATAAAAAAGTATGTTTCTTAGTAATATCACGTGATTACTTCAAATTGTATAAGAAACTACTTATTTTTTTTTGTATTTCGTATTGTATCGCCCCTTAAAGTATTTATACTTTATAAAAAAGGACATTGTACGAGTATGCAAAAATCATTAAAGATAGAATAGTATAGATAGACTGAGATTTTTCTCCAATTGGCTATTAACACAATCCGTTAATATTAATTCTAACAGCACCATATAGATAGAATCTTTGAAAGTAGTACTAGTTTTACCCATGAAATATTGTTATGAGAGATTTTTGCACGGATACTTTTTATTTTTTATAATATACAATTTACGAAAGAATATTAATGAGTATAAACCTAATAAACGAAATAAATACCATGTTTATATACTAATGAAAACTAGCTTAATCTTTCTTACATGTTTATTTAGTAAAACGTAGTTCTTACTACATTTGTTAGGACAAACCGAACAAAACAAAGCTCGTTGATACTATTCAATCTACAGCTAAGCGATTGTAATCACCTTAACGAAGACTGACAGCGATCACGGAGAGATCAAATATCAATGATATGTTTAATTGGATGAAAGTGTTTTATGTAACTGCTGGTTTCACAATAAAAAGTCATTAGACACTAGGGAGCTACTTAATGGACCATAAAATGAACCTATAAATTAAACTTAATCATGACGAATTGAAGTGACATAAGGGTGTACACATACATGCAACAAAAATACCGGGTGGTCTTATAAACTTCGGCTTTTACACTTAGATAATAGGAAGCTAAAAGGTAAGAATAAAAATTAAGATACTGTTGGAATTCTTCAGATGGTCAAACTAAATAAAACCGTCGTAAAAGATATCTTTTATCAAACGAACCTTAGTGCGGGTGACATAAAATTTTAAGATAAATCTTCAGTCATATTTTAATGTTTTTTATTCATCAAGTATAACGTGAGATGAGACTTTATTTTCATCTAGAAAAGATGTAAAATTAACCAAACGCGAATGAAATTTGAACCTGACCTTGACTTCTTTGATCAAAACCCCACGGTTATATCAAAGTAGTCCACCGTTCGGAAATTAACATTTTTTTTTTATTTCCTTGGAAAAAAGGTTCGATTAGCTACCAGATTAGAACTGTTGTGATATTTTTAATATTATGTAAGTGCCACGAATGATTAGTCTTCAAAGTAGAAACGTAATGCGCAAATCTGGAATCGGATAATCAATTTACCTTGTGATTTTGCAGAAAACATTTCGACGAAGTTTAATAGAATCACCAATCAAGTTGATTCGACTATAGGATCTCAATTCCGGTAAAACCCTTCATTAAACTTATCTCAGTTGGATCTAAGCCTGAATCCGTGTAAAATAATCGATTTCGGGAAAGGAACCGCGTAGGACAAAGTGCGGTCACAAATTTACATATAAATTCGGGATTATTTTAATTTAAAACGCATTTGGAAAGTTTATTTGCATATATATGAGGGTCGCTGGTTTCTTTGTGGAGGCCTACTAATATAGCAGCTCAGTGAAGCATGAGTAATGTTTTGTGTGCTGACCGTTGTCATATGATTTGCCCGCAAACTTATGGTAAGCTTTTAAGACTAGGAGACTTTATCCTATTATGTCGGTGATATTACAAACCCTGTTTTTTTATTTATGTAATTGTATTTTTTAAAGTTTTCTTGTGAAAAACATTGTTAGTGTTTCGATGAGGCAAAATATATATTTTTTTTTTTTGTTAAAACTATCTTTGATTTTTAAAATATAATTATCTTACTTTCATTTATATAGTAGTAAGGAAATTAATTCTTATATAAAAAAATACATTTGTGCATTTTAAGAACTCACCTTTTTGCTGTGCGTTACCTTTGCCTATTACTAAGGGTGCGCTGGAGTTATAAACATCGCTTATTTTCACTATGCAAATTTATTTTCATAATTCACAATCTTTATTCCCATAAGCTAATTGAGTAAATTTTGTAGGAAAAAACTACAATGTTATGCAATAACTTTCTTAGTCGTAGTATAAGCCTATAACTAAAGGGGTGAGCAATTTATAAAATTAAGCCACATGTGTAGCTGCGCCTGTATTTACCAAGAGTGCGGCGCGGCGGGGTCTTTAACACCGCTCAATAGGTAAACAGACTTTCATAATTAAATACAAACTATTTCGGGTTCGATCTCCGACCACGGCAAGTTAAAATATGGCTTTTATCAAATTGTATTGCCTGAATCTTGGGTGTTTATCTATATACTTATGTTTTATCATAAAATATAGTATCGTTGAGTAAGTGTCAATCATAACACAAATTTAAGCTTACTTTGAGGTTATCTAGGTGACTTGTCATTTGGTAAGAGTTGCTCGTATTTATTTTATTCTTTTATTTCAATATAATATATTAAAATTTCAATCCATTTGTTTTTGCTCGTGCTCTCTGTGTGTACTTTATAAAATTAAGCCATTTGTCAAGTGTAAACTGCGCCTATTTTACCAAGGATGCGACAATCCACAGCTCATTAAAAAAAAACATTATTTAATACAAACTATTATCTTATTTTGTTCCTTTAACAAAATAAACTCTTTCCTACTCTGTTGCTGTACTGAGAAAAGTCTGTGTTAAAATTAATCAGAATTTTGGCTCGTGCTCTTTATTAACTTTTTATAAAACAAAACCATTTGTCACGTGTGAACTGCGCCTATTTTACCTAGGGTGCGGCAAATATAAGCACTGCTCATTGAACAGATTTTCAGTAATTTAACACAAACTGTTCTCTAACTTCTTTTAATCACCATGTGTCCTAATGCTGGGCAAGAGCCTCATCTTTCTTTTCGACTGGTCCCTATCAATAGCAGCTTGCTGCCATTCTTTTATGAAGCTGTCGATGTTGTCTCCCAACTCCTACGTGATCTTTCTCTAAGCCTTCGCCATTCTGGCACCCATAGGGTTGCCTTCGGGGCCCATCTTTAACTTAATTCTTTAAAAGATTTTTTAGATTCTCTTATTTTATTCTCATCAAAAGAAATAACTCTGTTGGTAGAAAGAAGAAACGTCAGTGTTAAATTTTCAATCAGAATGTTTTGCTCGTGCTCTATGTCTACACTTTATAAAATTAAGCCATTTGTCAAGTGTGAACTGCGCCTACTTTACCAAGGGTGCGGCAGTCATTAGCACCGTTCATTAAACAGATTTTCATAATGGAATTGAAGCGTTTATTGCACTTGCAACTGTGACTTTATTGGGGTCAGGTTTGGTTTAGATTATGATCTTTGTGGTTTTGGTCACGTACAATGACTGTTTATACAGGTTCTGCCAAACTTTACTACGTTGTATATATGTTTATTTTAACTAACTATTCTGTCATACTGCGAGGAAAAGCTTCCCTATTTTAATAGCTTATAAATTTAATGTATTTTTTAAAGAACATTTAATCTTTTATTTCGCTAAAATTAATCTACAAATCCTGGAACTTATTGCCAAATCCAAAAAACTATAAGCACAAGGTGTGAAATTAAAAACCACAGGAATGCGTACTTATGCATTGGAATTACTTATACACATGATTCTTGAACCTAGTAATTAATAATAAATAAAAATATATGTAATATTATTTCAATTAGGTTCTGGGTTCGATCCCCGTCAGGGCAGGTTGGAAAATGGCCTTTTTCAAATTGTCCTGGGTCTTGGATGTTTATCTATCTATACATGTATTTGTTATAAAATATAGTATTGTTGAGTTAGTATCCCATCACACAAGTCTCAAACTTACTTTGGGGCTAGCTCAATCAGTGTTATTCCTCCCTATATATATTTATATATTAAATTAGTAAGAACATGTTGTTTATTTAAATAAATAATGATAAATATGAAATAATGAACATACCTTTTTACAATTGAAATGAGTAGGTAAGTATAAAAGAAAACACGTTACGAAATCAGTGTCACTAAACACTCGTAAAATTCAGAGGCAAACTGACATCATAATAGCTCAATAAATATATATTTATATGACTCCATAAACGCGATTCTATTTTTCATGTCTTGAAAACACTTTAACTCTACGATTTCAAAGTGAATTACAGTAAGTAGATCCCTGCTGTAGCCGGATCTCCATTTATATGGAAGATTACTCTAAGTGTCTGTTTTATGATTAGAGTGTAGCTGGAATTGAATCTGTTTCCTTATAATTGATATACGTGTAGCGTAAAATGTTTAAAGCTAAATAGATTTACTAGAATTTCGTATGGTGTTCATTAATAAATCTTACCTAAAGTCAGTCTTTGACTATAGGTACGTATATTGCTGATACAATGCGACACAAATAAGTTGAACAAAAATGGCGGACTTCAAAGCATTTGTGTACAAATTTCCGACGCGTAAATTGAACCAAAATGAAGGCCGTCGGCTCATTATTTGTACCTGCGCCGATAACCGCTATTTTGGTTCAACCTACGTGTCGGGAATTTGTAAAAAAACTGTTTTGATGTTCGCCATTTTTGTTCAACCTATTTGTGTCGCATTGTACATATTACTCGTATATTTTATTACAATACAAAACGTGACAAAATCTCAATCTATAAAATTCTAAATTATTTAAAATGGACAAAAAAGAAGGTAATATAAACAGAGTTTTAGTGCCTATGAAAGTGAGTAGTTATCACATAATTCAATACTTGTCTCCTAAAAAAGTCCTTAAAATCCTTAACACAATTCACATAAAAGTTGTTTGTATTTAACTCGATCATGTACTAAAAAGACGACTGGCCATAAAGGTTAACTTCAAAGGACATTAATTAGGACTTTAATCCCGCTGTAGTATTAAATCAGTCATTTTGTGAAAGCGAAGAGTTTTGTTCCTGTTGTGAGTATAGGTCGTAAATACTTCAGCGTGCGAACACATGTGCTTGAGACAAATAGTCGCTTATAAAATAAATGTGCGCCGCCAGTATGCTGTATGTTCATTTGTACTAATCTTCTAGTCCTAATATCGTTTTTGTTGCAGGCACTTAAATAAAACATGAAAGGTTGATAAATAGTATGCAGAGATTTTTAATTAATTCAAATGGATATAGGTCCTATTAGACAAGAACAAAAAACAACTTTCATGGTAGCTAAAAGCATGTAGATAAAAATAATTAAATAAGATTTAATAAAAATGCTATTTTTGCTGCGCTGCATCCAATGAACTCTTCAAAAGTTATGGTATCGTTCCTGTAAAGCTTAAAATTAACTTTGAATTAGGTATTTAAATAATTTATTTTGCATTAAATAAGTATGATTGAGAGGTAAGTGGACTTACAATTGTTTGATGATGAAATTGAAGTTAAGAGAATTTTAGCCCTGAAGATAAAAATAAATATCTGTGATGCTAAGTTAAAACTAGACCGTTGCATCATATTCTTATAAATTAATGCTTACATAAATTAACGCGATACAATAAAACTTATAAGGGATCCGTACAAATGAAAAAAATGGAACCCTTATACAATCACTCGTGCGTCTGTCTGTCCGTCCGTCTGATACAGCCAATTTGCGCCGAATCTACCGGACCAAATCAGGTGAAATTTGGTATGATGGTGTAATCCTGTGGAGTGCGTAACCCCAGCAAAATGTTGCGCCTTAGAGAAATGTATTACAGATACTTGGTTCATAGTAAGCCTCAATATGTTCAAATATAGCAAAATTCGTTCATGTTGTATTTTCGAAGTTATTCGAGAAAAACTGATTTTGCTGGAGTAACGTTACCCCAGCAAGATGTTTTTCAAAAAAAGCGTTTAGCCTAGAATCAAGTATATGAAAAGACAGCTCTTAATGAGTTGTAAATGTATACCGATAGCAAAATTTGTTCATCTTATACTTTTTGAGATATTCAAGATTTTGCTGGGGTAACGTTTTGCAATTTTCCATATCTCGAAGACTGTTAGTAGCAGAATTTTGAAAAAAATACTGTTTATAGGCCTTAGTATGTTCAAATTTGTTTAAATATAAGTATTCTGATTCATCAATAAATATCGAAGTAATTTATTATTTAAAAAATCGGAAATTTCCGATTTTTTAAATAATAAATTTTAATTTAATAAATTATTTAGGAATTTTGCTACATTTGAACATATTGAGGCTTACTATGAACCAAGTATCTGTAATACACTCATTTCTCTAAGGCGCAACATTTTGCTGGGGTTACGCATTCAATCCTGTGCCCCAAACACAGACGTACAAAGTAAATTAATATATATTTTTTTATAAGGGTCATTTTCAATGGACAAATTAGGAAATTTAAAAAAAGTTTTGCAAGCCTTTTTGTGCCATATATCAAATGAAAGGACTCGTTATGATGATTTCAACATATTATTGTTATTTTTGTAAAACAAAAAATAGTTTTGATTTTATTTCTTGAAAGAAGTCGAAAATTGACCATTCCTCCCGCTGATCTCCGAAACTAATGATCCTAAAATTTTGAAAAAAAAATACAAAATATAGTACATTGCTTGTAGATTACAGAAAACATAATATAGAAATTCTATCAATTAAAAATAAAGTGGAGACTCAATATAATACGTTCACTTATGGACATGGACGGAAAATAGTTTACTAAAGCACCACTAGATAGCGCTATTACTATTTAACTCGCGTCTAATTATAACGATTTAAAATAGGATCCCCCTGATCTCCGAAACTGCTGAGCATAAAATTTTGAAAAAAATAGAAAATATAGTTCATTGCTTGTTAATTACAGAAAAATGTATGAGAATATTATCGATTGAAAATACACTTGTTAACTCAATATAAAACGTCCACTTATAGAAAATCTTTGGAATTGCACGGAACCCTCTCCACGCGAGTTCAACTCGCACTTGGCCGGCTTTTGTTATTTATTTTTGCTGACGTTTCGTATCGCGTTGTATCGACTATGTCTCATACTCAACCCGGTATGAAAAGTCAGGAAAAATTAACAAAAAAGGTACTAAATGTTTTGCGGTAATTCCCGTAATTTAGTAATCTGTGATATTATCTATTGATTGTCACGCAGGTGGAGAGCAAAAAAATCGTTAAAATATTTCTAAGGAACAATTCAATCAGAGCCAAGGCGAATACATCAGTCACCGAACTCCACACACATTGGCTACGTTTCCAACGACTGAAATAACAATACCGGCCATTACTGAAGAGTTTTAGAAACGGAAACGACTCACCATACATCAACGATGGCCACCGCTTGACAAATAACAGCTGTTGTGGCTCGTATTAACTTTTTGTACAATATTAATAGGATTTAATCAAGCAAAACGAATTCTTGAGATACCTTTGATGTGAGTGGTGTTTTGTTTCTAAATGGTATCTTTTACTTATTTCCTGGGACAAGGGTTTATTAATTTGTAAAATTAGGCACATTTTTTTTTCGTTTACCCTTATAAATTTTAATTCCTAGGTACTTACAAAAGTATAAAGTTCTTCTTCATGAGTCGGTGGTTCAAATAAAATATTCCTTCAGAAGGTTGCCACAATAAGTATGGTTAGTTGCCTCAGATAAACATAAATTCAACTTAGAATTACCCTTTTATTAGTGGCAATATTTACAAAATAAGTTCTGAAAGCCCGTCAGTATGACTTCAGTGTAATAGATACCTAAGTAAGAAATATGTAATAACATACTTACTTAGTATCTATCACTTAAGTTTAATATTATGTAATTTTTTGTAATATTTCTGTTTCAAATACCCTGACGTAAAATCTTTATTGTTCTCCCAAATCCTAATCGCGGGTTTATTACAATTTTACTAACCACAGCAAATGATAAAATAAAGTTGTCCAAGTCAATATTATACGGAGAGAAATTAATCTGGGGGTAAAAGAGGCGGCACTCGAAACTTATCTGTGGGGAAGTGAGGCGGCATGACCTCACAATCAAATGTCAAACAAAGTTTTATCAGAACGAAGTTGACAAATAAATCCGTCCCGCCACAACTTTTCTCATAGTCTACGCAAGACGTGATTTCGCCATAGCAATTTATGTAAAAGATCAAAAGGAAATGTTCAGATTTACTACTTAGAAGTGCATGAGGACTACTGAATATCTGTAATTATCAGGACACCTAATATGAATATAGTGTTATCGTGACGATCAGTAAATACTAAAGAAGAAACTATCAGTAAATATTGCGAAGAGGCAAATGTACGTCTATGTTGAGAAGTAGCAAATATTGGTCGAACAATATTGATATCGAGGAATAGTAGTACTGATCAAATATAATGACCATAAGCCTGCCGGGTAACGGTTTGTCGCACAACTGAGGTTCTTTCACTTCAATGAAAGATTTCATTGTTGACAAACTTAAAATGAGTCTGATTATTTTATATGGTATGGTAATCCTACACGCATTCAATTGAACTTTACAATTAAATTGACTTATGTGTTATTATATTAGTCAGTTTATCATTATATTATTCGACTCAGTCAACCCTATGTTGGAGACATTGTTCATTGTATATAGTAATGTATTTACATTGTTCGTGAGTTTAAGACACCAAAAAAAAAAAACCCAACCTCTGCACATCGTTCAGCAGCAAACCATGAATTATATACAAACTAACTCATATTTGCGATAACCTTCTGGGTATTGGTTTTTTTTTTCAGCAAGATTCAGACAACTTTATCGACCCCTTATTGTGTTTTCCTAATGGCTGTGCTGAGTTGAGAAATGCCGCTATGTCTGTATCAGATCTGTTAGTTAGGTGAAAATTTGCAGGAAAGGAAAGTTTTCGCAAATTATTCTTTCCCTATACTTATACTTCCACCAGATTCCATATACTTATTACCTCCTACTTACTTATTTAAGACATTTTTTAATACTTTATATCTGGGGAAAGAAGCGTCATCAAAATAAGTTCTTATTAATAACATACAAATTCTCTTTGAAAGTATAAATCTGTCGTAGTATTTGTCTGTTTAAACTATCTAAACCAATCAGTACAAACATGTAAGTACATAAAGTCAGATTCTTTACGAGTATACGAGTTAGGTGATTCTAAATATTTGAATACAAAGTACTCATACAACTTCAATTTGTCATTGTCAGTACGTAACAAGATAAAAGTGAAACAATCATGTAGGTATCATTTTGTATGCATACGTAACTACATTTTATCTAGATATATATTCGTTTATAAAATACCCAATATTTGCTTTTAAACTTCATCAAATACATTTCAGCAATCGTTTATTCGTAGCCTGTACGTTCGAGCAATATTGCGCGCTGGATTTTTCACGAAGCGTGTGTAACTCGGTCTGACGTGTGATTTAACCCTACAGACGTCCCATAAAATCTGTTCAGCAGGATATTCCCGCTCGGGAGCACCGAGATTGAGAACGAATTGGCATCTCCCATACAAAACGTACAATACGGTTCGTGTACGAACACTTTTCTTGGAAATCTAACAGACAGAAAGTGGGTTAGGGTACGATTATTGTTGGTGTACAGTGATATTTTCGGTAAATGGTATCGAATTACAACTAGTAGGAATCCTTATCTGATTCTTACCAATACGATAGATTAGCCCCTGGCCTTCAAGGAGATGGTCAAATTTTTTTTGTATCAATAGTCACTTAGTTATGATTACATTGACTACGGATAATTGGGTATAATTATAATTGGGTATAATTTCATATTGTCTAAAAGACAAGAGATAAAAAAATGTAGACAATTTTTACGTAACTGAGTAAAATAATAATTTGGAAAACGCGACGATGCATGATAAAGCTAGCTTTCATCTACGATAATGCATTCATCAGAAACGTGGTATCGTAAAATTACGCGATTAAAAAACAAAACTTAAAATCTTAATTTTGGAGCTTTTGCACCATATTTCCGAAATGTACGTATGTCAACACTAGTGGTTTAGCCTTATGCTATTCAGCTGGCGAATATGCAAGCCCAGTGTGGGCACGCTCAGCACACGCCAAAAATGTGGATGTTGCCCTCAATGTTACGTGCAGAATTATCACTGGAACTTTAAAGCCTACCCCATTATGCCAGTTATATACGCTATGTGGAATAGCCCCACCTAGCGTTCGGCGTACTGTTGCCTGTGAAGGAGAAAAATACAAACAGACACATGACAGCAAACATCTGCTATATGGGCAAGAACCTCCCCCAACGCGTCTTAAAAGCCGCAACAGCTTTTTAAGACAGCGTAGCTTACCACCTAAAGAAGCCTCGAAGTCTAAACTCACACTGTGGCAAAATATGTACCCGTCCTCACCATCTGACATTCCACCTGACGAGAAGCTGCCCCTGGGTAAGGATCTCCCCTGGGCTGTTTGGAAATCTTTAAACAGACTCCGCTCTGGTACAGGGCGATGCCGGGAGAGCACAGCCAAATGGGGTTGGAACTCTGGCTACAGTTTGTGTGACTGTGGGGTCACACAATCCATGGACCATCTTTTGTCATGTTCCAACTGCCCGATTCCTTGTACTAAGGCAGATCTGAATATGGCTAATGACAGGGCGGTTGCCGTGGCTAGGTTCTGGTCTAACAATATCTAATATGAGCCATTTCGACTCGATAAGAAGAAGCTGTAGGTTGAATGGTAGAAAAAGCCTACGGCCTTAAGTCCGCTGATTACAATTTCATGTAATAAAGTTAAATAAATAAAATATCAGAATATGATTCACATTCCACAAGACTTGTCCCATTCCAAAGCTTTTGCATGACTGAAGTAACAAACATGCAAACTTCCTAATACTAGATGGAAAGTTAAGGATAGTAAAGTGAGCAATCCCTCGTCCATCTCCGACCTCTCCCAAACAATATTTCACAGTCGGTTAACGATCTATTTACATGAGATCACGGGCGTCCACCGCGTCTCAAAGGAATGCCGTAAAGCTCGGAAGTTGACAAATCGTGCGACGTTATTTCTGTACTAATTAGACGTGGCCGTAGGCGTCGCTTCTGGGATAAAGGTCTGTATATAGTGTAGATATACGACTTTGTTTATTGATAATGGTACTCGTAACAAGTAAGATTATTATCACTTTTTAAACAATCGCGTTGCATCATTACATTACTAAATTAATGCACGTGGGACTTAATGCGAAACATACTTTCTTTATTTATTTTAGCTGACGTTTCGTACGGGTTGCAACGAACATGGTTCCCCTGATTCAAGCAGCGATGTTAGGCCGCTTTCTGTCAAGTGTGATCTTAATCCACCGTCACGTAATTTTTCTCCAACTACCGACACATACTACACTCACAGTCCATATTCTGGTAGTTAACCAATTGTGCACAAAACCGGGGTTTTTTTTTGTAAAACGTCATCTTAAAAAATAATCAAAATAGGTATATTATTTCACGTTAATTCTCGTATGCATTTATTTAGTAAAGATTATAATCGTTTCTGTGTGACGCTAAAAATAGGAGTGGCGTCAAACGGCGAGGAAAGGAATCAAAAGACAGACGGAAGATAGAAAACAATGCAGTGCAAAAAATGTCACCGACAAGAGTGTAATTAGTTTTTAAAATTATCTTATCTTATCTTATCTTATCAATAACTCTTGCAGAATAAACGAGGAATGGCCGGAGTGTTATCGTGGTATTCTCTGTGAGTTCAGGGCCCCACACGTCAAATGCGTAACATTTTGCGAACGGTTGCTTAGTTAATATTTAACAAATCAGGCAACGCACAAATGCTCAGGCGCCGATCTAACGTAATCCGTAGATAGTTGACATTTGCGTCGGTACGAGAGATGGCGGGAGCTTCTTCACGCGGATCATTATCCACTGATTCACGCTTCCTTGAACCGCTCCGCTCATAAACACGCGCGTTTTTGACATGCACTCGTACATCACCTGAAATTTTCTTAGGATTTCCGATGGTTTTTCACCAAATTTAGTTAATAATTGTATCACAACACGTTGTTTGTAATAAGATTCGCTCAATCCGCTATTTTCCAATAAGTCAAATCAGATCCTTTTTTCGAAACGTCAAAACAAACATTTTCTATGGGACTTTGTATGAAATATAGGCAGATGACGTCATAGTTTCTTGGAGTCAAATAGCCCTCTTATTATCAGTTTTTCTGCAATAATAAATATAATATCACGTTAAAATGGATATGTTTAAAGACAAGTGACATTATTTTGACGTTTTATTTTCTTATCGGTACATAATAATTTATTTTTGACCCAGGAAAATACCCAATTTCCCAACGCCACTGAAAAGTTACTTTAAAAAAACACACATAAAAACAAAACAAGCGATATTAATTTCAAATTTCGAATAAAACGAAAGAAAGGTCTCTTCTTTCCAGCCATATATTTATGAAAGAAGCAGTATTACCAGTTCTCGAGCTATATCTAAATTGCAAGACTACTTATTACCGTGCAAATAGATAGAATAAATAAATAAGCATTGCTCCTTAATTATGATGAAACATACATGCATAATATCACGCCTGTTTCCCACAGGGGTAGACAGAAATGTAAATGTAAAAGTAGGTAAAGCCTGATTTCCCCATCTCTTTATTTCTATTATCCTCATAATTATGATGATGATGATAACAAACACAGAATTTGATTAATACTTACGCGAGCGTTGAACTGTTTAACTAGAATTTGAACAAAGGAGCCCATTGTTCATAAATTAATCCAATTACTAAAAAGTCACAAAGCATTTTAAGAACCCTCTTCTACTCTATGATTCATAGACAAAAGGCGTAAATCACAGTAATTTAAGGACTATTGTTTTGATTTTTATGTTCAATTTATTAAAGGGTCGAACTTACTACTTGTTTACTAACAAGTAATAGTATTATTAAAAGTAACGTGAGATGACATAACTAAATATTTAAAAACGGTATTACTCACATAGTGTAGTCGGAAAATGCCAACTTGTTTCGATCGCTTACTACACAACGTGAGTAATACAGTTTTTAAATATTTATTAAAATATTATTTTTGCTCCTACTTTGGTTTCACTTATGTCTGCACCACGACCTGCTGGTTGACTGTAGAGAAAGCCCGTCTACAATTGTTGTAATAAATGTGAATAAATAACTTATGTATCAAATTGTTCTCGTATATTGTTTTTCTTGAAATTCTCAGTAGAAAATTATGATAAAACTTAATGATAGTATTGCTTTCTTCATCTTTTATTTAAAAGCTTGGGTGCAGTGTTTTTCTTATAGGAAAAAAGAAAATTATAACATATTCTTACCTTTACTGATCTAATGTTGAGGTATTCCATTTATCTAAATAGCACCTGGCCTATTCCACGACGAGCACGTAATATTCGTAGGTGTTCTTCGTGGACTTAAATTTATTTTTACATTTTTGTCCACGAAGAGCACCTATAATTTTTAAAAACAGCTACAGATCTGGAATTTATATTATTTAATTTTCATTATAAATAAAAGATATCGATGCAAAATCACTAGAAATTTTATTAATTACACCATATGCGTATTTTGTCATAAGAAATCTCTCTGAATACTGGGTAAGATTAATATAATTGTACTAATGATTTTATTATTTTAGTTTTAAATTTTGCATCGTCTTTTAAGACAGATTTAAAGAAAAAATACGAATATGGCGCATTTAATGAACGTTCTAGTGATTTTATATCGATATCTTTTATAAATAATAAAAAGTAAAAATATAAATCCCAGTACTAGCTGCTCAATCATAGTTGCTCTTCGTTGATAAAAGATGTAAAAATAAATTTAAGTTCACGAAGAGCAGATATTAGGTGCTCTTCGTGGAATAGTCCAGGTGCTATTCGCTCAGGTACTATTCATACGGGTGCACTAAGTGGAATACTGAATGAATTTTCTTTAAAAATCAGGCTAACATTTAGGAAGTCTGGCGTGAAATTTTATCAAATCATAACAATTTTAAAAACCTTAACCAAACCTAACATATTTATATATAGTGGAAAAATAAAATATCAAAATAATAACACTCATAAATAACCAAGAGTCCAAGACGTTTTGAGGGCTGCCAATAAGGCTGCTGTAAATGTAGGTACAGACTCTATTCCCTAATCATTTATTTCTAGAATACTCATAAATATAGTCCTTGAAGCACCCTTGTCGCAGCTGTAACTATTCTTATGGACGGAAGCAATAATTAACCGGCCCATTAATCAGTTAAGCATACCATTCTAACATAAGATATTGTTGTTACGAGATCGGTAACAAGTTTCTTGTTCATCCTAAAGGCGCTTTCACAAATAATTCTTGGTTTATGAGTTTGCTATGCCAAGGTGAAATTCAGTAGCTATAAAACTTTCAGAAGTAAATTGCAAATGTACAATTCATTTAGGGCCGAAAATAAAATAATTTTAGCTACTTTTAGTTAAATTTTCACCAATTTTAATAATTACTGTAACTTATAAATTTATAATATACTTGTTTATAAAGTAATGAGTTTAAAATATCATCATCATTATTATCATTTCAGCCGCATAACGTCCACTGGACAAAGGCCTCTCCCAAAGATTTCCAAAACGACCGATCAAGAGCGGCCTGCATCCAGCGCTTTCCAGCAGTGGAAAGTATAAGTTAAAATATAACACAAAATATTGTAAGAATAGTTTAAAATATAACACAATATATTGTTAGTACATACATAGCGCAATATTTTCTCTTTAAATAAATTTCGTAAATCAATGAAAACCTAATGGCAAATTCTATTATCTAAAAAAATGTTATATCTACTTGAAGTATGTTATGATATGTACCTCTATACAGTAATAAACAAAGACATTGGTTTAGTGTGAAAAAGAAAACCTCACATGTTTAGCTGGCTTGCGGAGATTGGTAACAGATTTTTTGTACATGTAAAAATAAAACATTAAATTAATAAACTAACTGACAAGGACAAACGGGCGCGAGTTTCGTGCATGATTCATAATCAATAAAGAATTTATTCTTATCGATGGACAGCTTAAAATACTGACTTTACAGCTAATGATTTATTTGAATAATAAATAAGTTATTTGTCTCATCTAGTCGCAATATATAATTTTATTATTATATATATATATAATATTAATATATGGGTCATTGTCAAATTTCGCGCAGGTAAACTGGTCCCTCAACTAAGTTAATTTTTTATTAGTAATAAATAACACAACCTTTTACAACATTTTTCATGAAATACAAAATACATCACTTTTATAAACATTGTTAACTAAAACAAAGGTTTAGTTTTGATTTTTTTGTTTATTCTTGAGGTAACATAGTTGTCATTTCTGGTAACAGAGTGGTTTTCCTTACAAACTCCATATGTCCCTGGCAACACTCTGTTATAATAAAGTCCCAATAGTTTCATTTTTTGCTATATCAACCTACCTTAAATAAATTATTACTATAAACAAAATATTGTTAACATTTATGATATATGCCTGAAATACGATAAGTATCAAAATTTAAAATTACACATTTTTTCAAAACTTTGTCCCGCGGTTGTCGCTTAACTATCTGAAATACTATGTTACTGAATAAATTACAACATGCAATAGAAATGACGCTGCTTAGACTAGGTATTAGGTTGGGTGCGATGTCTGCATCAATCGTGACCGATCGCTAGAGCGGGGGGAGCGGTATAAGAAGCGCCAGTCGACCGCGAGGCTTTCAACAGACTGCGTATTTTTATTGAGCATCCACTCTGTTACCTACCTATTTACGTAAGTAAATCACGTATTTTTTATTGTTAAGATTCTAATTGTTATTAAAAGATAAAAGACTGTAATCAACATTAATGCCAAAATATTTGGGACTGAATCATTTAATTTGATAATAAAAGTTAAAATGTTGTGATAACAGAGTTGTATTTTTTTTACACCCTAACCCACAAAATCTAGAATAATTAAAATATCATTAGTTAAACATCGCGGCCGATTGTAACAAAGCAAAATTTAATTGTTTAAACAAACATTGCTATAAAAAAAGTCATGTTAAAGTATTTTTATTTTTTTATAAGTTCAACATTTTTAGTTACGATTACCTGCGCGGAATTTGACAATGACCCATATACTAGAGTTATTAACAACTCAATAACCTACCTACTGACGTCGCGTCGGTCGACCGATGATAGAGACATCAGATTGTCCAATTTGACTTAAGTGTTATATTTTAGGCAATTTTTACACTTATTAATCACGATATCAATGTTAAGTTTACTGTCTTAATACTATTTCACAACATAACTTCGGTCTACAACTTGTAATACAAAGTTATTCTGAGAGATACGACAAATGGGTATCTGTAGCAACCATCATTGGATCGGCAACGGATAACTCTATTAATTTGGGTTGTAAGAGATAGGCCGATATCCGTTAGCCATTTCAAAAGATTCTGTATCTACGACTTTTACTTGGTACGAATTAGATAAGATATTATTAAATAACGTTTTGACAAATTTCTTACTTTCTATGTCATGTATAATTAAAGAAAACAAGTCTGATGTTAGCTTTATCAACAATTAGGTACCTACGCTGTAATGAACCATCAAACCGAATATTGAATGATGAAATTATAATAAGTACCTATGCATGTACTTAGTTAAAATTGTCTTGTACAAAAACTTTGAAATTTTATAAATTACTAGCTGACCCGGCAAACGTTGTTTTGCCAAAATTGAGGATTGTATGTATTTTTGTATGTTGTATCATAAAAAAATAGAAATTAAAAATTTTGTCTAAAAAATAAAAAAAAAAATTTGGGGTGCACTACCCCTAACATTTAGGGGGATGAAAAATAGATGTTGGCCGATTCTCATAGATACCGGATAAGCACAAAAAATTTCATCAAAATCGGTCAAGCCGTTTCGGAGGAGTATGGCAACTAAAACTGTGACACGAGAATTTTATATATTAGATTATAGTTTATGACTCGCCTAAGTAAATTACTGTTAAAATAAGAAAATAAAAATCATCAAAAAAATTTCATAGCTTGCCCGATGATTTCACGACCCCTCACGTGTCCACCGTGAGTGCTCAACCAACTAAGCTATCATGACTTCGAATAACAGCTTGAATTTCTTCTATTTAATATAATAGGCATACAAAGTAGAACAGTAATCGTAGTTACTATAATTTAATAATAATAGCTGATACATTCAGTACTTATTTAATATATTTTATCCAACATCACAAAATAAAACGTATTGAAGGACAAAATCAATATGTAATTGCATATTTCAACCCTCCATTTTAACATTTCATCAAACACAAAGGTTTGAACGGAATGCAAAATATCAATGAAAACCCGGAACAGAGTGACGTCATGAATATCATTGGTTTAAATATTAACTCGATAATGATATCAACTCATTTAAAATACGATTTAAATGATACCACAAAAGGGTATGATTGAATTCAGAATTGGATAATTTAATATCATGTTTAAGTCAAACATATTATTTATGAACTGTATAAAAGTAATGTATTATTACATTGATTAATTACATAGATATATTTATACTGACAAGTATAAAACTTGTTTCATTTTTAACAAAATGATGATAATTTACTTGTTAAACCAGGACAAAGCGAGAATTTAAAGCCTTCAATATAAGCTTCGCAGTTTGCACAAAGCAACTCTGCAAAACTGATAAGTTATACGTTTTACTGTTGCAAAATGGCCTTTTATTAATTGTCCTGGATCATGGATGTATTTGTTATAAAATATATTATCGTTGAGTAGTATTCCACAACACAAGTCTCGAACTTACTTAGGGGCTAGCTCAATCAATAAATTTGTCCCTACATATTTATTACTTGTTACTTAACTGTTAATTTGTTTAGTTTTGGATTTAATTTAACTAAAACATCGTGTCAATATTATACATGTATGAGTATTCTCTTTCTACTCTCAATTCTGTCTACTTTAAAATTTAATAAAAAAAATCCGTTATGACTTCTAAAAAATAACGGTTGTTCTTCCAGTCTAATTTTATAAGCGCAAATTGCTAGCCGCTGATTTGACCTCCATTCGAGGTCAAACAAGGTTAATGATGAAATGATGATAAATGCTGGCACTTTCTTTGTTAAATATAAATAATGAGGATTGTTGGAAGTTGTTGAAATACTTTGCTTTGACTTTAATTTGGTAATTGTCATAATTTTTAAGTTAAGTCTAATATCTTACATTTAAAAGAACATCGCTTTTGTCCTCAGTTTTGACATATTATTTTATATACCTATTGACATACAGTATAGAATGGATAGATATATTGCCTCTCGATTTATTACACTAGTAAACATATTATTCGTGTAAGTTTATGAATATCAATAAAGGAATCTAAATAGACAAGGGCTTGCAACCCATCACTATTTTTGTGTCTCGTTTTGTTTTCTATAGATATTATCACGTGTTTATCCAAAACCAAAAGTGGTAGACAGAACCCAGGGCCATATAACCTTACAGAAGAAGGCTATAGACCATTTTGCTAAGTGTGACATTTGAGCCTCACTACAGCAGTGTACATATACATAATTCCTGCGCACAAAAACATTTATTTTTAACCTCCTACAAAAAAGAGGGGTATTATAAGTTTGACGCTAATGTCTATCTGTGGCATCGTAGCTCTGGAACAGATGGACCGATTTCAATGGGTTTTTTAAGTGAAAGCAGGTTCCATCCCGGTGGTTCTTAGCTATGCAACGTGGAAGGGACCGTACCCGTAACAAATCGAACCATGGGCTATATCACTATAGTGTAATGAAATCAAAATAATAAACAAACAAAAAAAATCTACATTCCCATACAAAAGTGTGCAGCCACACTTTTGTATGAAAATGGCGAAATTTTTTTTTGTGTTATGACTGTTATTTTAATTTAATTATACTTTAGTGATCTAGCCTGTGGTTCGATTTATTACGGTTATGTCCCTTCCACGTTGTGTTTGATGAAAATTAGTTAAGCCGTTTAAAAGTCATTGGGGGCTTAACGCTTGAAAGTCGGGGTTTTTTTAATTTATCTAGCAAATAAACTTGTTATACAAAACTTTTCACACAACAAGTTGTTCGGTTTCCTGATGTTAAGAATTTCGCCTTGTTACCTCCAAATTTCACTCCATAATTTATAATTTCTCCGGAAAGTTCGCAGCTATACACACAAGTTACTTACAAAGGGTAATTTTCGTTATTACGCGGGATTATGTTATGATACAAGACAAGCCTTCCCTTGTTTTCGCTTTGTGTCCTATCTCGGCATTTACAATAACAAGCTCCTTATTATACGGCAATTAAAACGGGTTATTAGCGAAAATGTAGATAATTATCTTAAACCCTTAATAAAAGAACTTTAATTTTAGTTATTTTCGACTTAGTAAGGAGGAAGTACTTAAATTTTTCGGGGTCTAGTGCTGCCCCCATTTGAAATAGATTATTTGAAAAGACGTGAAGATTTTTTACTCACATTAGCGAAAAACAGCCACCTTTAGCTAATGTGAGCAGAAAACCTTCATGTTCTCACTTTAAACTGTAAAAAGTAAATCATAAAACAGTTTGAAGGGTTATATAGGGTCTGATCAAGACAAAATTTTAAGTTATATCTCCGTTAACTTTCAAATGATTTATTTCAAATTAGGGCAGCACTGGACCCCGAAAAATTCAGGTAGCCCCCTTGATATACACTATTATTTCTGGAAGAGATCGCTTTAAGCGATAAGATCGCCCATTGTAACATGTACGTACGAGCATGTGTTTTATTCTCCATTTTAAAACTTTTTTTTGTATAGGTGCAATAATGAGTATTTCATTCTTCATTATCATTCGTTCATTCATTCATTTATTCATGTCGGGGTAGACAGGACTTAGGGTCGTAACACCAAAAGGCCAATCTTATGTGATTGCAGGCGTGAAACTGGAATGGAAATCAACATAGTGATGGGCTTGCTAGCCGCATTACCTATTAACGTGATACAGATTTTTCCCCGTTCCCTCTATCGGCCTTGGTATTGTACATTTGTTTTCTTCAAACCCAACTAAAGGACTTGTAGATTTAATTTAATATCGTGTTATATGTAGGTTCAATCAATCGAAATTTACGGTCTTCTTACGAAGCTTTATTTCCATCGTTACTGTTAAAAAATATTTCCAGTGCTAATTAGTACATTGCTTCATTAAATATTTCGCAACAGCGCTCAGGATTTAAATCTGAAATTAATGATAAATTAATAATAAAAAATAATTAACCTCACTGTTACGAGTATATGCTTCACAAAAATGAAACTAGTGAAATTTGAATATATTTGTTGCAGTGTATTATGGTTAGTACATTTTTTTGTACCTAAATTTAAGTAAAATCAACAAGTGCAATGGCCGAATACTTATATTCATAATGAACTAGGTATCTAAAAAATATTGTACTAGATCAAAATAGTAATGCGTTTTTGTATGTAAATATTTAAAAGCTAGATTGATCAAACACTACCATCCATTTAGTTGAATCAGATTATTCAGTATATAATATAAATATTATGTTTTTGAACTTGCTCTTTGCGATCTTCATTCTGGTCAGGAAAAGAAAATAAAATTGGCCAAGTGCGTGTCGGGCCACGCGCAGTAGGGTTCCGTAGTTACGAACGCCAACTTTGTGTTCATGTCACTAAAAACATCTAAAAACTAATTTTCTATTGAATTTATATGAAATTTTCTTTTTCTGAGTACATTTTATAAGTTAATCGCCTATAACTTTTTAATTTTTAAACCCTACTTAGCTCTGATAGATTTCTTTTAAATTTCGTTATAAATTCTATAGCTGTAAATTTTTTCACGTGTCCATTCATAATCGTTTAGCAGATAGAGGGGGCTTTAAAAGCAAATATTTCAGAAACGGATCCCAAAATCAAAAAACGGTGTTCACAAACTCACAATATTTTTAAAAGACCTATTCAACGATACCCAACATGATTGGTTAGTCGAGAAAAAAAATGACTTTTCATTTTACAAGTATGGGAGCTACACCAAAAATTTTTTTTTCAATATTTTGTTTTACCTTTTTTTCCGCCTAATTGATATATATATATATATATATATATATTCATGCCAAATTACAGCTTTCTAGTACTTATAGTCGCTGAGTAAGACCGCGGACGGACAGACAGACAGACAGACATGGCGAAACTATAAAGGTTCCTTGTTTACTACGGAACCCTAAAAACATAGAATATACTACTAGCTGCTTCTTTTTCCACGCAGAATCTACAAACCTAACAACGCTAACAACTCAACACTATTTTAATCCCCTTTTTAGGGCTCCGTACCCAAAGGATAAAAACGGGATTCTATTACTCAGACTCCGCTGTCCGTCTGTCTGTCACCAAGCTGTATTTCATGAACCGTGATAGCTAGACAGTTAAAATTTTTAAAGATGATGTATTTCTGTTGCCGCTACAACAACAAATACTAAAAATAGAATAAAATAAATATTTAACTGGGGCTCCTATACAACAAACGTGATTTTTACCCAACTGCACCATAAGGAGGGTTATGTTTTTCGAGAGTATGTATGTATGTGTTTGGCACGCTCTGCAGCCTTTGATAGATTTTAGTTTGAGAGGTGTCGTTAGATTTGTATTTACTGTAAAAGTGACACTGGGTATATCAAAATAAAAATAAAAACAAAATGGCGGATTTTTGGCGCCTATTCTAATGTTTGGCACGCTCTGTAGCCTGAACGGCTCGATGGATTTATACTTAAGGTGTCATTAGATTCGTCTTAATTCTGAAAGTGACACTGGGTGTATAAAAAGGCAGTCGGTTTTTTTAAATAATGACTTATTCATACATAATGATACGGAACCCTTCGTGCGCGAGTCCGATTCGCACTTGACCAGTTTTTTTTTTCTATCTTTACGCCCACTAAAACGCTAAACATAGCTTTTCAATTTTATGGCCCTGGGCTCTGTCTGTCTCACTAGGAATAAAGAAGTTACAGTAAATGTATTAGTTATGGAGCTTACTAGAATAATTTTTTTTTAAGTGCTAAGACAGTTAATTTTCATTAATTAAAATAATTTTTTTTTTAAGTTTCATATTCCATACCACGCCGTAAATTAGTCTGTACATTTCGCCCTCAAAAGAATACAACACCGTACAAAGAAGCCGAAATTGCTGAAACACAATTATTCCCGTAATTACGAAACAAAAGCTAAACGCTCATTTAAGCCGTGAAATATTACCGAGCTTACCAATTACGCTGTGGTAAAAAGGCTCAGCGTACTGAGCAAGAAACGTCCGGTTGTTCAGCAATGGCTAATTAACTGAGTAGGTATATGCTCAGTAAGTATTAGCTGCTCAATTAGAATCACATTACGAGGAACAATTTACCGCTAACCGGTCAGGGGCGCCCGATGCGCTCGGAATAACAAAATGGCCGGCTTTTATAAAGCTTTGTCTATAGAATCATTAGAAGTGACCTCAGTAAAATCATGATAGAAACAGATTTATAAACAATGTTGTGTCACAAAAGTGCAATCAATATATACACGAGGCGTATTTCCGAGTTTTATAATAATTATGTATTGACTGGCTACTTTAGTATTTTTGATCCCGTCTAATTAAAAACAAATATCGTATAAATACAAAACTTTTTCCGAAAGCATTAAAAAATCTTAGTTTCAGTTTAATCTACTTTAAATCACACAATAAGCACATTAGCACACTAACAAAAGATAAGCATTGTACACTTCGCAAAACTCCTAAACTACTCGAATACATCTGTCAAAATACTACGTTTACCGTCACTCATTTCAAGGCGTCCAACAAACATGACGTCTTGGAATTTGACCAAGCTATCATTCTCAAGTAATGAAATGGATATCAGAATAAATGAAAATTGCAAGTGTGTATTATGCACATACATAAACAAGGAGATGCATTTGTTTACTCAAAGAGACTGAAATATTTTCAAAATATTAATTGTTTTCACTTTGTTATACAAATCTAAATACACTATCGGGCTTTATCCCTAATGTGGTATACAGAGAATTATGGGTCTTGCGGCCTTAAACAAACAGAAGGTGTAAATGGGCAAAAAAGAAAAAAAGTAAAAAAAAAAGTAATAATAATAGTGATGGCTAGCCGCATCGCCTATTAACATGGTACACGTTTTACCTCGGTCGGCGTTTACGATCTGCGCAAGAAGAGAAGCAACTGGTCGCTTAATGGGGTCGTTAAGCTATTTCAGCATTTTCAGGTGCCTTGTCAAAGCCTGCAAAATCTGAAACATTAGGTTACCATCCAACAAATACCAAAAAATAATAATCAGAAAAATCTGTAGCGACATACTTAAACTTATCCAACAAATACGAAAAGTGGAATAAGAAAAAAAATTATAGGAAGGTATACCTACTTAAACTTAGTTATGTATTAAGTTAACTAAACAATTTATCATACTCGTACGACCAATATCCACGTATTTACAAAAGTATCGCCGGATATTGCAGGCAAAATAAAATAAACTGCGAATTCGCTCGATTTATAACTCTATGGCCCAATCAGTGGAACTTATTGGTGAACACCGCATCCCGAAAATCGTGATCGGACCACCCACTGATGCTGTGAGAAGGTAAATAAAATAAAACAACGATAAATAACAGTGCTCGCGCATAATTGATCACAAATTAAAACCCGCGCCGCGTCCGAAATGTTAAATGTGTATGTTGCCTAAAGCGAAATTAGTATACGTGTCCACACGACCCAACTCACATCGAACCAAGGGCACAGGGCTGTCCCAAGAGATTGAATTTTCGGTCTAATGATTTTGATTTCCCTCACATTAATCAGTTGAAATTTGGATTACCGCTACCTGAATTACTTTAATCCAGAAATTGTCATAAGATAACCTTCTGTCACTTTAATCACTTCTATGTTAAGGTTGATTCTGTTTTCATAAACAAGATATATCCAAACAGTGGTTGATAAGCATTATATATATGTTTATTTAATAGGGAAACTCCAATTATTATTAATGTTCTAATAAGTAATGTCAATTTAAAAAATTATGACGAGGCTATATGTATATTATATCTAATTACACGCTATACTTAAATCAATATTACAACGAGATAGTGATAACTTTACCAAAAAAAAAATTGATCCGCTAGGTACAAAAAAGGAGGTGGCAAGACTACAACGACAAGCTTGGAAAAAGAAAGAGGTTGACTTTACCCAGCAGTGTAACTAGGAAAACAAGAACTTAATTGGCTAATAGAATTTTATAAGAGACTTTAAAACTTATCGTATTTTTTCGTCAATTTAAGATCGGACTTTTTGTATACAATGAAGTTAAAATACCAATATTGACAACCCTTTGCTTATAATGCACCAACAAATGTATTGATTTATCAGTAAGGGCATAAGAAACTCTAATAAGGTATTTAAATATTGACATATTTATGTTAACCCTTGATCCTGCACACATGCATCGCTACTGTTTCCATATGAACACAATGGGCCGTATTCAGTACAATATGTCACTAAAAATAAATGGGCCTTGTTAAGACTATCCACAGTTTTATGATTAAAATACATTGTTTTTGTGGCTGGGATGTTATAAATCTGTTATTTACGAGTTTCAAAACAATGAAACTTATGCCTGGGTTGTACTGGTAATAAAAATGTCTTCAGAATTAACAAAGATGTGATTATTGTATTCTTGTAACAAAGAAAACTTCAATAAACGTAAAATTTTTATAAAAATAATACTTAAACATGTTTAATCTGTATATATTTGAAACTGATAAATACACATCTACAACACAGATTTGAAATAAAAAATCTTTGATCCATTTTGTAAGTTACTAGTATTTTTTTATTAGATTCTACGCGGGCACCGGTAGCCCTTCCTTCATATTTATGTTTTATTTTTAATGTTTAACGGCTTCTGTGAATTGACCATAAAGAAAAATTACAAAAAAAACTACAACTGGTTTTGACTCTAACATAACAAGCCGGTTGATAAAATGTCAATTTTTGTTTCATACGTAATGTTAGTTAAGTATGTTTGCTACCATTATGTTACCTACAAGAAAACAAAATTATTAATATTTACCATTTTTATTATATTTATATATACTAAGTCTGTTACTTTAGTACTGTATCAAATATAAATATGTTATATCAAATACATCATAATATTTCACAACATGTAATATAAAACAGGTCAAGAAGAGCAGACCGTAATTAATTTGATTAAGGAGCAATAAAGTTTTATCAATAATGGATTCATTCGAAGAAACGCAATTAACCATCAGCATTCCGATTCATTGGAATTCATCCTTTAATGCATTCATTAACTTGGCGTTTTTAATATCATATTTCATTTTATGACAAAGATTACAAGTTGAAAATTTCTACGAAAAACAGCACGACAACAGCAGTATTAGTGTTTACTTCACACGACACGGATTCGTCTTTAGACATTGGAACCAAAAATACTACGTACAGAGGAATTTTCTCCAACGTAGGCACTGTTTTCAATATTTGATATAACCAGACTAGTTAAAATGGGCGTGAAAACATTTCTTCAGACTTGGCATACATAGGCAATGGTTACCATTTATCGCGTGACCTGACCGTGTGTTTATTTTTTTATGAGTTTAGTGCAGAGTCACATATTTTTTAGATATTTATTAAGGTATATAACTTAACATTCAGGCCTAATAATATTTCATATGTACAAGTTTGTAAGTTTGGCTAAAGTTGTAACATCACAACTGAAGGGGTCAATATATAAGATACTTAATATAAAAAAAACACGCTGCTGGTAACGGCTAAAGTGCTAAAACAAATAATTTACGAAGAAAAAAGATTTTTAGAATGATAACACAGCACTTCAAACGGCTTACTGGCTTCTCCGGAATCCCGTAATGCCTCCTATATACCTCGCTGAGACGTAGAGGTAGTATATAATAGTCAGTGCAATTTACGATGACGCTCGGTTTCGTAAATTCCGTGGACTATGCGGTCCCAGTCCTAGTTGTCCCGACGGCGACGTGAGTGTAGTGTGTATTAAAGTTTTAGTTTTTTAGGGTTGTTTGGTATGTGATAACATTTCGGAAGAAATACATCATACCTTATTAGAATTAAAATTTGGAGGTTCCAACTAAAATTGATCATTGGGAAGAAAACACTTTTTCATTTTAAAGGCAGTGTTTTATGGATATAAAGTAGTATTATATACATATAAATACCTATAAACATTTAATTCATATATTAAGATACATAATAAGCACGAAAGTGTACGCACTTTACTGTGAAAAATACTATTTTTGTTTATTTTTACTAATAATATACAGGTGCGAAATATGTATGATATTAGATATATTTATATAGATGCGTATACCTATGTAAATACGGATTTTTAAATAATTTTTCTTGTATGATTTTTTCTTACAAGATTACATCTAAACCACGTGCAAAATATTTCGACAAGGCCTATCTAACCACTGGTATTTCTAACAAGGCAATCAGTACGAAACGGAACGGAATCGTTAATTAGCGCAATATATGGCCTCTTTATTTATCGTGATTAATTTGCCTGGGTCGTCTGCAATGTGGTATTTCTTAACGATAGCCATTTATATTGGTACCGAATAAGGATTGTTATGTTTATCGATTGAATATAGTATAGATATTTAATTTTAAAGTAACTGGGTGACCGAACTTCGCTCAATAAACAACTTCTTAAACTCTACTCAACAGCTAAAATATACAAATTCTATTTTCGACCTCGAAACCGTACTATATTTTATCGAAATCGTTGGAGCCGTTTCCGAGATCCTCATTATTCATAGATATGTAGTACAAATAATGCTAGTATAAAGTAATAGTGTATGGAGTTACTTAGTGTGAACAGAAAATGTCCAGTCAGAAATATGTGTGTTAAAATGCTAGGCTATAGTCTATTTAAATGACAATGCGGAAAAATGGCTCACTTGTTTATCTTTTACGCTGGTCTAACAAGCGTAAAATAATGAATAAGTTGCCTATATTAAACAGCAACACTCATGGACAATCACGATTTTTTATATATTATTAGATATAAAGGTAAAAAATTGTGAAGAAAATGGAATTGTGTATAGATGTTTGTTCGGCTTTTAAACCAAAACGGCTGAACCAATTAGACAAATTTTGGCTTACATTAACATATTGATTAGGAAACTTTTATCCCGGAAACATGTGAGATTTCCGTATGATTAAATATAACAATAATATAATAAGAATTTTAAAATTGTCTTCTCAAATAATTTCTACGTTAGGACTCTCGACAAAGAAATAAAACGCGAAGCACTAACTTTAGTCGAGTGAGTTAGTTACTACTCGTAGAGCCGGCACAAGCATTTTAACGCGATCTGTCTTGTTAGCAGTGTGATGTAATTCTGAATTATTTCAACAACAAAAGAATGAATTCCCAGGTAGGAACGTGGTATGGTTATAAAATACAATATAATGTGTTAACCGCAATGAATATTAGGTTTTCAATCGTTAACATTTTGTAAGTTTACCATAAAATGCCGCCTGGTGTGTACATCTGTCTTTATATATGCATCTAGTTTAACAAAAAAAAGGTAAGTACCTACTCACTTTAACTATGTACATTATGTGTTTGGATATTGTAAATTTTACATTGTACAATCTTTGCAGTTTGTTTTTGCACAACCTATGTTATGCAAAAACATAGGTTGTGCAAATAATTGCAAATACCATGATTTAATGAAGGAAACTAGCGCCAAGTGATATACCTATTTTTTATTTCCTTACTAAGGCACTCTTAACTAAGCGTAAAAACGTGGAAGTAGGTCTGTGTATATTCGTAAAAGTACATACATTGGTTAGTTTTGATCTATCAACAACGTTCTAGGTCTTTTGGGGAAAATACGCACAAAACAGTAGGTTGTTTGAATAAATGTTCAAGTAAACAAGTCAAATTAAAGCTCTATTCGACTCCATAGAATTTTATGAACATTCACTTTACTATAGAACAGAAGCCTTTAAACTACTTTAAGTGACAGTAAAAGAATCGATAAACCCTTCGATAATAAGTATTCGATCAATCACTTCTCACAATCGATTCAATAGCCCCTCTTCTGTCGAAGGTGGTTCGCATTAAAATTCATTGGAAACTTGTCTAATATGGTAGTACGTGATGCGATTACCGGTGCGTCCGCCGGTCTCGAATACCAAAACTTACATCGATTTAGCCCCATATAAGGGGATATTAATATGTATAACTTGGCCGAACACGACTACAACAGAGCGGAGTATCGTCACCATCATACTTCTGAAACTTAAATATTTTTTCAAGAAATATAAAGTTCTCAAAAGGCGTTAACAACAGTGCATATTTATAAGTAAATATACCAGCACATACATCACTTTCTAAAAGATTTACCTAACTCGTAATCTTAGCTTTGTTTTTGACGACCCCGTCCGCCAACTCTACGTTTTAAGACGGGAACATCTTGAGCAAAAAAATGAGATTTGAGTTATCAAAATGACTGAACCATTAAGCCGGACGCCGCTTATCTGCCAGAATAATGTAGTTTTATTCCAGCGTGTCCTTGCCGCAACCGAGAGCATCATTCGCCTATCGCGACAACAAATCAGAACCTCACAACTTCCAGATAAAGAAAAAAAAATGCGAAAAGCAATCCTAACCCGTCGGTTTACGATCGTAATTTGTTCGGCCGAGATAACAAAGGTAGAACCTCGTTCTATGCAGTCAGGCAAAGCTTATCGGGCTGGCAATCTTGCCGAGCACTATTTTGTTATTTTTGCAGAAGTAATGCAGATGAGGGAAGAAATATTACGGGCATTGCCCATTAAGGGGATATTTATGATCTGAATAGTGTTTTTCTTGGTGGTGTTGAAATTATTAATGGTGCCGTGCATTGTATTGCACTTAGAACTGGTTTAAGTATAGAAGTTGTTTATATTTTAATGGCTTAACTTCATGGAACTAAAGTAATAAGTTTTCTAATACTAAGTATACATAAAAACTTACTCTATTCGCAAGTGCCTTTTACTTAGTTCCTAACATATATCTTTTGGCGCGCAGCAATAATGGTTGAGTGTATAATTTTCACAACCAAAGCTACAACTTTTTTATAATTACCTAATTCAGCTTTTTAATATTAAGTTTTTTGTAGTCATTAGTTTAATAAAGGTTACACCTATTTATAATGAATAAGAAACAAAATAATTAATTTGTTAAAAATGTGACACTTGTACAAAGCGAATTGTGAGCTTAGCTAATCATAACAAGATTTTGATATTTGTTTGTTAGTCTGTCGAATACTGTCGATGTTATTTAAAATGTTTGAATTATCACGAAAGAAATGAGGGAGCACCTAAGATTATATTCCTTTCACAATTAATTTATTTATTATGATTATAATTCAAAAATTCCATAATTTCACATTTTAAAAGCCATTAAACTTTCGTCAGTTTATCAAACACTTAAATATTTATTTGATTACAAGCTTAGTTAACGCGACAAATTAAGACCGATTAATCTTTGAACAAAGTTTAATAACAACATATAACTTTGCGTACACTAAGTGATAAATCAAAATAATGTTACACGTTACTGTTATGGTTAGAATAACTGTAAGTGGAATTTTATGTTTGAGTAATGATTCTACTTGTTTTGTAACTTTATCTTTTAGTCGTAATGTTTTACTAGGTTTTACTTACTAAGAAGAGTTATTTGGTGAAGAGAAAAACGGCGTTAACCTGAAACAAAATTATGAAAATGATATTATTAGAAATAATAAAGATAAAAATTGTGTAAAGTATATACACAATCACTTTCCGATTCACGTCATAAGTCCCAAAAACAAGCTTAACAAGAAGGTAGGCTACACATTGAAAACATCAATCAGAAATAGAGTCAAGTTGCTCATTATAATAGACTAGCTGCGCCCCGCGGTTTTACCCGCGGTATTTATAAAAAGTAGCCTATGTGTGTTAGTTTCCTGCGTATCAAATTTTATCAAAATTGGTCCAGCCGTTTGCGCGTGAATAAGTAACAAACATACACACTCACAAACTTTCGCCTTTATAATATTAGTGTGATTCCCTCCGCGAGGTCCACCATTAAGTTTTACCTAAGAAGAACCTGTATATTTATGATTATATCTATAGGTATGTAAAAATATATTGACTGTAACTAATCCGCATTGAAATAATAGTAGACAAATTCTATTTAATCAGACTTAAGTAGAAAGATCTACAATGATTCAATACATTCAGTAATTCAACATATATTATTTATTTGCATAATCAATGCTCTAAATGGTTCATGCTATTGAGGTTTGAGGCATTCATATTTAAATATAGCCCACAATGCAACCCAACAGGTTCAAGCTTTAAATAAAAGAATTCAGGTCAATCTGTTAGTTAGTGATTCTTCATCCAAAACGGTTCCGTTTGTGGTTCAGAAGCATATCAAATTTCAATTAGAACCTCCCCAACTAAAAATACCTAGGTTTGCATTTCCTCTTTTTGGCGTTTGCATTTTGCCATTGTTTGCTTTCATGAAATAAAATGGTCGTATACTTATTGCAGATCTTCTTGGTAATATAATTTAATTATTCAGAAAAATTACCTTTCAATTTCAAACTTTGACAGCTTTTTCTTATCTACCTTTAATATTTACCTATTAATTAAATTTAGGTTCCATTCGTATTTATATAAATTATAGTTTTATTTTATAGCTATCTGAATTTACCCTTAACTAAGACCAATGTTACCTAGCATACTCCATACGGAAGAAATTGTTGTAATAATTTCATACAAAACAAAAACATCAGGACAGTCGCATCAACCAAGAGAACACGGATTAACTGACACTGAATCATCCACAAGCATTACTGGCGAGACATCGATCTCACTTTTATAATAACACTCAGCCGAAACAACCCGCCTCGGATGTTCATCTCGGCTTCGTTACAACATCCTTTGTTCCATACCACACTATTAGTTTTTGTCCCACACCGACAAAAACATTAACTTAACACCGTTAGGCACAGACAAACCATCAAAACATTAAATGGTAAACAAATAGATCATAAGAGCGCCTCGACACTCCGACTGACCCCTCACAGATTTTATTATGTTAATAGAATCAAATTTAAAATTAATTCAGAAGATGAAAAAAATGGCTGCCATGCTTGTAATGATTAAATACGCTTCACTTCCTGCTCTCCCGTTTTTTCCACGTAGGTAAAAAGCGTTCGAAACTTTTATTCAGGGTCGAGCAGCGAGTGATTTTAACGAGCTTTTATTCGCCGACTTTTTATATGGAGCCGGTCGGTATTTTTATGAAACTAATGAATGTCAAAGAGAAGTTGATTTACTTTCATTCTTCATTGATGGCCATTTTTCTTTGACAGCGTTCAAACGGCAATCGCTTCCAACTTGAAAATCGTATTTCTGGAAATTACTGAGTAAGCTATGAATTTATTATCTAAATCCCCTTTTAGGAATCTCGTTCTTTTTATTAGTGTATCTGCCTCGTACTACATCTTTTCAATGTTAGAATTTGTGATTAACCTTTTGAAGTTGTACAGAGTCATGTTTGAGATGGTTTGAGTCTATTTTTAGAGTTCCAAAGTCCCTAGATAATTTTTAGTCCGCGGCTTAGCTCAGAAATGGCTGGTGCTAGAAAGCTGTAATTTTGCATAGATATATACATACATACATACATAATATATAGAGTAGCCGAAGATAAGCAGGATACCTACATCTAAGTGTAACCATCTGAGACCGACTACACCTAGGCTAGGCTATACACTAGAAGTAGCTTATAGGTTCAGCCGGTCTAAGATGGTTACACTTAGATTTAGTTATCCTGCTGATCTTCGGCTACTGTGACCGGCCGCACTTAGTTCTAACTGAAGATAGGCAGGATACATTTAAGTGTAACCGACAAAGTATGTTGGATGCTGACAAAGTGTCAAAGTATAATGTTGAAAAGAAGTTTGAAATTGAATATGATGATAAAAAGTTATCAAAAATGCATATATTAGTACACTAAATAAAACCTAACGCGTAAAATCTTTTATATGCAAAAGAAAATCTACAAAAGTACTAAGTCGGAAACGGAAAGGTTTGGCGAGTGCGGTAGTTGAACATTTCTTTGAAGTTTCCGCATTAGATGAAATAGGTAACAGTTTTAATTCCCCTAACATAATTGGCACTTCTATCTACTCAAATCACGTTCAGTAAATCGCCCCGCTTCAAACAAATTCAAGATTGATCAAAACTCAATTATAATCGCATTATGTGGCGTCTACGTAAAACGTGCGTTAAAATTTAATTAGACTGGGGCTCCCGAACGAAAATTGTGGGTTCTCACTGTGGAATAATTCGAAGCATTAAAGTCGTTGCGCGTGGGCACGTATTTAGTCACGGGTTGGGACCAACTTATATTTAGAGACATTTTCCACGAGCGATTAAACCGCAGCAATTTCATTCAAGTACCTTTAGTAGCCCTGTTTTAAAAATTATATTGTTACTGACGTTGCTACACGCCAAATGCTTTACCAATCAGTGGCTGCCGTATGACGCTGCGTAATGCGACAGTAACTTTTTCTAAAATTCATTGGGCTGTACAGCGCGATTTTTATTTTATTTTATTTTATGGGAACAACAAACAACAGCAACATTATAGGTTCAAATACATTATACAATTTTACATAAAATACTTATTAATGACGTAGCTGCGGGGCTGCTAACTACATATAAGCTTACTTGTTAGTTAAATTAAATTAAAGAATTTTTTTAAGTTACTCTTTCATAGTTATAGAATGGTGAATGGTGATACGTAAGTATTTTCAATTCTTCATTGTCACTTTATTGCTAAACGAGGCAACGTCTTGGAGTTTTTCTTGTCAAATATGTGAATCGTTCAAAATGGATTCGTTGGCGATAGTATGTGAAAATACACCCATGATATAAAATTTTAGTAGAAGAATTCGTTACAAAGATTACAACTAATGGATAACAACTCAAATCAGATACTTTATTCTAAATGTCAAAACACACATTTTCTATTGGATTTGTATAAAATATAGACTAATGATGTCTTAGTTTCTTGGAGTCAAATAGCATTCTTAATATCAGTTTTTCTGGAATAACAAATCTTGATTTCGTATGATTATATCAAAGAAATGGATATGATCATAAGAACTGACGTTAATTTTTTCAGTACCAAATAGTTATTTTTGATCCAGGAAAGTATCCAATTGCGTTCCTACTGCTCATGTATCCGGTCCTTTATACAAGTACTTATATAGGTTCACGCTTGGAACTATTTTTCTGGTATAACCGGTTCCGAGCCGAGCGGTAACACTTGCTTGATGGTCTTTTTAGCGTCCATTTGCCCTTTGTGTTGTGATCACATCACCACTTTCAATTGTAGTTAAATGTTTGGTGTGATGACGATATTACTTTATTTTATTATAGGCGCTGTGGTGGGTGTGAATAGAGACAGATGTAAAAGCTCTTTGCTAACATCATTTCTTTAACAGTTTATTCCTTGTTATCATGCAGTACCTTACATTCCATATTAACTTTAAGTAAATTCTTAAGTCCATTTTTTTAAATGTGAATCAATTTTATCCTTAATATAAAAAAAATATGATATTTATCAAATTAAGTCTCAAATTTTTCTACAAAATTAAGAATTTTCGGATAGTTAGATACTCGTAGATAAAAAAAGCTAATTTACCTATCTTTTACTTGATGTGGACCATCAAAAAGTTATGAGAGTTTACGACTGGCACGGTTACTCGAGAAATCATTTGAACTCGCTCCAAGATTTTTTAGAACTCTTGAATTAAAAAGAACATAAATCTTAGCTTTATTCTTCGTTAAAATACATGAAGAAAGTGGGAAAATATTAAATTCTAATCTTCTTCGTTTTCGTACGTTTTCGTCAGCTTACAATTGAATAGGTATGTATCAATTTAACTAAAAGGTCAAAACAAATCAAAAAGTAGAATTATCTGTTAAAGAAGACAAAATGATGGATAATAAATAGTTTTTAAAAAGTATTGCGTTCAAATAAATGAAGATTAAAAATAATGTCGCATTGCATTCTTCGTAAAATATAAAATTGCTGAGGTATTTTAAAATATCATGGCGCAGGCACATTTCCTCTTACCAACTTTGTCATTAAATCTAAAATGGCAACCATTTATGTTTTAAACCTGTACTTAAAATAATTAAAATAGGCATTTATAATTTTCATACAAAAACAGCAACAGAATGTTGCTTGAGCATGCCATTTTATAGACAATTTATTGATTTTTTTAGGAGAGTAATGTTTTGATTACTATATTTGATTACTTATTAATATTAACCAATATATACTTCATATTGAGGCTTCCAAACAATTGTTATTTTAAAAAGTTAAAATTTGTTAAAATATCGAGGAACGTGATTATTTCCATGGCCAACAAAAAGTGGTTTTTCTAAACATGTTCATGTAAGTATTCTCATCATCATCATCAGGTCTTTTTGTCTCCACTGCAGGAGCACGACCCTCTCTGTACTACCAGAGCCATACGTAGCTAGAGCAGCCAGAGGACATGGCCTACACTCGCCTCGCTGGCCTTATTGATGTTTATAAGCCTTGTTTATCTTTTATTTCCTAAGCGCCTTCTACGTCGTCCACGGGAGGACTTGGAGTGGCCCTATTCTACTCTGCCGGAAACCACACGGCGTAACTTACTTAAGTATTCTAACTTACTTAATTCTCAATAAACTCCGCCTTTTATATCTCCAACTTCCCAAATAAACTTTCATCCAAAAATACGGAGAATATACCAAGGTTTTCTCTCAAAATACATTACCATTTTATGTTGTTATTCCTATAAAAGCAGCACTTATTATTTAGCCACATGGCACTACAAAAACACAGCGGGTAACTTAAAAACACTCTAGTTTTTGTCATAAGACCGTAATAAGCCGAAGGCAAGCCGAAAATGGCGCGACTGTCGCACGTAAAAAAATAGAGGCTAAAGAAAATTTTAATATGGTTTTGTAGTGGTTGTTTTAGTACGTATTTGCAAAGATAATATAATTACGTATTTAGTACGTACTGAATTTTTGAAAGCAAAATATTGAAACATTTATTTTTTATTTTTAACAAAGCAGCATCTTGTAAACCTGATAATTTAACCTCATATGAAAGTACATAGTGAGAATAGTATAACTACATTATATTGTATATTTACATGTTTGCCTTATCCCGACGAACTCTGGGCCAAACCAGTGACATAATATATTTCTTGACACAGAAAGCAGAAATTTTACAGCTTATATTGCAATGTGTAAAGTGCATTCGAATGGTTGCGTGTAATTACTATAACAAGTTTGCCAGGTAAGTTTATTAAACAAAAACCCAACTTTCAAGCGTTCATCCCTCTGTAACTTTTGAACTGCTAAACCGATTTCCATCAAAATAACCGCAAGGAAACTTGCTTTGACTTAACTAAAACTGCATTGAAATCATAGCTATAATGCCACAGACAGACATTCAAAGAAAGAGAGACATACAAGACACAGACAAACATTTGGCGTCTAACTTATAACACTCTTTTTTTTTTCAAAAGACGTTGTTAAATATAATCGAAATCGATTAACACAATTCGTAAAAAAAAATTAGAAATAAAAATTTATTGATTATTACTAACTTTTAAATACGAGCTTCTATTTCAGCGTATTAAAAAACAAAGTTACGTACGTGTATTTCAAAAACCACGATTAACCATCGATACATTTTTAAACAAAACATTTATGAGCTCATATTAAAATTTTGCTTGTAATATTTTTAACACTTTTCCACTCAGATTACATAGTTTATGAGAGTATACGGCAGATTAGAGGATTTTTTAAACCAATCATTGAACTTAACTACGGTAAGAACATGTTTTTTTTTTCTTTTTTTACCAATAACACGTTTTTACCAAGTAATTGATTAAGTGAAGTGGTACATGTCCGATTTGGATTTAAATAAGTAGGTATTTAAAATTAACATGCTCACTATTTATTGAAGTAAAATCTGAAGAGGACAAGATAACATCTGTTAACAAAGAGTTTTATAGTACAAGTAAAATATTTTTTTAAAGTTGAAACGTCTACTATCTTAATGTTTATTTGATAATGCGTTTATAAAAACAAAGTAGGTATTATAAAAAATGTCATTTCAAATGTTTAAATGCAGTAACGATATGTCATCTTACAGGATAAACAAGATGGGGGCCACCAAATTTGAGAGAAAAACGTGTTAAAAAAAGCTACTCTTTGTCCATCGAGTTTTTGCTCGAAGTTTTTACAAGCACAGGTGAAACGACGAACCCACACTTAGTCGGCGCTAACCTGTAATCTAAATTCATTTCTCGATCCGACCCACCAAGCCCATATCTCTGTTTTATTATAGTGTTAAGGCCCATTTACAAGTTTTTTTATTCGATACAAATTACCCGTTCTCATGACGGTCCGATCTTATTATCCAACGACAAACGAGTCCTTTACGGCGTCTCCACGTAAGCATTATGCTTGAGTCCTTTTCTCAAAACGCCATAATTTGTAAAAAAAAATTTTCGCTAGATATTCTTCTTCTCTTTATTTTTATAAATATAAATAATAATTAGAACTATTATTTATTGTATAAATTATACAGACTTTTGACAAAAAATGTAATCTTACGTAATTATTTTCATAAATTAATTATTTCAAATTGTATTTACTCGTACAATAATACAAAGCTAATGATGCAACTGGGCGGGACACATTTGCCGCCTGTAGAAGACAGGTGGGCCAAGCAGGCCACTAAGTTAATGCCGGCGCTACCTACAACTCGGCAAACTTAGGCTTAACTCACACCGGTGAGAAGCAGCAGGCAGCGCGCTTTTATTGTCAAGCCATATTTCTATTTACGCAATACACAGTATAGTTTGAACAAAACAAAACTCGTGACTGCCAGCGGTGCCAAGCGGCCCAGTTTATTTCAAGCCATTCTAAGAATTTCAAGGATAGAAATAAAGGTGACTATGGCTTGACAGTAAAGTAGACTGCCCGCCGCTTCTCTTCCGGTGTGAGTTAAGCCTTACGGTTGTGAGAGGTGATAGCTTCGTGATGCATTTACTACTACGGTTGACAGACTATCGACATTTTCAAAGGTTTTTGATAAGAAAAACGTTCGAAACAAATGACGTTATATTCTTCATTATTTCTATTTAAGGATTTTTTAGAGTTGAAAACAAATGTATGTCTTCCATTCGAAAATATAAGTAAGTCCTACCTACTATCTTTACTGTTCTCTTTGGTTTATCAAGCTCTTTCAATTGCTTAATATGCGTGACGGTACCAAAAGTCAATCTTGAAAAAATGGTGAGCCTATAAGATGGAAAAACAATCAGAAATAGTAACGTGTTGCTAACCCGCGGCCATCACACGCAGGTTAACTATTACATATTTCCAAAATAAATATAAACAAATCTATTTTTTCTACATTACACAAAAAGAGAAGCTTGTTGCCATATTCGTATTTTTTGCAGTTTTGTGGACTTGTAAATAAGGAAGTTTATATTTTGTGACATTTCGAGAAAGTAACATAATGCGATGAACGTATAGCATGAGAGTCGCTTTTCGGGAAGTGAACACGTACAAAATGTTTTATAAACTCGATTTTGCATCGGCAATCGACATCATAAAGCAGCGATTGAATCGATTTGCGTTCATTGAGTCGAGTAATTGCAGTGATTCCTTCGAGGAGACTGAATTTATTTTGTTCTACCGCGAAAGCGCTTCATTGTCTCTATTAGGGTACCGACACATTATGCGGACAATGAACCGTTTACAGTTTATCAGAATTTTAAATTGTGTATTCCAAAAGGAATTTATGTTATTCTGCAATGAAACATAAACTAAGGTTCGTTGCGTTTAAGACCATTCGAGACTAACTCGTTTAAAAACTACCTATTTCTTATCCGCTTAAAATTGACATTATTGGAAGATAAAGTGACTTTTTGGTAGAAGCTTTTTTGTTTTAAGTAGGATACGTTATATATCGCATTTTTACTAGCTGCTCATCCTTTCGTGCATATATTATGGACATCAAAGAATATATGGGCATGGGCAATTGGACATCAATAAATGAAGTAGTCATTATTTTTAAATCCCTTTAGTTTATCTTATGTAGTTTTCCTTTTTAGGGTTCCGTAGTAAACACGAAACCCTTATAGTTTCGCCATGTCTCTCTGTCTGTCCGTCCGCGGTTTTACTCAGAGACTATAAGTACTAGAAAGCTGTAATTTGGTATGGGTATGTATATTATACATGCGAAAAAGTGGCAAAAAAAATATATTTAATCTTTATTGTTCATCAAATCCAAATTGTACAAAACAATAGGCGAACTTAACGCTAAAAGCGTTGTCTACTAGTCAACCTTTGGGTTATACAGATAGTCTAAATGTGGGTTGCAAGACTTGCAAGACAAAGTAAAGTACTTAAAAAAACGATGTAAGTGAATAAGTATGTACAGATAAATACAATAAAGTCCAAAAACTAATTTTCTATTGAATTTTAATATTTTTTTTATTTTCCGAGTACATTTTATAAGTTGTTTGCCTATAGCTCTTTAATTTGTAAACTCTACTTAACTCTGATAGTTTTCCTTAAAACTTCGTCATATGTGCTACTGCTGTTTTTTTTTACATGTCCATGTATAACCGTTTAATAGATAGAGGAAGGGGAGGGGGGACACTTGACTCTACCAAATATTTTAAATTGAAAAATGATGTCCACAAGCTCACAATATTTTTTAAAAGACTTATTCAACGATACCCCACATGATGGGTTGGTCGAGAAAAAAAATTACTCCTACTTTACTTCTAAAGGGAGCTACACTAAAAAAAAATACTCCTAGTCACGCTAGTTTTAAGACGCGAGTTTTTAAGTATTATGTATGTACTATGTATGTATTTTCGTCTGTTCATGTCTTCTATAACATCCATGGTACCTTTACGCCATACGCAGCCAAAAAAGTAAAAATGATATGCCTGTGCCTACTGACGAACAACATATTCTTGTTCGGCCTCGGAACTATAACTGGACATATTTAAATGAAATATGTGTAAAAAATATTCATGTACGCATTTCAGATATTCTGACAAAAACTAAACTGAAACAATTTGCCGGGAATTCCTTCTACAACTTTCGCGAGCTTACGGCGGGCCCTTCAATTAGCCAATTCTCTATTTTTCAAGCTTTTATTTAACATGCAATGTATCTTACATGTATGAATATGTTTGTTTAGGTCAAATCTTGCAACTCAATTTAACACCAACTATTCACAACCGATCAAGCTGAAATTTTGCATACTTATGTTAATCGGATGACCATACAATATTATAGAGTCAATGAGCTATTCTGATGATGAAGCATGGAGATATTCGACAAAACTAGGGTGTCATGACGGAGACAGAAGGTGCTCGATGGAACTCAATAATAAAATGACGCAACTCCATGGAGTTTGGGCCTTTTTTATTTGTCCTAATAAGTACTTTCGCCTCACAATAAAAGCTTGTACAAAAAATATAAATTTGATTTTACTTATAAGTACCCTTTTAGGTAGATAGATATGATCTAAAAAAGTAAATACAATTGCTTTTATCAGCTACTTAGACAATAAATAGAAGAGATACAATAGTTATGTATTTGACATGTCAATAAAAACCAAAGTGAAATAATTTGCGGGGGATTCCATTTACAGCTTTCGCAAGATTACGGCGGCCCCTTCAATCAGCCCCTTATCTTACGCTATTTTTGACTATACCCTTTCAGATAGAGGCAACGATGTAAAAAGGTAGATACAGTGCTTTATACATTTTTTACGAAGTGCTTTTTGATTCAATCCAACATTTTTCAACAACAAATTTTCTTCAAAACAAATTCAACAATAAAAGGAGTCTGTGTTTGCAGATTACATGAGTACTTAGCATTGTTTGCTATACGATCAATAAGTTATGATGTAATGATACAAGTTATTCATTCAAACGAATTTATAAAAAAATGCCCTATTTAATGTTTTGATAAAACTAGTGAAACTAGAAAGTTTTAAGTGAAATTTATTATTTTATACAACAATTAATGTAGATAATTTAATGATAAAAATCACACAACACGAAACAAATTTCCATTTTTCTAAATAAATAAGCAGCAAAAGGACATGTCAATAATGAGTCACTAAAGCAGCCTCGATAGGAAAAGGCCATAGGACAGATTCCACATCTATCATTATTTAGTCGAATCATCTTTGAACAGAGTTATATTAAATATGTATTGGGTATTCGGACAGCTGTGTCTCATCGAACATCCCTTGTATGAATTATTTACACGTTGTTGTTTACGGCGATAAAATAATTATTTTTATCACCATTACCACTTTTCCGTGAGATTATTTGGTTTATTTTTCGTGTGTGTAAGTGGGCAACACTGGTGTCACATTTTTCAGGCGCCCCATTTGACACCCGCATGGCATTTATAAATGCCATTTTCTTGTTATGTTGTTGTTATGTTGTTACAACATACTCGTACTCTAGACGCGGCATCATGTCAGAGACATGGTCAAAGAAAGGAACTGGCGACGCGGCAGCCGCCTCGAAATCTACTTACCAAAAAACATGAAATTTAGCACAAACATTTTAGTTATCTAGCTTATTTTAAAAATTAAGTGTTATTTGTATAATAACGTTTATTTCTTTTTAAATCCATGTGTTATTTTTGACGTAAGTATACTATACCTGTGATGTATGATATACTATACCATGAAATGCAGGCAAGTAAACTGCTGTTGTGTTGAACCCATATTGTGTAGAATCACGAATAGGTTGAATCCCGATTGCGTTAAAATAGCGTGTGTGTGGAATCACGAATGTAGTAAACTGCTGTTGTGTTGAACCCATATTGTGTAGAATTACGCATAGGTAGAATCGCGTTTGTGTAGTCGATCGCATAATCCAATGCATCGTATATGAAACCAGACACGAAATATCATTAGTTACTGTGAGGATATGTGCAATTGCACATATCCGTGAATTTGCTATTTTCCAACAACTACTAATCAGATAATTTTTAGGATTCCGTACCCAAAGGGTAAAAACGGGTCCCTATTATTAAGACTCCGCTGTCCGTCCTATTTCTATGGGATTTGTATGAAATATAGAATAATGACGTCATAGTTTCTTGGACTCCAATATAGCGCTCTTAATATCAGTTTTTCTGCAATAATAAATCTAAAATCAAATTGAAAATGGATATGATCATGAAAAGTGACATTATTTTGTGACGTTTTATTTTCTTAGGAGTAACAAATAATGTATTTTTGACACAGGAAAGTACTTATCCAATTACAAGATAGTTTTACGCATTTACAATTTTGCATTTTAGATAAATGCTATCGTAGTTTAAAAAAATATACTTACAGATATAATATAGTACCTTGTAGTTCTATTGGAGTATGCTAAGGTAGGACTGTGAAATGGTAAACAGACTAGATGACGTTATTATGCCATGACAAACGCTTGCAAATTGTACCAATATTGTCGCTTGCTTGTCCCCACTCAGCACTGAATGGAGTCTTGTTTACTAGCTCTCAGGTGATTTGTCAGTTTTCAGGTATACCTAAGTCAGTAGGTATTATGTAAAATAATTGGGCGTTCCTACGACTGTAAAAGTAATAGAAGTTTTCTAAAATAACCTTTCTGATGCGTGTCGGCGACACTCATTATTCTCCATTACGAAGCCGTGAACTAAAAAAAATAAGACTAAAATTACAAAATGGGACCGTTGCTCATTTGACAACCGTTTATGTGAGGTTATAATGGTTTATTCGGGTTTGGTCTACTAAATGGCCCTGCCGTTATATGTTATATATTATATGCCGTAATATGTTTGAATTGTAAACGATAAATATACTGTTGCTTTAAAGAAATAATTATTGCCAAAAAAATTTTAATCACTTTATGTTAACTGTGCATTTTTACTAGATTAAAAAAGTTCCCAGGTTTTATACTACTTATTTCAAATTTATTTCATATAGCAAGGCACAAACGTTTTTACTTAATTTTTTTTTACGCTGTGCATGGCCTTCGTGTCATAAACCCCTTTTCTACGTCAAGGACAAAGACGTGGTGTTCATAGTACCTACCTAAATAGCAATCAATTAATGCATCGATTGTATGTATAATACGTACATAGGAAACTTTCACACGAAATACCTCTACATAGACAAATCTGAAAATCAAATTTGTCGACTGCTTATCATATGGGAAATTGAGGCTAATACGCTGGCAGCAAGAAGAACTTATTACAATAACTGGTAGGAAGCCATTAAAAGAATGTAGGAAATATGCCGTGACATCTTGCATTTGAAGAGGCTTACGAAAATATATGTAGCTCACACCGGCCTTGCGGTAATCCAATTTTTCTGGCCGGGTAGCTGCCAAATGAGTGTAATAAATCTATAGTAATTGCCTTTTAAGAAAGCTGGTAGGATCGCACCGACGATAGCTATGACAAATGGTATTACTAGTTTTAACCCAAAAAAGGACGTTTTGATTCATTAAGAACCGATTTCATAAAAGAAGGAGGTTATCAATTCGACTGTATGTTTTTTTTTGTGTGTTACGCGATGTCTTTGTCAACCGTGAAACGATTTGATGTTTTTTTTTAAATTGAAAGCCTTTACTACCAAGTTAGTCCCATATTTATTTGGTGAAGATATGATGAAGAACTTTGGAGATATAGAAGAAACTCTTGAAGAAGAAATAAAGTCAATTGATTTTTTTTACTATTAATTAAATTATATTAATATGTCTACTGTTTGAATAATACATCTTCGAATTAATTAAAATAACAAAATTTTACAGAAGTGTTTGGGAAAATAATGAAAAATGAATGCAGGCTCATGTTGAAATGATTGATTAGATTGATGGCAATAATGATGATGATTGTGAAAAGACAAAACTTGTAGAAACCTCTCTCTACCGAATGTTGAGGCAGCTTTTCATTCTCCTTTTCTATTCGAATATTAAAAGTAGATGACCCTTAAAAATTGAACATAGCGTGTACTAAAAGCAACAAGGTTACCAATTAATTTCCTACCATCACTTCTAAGACATCATAAGTACCTATCAACGTTGACATGCGTGCTGCACGCATACGAACACCCACGAAACTGCTAAACGTTTCCGTTGAAATAATTATGGGAAATACTTTACTGGCTGCGAGAGGAATTATCGTCGGATGAACGAAATTGGACAAGCTCTGCTTTTGACATCCTTCTCATTTTTCCAGATTCTGTTTGACTTTTTGTTTTGATCAAACATTTTTATACAGAAAAAGACATAAATATTAAAGATTTAGAAGTGCCAACATCCTTTTAATTTATCAGGGTTCTATTTTACAATTTAAGCATACCCATGAGATTTCAAAGTTATACGTCGTATAAAAATAGTGATGACTAAATACAACGCGGCAGGGACATACCGGTAATAAATCGAACCACGGGCCATACTAGTCACTATAGTATAATGACTATGACACACCCGGGCGGCTGCACACTTTTATATGGAACTGCCAAAAAAAATTGGTGTGTTTTGGCTGTTATTTTAATTTCATTTTACAAAAGTGATCTAGTATATATAGCCCGTGGTTCGATTAATTACGAGTATGTCCCTTCCACGTTGTATATTACAAATATTATTAAGTTTATTCATACATACTTAGATTTTACTAATAAATACTTGTATGCTGCAATATTAGTCACAATAGTTAAACAATGCATTCGCGTGCAGATCTGCGCAACCCCAGCTATCAATACATACCTATAAGTATAAATTAAACGTCCTGTATATTTGACGCCAAGTGAATCGGAAGTCTTTAGTTTATGGTTCATAAAATATAGACCGTATAAAAAATAGACCGGTTAATTTAAACAAGCGGTAAGAAACAAAGACTAAGATCGACCAATAAGAGCCCAGATCTTAGGTGGAGGGGTGATGGAGGGGCAGATGAGGGGCGTGGCTAATTCGCCATAAACTTAGCATGCCGCGAACGAAACAAAGCAAGCACGCATTTAAAAGAAATAAAAGTAATTAACGGAATCAGTGTAAGCTGTAATTATGAGGTCAAAGGGCTTTGCCGACATACGAACGGCGAATTTCATATATTTTAAAAATACTTTTGAAAATACTTTTAAAAATACTTTATCATAATAAAGTCGTGAAAAAAATCATAAAAGTATCTGTTGAGCTTTTATACAACTGGGTACATAATATTATGACTTTTGGGAACCTATAACATATTAATTCGAATGAAGTCGTCTCTGAGGTAAATTAATACGTGTAAAATAAGGAAACGTTGCTATGTGTCACATGATTTTTAAAAAGCGTACCACTTTACCAGTTCACGATGACGGAAACTGTACTATATGTCCCACTATCTTGTTTCTTTTAAAGGCATACACAATGGAATAGAAGAATATGTTGTCTTACAAAATACTGAAACTATTTAAAAGGTAGATTTAGTCCATGATACAGAACCACTTCCCTAAAAGAACATACATACATATTATTACGCCTGTTTCCCACAGGGGTAGGCAGAGACTTTAGACCCCCACTTGTTACGATCCTGGCAGACCTCTTTCGCTTCATCTACACTCATCACTCTCTCTATGCACTGATTGAGCTAGCCCCAAAGTAAGTTCGAGACTTGTGTTATGGGATACTTAGTCAACATACATATATAGATAAACACCCAAGACCCAGGACAATTTGAAAAAGGCCATTTTCCAACTTGCCCTGACCGGGGATCGAACCCAGAACCAGACCACTACGCCATGGAGGTCGTCAATATAATTTATACAAATATTAGTAACAAGGTTATGAATATTCTAATAAAAATAGAGCAACATCCTACACCTACTCTCTACAAACTTTCACAACAATCCATTATCCTACTCCATGTTATATATGCGCATTATTACGATGCAAAATGTCAGATGATTCATCTGTTTATAGCCTTAATGGCTACTTGCCGTTGTAATTACCACTCCCATGCACTTTAAATTAATTTCCAAGAGCAGTGAACCGACGGACAACCCACCATTATCTTTTGATATTGCTCCATGATATAGTATTAATAGGCACTATCCCATCTCCGCATTTTCAGCGTTAAAAGTTCCTTATTATAATTATGTTAAGTACCTACCTAATTGTATTGTGTTATATTGTAAATGAGGTTATATAAGCACTTGATTCGAATATAATAATAAAACTATCCTATACGTACATAAATAGAGGTATTTAATATTAAAAGAGTTTAAACGCAATCACATACAAACGCGTTTTAAGTGAACTGCATTTAGTAAATATAATTTTAATAGGTACTTTTGAAAGTAATCTTAATGCATGTAATAACTTATTGTAGAAATATTTGTTTAAATTGTCCAATATATATTTGGTACTCAGTAGTTAATTTAATAATGAATAAGGCAACACTACTTCCTGTAGACTAGCTTCCGTTAGAAAAGAGTATATTGATATTGGCTAGAAATGTAAAATGAGCAATAGCCTGAGGCCTCTCCTCATTTGGTCGTTGAAGAATATGATATCTGAAGTGACTTGTTGTTTATAATTTTATTACCCCCACACTTTTAACATAATAATCACGAATATCCATGGTATTGTAGGATATGTATGTTTATTGAAAATAAGACTGCACTTACATATATTTTCTTTGTGTCGGCAGTCTAATAAATGCTACGTTGATAAACGGTTGTTTCATTGTCGATTCCTTATTTAATGATTATTATTTTATATTTATTTAGTCGCAAAGAGAACATAATCCACGCATTATAAATTGAAAGCAAATAATAAGGTACATTATACTCGTACTCTGCAAAATCTATTTTTGTGATCGGACAAAAAGCTATGGTAAAATCCATGTGACACAGACTATTAGGTAAATACGACTAGGCACGTTTCTTTTTAATTTTATGAATCCAAAAAATTATGAAGAGAAAAATAAACGGCGTCAACGAAAAGAGGCCTATGCTCAGCAGTGGGCGGTAGAAGGGCTAAGATGATGATGGTGATGATTGTCACAAATAAAATTTTATTTTTGTTTCTCAATTATTTAATAATATATATTCTCACAAGTGAAATGTTGATTTATATTTATTTTTGTACTGTAAGTAACTGGTAATACTTTTAGTGCTGGCAACACGCACTTATGTCATATTTCTTCTCCCTTGCATTGTGATAGGAATCAGACCGTATTTCTTCCAAGTCAAAGTTAAAACAATATAATTTCATACTTCACCAGTTAAATAGTATTTTAATTTAGCCCAAAATGAACAGATATCCCAACATTAAAGAACTACCTGTACTTTATCATCAAGGCTGTCACTTAAAACCAATTTAGTATGTATTAAAAGTTTAATTTCATTATTTAAGTAAACAAACTCCATAAATATTCAAATGATATCAGAATCGGGGCCAGTTCGGGCCATTTAAATTTAAATAAATAGTTTCATCGATAAATTGTAATGATGTCCGACCATTAGAGTCAGGCTAGTGTAATTATCCGATGAGTTCGACCACTAAACTACAGGTGGTATTTAATTTTGTGGTCGTGGTTCGCCACACGAGTACAAAGTAAGGCGAGTTCAAATAAATATTCTCACTTACGTGTTGTAAAGACTCATATTACAAGTAAAGGTATATCATTTTCTAAGTGGAACCTTTGCTAAGTTTCCACTTCTATTAATCTTCTGACTATGTTGAAACTTAATATATCTACCTAAGTGTTAGCAAAAAAATATTGTATTTTTATTTAGTGCACTTCATATTAATGTAAGAGGGATTACTCTTTCCAGATGACGGGAGTTTAGCTGTAAATTATTTTTTGGTAGCTAGAAAACTCTGATACGAGTAGAAGCCCTACTGTATGTGGAAAATAACCTTGTGGGTAGAAACTCGTACAGCGCACGCTTTGTGATATTATTTTTCTATATTAACTTTATTTTATGACCATCGATCGCCACACGAGTCCCATAATGTAATCATAGTAACCGAGAATCGAATAAGTATAATCGTTTCGACTAAATGGATTTTTGGCCATAAAGCCAACTTTCACGGCTGGCCGTGCGCTAAATAAAAGTTTATCATAAATATAATAGTTATGTGGTTTTGAAGTATATAGGTAATGTTCATTGGCTCATTCAACCTTTCAATGCAATACATATACAGATAGACACCCACAGAAGATAAAAAGTAATTTGATTTTTTTTAAATAATGGTCAATATTTTGAATGCTCAATGAAATCATTTTATCTAGAAAGCAAATACATATAAATCGTGCTCATATACAAATCGCCAGCATTCTTTGTAATATGATATTGAATAATGAATGGAGTATGATTCATAAAAAAAATATCTTAATATATTTTTACGTAAATAATGCCTGCGCTGCGCTGAACTTTATTTTAATGACTTTGCAGCTGAATTTTAAAAAAGCTTAAAAACATATCTGCTGCAAAGAAGATTCTTAAAGAAAATTGAAAACAAATCGCTCGGTTACATAAACCATAGTTACAAAAGGATATTAAAGTATGTATTTTATTTGTAACATCTTTCGGTCTTAATGCACTCGAGTCTGATATAACCACGTTGAATGGTTTTTAATGGGCTAGCTACGCATTAAATTATAACTCACAAGCTAGGGCTGCCGCCCAACGTCGACGGCTTGCCCCAGGGCTGACTGTTACGTGTAATTTATTTGATGGACGACTACAAAAACTACGTTCGAGTGTCAACACGAAGTCGTTTTAAACGTGATAAAATTTGTTAAGGAAAGCTATTTTTGATAAGCATCTATTTTGTTTCTTTTTTTTACTTAAAGTACCCGTACTTATCTACACTTCTACATATTTGGATTTTATTTAATGTTTTTTTTATGATATGCAATATAAAAGTTCAACTGGAATATTGGGATAAAATTGTACTTAGCAATAAAAGACCAAGAGCTAGGCTAGAAATATACAAACAGGAATAAAAAACGAGAGAAACTATATTTTACGAATACAATCGGAGAAGTCATATTAAACTTAAAGGTAGGTAACAACATTATATGTCATGGGATAAGTGACATCAAATAATCCAATTCACAACATTTATTTTTTAGTTTTCATACCTATATTTTTACTGACATTAAATTAGCTTAAATCAGATAAGATGTACAGGTAAATAAAGTTGATCAATTCACAGCCCTGCCAATAAAGTATGTATGTGCCGCTGTAGATTCACGCTCGTCTAGCGTCTTAGCGTAGGAGGTGAAGTTAAAAAGGAATTAATTTATACAAAACGCTTCGCTTCTCCCGCCATAAATTGCTCCGTGACAAAATATTTGATGACACTTCCAATTGAGGAATTTATCATCGAAGGACTCTGCGGTAAACTACAATTTAAAGATTAATGCTATGAATAAAATACTTTGGCAAAAACTGGTTGAAAAGGCAGTGGCGACATTTCAATATTTATGCGAAAAAAATTCACATAAATTAGGATTTTATTTTTTAGGATGAGCGGTTCATGTTTTTTTTTAATTTATTATTTAGCCAGTTAAAAGAATGCCTAAATTTTTGAATAAAAAATTGAGAGGTAAAATCTGTCTTTATTTTATACTTCATAAAGTTTTGGAGATAAAACGATTGAAATTCGAACTGATACTGTTTGATAGGAATGTGACAAGCAATAAAATGTTGATTTCCCATCGACACAATGGTTCCAAATTCATTCAAGTTTTAGTGTAGCTCAGCCTTATAAAATGGCCATAAAAAACGCATAACACGGTAATATGATCTTCATCGAAGTGTGAATAGAGGATTGTAAAAAGACTTACTACAACTATATCTTGCGATCACATTTACTTTTATTGATTTGTAATTTTTGAATAAAGCGGCTATAACAAAATTATTCTTTAATATTTTAAAATAAAATCATGAAAGAAAAGATTGGGAATGTAATTCAATTAAATTCATTTTTTTTAATTAACCTCTACTGTCCCACTGCTGGGCAAAGGTCTCCCCCATCTCCTTCCAAATATCTCGATCGTGTGCCACTTTCAACCATTCCCTTTTAAACTGTCGCAAATCGTCACACCAACGCTTCCGGGGCCTACCTCTTTTCCTTCGGCCATCTTCGGGAATCCACTTTGTTGCCAAAGTAGCCCACCTATCAGAATGCATTCGGCAAACGTGCCTCTCCCAATCCCATTTTAGTTTAGCGGCTTTGTGTCATTTTAGTAAATGAAAATTATACACATGAAAAAGGGTTATTCTTCTTTCCTTTAATTCAGGCGCGCATTTACTAAAATTTTGGTTTGACAAGCTTAAAATTATCAAAAGTAGGAAAGCGTTTATATTTTTTGTTGGGTTTGCTCAACAAGATGTTTTTGAATAAAGATCATGAAGTGAAAACCAAAGATAGAAGAAGAAACCTAAGTTTGCGCAAAGTATAATACACAAGAAACTTATTTATTATATAGAATTAAAAATGTTTTTTAATCACCCATAATTTACCCATAAAGTAAAAATATGGGTTCTCTCAATAGTCTTTTATCTTGTCTCTGCTTAAACCAAAACCGTTAAAACACATTTGTTATACTGCTACACGTTCAAAGCTTCGTTATTGCTTACTGGCAACAAATGTAGGCTATAGAACATTTTATTAATGATCGCGGCTACCTGATGTTTCGTTCATTAGAATTATGATGCATGAGGCACTCAACCCGCCAACCTGGATTGTATTATGGAGCCGAGTAAATCGGCATAACGGTAATGTCAAATACTCGTGAAACTCATGAAAGTATTATATTATGATTGTGGATTACACTTCATAAATTTTTTTTGCAAGTTTATTGATATATTTCAAAATAAATAATAATGTGTAAATTTGTTTTTTTTTTTATTATTTTCACTAAGCATGCATATTCACCTAAGAACACGGGAGTGCCCCCACCAATACAAGACAACGGAAGTACAGGACACTACCTATAAACCTTTTCTCGATTGTTTTTGTGGCTAAGCATAAATTTTTCGCGACCTTTTTTTATACAATTAACGACGACGTATTTATCTCTGTTACTTTGCAAGTATACAAAAGCTCATTACCTAAAATAATCTTCACCTAACAAACAAACTTCCTATTTCGGCCCAACGGTGCATTGTTAACGCATCATTGTCATGTCACAATTTTAAAAAGGTTTTTTAGACGGTAACTGTATGTTAATTTCGTAGGGCGGTTCCGGGCGACGTAACACATGTCGTCGGCAAGCCATTGTCCAAAAAACTCGATACAACCAACATGAATGTTCGATAACATCTGTACGGTCGTTTTACTCGATAAGTATTCGATTTGTTTAAATCGATTTATTTGTGTGCGACTGAAACTGTTTTCTATTAGCATATGGAATTTATTGTCTTAACTTTTATTGTTCACTTCGAATTCAATTTCTAAAGCGTAAAGACAAAGCTATATAATTTTTATTTTCATAATTGTAGTAGAGTAAAGTTGTACAGATATGTCAAGGCTTATAATACCATCTTTTAAATTTATTACACCTTTTTATCATTAAAATTAAAACTGGAACGACATCGGCTCGCATTAACATAACTGAGATAAAATCATAATAAATTAAATTCTTGAAATAGAAACACGAAATAACAGAGATGCTTGTGGCGAAAACTTCGAAGGCAAAATTAATTATAAACGAAAACAGATCCAAGTCATGATAGCAAGCATAAGCAAAAGACATTTTGATATACGCGGAGTTAAAATTCGCAGCTGGAATTTCGCGGCGTTAAGTATAAAATTGTTAAACGGAACATACGAGTAACTTAAGTTCTTCATTTGCCTTAACGAACAATCGATAGTTTTACAATCGATAGTTCTAATTGAAATATGCTAAACTATCGATAGGCTTATTGACAGTTTTTGAGTGCAATACTATCTAGTATTGTTATTATCTACGAATAACTATCGATATTTCATGTACTAATTCAATGTTTTACTAAGATTTTGAATTACCTACGACTACAAACATCATCTCTTTGCTGAAAAAAAAATTGATCTGTTGGATTCATCATTGGTCAGATCAGATCATTGAATCAGGTTGAACAGCGAAATTAGGATACATTATACATGATATTTACTGTTCTTAATAGATTTTGAAAGCATAATGTATGAGGATCCATCAGTGGTAGATTTGGGAAGAAAAAATTTTTAAAATGTTATGTAATACAACGGTATAATAAAGTTTAGTCGAAAAAATAAACACACACAAAACACGACACCAGTATAATATAGAACTTAGTAGATACTTAAGTTTAGAATTCATTCCCAATCCAGATTCCCGGGAAACTTGGAAAGCTGGGCCAAATCCTCCCAAGAGGGAAGTTAGATCACGGTTGCACTCAGTACTTTTAACTAAATTGAAGTTGTGGCCAAAGAGTGCGCCCGTTGCAGCGAGCACGTGACGCATCAGTCCGTCTGTCCGCTTGTGCTTTACGTGAGTGGATTGCAGACTTCTTTATTCTAGAGTAGGGCTGCGGAGCGCGGGAGGCTGAGGTGAAGTAAAAATACTTATGTTGGTTTTTTATGTAACTGAATAGGCAGCCGGGCTCACAAGATAAGTCGTTTCCTTCGCTACAGCAGAGGTGACACACGACTTTTTCAAAGAACTTCATGTAAGAATAATCGTAGCATTTCTTAACTTCTTCATCTTTATTGAAAGAGGCAAGGGCCTCTCCTTAACTGTGAAGTGATGAGTCCAGCAAGCTAATAAATAAGAAAGAAGAATATAGTGATATATACTCTCGAAGTACCTCGCAATATTTGCGTGAATCTACACCACGATTCTTATTTGAGAATGTCACTGACTTATGTCTAGAAGCGCCCAGTTAGAATAGAAAATCAGGCACATGTATGATTTTCTATTCTAACTGGGCGCTTCTTTTTATGTCTCACTAAAGTAAGTGTAAAATAAAAACAACCGAGACGGGAAAAAAGGGGTTTGTTTATATGGTTACGTACTTAATATTTTGTAATTATCTGAACAACCAGACAAGTAATAGTTCGGAACATTTCCTCATGGATCAGACAAGTGTTTTGGTTAGGAAACGGGGTGATTTATCTTGATACTTTATGTACTTTAGGTAATGTAGCACCCCTATTCTAGCATACATTTTGGAGGACGTCAACCGATCAGAATGATAATTTTCGGTTAGTCATCAGATCACGTTCGATGCCTTTGACAGCTCTGTGGTTAGGATAAGTATTGTCTGGTTTTGAACACTTCTCAGAAATAGGCGGCTGAGGCAAACATCCAAAGGTCGTATAATTTCTTGGCTCATATGTTTACATCATCGTAATCTTGTTTTACGAATATGGCGATCGTTTTTATTCAATAATACTTAACGTTTACCATCATTTTTTTACTTACTTTTACTTTCTACTTTCGTTGGTTAATGTTGTATGTTTATTTACTAATTCAAAATGTAACAAACGAAAAAATCTTTATAATTTCCGTGCCTTAGATGCAGAAATTACAAAAATAAATTATTCAAGCTATAAATGTTTTAAGACTTATTTTTGTGATGCTTTTGAAACAAGACTGCAAATTACCAACAGAATGTTTTAACGCAGACCAACATATAGTACAAATACCATTGTTTTATAATATATAATTGACCGAACGAGCGAAAAGTCTCAGTTTCGAGATTGGCCAAAAATGCTTTTGCCCGGGTGTCAGTTTGTCTGTCCGTATGTTTTCGCCTAGAAGACGCATTTTCGACTGATTTTCGGGAAATTACGTGAAAAGTTCGAAAATTATATAGAATTTCTTGTTGATTCATTTTTTTTTTAATTTTTTGTTTTGGCGGAAATATGGGGGTGAAAACTTTAAAAATATGATTCCGCAACCGTTCTCCTACGACCCATTGGCCACTGGACTGTTCGTTGACAGGACAATTTACTTATTTCCGTTTCCCCAACAGACTCTTTCACCTATGGAAATTACGTCAACAGAACCTTTCATTTTTGTTATTTTCGACGACAGGTCTTTCCAGCTACAGAATATTTCACTGACGCGACCATAAACCTGTAACTCTTTTAACTACAGACCTTTGCATCTACGGAGAATTCGCCGTCAATCTTAGAAGAGCTATATAAGAAAAACCGGTCAAGTGCGTGTCGGGCCACGCGCATTGTAGGGTTTCGTAGTCAGTACTTGTTTTACGTAACTAACTACTGTCTATCTAATTTTCAATTGAATATTTATGAAGTTTTCCTTCAACAAATACATTTTATAAGTTGGTCGACTATAACTCTTAAATTTGTAAACCCTACTTAGTTCTCATAGTTTTCCTTCTAATTTCGTTATATATGCTTTTGCCGTGAGTTCTAAAACAAACTCACAATATTTTTAAAATACCTATTTAACGACACCCCACAACATAGGCTAGTTTGAAAAAAAATTATAAGGAAAGAATCGAGCGGCACTTATCAGATAAAAATGGAATGGACTTAAAATCCTATTTAAGTGGCTGGGCACATATATGTCATTTAATAAAATAAAAAGAGAAAAGATCAAGAGAAGAAGATTTATTACTATTGATTTCATAGTGGTATTTTGTACTGAAAATAATGCTTTTTTTAGTTTGTTCGATTTTTATATTATTTTGTTATTTTATTTTTTAAATAACTATGGGTACTATTTTTTATGAAATAAAACATAAATGTAAACACTTTGCTTCTTATTTCAGCCCATTTTCTTTCCTTTACATGCGAAAGGTATTTTGTATATTTAGAATCATCTTCCTCATAAAGTCATGCCTTTATTGTGGGGCACTTTTTGATTTATTTTGTGAAAAAGACTGATTCTTCATTTTTCTTGACTCAACATGTCTTGCCAAATTCTTTATTCTCGCGAGCGTGGCCCTAAATATTCTAGACATGGACAAAGACGCATCTAGAGATTAGGGCTAATTTGATTCGATTTTAGTAGTACTAGTAGTAAAGATGAACTGAGCTGTAGATACAATTGTACTCTTTTTTATAAAATAGCTCGTCTTAAGATTGACGGCGATTTCTCCGTAGATGCAAAGGTCTGTAGTTAAAAGAGTTATAGGTTTACGGTCGCGTCAGTGAAACATTCTGTAGCTGGAAAGACCTGTCGTCGAAAATAACAAAGATGAAAGGTTCTGTCGGCGAAATGTCCAAAGGTGAAAGACTCTGTTGGGGAAACGGAAATAAGTAAATTGTCCTGTCGACGAACAGTCCAGTGGCCAATGGGTCGTAGGAGAACGGTTGCGGAATCTAAAAATATCTTATTTCAGCCATTACGAAAAAAATCTAAAATGTCATAAAACTCTTTTGTTACCCTTATTATTCAGACGCAACTTTTTTTATCCGATAAACATCAACGGGTCAAGCAGGTTGATTGGCGAGGTCTACAACTCACAGAGCCATTAGTATTTGATGACTCATCTATCTTTTTCTCAATTTGCCATTGCAGGATATCATTGAACACGATTCAATACACAAACTGTGTAAGTACAGAATGTGAATGTTAATGTACTTATTAATTAATAATTAAACATTATATTTGAAGTGTTAGTCACAACTGATCTTATTTCCAAACATTTGTATGAATAATAATTATATACTTATAATCATTTTAAGTAATTGGTATTTAATAGTGTAGTGTATCTAAAGTGGCAATACTGGAGGGTAAGAAATGTTTTTATTTTGAGCTTTTGACTCGAAAAAAAGTAGTATATACTACATTTGACAAGCTAGGATAAGCTTAAGTAGCAGAATTTGGATCAAGGCATGGAAAATAAAAATAAGACGAGAAAATTACAGTAAAAGTAATATTTATCAATTCACTTAGGTACCATATATACCTATTAAAAAACATAATTACAAAACGAACAATCAAAAACATTCTAGTAGAATAGATCAGTGTTTTATTTATTAATATTCCTCTACCTACTCAATTATACGTATTTATATATACATTGTTTTTAGTGCGAGCACCATTCAAAACAATCCTATATCGTCTTCATTTCACGAGCTAAGTTGAGGAGCCATGGCAGTTGAAATTCACCCCAACCAATAAAGGGGATATTGGGCAATTAACTTTAAGTGGACCATTGAGATTTCAAAACCAACTATAGGTACATGAATAAATAGTTACCTATCAAGAGCTTACGTTCTACTTGTAAGTTATTTAAAGTAAGTTTAAATTACTTTAAATAACTTACAAGTTCTGTTCTCTTGACGGTAGGGTTCCCCTAATGGTTTCCAGCACGACCGATTCAGGTCATCAGGTCATCCGACCAATTTTTTAAATAAAAGCGTAACGCTATATAGTCATAACACCAATTGTATCTTCATTTTCACGAGTTGAATTGAAGTGAAGAGCCATGGCAGTTGAAAGTGACCTCGGCCAATAAAGGGGACATCGGACAAATTTGGTTTGAGTGGACCATTGAGGTTTGCGGCGAACGGTGCATGAATAAAAAGAATATGGACAGTCCAAACGCGACTCGGACTCGAACACGAAGGGTTTCGTACCATTATCAAAAAAAAAATATCACGTGTGTCGTATGGGAGCTCCACTGAACACTAAATATTTATTTTATTCTGTTTTAAGTATTTGTTGTTTTAGTGTCCGTGAAAATTCAAAATTCAACTATCTAGCAATCACTGTTTATGAGATACAGACGTACAGACAGACGGACAGATGTACAGCGGAGTCTTAGTAATAGAGTCCCGTTTTTACCCCTTGGGTACGGAACCCTAAAAACTATTAGTTACTCAATTAATATTTAGGGTAATAAAAGTCTTGATTAAAAAAAATAACTAGTAAATTTTAATATTGCTTAGTTATTTTGGAAAACTTCAGCGATTCTTACAAAATGAGTTTTTATTTTTCTCACTACGTACCACTTGAATAATAAACAACAGATATAAGAAACTTACACATTTCATGTTAAAAATGTAATCCTAAGGAAAATACCATTAAGTTCTGTTATCAATGTACCTGTGACTGTAAGTACGAGTACAGTATTATTTCCCACGTGCCTTTCTTCGATGTACCTACCTGTAACAAAATAAAAAGTAGAGTAAAAAAACATACTAAAACTAGATAACTATAAGTACAATGGCAATGTTGCCAGCGTGTGGGCAACATTTTTATTCGTACTTTTAATAGCTATTTAAAATGACTGTCAACGTACTGTGTATATGTGCTTGAGAAAAGCACGTTAAGAAGATGGTTTCTGCTATCACCATGAGATGGTAGTCATCAAACTGTGACGGATGCCTTAGCAGTGTTGACCACTAAACCACACAAAAAGAAACAAACATGACAAGCTCGAAAGTGTTTGCACTCGCATTCGCATAGCGATGTGGCTAATTGACAACTACACTCGTGGGCGCCACATTGCAAGATACTTCGTATAGATCTGCCATAGAATAAGGGTATACAGAGAGTCAGAAAGGATGCCTTTCTAAAGATTAGATTAGATAAGTCTCATTTCGCATATACTATAAGTCAACACTGCCTGTTCGTCCAAAATTTTACTTATAACTTACGTTGCAGCCATTTTTGGAAACATCCACATCTGCTCCACAAGTTAGATGCGTTTATTAAAAATTCCCTTTCGTCCATTCTTAATATAGATTTTCGTGATCGTATTTGGGACTAAGCCTCTTTACCTATCAGGTATGGGGGCTTAGGTATGACAGCGATGAGCTTTCGAATAGAAAATTGCAGTCCCTAGAGCATCGTAGCAAAGTAGCCTGCTTATCGGTTTTCTATAGGATACATTTTTGAGAGTGTTCGAAGGCTCTTTTTGATCTCGTGAAACCCTCACCATTTCTCTATCGGACTACGAGGCGCGGACAGGGGTTTCACCCCTTTGTCGTTGAAATACCTAAGTCTCGAACTAAACGCTTTGACAATTCCTTTTTGGTTCGAGTAGCTAAGGTGTGGAATGAACTGCCTGCGTCTATATTCCCAGAGAAGTACAGCCCCGGGACATTCAAAAGTAGATTGAATGGGTATCTTTTGGATAGGCATGCTTCATCCTAGTCTTCATCGTCGCTTTCCATCAGGTGAGATTGAGGACAAATGCCTAAACCAATAAAGTGTAAAAAAAAAATAAAACAAAGGCATCCGCAAAATTTTTAGTGTGGCTCTCCCAGCGTTTTTGTCTTCGATACATAGCATTGAAAGTCTTTACAAGAAAATTTATGTAGACTCACCAAGCGAAATTTGCTATGCATCGGAGGCTAAGAACACCTGGGTAAGCCAAACACCTGGGTACTTCCAAATTTAAAATTTCCTGATTACCCTACTTCGCAAAGACACTGGGATGGCCCGCTTTGCAGAATTGCACAAGATCATTTAATAGAAACGTCAAGCAATTCTGTAGAGCGTGCCCGCTTTCTGACTGTAGCACAATGGGAATCTGGACTTTGGTTACAGGCCTTACCATCCGCCAACCTAAGCACCTTTTTGCTTAACGATGCGTTCCGCGTGGCAACTGTGCTGCGGGTAGGCGCTACATGTGTAGTCCCACATCCCTGCCCCTGCGGGGATACCGTCGATGGCCTTGGACTCGACGGACTTTCCTGCATCCGGAATGCCGGTCGTTTAGGACGTCATTTAGCCCTCAGTAAAATTATCCACCGTTCTCTCGCCACCATCAATATCCCCGCGGCCCTAGTACCTAATGGTCTGGCTAGAGATGATGGCAAGCGGCCGGACGGGATGACCTTGGTGCCTTGGAGATTGGGACGGCCCTTAGTGTGGGATGCTACTTGTGTGGATACCCTCGCACGTCCCATCTTCAAGTCACCAAATCAAAGGCTGGTGCAGCAGCAGCTGCAGCAGAGAGCTTCAAAAGGCGCAAGTATGTAGATATTGGAGAAAACTACATATTTGAGCTTTTTGGGGTAGAAACTTTTGGTCCTTGGGGTCCTTCAGCCCATAATATATACAAATTTATATCAAAACGTTTGTTCAAGGTATCCCGTGACCAAAAGGCTGGTAACTACCTGGCTCAAAGAATCAGCATTGCCATACAACGTGGCAATGCTGCCAGCCTTTTGGCCACGCTGCCAAGGGGTGATATTTTAGTGGGATTACATTTTTTTTTTATTTTAGGTTGTTTTAGTACTTATTTGGTTTTAATTTATAATTTATAAAATCAATAACTTTTTACTACGTATTAATAAAAAACAACAGGTCAAGTTCGAGTTGAACTTCGTGGAGAGGGTTCCAAACAATGCCAAAGTTTTTAAATTAATACAAAATATCGCATTTGAAATCCTCACAGTAAGACGCGAGTTAACTACTACTAGCGCTATCTAGTGGTGTTTTAGTGACCTATTTTCCATAAGTGAACATATTACATTGAGTTTACCACTTTATTTTCACTTGATAGCATTCTCATAGGTTTTCCTGTAATCTACAAGTAATGAACTACTAATATATTGATCAATTTTATTAAAATTTACGGCTCAGTAATTTAGAAGATCAAAGAGGATGGTCAATGTTCATCTTTTTTCATGAATAAATACAAAACTTTTTATTGTACAGTAATAACAAAAATATATTTAAGAGGACACAGTAAATTTTGCAAAACTTTTATTTTGAATTTCCTTATTTGTCCCCAGAAAATGACCAGTATTGAAAAAATATTTATTTACTTTGCACATCTGTGTTTGAGTCGTTTGGGTAATGGATTACACCATCCCACAAAATTTCACCTGATTTGGTAGATCAGTAGATTCGAATTATAGGATCACTCCCTTGTGTGTCCCGTTTTTTATTTTTTACGGAAGCTTTAAAAACCCGTAAGTATAGAAGAACTGTTTTGATTCTGAAGCTAAGAACGAGCGGGCGAAGCAAGGAAGTTCTCCGAGTCTACTTGAACAATCCGGGCGTTTTATGTGTGTTAGTTTATTCAACGATATCTCGAGTGTCTTTGATTGTAGCTTCCTAAAATATGGTAGACGTGTAGATAAAGCCAATATTTTTTTTCAAACATGAGCCAAACCAGTCAAGGGGTTGCCGAGATATTATGAGGTTTGGTTTGCGAATTCATAGTTCAGAGCAAACTACTAGGATATCTTACTTCGAACAACAATATTTCATGGTATGAAACAAAGTGGCTTCCCGCCGTCCGTCTGCCGCTCTGTATATAGAGGTATAGGTAAAAACCGTTCGGTTTTCATCATAATATAGATAGAATGATTCAAAAGGATGATTTAAATATATAATACAAATGTGGGCAGGCCGCTAGTTTTGTATAAAAAAGTACAACTATAGTAATACTAAAAATGAAAAAAAACCTGCTCTTAATATGTACTTAAATAAAATTTAAATAACGGAAAAATGCCCTAATCCGTATTATTATAAAAGAAAACGAACAGCGAAGTGTTATTTTTCCCCAATCCCCTCTGGGTAGCGTCAGGCAGGCAAGCTAATGCAAATTGACTAAGAAGCTGGGATACATAAGTTTACTTAGCGTGGGCAAACTCAAACAATTACCTCTGTTGGCGCTGCGAATAACAATAACATTTATCAAATTACTCGGTCGAACGACTCGAGCGATACGAGGGAGTGAAATTACAAAAGAAAGTTGCGATAGAACTACCTATGTCCAATGCAGTGCAAGGGACTTCTTTATTATATGCTTGATTATGATTACCGATCAAAAAATAAAATTAAAATATATGGACTGAATAGCATTTGATGCGTAAGTACAAAAATTTTAGTTATATTTCAGGTAATGTACCATTAATTTATTATTGTATTTCATTGTCAAAGCTGATTACATGTTTGGACTCATTAGTACTACGCCGCCTCACCTCCACCCGTTAGGGTGCATCACCTCAAGTCCTCCGAACGAGTAGCCTGGCATTATGTTACTCGGCGGAAGAATACGCAAGCCCTGTGTGGGCTCGTTGCGCACATGCAAAAGATTCATGCCGAACCATCACAGGCACTCTTAGGCCCACACTACGGTCCCACCTGTACACCCTGTCAGGTATTGCGTCGCCAAGTGTCAGACGTGATGTGGCATGTGCGGTAAAAAAATTTAAGCAGACAACCGATAAGAGGCACCTTCTCTACGTACAGACTCCGGCACCTGCACGTCTCAAGAGTCGTAACAGCTTTCTCAGGCAGTCAAATATACCTGCCTCAGAAGCTTCTGATGCAAGAGTTGCCCAATGGATAAACAAATATCCACCGTCCGGGCCAAATCTACCACCTGCAGAGCATCTCCCACCTGGTAGAGACCTCCCCTGGTCAGTCTGGAAGTCTCTCAATAGACTCCGGGCTGGTGTTGGGAGATGTCGCGAAAACCGAGTTAGGTGGCGTCACGCTGATAACGTCCTATGCGACTGCGGTGCCATTCAGTCGATGGACGACCTTCTATCGTGTCCGAATTGCCCTACGTCGTGTACCATCGAGGAATTAAATGAGGCTAACGACAGAGGGATCGCCGTGGCCACATACTGGTCAAATGCCATTTGAATTAGAAACTTTACTGGAACCATTTTGACTCGACAAGAAGAAGTTCATACTTCAATGATCTTAAAATGTGAAATACATAAGATTAAATTTTGTCATAAGATAATTTTAGTTTTGATTTATGCAAAATAACGCATAACTACGAAAACGTGAAATGTCTTAATCTTATTGATTTCATGTTTGAGCTCATGAGTTCATGTTTTAGTGATCTTAATGTAAGACACATTTTATTACTTGAGTAAGATAAAATTTTGATACAAGATAATTCAAGTTTTAATTTATTGCAAAATAACGCATAGCTAAAGAAACGTGTAAAATCTTATTAATCTTACTGAACATAGTTTTAAACTTTCTTTATTTTCAGCGAAATTGACAAAGCAAGCAAAAGGCTTTCAAGGCTGGTTTGCGTGTTGCGACGTGTTTGCATCCATAATTTGTTTGTTGGCGGCAGCATACGACGGGATACATTAATGGATCTGAGCCGTGCACGCGACCAGACAGCCATGACACTCAACTTGGAAAGTCTGCAGTCTGCGCTAGCCGGGAATAGTTTGCACGCAAAACAAAGATGTGGAAGGATAACTCCAACTAAGGAATGATAGGTGAAACATTAATTAATTTATCGGTCCTCATAAAAGATTTTTAAGAGATCTAAAAACGAATCTGCTCGTACATATTTATATTCGAATGATTAGGTATCTCATGTTGTTTGTCAAAAACTAAATTAAGATTTCGTAATAAATGCCTTTTGCGTATGAAATTCTGGTAAAGTAATTGAAAATAAAATAAAAAAATATTACAATTATATTCGAAAAAATAATTGTGTCCAAAGACCTTGCTATCTGCCTTTGCATGCAATCACTCAAAATTACATAATTGTTGGCATCACTCGTAGAAAAGCGAAAAGGAGGTAAACAAGCTTGAAATATCGTGAAATGGCTAACATTGTTTTGAAAAAGTATAAAATGATATTTTATGGTGTGATGACTTATGGCTCTGAAACGTGGTCCCTTACTATGGGTCTCATAAGAAGGCTCAAGGTCGCTCAACGGGCCATGGAGAGGACTATGCTTGGTGTTTCTCTACGCGATCGAATCAGAAATGAGGAAATTCGTAGGAGAACGAAGGTCACCGACATAGCCAAGCGGATTAGCTCATTGAAGTGGCAGTGGGCGGGGCATATAGCGCGAAGAACCGATGGCCGATGGGGCAGAAAGGTTCTCGAATGGCGGCCACGTACCGGCAAGCGCAGCGTTGGACACCCACCTGCTAGATGGTCAGATGACCTGAGCAAGGTTGCAGGGAGGCGCTGGATGCAGGCCGCTTCCGATCGGTCGTTTTGGAAATCCTTGGGGGAGGCCTATGTCCAGCAGTGGACTTCCTGTGGCTGATATGATGATGATGATGATGAAAATGATATTTCAGAAGATTTGATTTTTCTTGCATACATCATATCTGTTACTTCCATTATTTGTGGTTAGATATTTTCGCATTTGATGTGGAATTGCTGCATCTAGAGCAAGATTTATTGAAGTTTGAATTTGACCGAGGTAATTTTGTATCGTGTTACCGCTTCTGAAGTCTTCGTTTATGTACATTGAAATAAAGAAATTTTTGCAGCTTATTTTTTTTTTTTTTTGTAAAAATGACTGAATTTATTAAGTAAATAAGTAAAAGTATATTTCAAGAATAATAGTCCCACTCTTGTCTACTAGACAGTTGGTTCTAAACCGTTAGAGTATTCTTGGTCCATTAGTATCAAATACTTAGACAGAAAATACTAATTTAAGTTTTGAGTTAACGAACCCTGTAACGACTATCTGGAGCTTTGTCGAGTTAAAGTTGAAGCTAGTTCACTATTTTATTACATTTCTAGAGACTGCAAGAAGTAATTATGAAATTCATAGAGTTATGTTCAGGGAGGACTGAATTACATGACTAGTATTTGTCATATTATTACATTTGCTTTATATAGTGGGACTATTATTATAATTATCTAGACGGCAACGACTTTATCTTCTCGCACACTACTAGCTTAAAGAAAACATGATTTAAAATTAAAAAAATATAAAAATGACTAATCTCACACAGATAGAGCTTGTCCTAAAATATCCATGTATACTTGAAAAATCGGGTAAATTAACGTACATCATGGGTCCGACAGTGTATAATCGGTTGCCGCAGGAGATCAGAGCAGCAGCAAATAATATTAAAATCTTTTCAAAACAAAGTTACAAAATGGCTGATAGACCTAGCCTCCTACTCATTTGGTGAATTTATTCTATGAAAAGTATTTTTGAATCAATGACAGCATTGTAAAATACTAAATATGACATGTGTGTTTACTAATTTTATATGTACTTATGTGCTAAGTCTTGTTGTATTGACCTGTTACAAAATGTTATCAATATGTAATAAACAATAATATATGGTAGAGATGTAACCCAAAGATATGCTTATTTACAAAAAATAATATAAATGCCAGTGGATAAATACAAAGGACAGAGGAAAATTCCTTAAAAGGATTTTTCCAATTAGAACTTGCGCTACGAATGTCGTCAAATTCAATTATATTTTTGCCAGGCAAATAAAAAAAAACCAACGACACCATTTGGTGATTCATCATAAATCATCATAAATAGCTAAGAACTACAAGGGATCAACCGCAAAGAAACTTGCTTTCACGTAAAAAAAACCGCATCAAAATCGGTCCACCCATTCGACAGCTGCGATGGTACAAACAGACAGACAGATACTAGCGTCAAACTTATAAGATAACACCCCTCTTTTTTGACGGGAGTTAAAATCAATTAAAAATCTAAAGCTGTAAGTAGCTTGTTTTGCAAGTAGTTTAATAATAAAAGCGGTAAAGTAGTTTTATGTTTTTAACAACTTCTGTCTATTATCCATTTTAGAAATCTACTTTAGAGCGCACTGTTTAAGCACGGCTGATCCATTTATTCACTGACGAAACTAAATTAAGTCTTCCAGGCAATGCTAGTACTATTGATTTAAGTTATAAATAAAAATTAATTTTAAACTTGGAGTCATTTGAATCATTCATTAGCCATTCGCTTTTAGAAATTGGAATCGACAAATGATATAAATAAAGAAATTAAAATGTTTGTGTTAATTTTAGTTATTACTTGTTCGTTCGGTATTATAACATTTTCTTAGTCAACTGTCACGAAAAACTATATTTTTTATTGTGCCATAAGGCCCACTTTCATCCAACGCTCAAGGGGGTTGATCCGCGAAACGCCCCGCACGCAATCACATAATTGGGACTGAAAAAGAAGCGGTAAGCGCGGGACGTACATTTTATCGGTTTTTGGGGTTCCGTACCCAAATGGTAAAAACAGGACCCTATTCTAAGACACCGCTGTCCATCCACAGTCTTTGGTCCGTCTGCCTGTCCATCTGTCTGGCTGTCACCAGGCTGTACGAACTGTAATAGCTAGACCGTTAAATTTTTACAGATTATGTCTTTCTTTTGCCGCTATAACAACCAATACAGCTATAAAAACAGAATTATATAAATATTTCAGTGGGGCTCGTGATTTTTTATACATAATGGTATGGAACCCTTCGTGCAAGAGTCCGACTCGCATTTGGCCGGTTATTATTATTTATATTAATTTTTATTTAATTGCTTGTATTTTTTGCGTAGTTTATTCTATTTACAATAATTAGTCGTATATTTATTTTTTCGGAGCATGCTTTCAGTAGTATGACTTTTCAAAATTCAAAACTTCCTAAGTATACCTTCAAATTTTTCGTGCAATATTTTTTGAAACATTAGTTTATACTCAACTGACACTTGACAGATCACTGGTGTTCACACCGTTTCTCATATTGCTCTTCTCACACACCCAACCGTAATGCACCTCTATTTATCCAACGCCATACATCTGTATAGGGTTCCTTATTCAAACTTATGCAAATTGCAATTATGCAGTCGTACTGCCACTATTAGTATTTCTCTCGAATTATTCGCTAAAATTGTTACCTTTTCGCCTTGCCTCCGAGTGAAAATGCTTGCTTTAGAATACAGACTTTTGAAGTTGCATTTGAATGCAACATTTATAATGGATAAATTTTGTGTTATATTATTATAATTTTGTAGTTAAACGACACAATTATATTATAATGAAAAAAACTTAGTTTAATTAGAAATATATAGGTGTGTAGATACACCTACGTATATGAATCTGAACATGTAAATGAAAATTGTTGTATCAGTATGTCTTCCCAACAAAATAAAAGTAAATAATAAGTTCAATAAGGATTAAGATATTTGATAGATTACGTGCCCAAGTCATTAAAGAGATATTTTATGTCACTTATGGTTTAGGTACTCTCTCCCAGCTTATATTGTGCTACCTGGGTACTTATCTAAACGCGAACGACGCTCTGGCTGGGTTGTTTACCTTACCAAACACTTTTAATATATAGGTACGCCTACACCTGATCACCTGATCAGCTTTATACTCTTTCCTCATTAAAATTGTGTACCTAATTTAATTCACTGTCCCTTTATATTCCAACTCTATCCGTAATACGGTCTAGAAATCAGGTTAGGAATTTAACAACCATTTGCCAAACTAATTGGGGTTGTAATGAGTGTAATATGACTATCCAGCTGAACATTTAGTCCGCTAAACTATTATATTAATTAAACGGAAAATCCTAAACTAGTTTTCGGTACTTTCATATAAGAGCGTTATTGGTTAAATTTCATATTATTGCGAAATTAAGCGGTTTTTGGCACGAACCTTTTAATTATATTTCGGCTTAAGGTAACAGAAAAAATGCATATTCCATGTTCTTTTTTGTAGCAAAAAGAAGGATAATAATAGCGGTAATAGAGGTGCAATAAAACTAGTTTATATACAAAATAATATTTCCAAGAAATGTATTTGATTATGACTTTTATGTTATTTTTGAAATATCTTTCGATTTATCAAAGTAAAACTTTGTAAACTATCTATATATTTTTACGGTGCAAATTTCAAACGCAACCGAGTGGGAAAACGACTTGGCTCCGTTTCGTGGTAAGGGTGCCTTATCTCGGCTTGCACTCCGCATAGCTGCCGGTAGCGTGACTCGGCAATTATACGGTCTCACCTCGCTGTAGATTAAACTTGCTTTATAGAAAACCATGCCTTTTTATAGCGTTCCCATTCCATTCGGGTAGATTTTTTAGTACAACAAATACATCAAAAACTTATTTTAACTTGACCTTAGTCACGTATATCTATAAATAGATAAATAAAATTTTAAAATAGTAATAGACCATTAATTTGCCGAAATAGCTAACGAGCCTGAAAATTTCGCTATATTTAGCGACAACTATCTAAATTGGCAGCACAGGCGCAGATACTACGTCGACACTGACTCAATAAAAAGTAAAAAACGAAAACAACGTTTGCATCCCGCCCGTTTATATTTGAAAACGAGTATCTACAAATACCACACCGGAATTCTAACAGCGAACGTGGTTATCATCAACACAGAAAAAGCCTACACAAGTGAAGAAAAATAAATTAATTAATTCTCATGTTCATGTTCTACGTTTCTCGACAAACAAAAACAAATGGTACGTTTTAAAATCATTACAAAACCCCGCATTTATAGAACATAGCTACGCCCACACCGACTTTAAAGATTAACTTTAAACGCTACAGAATATATTTATTTTTAAAAGCAAACCTTTGTTCGTAGTATGTACCCATTTGTTATTCATTGTGGCATGAATAACTATGTGAAATATATCGCGCTCAAATTATACTTTAATCATTAAACTGAATAAATACTCTCTCAACAGTTGAAAAGGGTCGTTGCAGAAATGTATGGGAGCTGGGCGAGGTCATAGTACACCTACCTAAAATTAGTAGTTATATATGGTAAGCAATATGTTATTGGTAATTTTTTTAAAATTCATTCTATTTTCAGTAGTTTTGAAAAAAACCGCGCTTGTCAAAGTGACTTTGAAGTTTGAGTGACATAAGTATAAGTTGTAATGTAAGCTGGGCACAGAAATCCAAGAGCAGGCAGAGGTCATCAGAGAATGCAAAAAATAAATGCAGCTCAGGCGCACTGCAAAGAACACAACTTGCAGGAAAACAGATCGCAAGAATGATCACTTGGCATTCAAGATGTTTGTCATTCGTTATGTGTTACTTTGACAGTAACTTTGTGACTTACACATCGAAATTACAATTTTCAGAAGGTGCGCTTAATATTTTTCTTCGCCAAAGAGCGTATTGTTTTAATAGATCCTATCAAATGTTATTTATTTATTACAGACTAACTTAAAGAACATATTAAAATAGTGTCAGATTTATATCTCACATGTTTTTCATCATATCAAGAGTTCTACAATTTTCTATAAGAAAAAGTGACACGAGGTTTTGAATGCACCGTATAGGTAGCCGCCATGACAGTGTCGCCTTAAGGTAATATTTATTATACTCGATTTTGAAGTTAAAGTTACTCTATGATTACGAAGAATACAAATAAAATGTAAGCCTTTTACATTTCTACTTTTTTTAACCGACTTCCAAAAAAGGAGGAGGTTATTAATTCGACTCGACCTAAATCGTTGTGAAGTCGGCTTTTAGTTTTAAAAAAATATTATTACATATTTTTGCTTTGGTGTACTTGACCTGGCCCATCATGCAAATACCCCTTTGAGGAAATCTTTACATTTTAAACGAATAGAGCATCACATTTAATATTCATATTTTTTAATTTATAATATTTAATATATAAAGAATTCCTACAGGCTAGAAAAAAAAAACTAAACTTCAGGTTTAAAAAGGATCGTAATTTTATTTGTACGCTTTTTAGTCATACTTTTAATTTTAACGTTATGTAAGATACAAGTTATAAAAATCTAAAGGCCTACAGAATGTTATGTTCTGAGACTACATGCAGCGTGATAGTTGTCCACAGGCAGGCAAAGATTACGAGTATGAATCTTCACTTACTTGGAACGTGAAAGACTATGTACTTACGGACTGTACTTTTGATTGAATTTCTTACTTATTCATATACCCTGAACAATCAATAAAATTAAGAGTAAAATATTTAAGTATTTAGTAATTAGTCCCTTGCAGGCACTCTTACACGTCATTATGTGTAATTTTATTTACATTTACATACTTATATTATAAATTAATGTTCTTTTAAAAAACAGTTACCTATAATAGTGTTTCACAACGATTACTGCTGAAACGTAACGCCGAAAGAAATTCATTAAGGGTTGGATCTCACTTTTCAGCACGGAGCAGCAATTTTCTATACTGCCATCCTTTTCTATCATTCAGGACCGTCATTTGCCAGAGCGAGAGAGAGCGACGGAGCGCTATAACAAGGCTTGTGCTTTACCGTACCGTCGCTCTCTCTCGCTCTGGCAAATGACGGTTCTGAGTGAAAGAAAAGGATAGCAGTATAAAAAAGTGCTGTTCCGTGCTGAAAAGTGAGATCCAACCGTAAGGTTGCTCACTCGTGCGAAATAAATATCAATGACTAACAAGCACTTACCTATTTTTGTCCTAACTGCAAAACTTACTCTTGACAGGACCTATAATGTTGAATTACTGAAACTAATACCACGGCCTGTACATAGAGGCCGCATGATACAGTTTTTGATAGCAATCACAAAGGATCGAAAAACCACAAATTCTTTTAAGTACACTAAACACAACACTTATCTATCACTTAGCACTATCTAGGGCGGCATGACACTCGACATAAATAACGCTGGCAATTCCGTTTATCTCACCTTTTCCTTATCACTGACCACCGCCAGCCGGGATTAGGGACAACAAACGCAAACTGATGTTGCATGAAACCCTCGGAATGATAAATATACGAAAGAAATACTGGGACGTAGCTAAATGTAATTATTGTGTAGTTACATAGAAATTTAGGAAATAATTTGAGATAATATTGCCAAAAGTGGCCGGTTTTTGCAAATGTGCGTAGAAAAGCTACACGTTCCCCCATTTAAACTGTAAACAGTAGTTGATAAAATAGTTTGAAGGGTTATTTCGGGTCTGGTCAAGATCAAATTTTAGATAATATCTCTGTTGCCGTACAAATGATTTATTTTAAATGGAGGCAGCACTGGACCCCGAAAAATTCTGGTAGCTCCTTAATTAAGAGATGGGCTCTTGTCAGTGGAGTTCTTTCCATGTATCTCTTTCTTCTGCTAAGTTCTTAACCTCCTTATATGTTTTCACGTTTAATTTTCTTTTATTTGATCGAAACATTTTCTTTTGGTTTTTCCTTTTTTCGTTCCGCCGACAAGAGCCCTTAAATATAAGAAAAAGATACAAAGTGTCAAAAAACACGAATTTTTAATTTTATTATCTAAAATATGGTCTCTTTTGAAGTGTCTTCTTCTTCACTTATGTACCGGAAATACATATATGTATAGAAATCTGTAAATAACTATAATTCGAGTGAAATCAAGCACAAACGGTAACATTTCTCATTTAGTTCGCAAGTTACTTGAGAGGTCAAAGGTCGGGTCGACCATTTGAACTTAGCTCTGATAAAATAGAGTTATAAATAATCAGAGCGATAAAATGTAAGCAGGCCAGTATGAAGTCATCGAGCCGTTTAAAAATAAAGGCTCGGTGTATCATTGTGTCGCATACAAATACCCAGACATAAATCCTTCAGATGAACTGAATGATCCGTTCTTTTTTTAAGTATCCACGCCACACGTCGACATTATTTACTTTTTTACTTTGTCAAACCTCTTCACATGGGAATCTATTGTATAATTCTTTTAGATTTCGATGAATGCTTATTTTTTCTTATTGTTATTTGGTAACAAAATGTACTGAAAATATTTTAAGGGCAAGGTCAGGTTCAGTTTATGATACCGAACCATCAAATATGAAAGAAGAGTCCAAATATCTTACATGTATACAGGACTATACAAAACTACGAAAATATTCTACAGTTATTACAAAACATAAACATATGAAATTTCATAACGAAGAGTGAATTCTATTTTCAAGAATGGGTGTGTATTTTCAACAATTTCGTGTCGAAAATTCTCAGCTGTATCGCTATTTCGGGCGGGTATTGTCAGATGCGAACGGTTCGGGTTAGGAACATGCACTTTCCATTACTCGAATTCAAGTCCGGCAAGAAGACGACACTATATATAATATTATGGTAATAAATGGTGGTTTTCTCTTCAAGAAATAGACATAATCTTTTATACTTACACAATTTATTTTATACTTTATTCTTCGATCACTTATTTGAATAAAAGGACATTAATGTATCAAAACTGAGAATATACAATTGTCTGAGTTACTGTAATATAGCCCAAATAGTATTTCTAAATCAGAATTCGCAGTAAAACACATCAGAGCCTATATAGATTTATTAAGATTTTATTTTTAGTGTGCGTCAAACCTTACACCAGTTCTCTGGCATTATTTATTCACGAACAAAACTCTTCGCCTCAAATGCGTCTTCACACTTTGATTTCAAACTGTAATGTGCATTTACTAAAGTTCCTACTTACGAACTTCTTTTCTTACTGACAAATTTAAATTACGTACATAATTAGGGTACTAAAATTTCTTAGCTGCTTAAGTATATTACTTAATTGAAATAAAGTGTTTGATTTATTTTTAATTCTCTGTCTATCATCATTGCGTTTCAAAAATATTGAACAAAATTGATATTTTGATATATAATATTATTATTGTCAAACAAGTACAGTTACATAGGAGGTAATTACGTTTTATTTACTCATGAATTTTTCAAAATATTTTCTGTACAGAATATTATCCTAACACATGATACTATACATTTTACGTAGTAAAATAAATACCTAACTACTAAAGAATATTCTTTTAAACATTGCTTAATAAAATAACACTTACCCATGTTTGTACCTTACGCAACATCTACTCAGCTCCATCCCAACTCAAAACAATCAAATTAATCAGTCAACGAGTAAATTACGACGTCCAATCTTTGAATTTCATAAAAGCAATCGTAATAATTTTACTGCTTGACAGATTATATGGTCGCCGCGACATAATAGCGCTTCCAGCCCGTTAGTGGCACTTATCACCGCTATATTACCGCTACACTGCTTGTAACATTAATTTATATATAAATTCCCACAAAAGTTTACTGCTAACAACGCACACATTTTAGGTAAAAAAAGTACGTAGTTAAGCATATGCACAAGTCATATTTAGAAAGATTATATGTTGTACCCATTGCATTTTTTTTATTGACGCCCTAAATATTTCAGTGTGCTGAAGAACATTATGAACATTAACTTATACTGTACTTAAACTTAGATTTTTAAGTAAGAAAATGGTATAATTAGGTTTATTTTGTGACTTGTAAACAGTACATAGTACAGGGAATTTGGTACAAAAATAATGACCGTTATTTTGTTTTTACTGTACTTAAAAAAACACTTATAATATACTCAGATGTCATAGGCCATAGCCATTATATTTCCGCTAACACTTTGAAAAGTGTAGTGATAAAAATGCAAAAAATTTAAGCAAAAAGTAATACATTCACATGTCACGTTTAGAAATAATATACAGCCTCGTTGCAAAAGTTTTATTCCCGCCCTAAATATTCCATTGTGCTGAAGGCACGGAATAAATCTGCAAAGCTAAGTTGCGATTACTCTGTGGGATATAAAGAGAGAGAAGACATTGTGGAGTAATATGGCGCACCTTTTTGTAAAAGTGTTAAGTACTTTTGGTGTTTTCCAGATTTTATTGTAGTTTGTAACATCATCGTATTTTGCGTAAGATCCAAAGGCCACATTCAGTGTAGTGTAGGGGCATATAGGTAGAAAAGGCTATCTAATCCCTTCCACTAATTATAATTAGTGGGAGGGATTAGATAGTCACTAATTAGTGACAGGTGTTAGCCGCATCACCGATTGATTCAGACTGTATATGTGTATATTTGAATTATATTTTGTTTTGGGGTTAAATAAAGTATTACTTACTAACTCGTCCATTCCCTCGGTCGGGTTTTACGTATTGCGAGTCGGTGAAGCAGTAACATTAGTGAACATTGTTTATTAATTCTGTTAATGGGTTTTGTATTTTGATGATTTACTAATGCGAAAATTATCAACAAACACTTAAATATATCAAAATTAACAAAAAAGTAGGTATGATGATCAAAGACATTATACTGAATGGGAAAATAGGTCCGGCAACGTCTCTGAGGTGGGAAAATGTCAGGAATAAGTAACTAACAAGCAACTTTCTTCAACTAGGGAGCAAAGTCGGTCATCGTGGTCAACTTTTTTCAGGCCATTAATGTCTTTTACGAGAGAGACTTTGAGCTGTTCTCTGTAGTTATCTGAATGTTATGGAACAAAGATTCTGATCCATATGCTAAAGGTATTTTATATTTATAAAAGTGGTTTCTGAAATTTAACAATTCATTAATTTTTAATTTTTAATTTTTTAAATAAGTATTTAAAAGCACACAATTTGTTTGTTAAAATATTTGACAAATATTGAAAAACAATTACCTGGACAGGTTGCTATTTAAAATTAAAATAGCCATAAAATACCTAATTCCAAATAGAGTCTTGCTAAATCCTAGTCAATCTGTATAAGAACTCGATTTTTTCTTCTGTTTGAAACATGTAGTTGTAAAATGTACTATATATTTACTGAATAATCTTAAACAAAGTACAATATGTCGTTAAGCTTGCATTATTTCGCGGCATATTTTGTTTACCACAACAAAACAAATGAGCATAACCACCAAACAGAAAAAACTGTCTCAGTCGAAACTAACAATGGTATAAGTTTCTTTCACGCACTAAATACACCATTATGATGCTACTCTAGTTAAACCTGGAGGCAGGGATGGCAATCGGGTTACAGCAATTTACTAAGGAATAAATTTTATAATTATGAAATTATTTATACGTTTTGATATATAAAAGATAGCACGTTCCTCAGTACATTAAAATAGTATTTTATGCAACAGTTGAATAAGGAGGTTCAAAAAATGCAAGTGGTGCAGGTTACGATACGAGATTTAGCGAGCATCGTAAGGATCGCCATCGAACATTTTTTGACGTACTTATACAACGTTACATACTATACTGTTTCTACGACTAAATTTGCTAAAAAAAATATAAAAATAAACAAAGAAAAATAAGAATTCGGTAGATACTAGGTATCTATGGTAAACATTATTTTTTTTAAATTGATATGTCTTCCTAATGACTAGAAGTGCCATTTTTGAAACATGTAGTCACCTAAACGAATTGTTTTTCATATAAAACGTTCTTTTAGTGACTCCGCGTTTGAAAAATGGGACTATATGTTAAAATAACGTTTTTATTATGTTGGCAGTACAGTAGATCTAAAGAAAAAAAGTTCTAGGTCTATTGCTAGGAGTATCTTTTTGGCGAAATAACGACATGTGCTATTATATTAGGAATAGATTATAGACTTTTCTGAAATCATATTATCTTTGTTCTTTTATTAGTGTTTGGGGTCATTTAAAAGACAGATCAGTACAGGAGTAGAAAAATATTGATTAAAAAAATATATTTTACGATTGATGAATACTTCGAAGAAATTAAATGTTAAGGATATTCCTTCTGATTTTACTAAGTGTAAATATTTTATTCAATGTTGCGCCCTATCAGGGTCTCATATGCATTTGTGAACTAGGTTTAAGTTTTAATATTTGTCATGAAAACATGAAATAAATAAATATGAATATGAATAAAACTTGTACAATGTGTAACGAAAAGGGGGTATCAAGAAATAGAGTAAACGAACTAAATAAAAAAAAAACTGCAGCTCCATACAAAATTAAATGCCTACTGTGCTAAAATGTATCGACCTGCAGATTTTTCTTGCAATTTCAGGGATGGTCCTATAGTAAAAGTTCTTCACATTGGTTACTAACTAGGTGTTTTTACAATGCAAATTTTTTATGTGACTTGATGAGCATGAACATGAGCAAAAGCGCAGTTCCGGCTTTACCTCTTATTATGAAAAAAAGTGATTTCAGAATATCGGTGGTCAAAATACCAAAACTTTCTTCATATCAATTAAAATAATATCCAATTCGGGTAAATGAATCTCACCAAAACATATATGTACTTACGTAACGCTAACGTACGTAAACGAGTAGATTTATATATTTTGACAAGGTATCCGATCCCTTCCCGTAGAGTTAAATACGGCAATTATTCAAAGAAGCCAGGCTCATTGTTGGGCGAGACTGTGCGGTCATAATGCTCACTAAATTTGGATTTTCATGCCTTATCAATAATAAAGCCAACATAAACGTTTTAATGCGGTTTTATTTTAATAGCACTTTGGCTGTAAAGGTATTGTCAAAAGGATGTTGTAATTGAGGGCTATAATATCGTTTTGTACTGTTACAATTCATTTAGTAATAATAACTTTTTACCGTGCAGTTTTTTTATTTACTTTGATACTAATATTTTCAAGATTAAAAAAAAACACTTTAAGGTGTGAATAACTTGTATTGAGAGAATATCCAGTGCAGAATAATTAGAATTAGTAGATAGTTTGTAAACTCAATTCAGTTCCTTACTGGGTTGGTGAACTAAAAACATTCAAAAGTTCAGATTTAAGATGAGTACGAGTCATTGGCCTAGAAGTTACATAACTCGAGTTCTGTACAATCTATCTATATAGCCTGATCACTTTCCTCTGCTGGACTAAAGATATGTCCACATTAAGGAAGTGATTTTCCTATAATTAATGATCACACTGGGAATAAATGCAAAGAGGTTTTGTACAATATTTGTTTTTTTAATTGCAATACTTTTTGGGAACAGTTTTATAAAATGTTTCTTTAATTTTCACCTTCGAGTTTTTTAGAAGTTTATAATAGATAAAGTAAACTAAAGAACCTTTTAAAACTATAGAACTATACCTTCAAAGCCCGTTTGTATACACACAAGCTGCCCTCGCCTACGGCTGTACTAACTGTACCGTTCAGATTCTAGCTGAGATAAGACTAACATTATACGCTCACTCTTGTCTTTTGCAGCACATCTAGGACTAAGGAAGTGAAAGTCTAATAAGTACATTATGGTTATAAGCTCATATTAGTGCCACTGATTTCTAAAGACAGATAGTAGTGTTTTAATAATACATTATTTTTCTATTTTTTACAAGGTGTAAACGTATCGCCAATATAAACCAATGATAGATCTACAAAAATTGACTATTCCATACAAACTGTCGGGTCGGCTGATCACGTTTTGATAAAAACGTGAACAGGGTACTACCCGCGATTTAGTCAAAATAACATTTGAGACTATTTGCAACTTAGATGAGTTGCTATTGCTAATCTAAGTTCGTTTTAGACGAGTTTCTACATAGATATTTTTGTGTTTAAGACAGTTCTATACTAACTATTTTTTAAGTTTTTTGAGATCCCAGCATTGTTGCCATGGGAAAAGTTGTTCAGATTGAAAGACATAGTGACCTCTTTTAGTATGTGTCGACTTTTACACCCGAATTCAACAAGTTTGCAAAAGGCATCTGACATTAGGTTGACTGTTTGGGAGTCATGGTAGCAACAGTTTTTCCGCAGCATAAAGCTCAAAATATTCTAATCCACGCCTTGAGATTGCCAATCTAAATAGGTATGAACGGCCCGAGGTTGCTTTACATGTAGTGATGTATGTTGATTCACGGTCATGTCATGGTCATCACATGTCGATGTGGTTGTCCTGACCCTAGGATGTGTACCTGTTTAAAAAAAAAATATACCCATTGCCAATTCTATTGTACAATTTTTTTTTATAATTAAATTTTGATCGATCATACATAAAATCAGAATCCGTATTTAAGATAGTGTACCACCGAAACGCTATGATATTTGCTTGGCACTAAAATATCTCAAATACTCAAGTCTGTCTAGTCTATATGTGGAACCACAATAGATAACAGTCTAAATAATTTACCCAAAAGGGAATGCGCTACAAAGCAGCTCTCACACATGCACACTCGTACAAAATGCTTTGCGTACAAACTGACAGAGCACAAAATTTAATTGTGGCTGTGATATTCTAGTGTGCTTCATATTTCGGTGAGTATCTTGTTGTTAGCAGTAGTTGGTCGTGGTTATTATTGCTATCGCTACAGTACAGTTGCAATAAATTCTGATTCTGATTCTGATACAGTCAGTTGTGTTAGATGCCTTTAGACAGAGTTAGGATTACGTCGCATCACCCTGTAAAAAAGTTCTATGTCTATGGCTCCACCTTTTGTGGGGATTTTCTTTGATTTCTGCTTTTTGTCAAGACCATATATAGATTTTTATCACTTTTAAAAACACAAAATGTAACTTTTTTTTCGAAAACAATGTCAATCGGAAAATATATACTTCCATTAAATTATTTAAAAAAGTTTCGGAAAAACAACCACATAAAAACTGGTACTGTTATTTAACAAAATTTTAACTTTAAATATCAGGTTTATTGTTATTTTTTATCACAATCGAATAACAGTAACAAAAATTTTATCGAAAAGCAAAAGAAATACGAGACGGCGAAATTTCAAAAGATTTCATCATTAGAATTGGATACTTCCCCTCCGATCGGCACAAAGAAAAAGCATCGTAACCAGAGAAACGCTCCTATTAAGGTAGTGTTCAGGCCAATATTAAACGCAAATAATTCACAAAAATAGCCGCATGATAAAGGTCTAGTCACAGAGACAAAAATTGGGCGCAGGATAAATTAAAAATAAAACTTACAGATAGGTAATAATCATTTTATCAGTTATTTCCATCACATTCAATAAATATAATAACTCACTAAAACTATTTCGCTTTACCGCTCGGTTATTAATATGATCTATTTCCGGAACACGGTCGACGAATCTTCTTGACTATTCGCTTTTAGACTGTCAAATTTTAATGACGTCCCATATTGTCACAATCTGACTGTATATCGACGACCAGATCCGTCAACATCCTTTTGTGCTCACGAGTAGCCTATTAGACAGGTATGATAGTCTACTCATGAGGATGTTAAATTTTACGCGTTTTCACTCTTGAAGGAGATATCGTCCAAGCCGTTTTTTTAATCCTCGACTTATAAGTTTGACGCTAACGTCTGTCTGTTAACGGATGCACTGATTTGCACAGTTTTTTTTTTTTGTGAAAGCAGATTTCCTTGCTGTGGTTACATGTGTGGTAAAAATTTATCCAGCAGTTAATCACCATCTAGACCATGGGTCAACGGATGCACCGATTTTCAAACATTTTTTTTTGTGATAGCAGATTTCCTTGCGGTGGTTCTTAGCTATTTGTGGTAAAAAATTATCCAGCAGTTAAGGGGATATGAGCTCTTTATCACCATCTAAACCATGGTTTACAACTAGATGGCGCTATCTAGCGCATTAAAGTGAAAGGTAATTTCAAAATATTGTGTGACTCGTCTTTAGCTCAGTTGGTTCAGCGTATAAGCTTATATAGTCGATCTTACCGGTTTAAATCCCAAAAAACGAATGTATTTATTTTTTAATTTCTATTGCTTTACTTCATTATTATGTACCTATCTCATTTATATGTAAATAAAAAAGACAAGATTTTTCCGTCACTTTTTCCCGTCACGAATTCATATTTTACTACGAAAGTAACTTCGTTCCAACCAAGTGTTTCACGACACTTACTTCCTTTTTAGGGTTTCGTAGTAAACAAGGAACCCTTATAGTTTCGCCATGGCTGTCTGTCTATCCGTCTGTCTGCCCGTCCGCGGTTTTACTCAGCGACTATAAGTACTAGAAACCTGTGGTTTAACATGGGTATGTATTAATTATGCGGAAAAAGTGGTAAAATAAAATACTGAAAAAAATATTTTTTACGGTAGCTCCCATACAAGTAAAGCAAAAAGTCAATTTTTTTCTTAGCTAACCAATCATGTGGGGTATCGTTGAATAGGTCTTTCATAAATATTATGAGCTTGCGAACACTGTCTTTCGATTTAGGGATCCTTGTTTGAAATATTTGGTTTTGGTAGTTATTTTTGTTAAAGTCAAGTGTCCCCCGCCTCTCTCTGCAAAACGGTTATATATGAACACGTGAAAAAGCTATATTATTATTCACAGCTATAGTATATATAACGAACTTTAAAGAAAAACTATCAGGGCTAAGTAGGATTAATAAATGAAAAAGTTATAGGCGATCAACTTTTAAAATGTACTCGGAAAAGGAAAATTTCGTACAAATTCAATAGAAAATTAGTTTTTAGACGTTTTTAGTGGCATGACCTCAATGTTGGTATTCGTAACTACGGAACCCTACACTGCGCGTGGCCCGACATGCACATGCCCAATTATTTTAAATTACATTATTTATCTTTGGTAAAAATACCAACTCTTTGTCACCATCTAACATTTAAACCATGGCTTATAACTAGATGGATGGCTAGGTTTCCATAAAAATTCCGTAACAAAAAAGTTTCGCTGCTGTCGTAGCTGTATTTAGAGTCTATAGTTTGTACATAGAAGATTTATTAGAATTTTTGTCTGTTTTTCTGTGCATTTGTGCACGTTAAAAATCAAGAATTTCTATGGTTTTGGAGTATCCTAAATTAGATTTTTGTGGTCACCGATAGATGATGCTGTTACAAATTGGAACTAATTTTGAAACCCCAAAAAAAGCGAGTTTATTTTATAATAACCTCTTATTGACTTTACTCTTATTGACGATAAAAATGTCTGTCTGTTTGTCTGTTCGGTTAGAATATTATGTAGTTCCGCCGCTTACGAGTATCATTTGTTGGTGTCGTCGGGGTTTATTAATTTGCCAAGCAAATAAACTTGTATACAATAATATAGGTACTGAGTAAACGGACCAAGACGATCTTCCAGCGGGTCTTTATGAAAGAACCTTAACGCTGTGTTCATGCCAATATTAACTTCAAAAAATAGAACAGACTCGGAGATGTTTATCGCATTAATATAATACAGCATTAAGATCACAATGGGTCGGCTCAAGAGAGGTCCAATATAAGGAGCTCATAGAGTCTCCGCTTTGTTGTGGGTATAACTTTATGCCTCAGAAGGCGGGGACAGTATAAAGCAAGACGGCTTTCAATAAACCCAATGGCCCCTCATACTTTTGTAGTTCATCTATTGTGCAATGCAATGTTCGCATTATTTGGATTTTAGATTTAAAATGCCGTAGTTGTTAGATACAAAATAAGAGACTTCATTGGGAAGTAAAATTCTTACGTGTATTTACTTAACAAAATTAAAGTTATTTTTATGGTTTCTTTGTTCAATTGAAAAGATTTCAATTAATTTTCTAAAATTATTTTTTAATGAGAAGCAGTAAGATGCATGGCTAAAGGCCGTTTCCAATCGGTCGTTTGATTTGTCTTCTGTGGCTGATATGATGATGATGAACTAAATTGTAAACATTTTATTTCAATTGCAATCAAATAAATATAATGAAATAATTTACGTAATTCAAAGTTGCTAACTATAGATGTTATGATTGTCCGAGATAAATAATGTCTGAAGAAGGCTTATTTTCGTCCAAGAATGAACTTATTTTGGCCAACGATGAATGACTTATATTGTCATGAAACTTTTTATTCTGGAATCTAGCACAGTCGTCAAAAGAAACATCTATAGTATTCTCACATAGCGTCATATATTTGCGCTAACGTTTGTTTCAAGTCCGGATGTGACATGTTAGTGCCATTGTCGCCATATTAGTGTAAAGCGAAGGCGACGAGTGTTGCAGTTAACAAATATTTACATGTTCACACAAATTTTACTTTGAAAGCATTCCATGCATAAAACGTTGCAGTATTCACTTGTTTATTTTATTGTACACTAAAGTACTTGTCAATTACCTCACTTAAGTATATCGTGCGTAAGTATACGTGCATACTTACAGTGTTGGCAATGTGGTGATTTTGTACATAGAATGGGTAGCATTTCTCTGTGCAGACTAGTTACAAAATATACCTTACTCGTAGAAATGATCATATTCAATAATCATATTTTTTTATCAGTCATATCGTTCAAAATCATATACCACGAATAGGGTATACGCACTTTTTTATCCTTAATAAAATCCCTTTTAACCAGTGTAAACAAATATGAAAGAATGTTTATAATATCTTAATCAGCGACAAACATGTGATACTTTAAAATTTCAATTAGAAAGAGAAGTCCGATATAGACTGGTGACGTTTAAGTCCATATATATCATCTATGTATACATTTGTAATAGAAAATAGCGTTTTTGCGAGTAAGATATATTTATAGATTTATGGATAAAATGGTTAGATAACACATATTTTTTTCATGCATATTCCCTATTTCCGCGACCTTTGATTTAAGAGGGCCGAAACTTGTACACGACTTAAGTTTAGTACATATACCACGTTTAGTTAGAGGGGCGATTGAAATAAAAAAGCATCCCAATTTCAATCGGGAAGATGGCTTCAAAGTAACGGGGACGTAGAATCCAATGATTGAGCTGTGTAAAGTGTGTGCGAGCAACGACACCGTCAGTGTTGTGTGTATGGACTTATGCAACAAACGACGAAGAAGGAGGGTAGACCGATATGGTTACCCTTGATAGTTGAACATCCATCGCAGTTCCTCAGTCTGTAAGCGACCATGACGGCAAAAGAGTCGTCGAAATATCTGGCTAAAAATGACAATAATCGCGGTAAGTCCCGTAGTACCAATAACAGTTATTGTGACAACGAAACTCTAAAATCATATATTGAACAAGACTCAATTATTAATAGCAAATACGTGACAAATACTATTAAGTTTATAACTTTATTCTATGGGGACTATTAGGGACAACTACCCTATGCTCGGTACCAGAACAAGGGTAAATCGGCATGCAGAAGGTTAGTTATCAGATAATGCCAAAACTATGTATGTTTTAAGTATTGTTTTACCTTTTTTTATTGTAATATTCTTATTAGTGCATTTACTTAAAGTAGTAATTTAATACCTATATACCTATTTTACATAAAAATAACTTATGGTAATAAAAGAAAATAATAATACAGTTTTTTTTTATAAATATCAGCTTTGCACGTGTTTAAATAAAAAGAAAAAATAGTAAGTATGCTTAGTGCTTATTATGCTACAAATAATAAGCATTAAGCATTAAGCATATAAAATACATATATATTTTTGTAGGTAGGTCCAAAAATTACTATTTTCATTTAGGCATTTCTAACTTTATTACGGAAAAAATATCATGCACTTTGTTCAGGTGCTAATAAAAGCAAAATTTTTCGTTCTTATCCTAACTTTTACCAGACCTGTGTCACTCCCCGTTTAGGTATCGAAAACTTACCTTCATTATTACTATGCGCGCAGCGACCACTTCAAAGGGGAAGATTCAGTTTCATGAATCGTTTGTCCAGAGTAATAAGAATGAATTAGCTTACTATTGATATCTAGGTATCTAAATTGAACCATAGCGCAACAACAACGAGTCGATATTTCTTTGAATTTCTTTTCTGAATAAGACTTCTGTATGTGTAAGTACTTATTCTGTGATTTTACGCAGTTTAAATCTGCCACAGATGCAAATATACAAAAGTCACCGTACATTGGCACGTCTGTTCCAGTTGGCACAAATCAGATAGGAATCAAAGTTCCTACCCACAGCAGACGATCGCTTGGAATTCACAAATAGGATATTTATGAGTACCCTACCACAGATCCTCCGGGGATATCGCTATTTGAGTCTGCGACGCGTAATGATTCATATTGGACTGTGAACCGTAAGCACAGTTATTCTGATATTTTATTCTTCAAAGTGTAATATAATATACTCAAACTATAAAGAACTACTGGCTAGCAACCTATCACTATTGTGATTCCCCTTTTTAGGGCTTCGTAGTAAACCAGGAACCCTTATAGTTTCGCCATGTCTGTCTGTCTGTCCGTCCGCGGTTTTACTCAGCGACTATAAGTACTAGAAAGCTGTGAATTGGCAAAAATATGTATATTTATTAGGCGGAAAAAATGGTAGAATAAAAAAATACTGATTTTTTTATTTATTTAGGGTAGCTCCCATACAAGTAAAGTGAAAAGTAAAAAGCTATAGGATATATAACGAAATTTAAAGGAAAACTATCAGAGCTAAGTGGGGTTTACAAATTAACAAGTTATAGGCGATTAACTTATAAAATGTACTCGGAAAAGGAAAATTTCATACAAATTCAGTAGAAAATTAGTTTTTAGAACTAATTATAAGTAATTAATAGTTAACTACGGAACCCTACTGCGCGTGGCTCGACACGCACTTGGCCAATTATTTCACTTTCTCGTTTAACGAGGCATTTAAGTTGAACGCCCCCGAGCATTTCTTCCCTATTCGGGATAAAAAGTAATAGTATAGCAGTATAAGCATAACATATTTATTTTACATGTATGTAGTGATACCCATATTCTATCACATCTTTAATTACAGAGAATATACATAAAGGCACGCTAAACAGCTGCGGAACCTTGGCTGAATGATGTAGAATCTTAAATCCCAACTGTTCCAGTAACTGGGAACCCATTAATCCGTTGGCTAATATATGTAAGGGGTATACCCCTAGTATAACACTTGCTATGCTTCTACGATAGAACTCGTTCTCTTTAAAGTAAACTAAAGTTAGCTTAATACGTGACATCTAACTACTTGTAAGCGCATACATTAAATAATTCACTACTGTTCCAAGGAAACAAATATGTAGCAAGTAGATTTGTTTTGAAGTGACGATACTGTAAAAGTTTGTAGCAATAAAATACAGAGCAAAACCAAGTTTTTTTTTTCATGCGGCAACGGCATAACTCGTCAAACCAAAAAAGAAAAACAGTTTCATACCTGACAAGTAACAAATATTAAGTAACTCTGGAAAATACAAAATGGAAACAGTTCCTATCTCTTTTCTTTATACTAGTATCTACGTCTATCGATAGAGTTTATTTGGTCTAATCTGGCTTGAGCAAAATCGCACGAGATCGGTATGAAAAGATCGAATTTATTACTTCATAAGTCACGGGGTTAGTAATAATCGTCGACAATGGGCAATAAAGAGTTTATAGGCACTAAAATTCGATCTACTCGCACGTAGGGACTCTGAAGTCAACTGTGCGATTGGGATTATGTGTGCGACGGTAAATAATGCTGTAATGCTTTTTAGTAGGTCGTAAAGTGAATTAAAATACTTCAATATGACTCTTAAAGGCACTTTACTCTTTGTAATTATGGTAAAAAAATGTGCAGATTAAGTCTTTTTTAAAACAAAACATTTCAAATAAGATTTCATCATCTGCCTCACCTTATCCTATTATCTGAGGTGAGCGCAGTATGTCTTTTCATTTCCAGTCCTCTATTTCCCCATATTAAAATGGACGTACTAACAAGATAGTACGTAATTCTCAATGTTCTATTTTTTTTCCATTAAAAATGTAGCTTTGTCTGCAATTATCATTAACTATCATGTAAAGTAATTAAAATGAGACTCAAACTTGTGTCAAATATCTTTAGGATACTAAAAACAATACGTGAATCTACGGTCCAGATGAAAAAAAATGAAACACTAAATTAATGAAAAACAATAACGTCATGAATTTTAAAAAAATATTTTAATTGTGTCTTTTTATGTACAATAAAGAATTTATCTATCGAATGTTCGTATTATTTGTTAAAATTTGTATTTAAAATTAATCAAAATTATAGTAGTAGCTAGTAAGATGATAAACGTATCTGCGTTGCCAATATAACAAAGAACATTATGTTTGACAAAAATAAAATGAAAAAAAAAATAACCACAAAGCGCTTACTCCATAATGTAAGTCGCAGGTAAAGATTTTGAGATAAGAAGAATTTATTTTTTTGTAATCTTTTGACACTTTTTAAGATACGATTCGATATCGAAAATGCATTCCTAATCGTATATCTATAAAATGAAAGATAAGAATTTTAACAGCGTTAACGACTAACAAATTTAATCAGGTAAGAGAAATTGCTTGAATATTTTAAAAGTGACAAATCCCTATGAATTAATTATGTGACTTCCTATTCATGTCTGTAATTTTATATCGACAGTCAGAACTTAAACGACGTGAATGTTTTCCAAATTTAAATGTAAATTACCAAAGTGATTTGTAAAGGTCTCTCCACACATACAATAACCTAGTAACAGGCCACCGAAAATTTGAAGAAAGGCATCAACTCCAACGTTTATTACTTCGGTCATCCGATAGTGACGTCAGATTAAGGTCACCCGTCGACACGAGCTTTATTTATAGGATAAGATAAAAATTTTATTGCACCATCTAAGTATGACAATAATCAAAAGTTCATTAAAATTATAGCAGGTACAGAGGCAGGCTAATCACTAAAGTGATTGCTTTCTGCCGACCTTTAGGTAAATAAGACAAAAAAATATGTGGGGGAGTTGGCGCCGTTACAGCAATACAGTGTACAAGAATATAAGTTTACAATTAAATAGTAGGAGGAGTACATATATAAACGAATATTAAATAAATAATATAAAATACATAAACTATAAAATTGGTACGAATATTTTATTGGTTAATGTTATTACTACATTGTAGAGCTAAATTTGGTTTGACGACAAAAAGCAACTGAGATTTTTTCGTATCGAAATCAGTAGGTAATTTATTTGTGAATTTGTGCTATATAGTAAGGTGAGTAGCGCCATATCATGATTATGCGTTTTGACGACGTAAATACGAGTTTTACTATACAAAAACGTTAGAAAGCAGTTGAATAACAAATGTCGTTTGCCCCACGACGGCAAATAGGATTATAGAACCAAAAACTCTAGGTCTCGCTTTTTTGTGATCTATCAATGAGTATTCTAGCTTGAAGCAATGTAAGAAATGTAATGCCTTACTAGCATAGATGGCACTTTTAGCTCTAGTTGCTCAGCAGATATGACGAGACCCTAATGTCCAGAATTCGAAACCAGTTATCGACCTATTTGGTTAACAAGAAGATTTCTTACAATCATTTTAGACGTTTACTTGTATATTGACAACCTTGTATTGCCTATCATACTTACCATGTTAGTAAATAGATATACATTTCTTTGGGAGTAATTTATGTAAGTAATATAACTCTAACTGTGGCGGTAAATCATGTGAGTATAATCGTCCTGTCTGTTTGTTATGAAATATACGAGGTATAAAAAGCTGGCTAACGGCTGGTACTCGGTGGAATTAATTTTTCCCTTTTGCTTTAATTTATCATCTTCTAACGGGAAGCTATTTATTCGTAAAAATAATAATTACTTAAAAATTATTTGTAAAATTAATTAATATATAGGGACAAATTACACTGATTGAGCAAGTCCCAAAGTAAATAATAAAAGTAATACTAACACAACTATACTACATTTTATAACAAATACATATATAGATAAATATCCAAGACCCAGGACAATTTGAAAAATGCCATTTTCCAACTTGCTCTGATTTCCAACCTCTGGGTGGCGGACTATCATGGTGAGCACTACGCCATGAAGGGCGACAAATTTAAAGATATGTATTTAAATACATTCCGGACACCAAGGCAGTACAGCTGAGGATGCAACCGGGAACACGAAGATGAAGATTGAAACACAAGCGTTCCATCAAAATGTTTACAAGGGACGTCGCCTGTTCCGGATCCGAATAAATATGTAATGTCGCCGGGCGTCGTAAACTCCGTGTTACGTCGATTTTCACTTTCGCAACAGGGATTTCTCTATATTTTATTTAGACACTTACAAAATTTTCAAAACACTCTCATTGCTAGAAGTATTTTGTAAAGAAAATATCGAACCAATATTGTTTTATTGATAAACTTATGTATTTTCATATATTTATGTACCACTTAACTGTACTTTTTATTAATTTGTTATTGTTCGTCAAATATAAAGTGTACATAACATTAGACGACGCTGAAAAAGGTATCTACCAGTCAATCTTTCGGGTATACAGAGAGTAAGTAAATTCGATTTCTCAAATCTTACTTTAAAAAACATCGACATAAACTCCAGTCCGTCATTAGTAAGAAAAAAATTACGGTGAGATTAACACCTATCTCCGAAGTTCAAACAACATGACTATTCGTGGTAAGGGTGATTACCAATACGCCATCTGAATTTATAAGCAGCTACATAGTTTACCAATAGCAAACTAAACACAAATTTCGATAAACAATCAGTGTGGAATGAGATAGCCAAACACGAGGTAAAGCATACAGACCTCGGGCGAAGCATTACAAGGAAGATAATCTTACTGCTGGTGAATGTTTAAAATAAACAAGGCCCGGCCGCTTCCTATCACAACATCATTGTTTTGGTTTTCCGACCAGCGATGGACGTTAACAAAACCAAGTTGGTCTATACATATTTATAGTGGAAACCGGACCGTCAAGCCCGATGGACTGGGGCGTTTATTAGCGCTAACCTATGATATGCAATTCTGAGTGTAGTTCCCACTTGGATTGGTGACCGAAGTTTCTTAAGTGGCATAAAATACCTCGAGTTTATGCTCCAGCTCTCTGTATATTGAGAATTCCCTTACTCTAGACAGTATCAGGCTTTTCCATACAAACGTAGTCTTAGCTTTTATTTTAAAACGGCATGTCAGATATTGGCGATATTATGTTATTTTAAAGAAATTGCAAATATTAAGGCATATAACTAGTTTTCACAGTAAAAATATGAACTTAATTGAGAATATAATGTTTTCCATACTGATGGTCAAATATCATATTTGTCCATCAGTATGGAAAACTTCTACACTCTCGTTTTTTCTTTTAAGTTCATATTTGGCTGTCGAAAACTAGTTATATGCCTAGATATATGCAATTTCTTTAAAATTACAAAAACATCGTTCCGAAATCTCACATATCATTTCAAAATAAAAGCTAGACTACGTTTGTATGGAAAAATCTAGGGTAAGGGGACTCTTAAGCGATAACCGTGTTGGCTACTTACACACAACAAAAAGAAAAACAGCATGAATCAACCTGGAAGGTTGTGATGATGTAGTGACCCACACAGCGAAACCTGTTACAAAATGACTGAGAGATCTAATCTTTATTGAATTGCTTCGTACTGCTGCCTACGATTCAAATCTAGCAATTTTCTTTGACCTATGTAGTAACATGCTATATCTCACAAAATCAAAACATACTGAGACTAACCCATATAAGCAAGTTAAATAATATCACTAATAATAAATACATGCAGTCCTAACTATCAAAGGACGTAGAGAAATAAACTGATTTAAAATTAAAAGAGCCGAGAATCCATTAATGTTTAGTTTCGAAGAAACCTTCAAGAATACATAGCTTCAAGTTGCAGCTCGACCCCAGAGACTAGAGTTAGTGAAAAAGGAGATTGTTGTTCTGAACAACATGGCGGAGTTAATATACGTATTTGTAGATTTTATACTTTGTTTTATTGAAGAACTTCGAGATGGGTTCCCTCTATTTAGCAGAATCTTAATGCTCCGATTTTTATTTCGCATAACACACATGGTAGAATATTCTTTGGACGAACATAGAAAAGGCATATTTGTTTTTTTCATAGAACCAATATTTGGCTGAGTATTCATGTGGTAGAATTTTCAATGGCATCCTATTTAGCTGGCAGAATTTTAGTGAGCATAATTGCTTTAAACATACATTACATTATACATAATTTAAAATAGAATAACCTTTATTTTGTGCGATAGTTATTTGATATAATTTCACTTCTCCTTTTACAAAGACGGCAGAATTTAAATTAGAATAATTTTAATCCCAATAATTTCATTCGCAATCATGATTTTTGCGTAATACTAAAATATGTTACGCAATTATAAGCTGCTGGCAAATCCAACTTAGAGCACCCCGACTTTACGTGGCTCAACTTTGTCATATACTAGAGTATTATTCCTTAGCGCGGAACCAGAAGAGTCTTCTGGTGGAGCCACCCAGACATACTTGCATGCTGCATGCCTGCTTGCATGATGCATGCCTGTTTGCATGCTGCATGCCTGCTTGCGTGATGCATGCCTGTTTGCATGATGCATGCCTGCTTGCATGCTGCATGCCTGCTTACATGCTGCATGGCTGCTTGCATGCTGCATGCTTGCTTGCATGCTGCATGCTTGCTTGTATGCTGCATGCTTGCTGCATGCCTGCTTGCATGCTGCATGCCTGCTTGCATGCTGCATGCCTGCTTGCATGCTGCATGCCTGCTTGCATGCTGCATGCCTGCTGCATGCCTGCTTGCATGCCTGCTTGCATGCTGTATGCCTGCTTCCATACTGCATGCCTGTTTGCATGCTGCATGCCTGTTTGCATACTGCATGCTTGCTTGCATGCTGCATGCCTGCTTGCATGCTGCATGCCTGCTTGCATGCTGCGTGCCTGCTTGCATGCTGCATGCCTGCTTGCATGCTGCATGCCTGCTTGCATGCTGTATGCCTGCTTCCATACTACATGCCTGTTTGCATGCTGCATGCCTTCTTGCATGCTGCATGCCTGCTTCCATGCTGTATGTCTGCTTCCATGCTGCATGCCTGCCTGCATGGCTGCTTTTATACTGCATGCCTGCTTTTATGCTGCATGCCTGCTTGCGTGCTGCATGCCTGCTTGCATGGTTTAGGCATGTTTCTATGCTGCATATCTACACATACTAAATGACTTACGGTACCTATGAAATACACATTTTTCTTACTATACCTTATCTGCAATATGAGCACTTAAGCCAAATGATGATTCTTACTGTACATATTCCAAGATATGATGGTTCTGCCTTATAATGACATAGAAATTGATTTTATGCCAAAACGACATTCTAGCTGTGAACTGTCTGCGTTATAATGATTCTTCGTTTTAATTATTATAACTATCAAGTTTATGCCATATGATGAATATTAATTTAAAAATTATAGATTCTTAATAGGGTTGCATCGATACGCCTTTTCGCCGATACGATACCGATACCGATACTCTTATACAAATATCGGCGATACCGATACCGATACGTTAATTGAATCAAACATGAAGATAAAATAAATAAATCACCAGTTGGATTATTTTTTTATTAATATGAAAAGTAATTACATAGGTCGATATTAGATAATTATTATAAATTTTAGTAATTAACATTAATAACATTTTAATTTAAAAAACAAAGCAATCTTAAGTTTTGCGGAGAAAGGCGATTTAAAAAAAAAAAGTATCGTTGAATCGGTCATAAAAATATCGTCGATACCGATATATCGGCTAACCCGAAGTATCGCCGATATATCGGTATCGGTATCGGTATCGGATGCATCGCTAATTCTTAATGTATGAGAAATAAGAAATGCCAATCTAAATTCTACGAAATGAGGTTTCTACCATACGCTGTTATGCATGATAATATTCTTAACTAAAAAGTTCTACCATACAAGGTAGACCCCTTCGAGATATTAGGTAAATTTTAATGTTACTTAAGGCTCCAGTATTTTTTTTTGTTATTTACTCATATAATACGAGTAATATTTTCACGTTCAAGTAAATTAACAATATTATGATAGATTAATATATATGTTAATTTTAAATATACAAATTTATTAGATTTTTAATGTACTAATTCGAAAACAATTGATGTAGGTTAATAAAAACTTTAAAGTCTTTTCTAAACATACTTGGTTTTCAAATATAATATTTTTATACAAGGCATCTTTAATTCCTTCTCTACCAATTAATGCAATAAACAATAATGTACACATAACCTTTGCAAAACCATGAATAAAAGAAAAAATCTCTCACAGATACCGCAATGAACTAAATATTAACGATCGGGATAACATTATCTTATAAAAATAACAACTAAATTGTGGACTAATTAAAATTAAAGAAATAACATAATATAAGCAAACAAAAATTATTAAATTTTATTTTATGGACTTGAATTTACATATTTATAATTGGCTGTTACAAGCGGCGTTGTCAGCGTACGCATAGTTATGGCAGTCCTGCCTGAGTTTTGTGCCAATCCGATACGTTTTTCTGAAATCATATGTATTAATTTAGATAATAAACTTGTTATACAACGGCTAAATCCCGTTTATACAGGATTCAGTTACAAGTTTTCTCATTTTTAAAAGCTGCACTCTTTCCAAATCAGTACCTTTCCAAAACTCACAACTTTTAAAGTTTCGTAAGAAAGAACATCATTCTTGTGCTAGGGCCGACAAAAACACGTCTCGTCGTATTGATCTCCAAAGTTACAGAGAGGATGTAGATGTTATCTTAAGAGCATCACACTTGCTCACACTGAATGCGTAACTTTGTAGCCAATTTGTGGGAGATTGACAGTAAATCAGCCCAATTTGGATGTCGTTGTTTGATATCTTGACGCTGCTTGATTTCATTCTGAAGAAATGACAATCTTAGTCTGTCACTAGGCAATATTTAAAATTCATTTATTTTAAAGTCTCTTATTTTTGATATCTGTAATAAGATCAGAATCTGTTGCACGAATACGAATCAAAAATATATTTACACTTAAGTCGTATCGGATAGTAAATGTTGTATGTGGAACAGTTTTTTCAATAGTATTAGACGAACGGATAAAAATAACACCCTCATTGTTTAAATATTTGTGAGCGCATAGCTATGTGTTGTCAAAACTGGTTTATTTAAAACCCTTTCAATGATTAGTTGAAACGTGGTCACGACTATTTGGTTATTGACAACGATACAACTAAATTGAATGTGATCCATAATGTTTATTTAGAGCGGATTAGTAGTTTTGTATTCACTGTCAATCACAGATTATGATGAACAAATGTATCTTTTGTAAGAATCGGTTCCTGACTTAATGACTTCAAAATTCGAGGAAACGAAACAAAAACGGTCAGCAAGCTATGGTAAACATGAATATAAAAGCGGATACCTCTCATACGTATTCATTAGCCATAATGTAATCAAAACACCGAACATCATTCATGCATCCAGGAAATAAATCGTATAAGGCAAAGTCGGCGCAATAAAGGGTTGCTAACCGATGAACTCCGGTCGACTAACAGCAGGCCAGATAAAAATCCACCCTTTTCTCACTAGAAATAACGCCCACATTTGTCGGGGCGGCAAAGAAAACAAAGTTTTTGTACTTCCAAAATATTGTGAGAGAACGATTGTGAAATTTCAATGCTGTAAACTTATTCTTTACTCGATGGCGATAAGACGTAAAATCCTTTGTTGGGTTGCACATATTTAATTTACTAGGGATCGTAAAGATTCGCTTACCTGCTTGTTTGTTGTGAGTATAGGAGAAGGGCCGTCGCGTCGTCCGTAGAACCTTTTTTACATTCAATTTATGTGTGGGAATTTTAATGTGAGCCTAAAACGGCACGTTCTGTTCTCCACAGATGGGCTCCATTCGGTGCTGCTTCGCGAAACACGTGTCGCTTTCCGTCATAAAATTTTTCGTAAGTATTCATTTTAACTGACCTTGAAAGGAATATAAAATTTAATGAAAGGGACTCATTGTGTTTCTTTATTGTTTTGTTCGAAAAGATCCAGCTGCATGTTTTCAATTATGAACAAATGATTGATGTACAAAACAGTTTCTTTCCACACTCAAACAAGTTTATCGCTGCAATCGATAGAGGTACTATTAATTTTATCAGCCTAGCCGCGGCTCTACGCACGCTGAGAATATGAAAATGCAAGTCATCCATCTCATGTAGCCGCGGACCGCGGTCCTATCCCTCGGAATTACTCCAATCATTTAAAATAAACAGAGCTTCTCCAAAATTTATCTAGAGGCATCTTTTGGACGTGCCACCTTGAGGTTTATATTGATTTATGACATTTTTTGCGATCCCTAGCTCTTTGTGCATCTGCCGATATTTTTTTCGTAGAACGTGTCGCCCCTTTCAAAGAACATTAAATCAAGACGGTCGATTATAATAAAATGAATAGTAAATTGTTTTAGCACATAAATTTTATAACCACGTACATGACTTTAGTAACATCGCGAATAATAGGAAATTAATCTACATTTGCTCTGACGGTTACAAAGTAAACTGTCTGTTCAGAAAATCGATTTAGCAAATTCTACGTAAAACATGCATACATTTCCACTTTTATTATCACAGTTGTGGTTAATTTATTTAATTTCATCCTTAATCGACCAATAAGAAGTAAATAATGTTTGAAACAGCTGGATTTCTAGCAAGAAATCCGACGGACGCCCTGCAGGACGCCTCGACAATAGCAACCAAATTAAAAGGAACCATAAACGTTTCGACTTGAGCCTTGCTAAAATTTATTGCTCCAAGCTTTTTTTCTTGTTTCGGTTGCTAATGAGATTCGAATGCTGCAGCTGTATTACTGGAGCGGACCAAGATTAAAAAATTTGCCCAGTTCTATTTACGGCAGAGATGTCTTGACTTAAATTAAAATCCTTTGCTTTTCTTGCCCGTAATTGTTACTTCTCAGGAATTTTTAGCGTTGGATCAGCCGGGATGAGCAAGAACCAATATTATTCCCTCTGCACGCGTATTAAAATTCGCGCCAGTAGATTGTAGGGATCGCTACAAACGATAGGTAGGATGAGCATGTATTTATATTAAGAGTTTAAATCCTATGCTGAAGAATTAAAGTCGAGATTTCTCTGATAAGCTGTCTTCGCGGGTGGTCCTAGGTTGTTGTACTACGTTGGCTGTCGAACCGAAGCAAGAATGCAAATTTCGCTAGTGTTTCTGGTCTATGCGCTCTTGAACTCTGTTGCGAATAGATTGACTCTATTAACGGTGAAGATGAAGTGGATTAATTCGTAGACTGTTGTTGAGCAGACGATTCAAATAGCTTTGTAGCAAATCTGAAGTATCTTTTAAACAAAGTAAATTAGTTTCTGAAATTATTATAGGTACTTTTTTATTCAATGCTTCATTTGGCATGAAATTCTCGAAAATGATATAGAACATTGGTATCTACAAAAGAAAAAATGTCACTGAGGATTATGTAATAACAAAAAATGGATCCATCGCACTTGCCGGAGTCACTGAAGCGATCGATGTACACCAAAATGGAAAATGGTGTGGAACGAATGATGCAATACGAATTAAGTGCGGCAAACTAGATCGTGGAATAAAGAGGTTCTTTTGGAGGTCTGACGGAGTTAAGGAGGGACAAAGAGACAATAGTGAAAGACTAAAGTACCGGAGCGTGGCGATCCAGGGCCGCTTCCGGCAACGTGGGAACGCCTTTTTGTTGTTATCAATAATAATTTCTCTCCTTCGATATCTGATACTTCATCATAACTTACAGATGGTGTGCGATAACGGTGGTTGGATAATTAAGGGTTTGATTACGTTGTGAATGTAATTAATCTTGCTGTGACATAAACAATGAATGAGCCAAGGCGTGAAATGGCCAAGCAGCGATTTAAGATTAAGGATTCAGCTGTATAACATGTGTGTTGTTCAGTAGTAACAAGTCTTATAGATGAGCTTTACAACGTACGTACATTAATAATTTTTTAAAACTAAAAACCGACTTCACCCCCTAACTACAACACCGATTTCGATAAAATATCTATGAAACCGCATACAAATGACAATTACATCCTTACAAACAAGAAAAGAATTTTAAAATCGGTCCAGGTGTCTTTGAATATATTGTGAATATACATAAAAAAAACAAGAAGCATTCCGAAAACTTGATAACCTTTTGAAAAGTCGATCAAAAATGGAATAAAAATGACGCTATTTAGTGATACTTGCACGAAATACTATGCACATCTTATGGAAACCGCTTACTATCAAGTGAGCTGTATGTATGTTTTTTGCATAACTTTTTGTATACAAAAATTGAAAAATCAGGTATAATGGCTATCATCGTGATGAAAAATAAATACTATTTATCAATTAATAAAAAGCCTTAGTGAAATGTAGTAAACTAAAATTAAAAGTAACTCACGTTGTAATGTTATTCAAGTAGACGTAGAGAGTAGTAGAGTAATCATTTTAGCAAGAAACAAATGATGAGATAGTATGTTGTAAAATGGCTATCTACAAATGATGTGCCTAATTAAAATTAAGCAGAACATACACAATCTGTAAGCCAACACGTAAGTCCATTTAAAGCGAGTAGAGTGTGATAAATGGACGCGTAATTAAAGATAAGGACATCCGAGCGGATCCGCAATATCCCGGATTTCTATAGAAAATCCGGGAGCGCTGCAAATCCACGCTCAAACAATAGTTCATCAATGAGATGCTTCGTGCGACATGTTATTTCATGCCTCATTGGCTTATATTCTCATTCTCACAATTACATAATTATATGGTGCATTTGTTAATATGGGTTAGTTTTTTCTTATTTTATATGTTAAGCCTGTTGGCTTAATTTGATTCAATCTTGCTACATTATGTACCTCAGCTTAATTACACTAGTTCGTTACCTATTTATTTATCTTTTGACCGTCTCGAACTTTGAAGGGCTACTAGAGTGGTTAGTTGAAGTTTCGCATGGGATAACGAATGAAGAACTTTTATTATTTAGAGAGATATTCTCCTCATATATCTTTATTTATATCTTTCCTTTTTAGGGCTCCGTACCCAAACGGAACAATATTACTAAGACTCCGCTGTCCTTTCGTCCGTCTGTCTGTCACCAGGCTGTATCTCATGTACCCGTGATAGCTAGACAGATTAAATTTTCACACATGATGTATTTCTGTCTAAGTTTCTAAACACAAAATAAAATAAATATTTAAGTGTCGCTCCCATATAACGAACGTGATTTTTTATAGATAATGGTACGAAATTCTTTGTGCACGAGTCCGACTCGCACTTGGCCGGTAATTATTTAAAACATTTTTTCTTATAGTTACATCCACCTTCATCGTTGGACAAGGGACTCGGTTTAGGTATGTCTATTTATCCGTCCACGGCTAAGCTAATAGAAACTGAATCTTCGAAACTCTACCTGAGCCTGGCTGGACACGCACCATTAAACAGATAATTAAGCATCCATGACATGACATATATTGTATTATAGTGAATTTTGTTAAATAAAAAAAGAAACAAATGAGTGATAAACGGTTCCCCATAACCACGTCATCAACCAGCAAACCGAAATATTTCTACACAAACCCTTATCAAAAAGGAAATACAGACCGCATACAAATCCGTATCCGCCCTACATCCACACCTAAACAATAGCTCATCAAATCGTTTGAACCGACACGTCATTTCATGGCCCATTGGCCTTTGCCTATTTAGCACTTCCATTTTCTTGACGAAACCGACGTATCCCAACCGCGGTTCTTCAATTAACCGCCTCGCTTTCCAGCGTTGCCGGTATTAAACGTCAAACATGTGAAAGGGTTAACCGGTGCTGATCGAAATACTGGAGCGAAAATAATCTGGCGAAGAATTTGTGCCAACGAGACGCGATCAATTTCAAAAGTTGTCTTTGGAAATTTTCTAACGGAATTTGGCTCGAACACGGAACTCATCTTTACGAGCAGTTGAACTCATTGAAACGAATATCCTTGTTATGTACTCGGATAAGCCAAGGTGCTCACGTGATGCTTTTGATTTTAAGTGCCTATTTATTAAGAAAAATTACGAACGAGACCAGAAAATTAATACTTAAAATAGAATGTAGAGATAGCAAGATGGGTCCATAAGAAACTAATTTCGTAAGGCGCAGGACCAATGGTGCAATTTTTCAAACGCGGAGTCATTAAACGTACGGTTTTTTTGTATGGAAAATCATTCGTTTAGGTGATTTCACGTTTGAAAAATGGCACTACAGGACCGATGTAAATGGCATACCTACCCTGAGAGATATCTTATTGCTGGGAATGGGGTTTAGCCTACAGAATATTGCAGATGAGTAGTTCTTTAGGGTTTTTTTATACTAACACATTAATACGTATTTATCCCTACTGAGTCAGATAGGGCCCTTTGGACTTTGCGACTCTAGGGTGAACAGAACCCACAGCCCAAGAACTATAGGCCACTTTATCATGATGGGTGAGATGAGGAATAAATAAATAATGTAGTGATGGGAATGTTAGCCGCATCGCCTATTCACATTTTTGCGCATTCCTTCGTTCGGCTTTCATGATCTGTGCATGGCGAAAACCAAGTGGTAGGTACATGTTTTATGTTTTCCGCGTAACAGCATGGATTTTTTTACATGTTTGTAATAAAAACATGTTAAATATTTACTGACAGTGGTGCCACCGACTAAATGTCAATTTATCCTTTGCAAATTAAAAACGCTAAAATCATTACGATGAATACTACTAAAACTAACAAACATCAATTGAAAATAGCAAATAAAATAATATGTAGATCACAAGATGTAAGACATTTACACGGTCGTTGTTTTTCGATAAATAGACTAAACTAAATCGAAGCTACAGTTTCGCCTGCCGATGGCAGACTTAGGATAAGTGTATCAGACTACACTACCAACCGAGGGCTTCCAAACAGACTAGGAGCTAAGGGTAAGCATGATTTATCGGCAAACTTTGAGCCATTACTCATCTCACCATTCGTTACTCCAATAAAAAGAACGTCTTTCTATAATTTATAGACGAAAGTATGGATTTTTATTACTCTTCTCTATTTTTGAACGCATTCTCTAGGGTTAATATAAGTAACTAAATTCAACAGAGTTATAACTTTTCAAGTAACTTGAAATGTTAGAGACGTGTCGTCATGGCGTTATTTTTTTGTGGGCTCCTTATCTTAATTGACATTGTAGATGTCTTATTTGGAAATTGATATTTTGAGCCGGTTTCCATGTTCGGGACAGCTGATGTTGAGCAGGTGAGAAATATTTGAAGACATGTTTTTACAATCTAAAATGTATGCGTTAAAAGTCATAAATTAAAATGAAATATAAACATTCTTCGTACCAATTAATATAAGAAAGGCTTAGTAAAAGCTGATGTAAGCAAAACTTAAGCTAAATAATATAAAATATTGTATAAAAATACTTAAAAATACAAAGCCTTAAAGCAAACAATAAATATGTACCTAAGAGTATATTACTTAATTAACTTAGGTTCGTGAAATAAATACCTGTTAAGTTGTGGTCATCAAACGAATTGCTGTGGTAGACTCCTTAGAATTTTGTTTTTCTTAGAGTCGAGTAAAAGTTTAAACTTCTCAAATAACTTGCTGAACTTCACAATAGATGCGTCATCAAAACCAAAAACTAAACTTGAACATAAAACACAGAATCTATACAATAGAAGAGTTTATGTCACTTCGCAACTACACACAACGCGGCGCAACAACTTCTCGCGAACTTGCACTTCACAGAAAAGTATTTGAATTTTCACAGAAGTTCAACTTTGAGGCGTGCACCGAGCTGAAGGTTTTCAAAAGTGGTTCGAAGACACTGCACAATTATTATTGGTTGAAAACACACACCAGCCAAACCGGTCTTCGAGTGTGGAGCGGGCGCTGCGAGCGGACGACGAACGGTCGACGTTCACACTATACGGGCGCGCGAGCCTCTCTGTCTAGAGAAGCCAAACCGAGTGGCGGGCGAGGGGACGATAGACGAAAATGGCTTCACAAGTAATTTTTTTCTCTTTCCTCCTTTAATATTCCGCATATGCCGTGCGCGGCCGACAGTGCACGCGCATGCGTTCCAACCCCAGGGCATGTAGGGGATGTAATGTTACCCGATGCACCGCACTTTACATAACTTATTGGGCCGTTTATCGAAGCCACTGTTTAATACCCTTTCCATGTCGGCTTTGGGAAGCTTCCTGCTATGAAACGACAGAATATTAATCCTTGTTCTAAATACTTAAGGTAACCATAAACTTTTCCATCAATCCCGATGAACACACATTTAAGGTAGTCTTACAAAAAGCCATTACTCGAATTAGGAGCTTGCCCGTCAGCAATAGAGCTTTAAAAGTTAACCTTTCTTCAAAGAAAGAAATCTTGATTTGGTATCTGAAATTTTTTACGAGTCAATGGAGCATTACTATAAGAAAAAGTTTGCCAAATTTAATTAGTCTATGTCACTTTTTTTCAAAGCATCGGAACTTTTGGTAGAGCTTTTATGTTTAAAAATTTATAGTATTTTTACATGTTCTTCATTTTTGAAATTCTTCTTGTATATGTTGACAGGCCAATAGTGAGTCAATTCAACGACATTTTAAATACGTTGTCTCTATCTATAGTAACGAAATATACTACCTTTTCAGTAGAGCATTTTGGTCACAATCAAAAGGATTTGATACAACTTAATTTAATATGCATATTGGTTTTAAAAGGATATTAAAAAAATATTAACATTTATTATTTTTCATAACAACAGAAACCCGTTGTTTAATTTATTAGTCCATCGTAAAGATTGAACAATTGGTAATTTACCGGTAGAGTTTGTAATTATTTAATAAAAAATGAATCCCCGATTGCTGATACAATCAATTATTTATAATTTGGCACTTCAACTGCAATTAGCACAGCTATCATTGCTTTATGAAACAACCGGAAGTTTTGTTTGCAAATTTTAACTAGAGATGCGACTGATATTAATACTTATTTCGAAAAATATCCGACTTCTTTTAATTTATTCTGTTCAGTATAGACAAAATAGTAAGAATCCATGTTATATGGAAATTCTCAACGCACCAATACTCTAGTTTCTGCCATTCTATAAAAACTTGCGTGAAATATAATGTTTTATTATGAAATCGAAAAATAATAGATATATATTTTATTTAAATTCCATATATATGTATTTGTTTATAGTTCTCTTTCATGTAGGACATAATGTTAGGTTTTAGTTTCATTATTTATTTTACTTACAGTTATATTTTTACCTTATGTACTTATTTTAGTATTATTTGAAATAAATACGTGATTATATTGTCTTTTGTGATAAATATAAAATTGAATACAAATCTGTATTATAAATAAATGCATTATTATCATCCTTATTGATATTAGAATTTACCTAAATTTATTATTTTTCAGCACATGAATAACAGTATCGCATCGGTTCTTTGTATGATGTCTTATCCCTAATTTTAACATTCCATTGAGATTAGAAATTTTTATATAATTATTTTGGGCGGGTGACTCGGGGAATTAAAATGATCGCTAATTCAAAGGATCTTTGATAACATCAGGAATTGTGTTCGGGATTAACAAATGTTTTTGTGCCCAATAGATACCTCTCATAAAAATTAAGACATTCTTACGTAATAAAAAAATTGGCAACTATTTATTATATGTATTGTAAAAGTCAATTGGTAGGTAAGTAAATTGAAAACTTGACATTAAAAAAACAACAACTATGTCATAATGAAGGAGGCGGGTCGTCAACACTTACTTACCTACAAATTTTCATGGTTTAAAAGTGTCATGAAGAGCCAAATCTAGAACGACGTTGTCGGATGAGCCGCAAAATTTTGAAGGAGATTGGAGAAAGCGACCACAGAAGTGATGGAAAGCATAGAGGAGAGGCTTTTGCCCAGCTATGGAACATAGACAGCAGTTAAAAAGTGTCACGCAGAATAATGTCGACACTATTTACTGTCAGATAAGCAGGTTACGATACGAATAAGATTTGAATGCAATTTGAATATAATCAAGTCAATTTTTCCTTTATAAGTATTTTTTCTATTATAACATAAATTTATTTACTACTAGCTGATGCCCGCGACTTCGTTCGCGTGGACTTTATGACTCCGGCGTATTAATATAAATAAAAACTAATGAGAGAAAGAGAGAGAGATAAGAAAGTACTTGTAACAGTGTTAGGAGTTAAAAGTCAATATTATTTTAATTCTTTCCTTCGGGAGCCAATATGAAAATTGCTGAAGTGTTACTAACCCTGGAGAAAGCCACATTAAGTTGGCCATGCGAAAAACCAGTCCTTTGATCGACATAAGCAGCTTTAAGCTTCTAAAACTGTGACTTATTTTCATAGCAAAGCAAGTAAACACATGGAACTGTGTATTTTCAAAAGGAAAATTGTTGGGGATGAGTAGCATACTCGGAATAAATACAGTTTCACTGGCACCACTCATAGTAAACTTTAAGTATCTCAGCAGACTATGCCGAAGTTTAGCGGGTAAAGTTCAGTATCTAAAGTTCGGTGGGGATGACACACTAAATAAGCTGAAGTTCAGCCGCTGAAGTTCGGTGGAAACGCCGGACAGTAGTGATGTGCCGATATGAGAATTCAATCTTCCGTCTTTGGCGCGTCTGCGGCGAACGGAAACGGGAGCGGAAGAGGGAACGGAAGTGGAAGTGGGAACGGGAGTGGAAGCGGAAGCGGGAGCGTAAGCGGGAGCGGGAGCGGAAGCAGCAGCGGGAGCGGCGGCGGCGGCGGCGGTGGCGGCGGCGGCGTAGGCGGCATCGGCGGCGGTGGTGGCAGCGGCGGCGGTGGCGGCGGCGGAAGTGGCGGCGGCGGCGTTGGCGGAAGCGGCGGCGGCAGCGGCGGCGGAGGCATCGGCGGCGGCAGCGGCAGCGGCGGCGGGAGCGGCGGCGGCGGCAGCGGCGGCGGACGCATCGGCTGTGGCGGTGGCGGCGGAGGCATCGGCGGCGGCGGCGGCGGCGGTGGCAGCGGTGGTGGCGGCGGCGGCGAAAGCGGCGGCGGCGGCGTCGGCGGTGGTGGCAGCGGCGGCGGCGGCGGCGGCGGGAGCGGCGGCGGTGGCGGCGGCGGTGGCGGTGGCGGCGGCGGGAGCGGCGGCGGCGGCGGCGGGAGCAGCGGCGGCGGCGGCGGCGGCGGAGGCGTCGGCGGCTGCGGCGGCGGAAGCGGCGGCGGCGGCGTCGGCGGAAGCGTCGGTGGCGGCGGCGGCAGAGGCATTGGCGGCGGCGGCGGTGGCGGTGGCAGCGGTGGCGACGGCGGCGGCGGCAGCGGCGGCGGCCGTGGCAGTGGCGGCGGCGGTGGCAGCGGCGGCGGTGGCGGCGGCGGAAGCGGCGGCGGCGGTGTCGGCGAAAGCGGCGGCGGCAGTGACGGCGGCAGCGGCGGCGGCGGCGGCAGCGGCGGCGGCGGCGGCGGGAGCGTGAGAGGAACGGGTACGGGTACGGGTACGGGTACGGGTACGGGTACGGGTACGGGTACGGGTACGGGTACGGGTACGGGTACGGGTACGGGTACGGGTACGGGTACGGGTACGGGTACGGCAAAAACATCGGAAGTTCGGCATTATGTGTTGCTAGTAATGCAAATAACATTGCAGGCATGCACTGGCTGAAATTCAGTCCCTGAACTTCGGCATACAGTGCTAAGACATTAAGTTGGGTTCCGTTACACAGTTTCGGCGGAGTCAAATTTCGTATCAGCATTATTGGCCCTCCAACATTAAGACTTATTTTGTAAACTGATACTGAACTTATAAGTTCTTCTTCGGACAACTTTTTTTTGGAAAATTTTTCAATGTACGGACACATTTTTTTTACCCTTTTATTATAGTATAGATTTAGTATGTTTTTGTTCAGCGGCAACAAAAAAACATCATATATAAAAATTTCAACTGTCTAGCTATAATGGTTCATGAGATACAGCCTGGTGACAGACAGACAAACAGTCGGACGGTCTATGTAATAGGGTCCCGTTTCTACCCATTTGGGTAAGGAACCCTGAAAATCGACTAAAATTAGTATTTATCGGGGGCTCCCATACTACAAACGTGATTTTTCATAGATTATGGTACGGAACCCTTCGCGCGCGTCCGACTCGCGCTTGGCCAGTTGTTTTATAACTCAACAAAAAGTTCTCATCAGACTTAACAACTTTTGCTAAGGCGGCATTTTAATATTTCTTATAGTTTAGCTGGACCATTATAGTTCTGCATCATGTGTTCCATTTTCCAAAATCAATTATAGCCTATATGTTGCCCAGGCTTCCCAGCTATATAACAAAAAAAGTTTCATTCGAATCCGTCCAGTATTTCCGGAGATTAGCGTGCGCAAACAGACAAACAGACAAACAGACAAACAGACAGACATTTTTTTTTATTTTCTTACTCTATTACTATATCTTCATCGCCCCAAATATTTTTTTTTTTTTAATTTTCAATGTACAGACACATTTCTTTTACTCTTTTATTATAGTATAGATTTTAAGATTTTCATGCAAGTCCAGAATAATGTACTAATAATTCTAATTCCGTTTCAAGCCCACTTCACGTGCGTATATCCCACTTCCTGGCCTGGGTATAGTAGTTACTACAAAATTTAAAGAACAATAATTTTGCCATAAAAATTGTCAAACTTTCTCACACAATGTAGTCAGACAAAAGCAGCAAGAAATCGAATCAGAAATCAGAAACTCGATAAAAACTGAAAAGATCGTTTATCCGTCTGAACGTTTCGATATGCAAAACAAGGACATCGAATTTGCAACCCATAGACAAAAGTCCAAAGTGTGCAAGCGACTGCATACTGCGGAGTGACAGCACGCATGGGAACTGTATGCAAATTGTTTGGGTTATACGGTCAACTAAGAACTAAATGGAAACTACAATATGTATTATCCCTAGTCTTTTTTGGACATTGCTACATTTCTGTCTTAATTTTAAAGAACATATTATTGTAACGCACTTTGCGGAAGATCTGAACCTTTTTAATTATTTTTACACTACTGCCATAAAAAGGAGTGTAAAGTTTACAGGATTCATGTAAGTATGTATTTATGTGAGTTTATTATTTTGCCATTACTTCGAAATGATTGAACAAATGTTGATGTATGAAGAATTGCCAATAATGAAATAAGAAGTGTTACTTTGCATTCCAAATAAATATGGAGGAAAGACGGTCTTTCGTTCTTCCTTTCTTTCTATATCAGAAATTACCTCGGCCAATCTGTCGACTAAAAAAAATATTCCAATTGTACGTCATACATTTATTTATGAGACTGAAGTAACTCTTCCTGGTCGAGTTATTTAATTCCTCTTTACAAAAATAGCAATTACAAATGAGAGCTAATTAGAAGTTTTTAGGTCTTCTTCTACAGATTGCCGATGCCTCTACGACTTAGTTCCAATTTTCTCCTTTTACAGCGCAAGTTCGATTTGGTGTTGAGTTCCTTGTATTCTATGGTTCGGGAGTCTGTCAGTAAGTCTGGACGCAGCTCATTGTGCTGCTGAAATATTTGACAGGCACAGTTTAGACCGACGGTGGAGTTGGAGAATTATCGACGAAACTCACAGCCTTGAACCGCACTTAGATGAAAACGTACCCACGTGCAATAAGTTTGTTATATTGAATCCATTATAATTATTACAATAATAATAATAATTCTTTTTTTTTTAGATTTCGGATTTTGTTGTGCCCATGCGTAGATCTATGCGAAAATGCATTGTTTGATGACGCAAGCCTTATGCGTGTTAAAGGAATAGGAGATGGAATACCTTTTCTGAAGCTTGTTTAATTGTTTTTAATATTTTTTTCTTAAAGCTGTTATTTAGTTTTACCTGTCCCGTTGTCTGTCTGTCTTGCAAATTAAAGTTGAAAATTTGCACGCAATTGTATATTGCTTGACAATGCAATTTTATGATAACATGGAGCCGATCTGATAATGGAATTGGAAGGTGGATATGGCATCTCTGTAAAAAAACAACATAACTCCACCGAGTTTGAGCTCGATTGATTCGACTTCGAGAAGCACTTCAACTTCTTAGGTCATTGGTATAGACAAAAGCTTGTTTTTTTTTTAATAATAACTTGTTTATCTTTTGCGTCTGCTATTCCGATTCCGACATACAAGTGATTAACCCAAAAAACTCTGTCCCATGCAAAAGAATTACCTATTAATTTTATTTTCTACTCTTTTTTTACAAGCTTTTAATTAACCTGCAATGTATCTTGTATGTATGTATGTTTGTTTAGGTCAAATATTGCAACTTAATTTTCAACGAGTTGTCTTCAACCGATTGAGTTGATGTTTAAGATATTTGTGAAAGTTGAATTACAATACAATATTATGAAGTCAATTAGCTGTTCCGATAATAGAGTCGGGAGATACTCAACGGATTTCAGTTATAAAACGACATAACCTCATTGAGTAGGTCTCGTTTGGTTTGTCTTGACGAGCACTTTATTGTAGACGATGCCTAGAGTGTGCTCACCGAGACGGAAGGCGGGCGATGGAACTCCATTATAAAAGTTAATACATTTTTAAATATATTTTTTTCAAAAACACATATTGTATTTAGTACAATATCGTAGCTTTATCCCTAAAAGGGTAAACAAAGCCTTAGGTCGCAAATCTACATTTTTTCGTTTGTCTCATGGAAGGATTTTATTTGGTATCCTAGAGAATTTTAGGCATGCTAAAACCTTAACTGAATACAAGTATTATGAATAAAAAAATGCAAATGGAGAATAATAAATAAAGGTTCTGTAGATTTGTATTTTACATTAATGGAATAGGAATGAAAGAAAAAAGTAATTCCGCAGTGAAAGCTCCTTCATTCAACTGTTAATGGCATTTTGTGTTTACGTGCAACCAGCCACGCTGACGAATTAAAATCCTTGGCCATTCAATGAAAGAATATGAGGGATATCCTGCCCATATTGTAATAATTCTTTCTATGGCCAGATTGAACAAAAATTTTAAGTAAAAAAAAAATCAAATGTCGTGTCGTATAGGGAGGTCAAGCATTGAGCCGATAATAGGGACATAGATAATACTCCACCGAAAAAAACCTAATTTTTGAATTAATTGATGATGATGGCCTAATCCAGATTACTTATTTATTTATTAAACTTTATTGTTCTAATGTAGCATTTTCTTCCGATCTACCATAGGGATGCACGGAGGAAATTACACGGCGCAAAATAGCAATATGATCAACTAGCATTAAAAAAATTGACCATATAATTTCTTGAGCAAAATGCGCTATCTTATAAGGCAAATAAATTAAATTTCAAAGAAACCGCAAATCTAATACAAAAACGTGAATTCGAGAACTGTGCTAAATACTTATTTATTTATAACAGAGGTTTTTGATATAATTTAAATGACGGCACATTATATCATATTATATGTTACAACTTATGAGCTTTATGTACAAAAACTTAAAAGTTTTCATGAAGTAAGGAGAAAGGACATTAGATTAAAAAAATAATAACTTTCAACCTAAAACAAAATTGATTAAGAAGTACTCGTAAATTTTAGTATCTTCTTTACCTGCTTCTTTTTCTAAATGATACTCGTACATGCGGCTGCTGATCCTAGGCGTGGCATAGGTGTAAAAAACTTATAAGTTTTATTGTATATAAAATACTTTTTTTTATGAAATTCATATCTTAGATTTTTTATTCAGAAATTTTATAAATGATTTAAACATATAAAGGTGAGTTTTACAATTTTCAGTTTAGTAGCTGGAGCTACATTGGAATATCCACGTTTGCAACCGATTGCGCTTTTAAGTTCGTTATCAAGTCGGCGCACGCAATCCTACAATCATTGGCTTCGGAGCCCGCGATTAATGCATATCTGAACTCTGTTTTAGCACTTCTATAATACCGTAATTTCTCACCTTCCGTGCTTTTAGCCACCTATTCAGCAGGACGAAGAAGTCAATTAGTTTTGGCTTTTATAACAGTTATTTTAGAGCTTAAGCGGATTTAAAATCATTTATGTTACTCCTGCTACAAAAGGTTTGTTTATAATGATTTATTTTGTTATATATATGCTTGAGCTGGATTCAGGGTGTATTTTTGTTTAAATATTCTTAAGTTCATTTGCTACTTCAATATAATGTTTATTAAGTTAAAAAAAATATAATTATGTAAGAGCATTATCAAAACAAAGATTTATGTACTTACGTGTCCAAGTAAATTCCTATTGTAGCACCATAAATCTTACTTAGATCGCGATATTTGTATAGGGTTTTTATTTTACCTAAGTACCTATTTTAGAAGTTGAGACTTGAGTCGAAATTCAAAGTGACAGTCATTACTAACGTCTTAAAAAAAAACTTCTCCGTCTGAAGACGTTTTGGGTGTCTCTCGCAAATCGGTATAATATAAATCTATATTATACATTGTTAAACCTTATTTCATACATAGTTATGAAATAAGGTTTAACAACTGCTAGACAATTTATAATGACAGAAAAAATCGCATATCGTAGATCGACTCACTTAATCAAATGAGGCATTTGGGTAAGTGAGTCGATCTGCAATAGCCCTAAGTTTCGAGAGTTGGGCTAAATTGTCAAACAACCACATATTTGTCTCTAAATGTACATCAAGCTTCACAGCTGTGTTTCTGTCATACTGTCATATATATGTAACATGACAAATTATCTTTGTTACAAGAGAGTTACTTGTCTTGACTTTTATCTTATTAACTCAAAGGAAATAAATCACGCGAGTAAACCAGCGAAGATGCGCTATTTCGTATAAATCTCGGCGGCGCATTTGCTATCTGTTACGACTTATTTGGCAAGAGCAGCGGACCCCAAGCCAACTGTGACAATGCGTATGTTTGTGTTTTCCTCTTGGGCCTCCTGTCTCTGTCTCCACAGATTTGGTTTAATTTTGGTAGAAGAACAGGTCACTTTGCCTGACAAAATAATGGGAATTACGCCAAGGTATTGATCCAGTACTACTGAGCTGTGTGGCTTCTGGCTTAAAATAAGACCAATTCATCTCTTCTTGTAGATGACGTAAAAGGCAACTCAAGGATTAAGCAAAATGATCTAGTGTTTCAACTGCATTCCCAAAGAGGGTTGATGTCGGACAGACAGTCATTAAACTAAGCCAATCATTAAGAATAAAGGCTTAAATGTATTATCTTATTCTCCATGCTTTTTCCATGCTTTAGTCTTCTTGGATGGCATTCCTTGAACAATTCTTGTAAAAGAACAGTTTGTACCTAATTTTTAACAAAAATATATTTATTATATTGCAAAGACAAACAGAAAAAAATGTATCAAGGACTAGAGTTTCTATAAAATTGCGTAATGGAAATAAGCATTCCTATGATTCGCGCTGTTAGCTCTTCAAACAGGACGAACTTATTTTATTCGTTTAAAATGGCATACTTTTTTGGTGGTTCCATAGAAATGTTATCAAAATCGTGTAGTGTGCGTGTTCAAGTCGGTTCTTAGTTTTCTTCAACAGTCCGAACCAATAGGCAAAACGGGAACCCGTTGTTTGCCATGATATCTGTTTCGCTGCCTCTACAGATTAGGGGCATTGTGATAAGGCTTCGGATAAAATGTCTTGGAAAGGAAAGGACTAACTGCTGACGTTATTTGCTTTGTATATTGTTTTAGTTCTGTTAACATTTTCAAATGCAACAAGTTTGAAGTTGGCATTCTTAATTTTATCTGGTCATATTTTTCCGGTAAGAAATAAATAAGTAATCAGATAATAACTAATTAAAAAGATTGAGCTATACCCAAAGTATGTTACAAACATTTGTTATGGGACACTAACGTAACGATAGGTACTAAATGTTAAGATCAATACATGAAATACTGGAAAGTTCGTAACCCTTAATATGATATATTGTAAATAAAACCCATGGCTTTAAGTCCACCACCTGTTGTGCATTTGTAATAAGTTAAATAAATAAATAAAATTTTTCACATTTTTTTTACAAAAACTACTTTTGTAACAAAAATATTATCTTTAGACGAAAAATATTAGAGTTGCTTCTTCTGACATTTGAATTAGGACGAAATTTCTATAATTGGGGATTGATATCAATGAAATATTGATAGTGCCAAAAATTGAGAAAGGAATGTTAAAGTGGTTTGGACATGTTGAAAGGATGGATGAAAGAAAACTAAAAATATTTATCGTGCGGATGTGGATGCAAGAACCGGACCGGGTCGACCCTGATGAACGTTCTGCGACCAAATTGTTTAAAGAAAGATGAAGTAAGGAGTACCTATAACCGGAGAGCATGTATGAAATGAGCAATGAGTGTTGACAAAACAAAAGAGGTATGCTCGCAAGGATCGTAGCAAGTAGAAATCTATAGTCTCTGCCTACCCCATGGGAAACAGGTGTGAAAATATGTATGTGTTTGATATCAATGCACGAGCAACAATAATATATTAAATTCTGTATATTATGTATTAGCATTAAGTTTACCTTTTGTAACATTGTGGTCAGTAACGGTTTGAAAAAAATAAATAAAATGTCCGAAGACGGTGCTACAATCAAGTATAATACGTAAGTAATATAACATATAGTACTTAATGCAAGATTTTCTAAAAAAGAATAATTATATCGTGTAAGCATCTTTAGACAAAAGATTCATAAAACCTTACTTTCTTTAGTCATTAATGATGTTTGAATTCGTTAGTTATCAAATAATCGTATGTAGTGAAAGTACAAACTTAGCTTACGAATAAAACAATACCACATAGATAAGGCAAAACATTCTTTGCACAACAAAGAATCATTAAAGCACACGGTGCACTAATGCGCGTATTGTAATGACATTTCTTTGTCTAATTCGAAACCCCATAGATCATTGCAAACGTCTAAGATGAAACAAACGTAGGAGCAAGTCACGAATGCCATTATTAATACTGTAAGCATTACTTCGTCGAGCCAGTATTTATGGTGGTGATCGTTCATTTCGTCTACCGAAGTCAGTGGCGTAAACAGAGTTTTTTCTTGACGGGAAGGGTGTATGTAAGTATATTTTGTATGAAGTAAGTAATAAATAATGCTGAAATTACACAATCGCCTCTTGAACTAGTCATTTAGTCCTACATTGATAAATTTTAAAGTTTGTATATATGGATGTTGGTTCCGCTTTAAATTATCAAAATGTTAAGTGACTCAGTGCAAATGAATCTAAGGAATCTTTTAGATGAAAATCTGTATCTCAACTTAAAAGATAACAAGATATCAGAATCCAAACTGTACTTCAAACTAGATGAGACCGCTAAGATGGTGTCAATCATGAAGAGGGCCAGCTCCACTATAGTGCCGAAAAAGGCCTTTTTTAGTAAAAAAATACCTATTTTGGAAACACTATTTTCCGAACTTTCGATTCGTTGCATTTCGGACAGGATTGATTTAGAATAAGGTTTATTAAAGCTTATTCGAAACAAACCGAATACTTTTGTGAAACAGAAAAAATTACAAATGCCGCGGGCAATAGCTAGTGATTTATAATTTTCCACATTATATTTAGCATTTAGATGATTTCTCACTTTCAATAGAATTTAAATATGTTTAATTTATAAATGCGTACCAGATTTGCTGTCTTAAGACAATTGACATATCAATAACCGAATGATAATAATCCGAAAACAAAGCCACCAAGTCAAATTCGCCTAAGTCACCTCTTTATGAAGTGCATTCTTTCACACGACTTCTTTCTCTAGACAAGAAGCTATCTTTTTACTCAATCTCTCAATATGAATTATCCGTAATCATTTAATTTTTTTACACGTACGTTATCCATTTTGAGTGCCCTTAAAATTGAAAAACATAGAAAGTTTCTCACTTTTGGCTAACAGTGAACTTCGTCACTCTTAGCGGCTGAGTAAATTAAATAAAAGTGAGACTGTTTTATTTTAGTGTGAAAATTACCCATTTTAATTCTTCTCTCCCAGCATAACACAAGTTTAAACTTACTTTTGGCTAGCTCAATCAGTGTGATTTGTCTCTATTTATTTATTTTCTCTCTATCTAACTACGCCCATTACAGAAGCAGATAACCGGTGGTTTTTACCGGGCATAAACCATCAGAGGACGCACGCGAACAAGCAATCACGGCATTCAACGCTTCACAAGTCCGTCCGAAATGCAACAAATCGAATACTCGGAAAATACTGTTTCCGAAATCCTAATGTGAAAAGAAACAAATGACCATCGCCGAATCATTCACGCAAACGCTCCGCTTTCAATTTTCACCGACTCAATCCAAAAGTAATTACCTCTGTTACAGCACAAAAATGTACAAAATTAATTGCAATGTTGTAATAAATTTGTTTTGTGTCAAATTTCCTTGGCCGTTCTCATTTAGGTTTCGAGGTCAAAGGGAACAATACGCAGCAAAACTTTCCTTATTTCTTTGTTTGTTTATTAAAACAGTAAGGGAAAGCACTAAAGTTTGGATAACTTGACATTTTTGTTTATTTCAAATTTCATTTAGTGGCTTCTTTACGTCTTGTTTACATTTTCGCGTCAATCATTTACTATAATAACTGGAGCGAGTCAATAAAGTTACTTATCAAAGTTTCTGTTGCCTAAAGCTTTAACCTCACGATCGCGATGTTGATAAAATCGCTGGGTTTTTATTCTTATTTTTAAAGATATATGTGTTATATGTTTTGAATGAATACTTAAACACATGGTCATCGACAATACTATAATAACAAGTACCGACTCTACAAAAACGAAATGTTATATTTTCATTGTTTTCTTTTAATGATTTTGTGTAAAGTATAATAATGATACTTTACGCAAACTGCATTAACAGGTTTCTGGTCCCATGACTAATATATAAATCAAATAAATCACTTGTTTTTATTTGTGAATTATGTATTGATGATATTGCTGTAAAAACTGTAGAATACATGTTAACAAGTTTATTTGCTAGGCAAATTGAATACGTGGCTGATCTACATAAAATTCTAACGGATCAGACAAACAAACAGACGGAAATTTTTAACGTCAATCTTATGAAAATTTCTGTTTTTTTATCGAGGTTTAACATTAGTTCAAATTTTGAACAGCATCATCTATCGGTGACCAAAAAAACTAATTTTTAAGAATACTCCAAAACCACTCTCCGAAATTCTAAATTTTTAAACCCCGATGGAAAAAGAGGTGTGTTAAAAGATTGACGCTGATGTCTGTCTATCTGTCTGTACAGTACAGTGCAAGTTGTCTTAAGCTCAGATGATTGGGCGTACTGCTTGTATACTGTAGTCCCAGCAAGCCCATATATTTTTAATTTTTGTTTTAATTTCTGTTATTTAATATATAATTATAAATATGCTTTATTTAAAAACAAAAAAGTGTAAGTTTTTTCGTCACTTTTTCGTCACGCATTAATAATTTAATATAAAAGAAACAAATAAGTGTCGCTGTAGTCGTAACTTTATTCAGAGGTAGAGAGAGTCGTATCTTTAATCTGTACATGGAAAATAATGAGAAAATATATTGCTGGGGGCTTTTATCAAAACAATAAAACACAATAAAATATTTTTAAAAGTTTTCTCTGTTTATCTGTGCATTTGTGCACGCTAAAAATTAAGAATGTCGATAGTTATGGAGTATCCTTAAAAACTAGTTTTTTTTTTCTTGTAAACGTTAGATGGTGCTGTTCAAATTTGAACTAATTTTAAGCCCCCGATAAAAAAAGAGAGAGTATTGTAAGATTGACGCTAAAAATGTCCGTCCGTCTGTTTGTCTGTTTGTCGGTTAGGTTAGAATATTATGTAGTTCCGCCACTTATCACTTGATTGGTTTTTTTTTTAATTTGCTTAGCAAATTAACTGGTTAGCGTACATAAATACACAGACGAAGAGACAAAAATTTTTAAAATATTTTTTTTTTGGGTTTTTTTGCGTTAATAAAAGCCCCCTGCAATATTTTTTCTCATTATCTTCCATGTACAGACTATTACCTCTAAAAACAACTACGACTACAGCGACACTTTTTTACTACGGAGTTTTTATGGAAACCGTGACGGAAAAATGTTACACTTTTTTATTCATAAATAAAGAATATACATAAAATAAATTAAACAATAGAAATAAAAAAAGATACATGCGTATGCTTTGCGTTGAACGGGTAATATCGAGTTTTAAGCCATAAGCTGAATCAATTGAGCTAAAGACGAGTTACACTATATTTTGAAATCTCTGTAAATACATACCTACTCATTTATTTTCGATATTAAAAAAGATTTATCAGGTACAAGCTTCGTCAAAAAATTTACAAATAAGTATCCGCAACATGCTTCGTCAAAAAGTGTACTTAACTTTTTTTTTAATTTATGTACCTTTCATTTATAAAGCGCTGATATTGTGTAAACTGCTGGATCGATTTTTATTAAAAATCTAATAACCACCGCAAAGAAACCTGCTTTCACTTAAAAAAAACACCGTGTCGAAATCGGTGCATCCGTTTGAGCGCTAGGATGCCACAGACAGAAAGACAGACAGACGTTAGCGTTAAACTTATAACACCACTCTTTTTCCGTCGGGGGTTAAAAAACTTGAATAAAACAAAAATAGAAATAAGTCACAAGCTAGGTAGGCTTTATCATCAAACTAAAGCGAAATTATCAGCTGACATATTGCTGCTTTGTGGTTGAGCCTTTAGGTTGATTATCGAAGTTACTGTTGCCTAAACTTCTCTTTTAATTTATCAATGATGGATTGCTTCGTTCTCAATGCTATTATCGTAATCTTTGTACATTTTATACTTTGAGAGCCTTCGAGATTAATTTTGAATTAAGTAGGTATTTGTTTTCCCTTTTGAATCCAATGAATGAGTTATTTTGTTATTAAATTTTCGTTATGACATTAATAACTTTAAAAGCTTTTATAAGATTGAAAGGTTTAAACGCATGTTATTCGAATGTGTGAAAATAAAATAATTGGAAATCAAAAAGAGAAAACGTATTTGTAAAATTTTGTTCACAAAATATTTTATAATCGTTGTGATGGAGTATATTGGCCAAAAAGTGAAAAAAAAAATTGGCACCCCAACTTATTGTTCCTAATTCTTCCTTGTTTGACAAAAGATTTCAAGGTGAAAATGCCATATAATAGTACACCTAAGCCGTGTATTTCGATCCAGTATTTTTTATAAATATTAAATATTATAATATATAATAAATATTAATAATTATAATATTAAATAATATATAATTTTAAATATATCCTTGAAAATAAAGGTCTAACTTTACTAACTGCTACAGATTAAGTAGCTTTCCAAGTAGAATTGTTCCTTTCACCTAATGAAAAATCAAGTTGAATACCAAATGAAGTGATTATTCCTTCAAAGTTGTGTGATCTAGTTAACGCCTTGAGTTCTTTACATGCAGTTAGCGTCGAATACTATGGTAATAAGACGTTAAGTGTTGTTGTATATGCTTCCGTGTGTTGAGCATGTTTATTTTTTGTTGAAGATTGAAACTTCTTAACTTGAATAAAATATTGGCTCGAAGCTATGCTTAATATATTGCAGATCTAATAAGACTAAATAGTTAAATCTAGAGCGAGCGTGCGAAGCGAGCGAAATGTCTCAGTTTCGAGATTGGCCAAAAAATGCTTATGTCTGTCTGTCAGTCTGTTCTCGCCTACAGGTCGCAATTCTCAACCGATTCTCTTGAAATTTTGTAAGCAGTTTCGATAATTATATAGAATATTTTGGTCAATTCTGTTAATTTTGTCAATTCACTTTCATACATACATACATACACCCTCACACATACACACACACTTATAAACACACCCTTGATGCGTGCTAACATTATTCTGTAATTTTGTTTTAACTTTTTAAAATTCTGTACATGTTGTTATTATTATATCCGTAAAGTGTAGATCCATAATAAGTTATTTTTGCTACATTGCTTCCTTTTAAAACTTTCTTGCCGTGCATCGTTTACTCAAATGAAGAAAAGTGTGATACAGATATTTTATGTAGTGTTTCTCCAGGCTAGATACCTGTAGGTTATCTAACAATTACAGTACTGCATAATTAAGTCCTATATATTCTTCTAGTTCAATAATAATTTGAATGATTGAATGTTTAAAGTCTCATATTCCGCAACGTTAGTAAAGTATGTGGCTATTTTATTTCAATTTATCAAATATCATGTACATTGACTTTAAAATGTGACTGTGAATTAATTTAACGGAGAATGCCTACTTAGTTTCTTTTAAAAAACAAAAATATATGATGTGATAAAAGTAGTATGAGTAATTTATAAAAAAGTTATACTTATAACTAAAAAAAAATATGCCTTTGTCACTACGATATAAACTGAGTAATTTGTGCTAAACTTTCTAGTACAAAATAAAAATAAAACAATTTATAAGATCTTTTTTTATATTATTTTTTTCTTTTAAGCATGGTTTATTCATAAACTTACTAAGAGTACATAACCCAAAAATATGGCCCGCTTCTTGATATTGCTCCCAAATGCAAATAAAAATATTTCACGCTTGTCACAAATATATTACATCTGACAAATAACCAGCAGTACCTTGCTCGCCGTTGTATACAGAGCACAAAATGTCAGCTCAGTCAGTCGCCACTAACTTATTGGGCACGAAAACTTGCATTTCCAGCGCTTTAGAAAACTTGCTTGATTTACTGCCAGTGGTCCCGTTCACCTTTAAGATCCCGCTCTTAATTCTACAGTATTACGAATACATAGGTATTTAACTTCATAGAAGCGGAGTATAATTTATGCCTACTACTACCACGAACGAAACGTTACATCCATGCACACGTCAATGGGTATGTGTGTCGATAAGACGAGAACGGGGAAGAGGTGCGGGGACGGGGAACGGGGACGCATATTGCGCGGGTCCCTTATAGATTCTGTTCTGTATTTAATACTTATATTATTTTTGTGACGAATACGAAAACAGAGTTTAGATGTTTATGAGGTTGGATAATTGTTGCTCGTCCATTAAAAACGTGTTAATAGATTAGAATTGAATTTGGCATGTACAGAATAAGTACTTACTTAATTTATTAGGTACCTGAATTTGGAAATACATACTGGACCCTTGGTCAGATGATATTATGTGGTTGGCGGAAAAGTAGTGGATGATACTGACAAGCAGCATAGAAAATAAATAGGAGGCTTACCCATCAATAGGCTGATGAGACGAAAATGATGATGAAGTGACATAAGTTTTTTTTATGTCAGGAAAATGTAAGTAAATAAAAATGTAAGTTGTGAGCAGCATAAATAAAAGTAAGTTCAATCTCAATGAAGTTCAGAATTCAAATAATATAAAAAATACTTTTATTCAAAAGGAACAAACACAAGATGCAAACGGGACCGAGACCGATTTACTTTAGAAATTTTTAAGCAACATATTTGCTAGAATTTGGCGTCGCAGATTCAGGTCATCATGTTTATTTATATTGGCCACATAAATCAAGCGAGACAGAGATATATGACTTCTTGTTCTTCCTCATATATTATGGATGGGATCTCGTTAAAGTATTCAGCAGTCTGGTTATTCTAGCTAATTTTAGTCGGGTTAAAAGTTGGATTTAATCTGGTAGTTCGCAAGCATGACGTTTGCTCGGAAGCCTTTGGCCTCGGTCTGTTGAAACTTTTCTGCCATAAAACTTTTTTACTGGAGAGTTTTTGTAATGACTCCTTTTTGTAATTTCATATGAGGGTTCCGTTTATATTAAACTTTATAATAACTATATTTTAAATACTTAAATGTATTTCCATTAAAAGTAGCTCTAAATAGAATACTATGTTTAATAAATTGATAAACTTAGGTTATAAAAGTAGGTCCTGCGATTATTTTTTAAATATATAACCTCAGTTGGTTTTCTTTTAGAACTGCGTTATAATTAACTAGCAGTCTGCTTTAGCTTCACACGGGTTGAATTTTAGATGTAAGCCTTCCTATTAAATCACTCTATGTTTTGAAGAAAACTGCATAGAAATCTTTTGAGTTGTAGTTTAAACGATCTAGGCGTACATACATACAGAGTGACAGACGGCAACGGGAAGCGACTTTGTTTTATACTCTGTATTGTATGGATAGGAAAGTAAGAGCCTTTAGAGGCAAAATACCAAATAGACTTTTAAATCTAAAATATATTTTCAAAACGCTTTAGCATCGCCGGAGCTGAAGCATTCTGTCGCTCTCTCTCTCTCTCGCTCTCGTCAATGATAGTTCTGAGTGACAGAAAAGGATAACAGCAAAGGAAAGTGCTATCCCGTGCTGACAAATGAGTCCCAATGCTAAACTTTATTAACAGTGCCATGCTACTGGGGCTGGAAATAGAGTACGTGCTAACGAAAATCGGTGTTCTATAATTTATTTATCCCTTTTAAACCATCCAGTATGCAAACCCAGTTTTAATTTGCAGCTTAACTGGGAGCACTCCACATGTCGCAGAGGTGACGGCTCGCATTTTCCGCTTAAGCCGTACGCACACGGTCGAGAGCACACGAAAAGCAAGAAAACACAATAATTTCTGCATAGTGTTGCCAAATGAAGACATAAAATCGGTATATTTGGTCCATTCAAGGGCATATTTTATGGTTCTTGAATGGACCAAAGACTACTACAACTATAATAAAGGTTCTTAAAAAAGGGTGTGAAAAGTCCTTCGCCTTGGTCAGCGACGCTACGTGTGTGGCATTCGTAATGTAGACTACTGTAGCTACTTATTTACTATCAGATGGGCAGTATACAGTTTTGCCTAATTAATAATATGATTTAAACAGGTGCTGTGGTAGATAATGCTGCCTATGCCGGCCTTAGGAAGGTAGGTATCTAATGCTAGTTTAATTGTTTACCCATTCTTTTAATCAACAATTCTAGCAGTAGTTTGCCTACACTATTAAATTCTTTGCGTGCTTTTGTACACCTAGTTGGATTTTAAATTTTCCTAACCATTAATATCTTTGTGCCTATTTTCATTCTGTGTAAACTAATGCGTGATGTATTTTTTTTTAATTTAGCTTGCACTAGTGTGACGTAGTCCTTCAGCCCCAGTATGCATTCCGTTTCACGTTCACGCATCGCCTCATTATATCGCTCCAGCCATCAGCCCCGCTAAATGTTATTAAAATACTAGTAATATTTTTAAAAGGTTAAACGTAAACGTGTGGTGGCTTGTGCAATTAAAAAACGTGTGTTTCTTGATGGAATGTGTTTTACGGATATTTGATTTTTTAAGTGCATAAAAAATATCTCGATGTTTGTTTATGGAATTTGTTATAATAGTTCATTTGTTGAACGGTGTGCACTTCTTGGGCGGGTCACAAAGGCCGCGTCGCATTGGCCACCAACCAACCAACCAACCAAATGGACTTGACACTGTCTAGACACGAGGCAGCGTGTCAGAGCCTAGTTCAAAGAAAGGATCTGTTCACTTATCTATTGAACCTAAAAACATGAAATTTAGCACATACATTTTAACACAATTAACAGTCCGCTAGCTTGTATGGATCCAAAATTGCCATAATGTAGCTCAAACAGTAACTGATATGATAACTTAAAAAAAAAACCGGAAAAATATCATTGATTCACTTATCCATGATCAAAATGATAACCTACTTCTATATGACCTGGAAGTTTATACTTGGCATCTTGCTAGACTATTGCGCGTACACAAAGGAAAAATTAAAAAAGTAGTGAATTTCTAGATTTTTTTAATTAATCGATTTTATTAGATAAAGCGCTTATCAAAAATATACGAGCAAAATTTATTCTTCCTGATATTGCTGTGCAAAAGCAATTATATCCCAAAAACCGACCGAAAAATAATTGATATCTCAATGGCCGCCAACTACTGTTGAGAATCCTTAAATTTATTTTGCTAATCAACTCACCATCTTTAAGTTATAGTTAATACATTGTAAGGTCCTTTTCTCCAAAATTGGAGATAAAAAAAAAAAAAATCAGAATTGCTGGTAAAAAAACTAGCTAGGTCAAATGTTAAGATTAGAAGTATCTCATTTTTAGGGTTCCATACAAAAAATTCAAAACGAAACCCTTATCACTCGTGCGTCGGTCTATCACAGCCAATTTGCTCCAAATGTACTGGACCAAATCTGGTGAAATTTGCTAGAATGGTGTAATCTTATGACCCAAAGTTATGAGAATCTCAAATATATTTTTGTTATTATTGTAAGGTTTGAAAGGGTCAACTCAATTTAATACGTTCACTTACGGAAACTAATTCACTAAAACACCACCAGATAGCGCTAGTAGTAGAGAACTCGCGTCTTACTGTGAAGATTTTAAATGTGATATTTTGTATTAATTTAAAAACTTTGGCACTGTACGGAACCCTCCCCTCGTGAGTGAGACTAGCATGTGGCCGGTTTTATTAAAAAAAGAAAAAGCCCTCTGATAATATCTGCAAATTTAATAAATTTCGCATTAAAACAAAAACCTAATTTCTAAAATTTTCAAGTCCTAGCGGTTTGGGATGAGATTAATATACCTGTAATGGTAAATACAACAAGCAGTTAAGATTTCCTTTCATTTAATAACACAATTATTTCAAGACATCAAAAACATTTGCTGTAAATTAGAGAGGAAACAAATGATTTCCTCGCATGCGAAAATTGTATGTTTTGTATTTTAATATATATATATATATATATATAAATTAAAGTTCCTAAAACATTGTAAGTAATAATCTCTATAATAACACTGGTGAATATATTGCATGGTGAATTATTAGTGTTTATTTTAGCGTATTCTTTATTATGTCAGGCCTGTGTCCTTCCCCGTTTTGGCTTGCTATAGATTTCTAGGTATCTAAACAAAAACGTGCTGAGTTCTGACACGAGCTAAATTAAACCATATCGCTACTCACATTTAGTAGATATTTCTTTGAATTTCTTTGCTGAGTAAGACTTATGTAAGTGAGTACTGATTGTCTCCACAGTAGATAACGTTTTTTATTTAGATATTTAATAAATAATTCTTTCATGTTTTTTTTAATTCTATTTATTGGACATCTTCACATGTTGTTTTATAACTATGGTCAATCAAAATCAGTTTTTTTTTACAAGTCATATATCTACAAAAAAGGTTAAATGCTTCCAACAAGTATTACTACTTATTCTGTGGTTATATTTAAATAGTTAACGTTAATTTAAATAGGACATAACCCTCTTAACAAATACACGTGCCTTAAAAAGAGAATTGTCTTTACAATGAAATCTCGAACACGGACACACCTCGGGGCTGAGAACTCTTAACGAGGAAATAGTGGTCGTAAATCAGGGGAAATTCGTTCTTATTGAATTTTCTTCTGTCGGAAAGGAAGCCGCCCCGCTTTTTGTTCCAAATGGTCGCCTTTGGACAAGTTCACTTTTTAGAGTTCCGCGTCAGATTGGTGAAAAAGAAATGCCCTTTTGTTCCTCTCTACAGCTGTCTCAGTTTAAAGTATAGCATGTGAGTACCAGCAATCGCTTAGGATTCAGGGTACGTGTCAAGTTGTAAACAATATTAAAAAATCCAAAGAAATTTTTATCAATTATCGGCCAAGTGCAAGTCGGATTCGAGTACGAAGGGTTCCGTACCATTATTTATAAAAAATCACGTTTGTTGTATGGGAGCCCCATTTAAATATTTATTTTATTCTGTTTTCAGGGTTCCGTACCCGAAGGGTAAAAACGAGACCCTAAGACTCCGCTGTCCGTCCATCTGTCCGTCTGCCTGTCACCAGACTGTATCTCATGAACCGTGATAGCTAGACAGTTGTAATTTTTACAAATTATGTAAGTATTTCTGTTGCCACTATGACAAAAGAATAAAATAAATATTTAAGTGGGGCTCCCATACAACAAACGTGATTATTTATAAATAATGGTACGAAACCCTTCGTGCGCGAGTCCGACTCGCACTTGGCTGGTTATTAGTATTTGTTGTTATGGCGGCAACAGAAATACATCATCTGTGAACATTTCACTGCTATTCATAAGATACAGCTTGGTGTCAGACAGACACACTGACAGACAGACAGTTAGCAAAGTCTTAGTGATAGTGTCCCGTTTTCACCTATTGGGTTCGGTACCCTAAAAATCACCTATACAGCGCACGGCGCACCCTTTCGAAAGAGTAACCTTGACCTGTCAAAATATATAAAAGCCATATACCGTTATTTTGTAGAAATGCATATATCTTTACAACAACGCTACCTTCGCTTTTAAATCTCATTGTCCTTATCTAGGTTAAAAAATAGATTAAGGTTGTAAAAGATACAAAAAGAAAATGTACTGAACCAGTTCAGTAGACCGATTTGCACTTGACTGGTGTGTTATTTGACTTGCCTTCGGGTTGGATCATTTAAAAGGTTAACTTTACAAGTTTGTTTACATCCATCATTGATTAAATAAAAATAAATAAATATATAGGGACAAATAACACTGATTTAGTCCCAAAGTGAGTACGAAACTTGTGTTATGGGATACCTACGTACTCAACGATACTATATTTTATAGCAAATATATGAATATTCTTTTCCGGACTAAATTACTGAAGATGCAGTCACAATAGCCGAAAACGCCCATGAAATGTAGATTGAGCATGCCCTTCAATATTTTCACCTTTCTATTACAATTACACTATGAATGCTAAACTAAACATATGAAACCGGCTGGACCGTTAAAATAAAGGAATTTCCTCTCAATTAATCAAATAATTATTCATAAAATATGCGTAATGCGTCATCTCATCCGAACCCGGCAAAACCCGAAGCTGCGAAGTTTACTAAACTTGCCCCGTTATGAAAACCTCTGAAATTCGGGCGGGAACTAATTACTATTCGCCAAGTTACCATGCCAATCAGGCTCTTTTTGGAACTTCTCGTCTCCTCAATATTCCAATTTCACTTATTTAACTGGTTATTCAATTTGGGCATAGGTAAAAACACTAAATTATACCGGTTGACTGGAAGAGATTCCACTATGGGATAAGTCCGCCATTGTTACTCTTTATGTTGTTATTTTATGTAATTGTGTGTTTTAATGGTACAATAAAGTTATTACAAACAAACATTATAGTGTTTCCGAAAAATCGATAGTTTTACAATAGATAGTTTCAATCGAAAAATGACGAACTATCGATAGGCCTATCGAACCTGACGACAAACAAACTATCGATACTATCCATAGTATTGCGTTTCGTATACTATCGATAGTATCGGTTTTATTTTAAATACCAATAGTTTATCGATAGGCTATCGATACTGGACTTGCGAGCGGCAACAGTTATATATACTTTCACGTTTTTATCCCTTATGAAGTAGGTAGAGCCAAGATAAGAGTCCCCGTTTGACTCTCATTTCTTGGCTCCTTCTACCTTTCAAAAAGCTAGATAGTGGGATTCAGTAGCAGAAAAAGTGTTGCTCATTACTTATCTACAAGAATATCAAGATAAACCAATTTTTTTTTTACCTCCAACAAACTTTATAGTTACAGGACTTAGACACGTATCTTTTTCGATTCGATCACTATTCACGCTATGAGAAGGTATATCTACAAAAAAAAATTGTGACAAATTTTTCATTTAATTTATATTATTTCAGAAAAAGTTTTAACATGTTTTTTGCTAAACCAGTGAAATTCTCGATAAAAACGCAATCCCCTTTATTTTATGAAAGTCGTTGACCCAGAAAAAATAGTGATCGCGTTCACAATAAAATTGCTCGTAAAATGTAGCAAGTTTTAAAGGGTACATTTATTTTAAGAATTTTACTTCCAATAATTTTATGTTTAATACTTACAAAATATTTTGTTACTAAGATATGATGTTCCAACTGTGACTGACTTTGAGCACAGAATAAGTACTAGTACTTGCTTTGAGGAAATATTTGACCCTATACATATAATATACTCGTACATAGTAGTACATTTAATTTTGAGGTCTTATGTGATATGAAGACATGTATTAAGTGGGTTGCTCATTACCTTTTTTTTCTACTCCTGTACTGTTATCTGTCTTTTAAATGGTCCCGAACACTAATATAAGAACATAGATTATATGATTTCAGAAAAGTCTATAGTCTATTCCTAATATAATGGCACATGTGTCGTTATTTCGCCAAAACGATACTCCTAGCCATAGACCTATAACTTTTTTCTTTAGATCTACCATACTGCCAACATAATAAAATCGTTATTTTAACATATGGTGCCATTTTTCAAACGTGGAGTCACTGAACAAACGGTTTTTTGTATGAAAAACATTCGTTTAAGTGACTCCATGTTTCCAAAATGGCACTTCTGGCCACTAGGAAGACGTCAATAAAAAAAAATTAAGTCTTCCATAGATACCTAGTATCTACCAAACATATGGTAGTATTTCGTACTTATCTTTGTTTATTTTAGTAAACGTAGACGTAGAAAGAGTATAGTATGCAACGTTGTATAAGTATGTCAAAAAATGCTCGATGGCGTCTCCTTACGATGCTCGCCAAGGCTCGCATCGTAACTTGCGCCACTCGCATTTTATGAACCTTCGTATACAACTGTTGCATAAAATACTATTAAACTGTCACGTTGCATAATATCAATTTTATATTTATGTTATATGAATGATTATTTTATTTTGTGCATCATCTGACTATTTAAATGTTTGTTCCCTCGTTTTTTAAAATTTTGTTTGTTCGCATTTTTTTTAATCTTCGAAGGCACTTTATTTTTATAAGTTTCTTTCACTGTTGCGCAATTTGGCCATAATATTTTAGAATAAAATTTACCTAAATACATCGAGTACCTAAAATATTTCAATAACGTGTTATATGTCATTGCAATAGAAAACAGCCTCAATCATTAAGAAAATCGCAAAACTGCTCTTTTATTCAATGAAACATAATATTTTAAGTATACACCCTAAAGACAAATTAGGGTGCTTCGGAACCATTCTAAAAATGTACACAAGCGGAAACTTCAGTGAGACCAAATAATGGTGGATAAGAACGTATGTGACGTTATTTATGTCCAAAATTTCCTCGTAAAAACTTCGCCTGCGTGTTTTGGTTGGTTTCCGTTAGACCCTGATTTTTATTCATTCTCCTTCATTCAATAATATCTACCGAACTTCTTATTCAAAAGATTTTAGTTACGTCGACGAATAATATTTTTAAGCTAGCAGCTAATTTCAAACATATTTTTAAGTATATCTTTCATCACTATCCTTTTGAAACTTTTCAGGGTAAGACCTGGTAAGACAAATAATGTGTCAAGAAAAGGCCATGAAGCCCAGGGATCAAACACCATGCTAAGGCTTAGTCGCTCAAAACAGTAGGTTGCAATAACTAAGTAATGATTACTTTTTAAATTATCGCGTTTCAGCATGATGATATAAATGTCCTTTAGCAACGAGAAATAATACATCAATTCAGAAAGCAATAGACAGATTAAATGTATGAAGTTCCCTCAAAAACAGATGACTGAGTCCTGATAAAATAGTAACTTTGGTTTATCATATTTTTACTTTTATCTATCTTTTTACAAAATAAGTCCAACAGTTCATTTCACGGCATTTCTATAAACTACTGAGGTTGTACATACAATTCTGAAACACGTCATACATATCGTACCTACTAAAAAATTTAACAAAAACCTACCCAACTTAACATATTTATAACACAAATTGACAATACTCGTAATTATTTAGCTGGTATAAAACTGTGTATGGGACATACTTGACAACTACGGTCTTCCTAAGAAGACTGTATTTCCTTTACTACTTTCAGATAAAACCCATATGAATTTAACTGTTTTATAATGTATTCTTAGTATATTAAATAAATATTAAAGAGCCAAATACTTAAGTTCTAAAGAGTACAACGTCATGTTTTTCGTAACATGGAGTTGCGAGCCCTCATGTCGCGGGTATCATTAAGGGTGGGATTTTAAAGCGAACGAGATTATTTTTTTATTTTGTTTGAATTTGTTAGATGTAAGTAGCCGTTAGGGAAATTAGTAAACGTAAATTTAAACTTTTTAACTGTTCAAGAAGAACTTTGAATACAACTATATGTTGGGTGATACGAGTAAGTTAATATTATAATAAATAATAAATATATAGGGACAAATTACACTGAAGGAAGCCCCAAAGTAAGTTCAAGACTTGTGTTATGGGATACTAACTCAACGATACTATATTTTATAACAAATACATATATAGATAAACACCCAAGACCCAGGACAATTTGAAAAAGGCCATTTTCCAACTTACCCTGACCGTGGATTGAACCTGAAACCTTTGTGCGGCGGACCAGCATGGTGACCACTACGCCACGGAGGTCGTATATTCTTGTTTATATATCCGATATAAATGGATACATGGGATGACAGGGTTGTGCCCTAGAGATGGAAAAGGATAAAATTCAAACAAACCCCAAAATCGAAAGATAACCCAAACCAACTCATGATTTTCATTCATGGAATCACTGGAGGAGGCCTATGCCAGGAGGCGATCTGAAATTAAAGACATATAATTATTGATACTACTAATAAAAATTCTAAATAAATATCTCATATTATAAAATAACGAAAAACTATATATTATGTGTCCTTATCCAAATATCAAAGTGCTGGAACAATATACCTCCTCCATTAAGAAGCGCAAAATCTAAATTTACGTTCAAAAAACATATGAAATCTATGCTACAAAAAAAAACTAGGGTTTCAGACTTAGTTGCTCTGGTGGCTATGCTTACTTAATTTTATATTTGTTTTTTCGTGAAATGTGAATCATTGTCAGTCCGATATTAGTGATTTATCCCGAATTATGATGCTGAATTTTTGATAATTTTATTAAAATTCAATTTAATATTTATATGTATTTTTAATGAATATGATATGATTCTCTTGCATATATGTTGATAATTTATTAATAGTATTAACACCTATGGTATTGTTGTACGCGTCCCTGTGGATTTCAAGGTGGTGCTAAAAACCAGTGGTTTGTTCTCCGAGCAAACGTATCGCTGAGCCACAACCCTTTGCTATCGCTGCGGCACACATACTTAATACCTTACAAACTGTGTTTTATTTGTTATTATTTTTATTCTGCACTTATTTAATGTGAGTGTAATTATGTGTGTCTTTTTGATATCAATAAAATAATTATCTATGTATGTATCTATCTATGTATTTATGCATATCAAGGACAGCAATGTCCAACCCATATCAAACTATTTTCTAAATTAAAGGTTGCTTTGACCCAATTAAAGTCAACCCTATTACTACTGGGTCAAAAATATTTAACTTATTCAAAGCTGTAAGTATTGAATACTTCTGGATTTATTTCCTTCTACTTACTTTGAGGGAGCTCAATCTGTTTGACTAGTAATCTTCTTCTTCTTTCTATTCCGTGACACTGGGTCGGATTTATATAAATCATGCGATATTATTAGATGACATCCGTGGCGTAGTGGTCACCATGCTAGTCCGCCAACCAGAGGTCCCGGGTTCGATCCCCGGTCAGGGCAAGTTAGAAAATAGCCTTATTCAAATTGTCCTGGATCTTGGATGTTTATCTTTATATATATTTGTTATAAAATATAGTCTCGTTGAATTAGCATTAACTTGTGTTATGGGACAAGTCTCAAACTTACTTTGGGGCAAGCTCAATCAGTGTTATTTGTCCGTATATATTATTTGGACGTTTATTTCTTTCGTTTATCTAATCAGTGGTTCCCAAACTTATTTTGTCTACTGCCCACTTTGAGAATAAATATTTTTTAAGCGCCCCCATTTTTTCACCTATTTAAAAACCACTATAACTTCAAATTAAATTAATTAATTATTGTGACCTATATATGTATATTAACGGAGAATTCTAAACGAAACTTTTACTATAACCCGCAACTTGAAACCTGAGCGCAGTAGGTAACATACAACGGCGCTTAGGTCTCAAGTTAACTCTTACGGGCTCCACCTGCCAATATGAATGATTATTGAAACGCAACTTTATAGTATTAAAACAGAGTATCTTTTATTAAAAATATAACTAAAATAATCAATCCTTATATAAAAACTAATGTGAAGGATGAATCTGATGCTGTTTAATAAGTTTGTTGATATCAGGTTCCAATTTCCTCAAGAACAGTCGCAAGTCGCCACGTTCGGTAACAAGCGAACGATTTCTCTTTTTAGTAAGCAGTGTTGTCACAGCACTAAATCCACGTTCACACAAATATGACGATGGGAATGCTATCAAGAATCGTTGAACGATTGACCACAATCCAGGGTACAATTGCGGGATCGGTTTTTGTAGCCAAAATTCTTGGACCTAACCATTTTTGAACTTGATTTTTATTTCCTCGTTTGTTGTCAATTCTATAAATTCTTCTTCCAGCTGAGGTGACATTGCTGTGTTGACATTTGAAAACGGATCCAACACCCAGTCTGGTATTTCCAAGTTCAAAATGTCCTGGTATCATTCGGTGAAGTCAATGTGGAGGTTTTCCAAATGTTGGCAGTAGGCAAACAATTCGACGTTACTGCATGATACTGATAAATTTAGAAAATTGTGAAACTCACGTCTGCCCAGATTCTTTTTGTGTAGAAGCAGTTTGGCTGCGAAAGCAGCAACGACGTTTTTTGTTTTAATTAAATTTAGTTTATCGCCTTGCAGTTGGAGATTCATGTCGTTGAACAATTTATAAGTACAGGTCTGTCATGTAAGCTATATCATTCTTTGATGTTATGAGCTTGTCGTGCAATTCTGTATCTTTAGTTTCCAAGAACTCTATAACAGAGTCAAACAGGTTGTAAAATCGAGTCAGACAATTGCCTCTTGATAGCCAACGAACTTCAGTATGAAACAACATACGGTTAAAATCCTCATTAGTAACACAAAGCTGATGAAATAATCTATCATTCAAAGAGCTGTTGCGGATTTTATTGACTGCTTTGATAACATATTGCAGTGATTGAAATAATTTTTCACTTAAGTTTCTAGCAACTAAATGTTGTCTATGAATAACGCAATGTACACCAAGGACATCTGGAATTTTATTTTTTAAGTACGCTATGAAGCCTTTATGGCACCCTGTCATAGCCGGAGCGCCATCTGTAGCAACTGAAATAATATTTTTCAAAGGAATCTCTTTCTCATCGCAAAACTTTTGCAATGTATTGAATATGGTTTCCCCTTTTGTATCAGTCTCTAAATTTCTAGCAAATAATAGTTCTTCACATATTTTCTCATCTTTAATAAACCTCACGTAAGGCAACAACAATGCTTCATTAGTTGGTAAAGTGGACTCATCGAGCTGAATTGAGAATTGACTTGTCCTCAGGTGATCGCACAATGATTCTTCAATGTTTTCAGCCATTTCATCAATTCGTCTTTGCACAGAATTATTACTCAAAGGAATTTTTCGGATAATATCTGCGGCCGGTTTATGAAGCACAGTAGTTATTACTTCATTTATTGCTGGCAATATTAACTCTTCTCCGATGTTATGTGGTTTGCCTTTTTGAGCAATTAACAAAGAGATATTGTACGAAGCTCGAAGTCCGTCGTCATCTTGCTTAGCAGCCGCCGAAAATAGTTTTGCTACACTTGGCTGAGTATTATGCTTCTTCTCTAGGTCTTGAAAATATGCTACATTCTTGTCTTTCTTATCTGGATGCATTTTATTCAAATGATCTTGCAGCCTTGAAGGCTTCATTGCTTCATTCAAAAATGTTTTTAGACATAGAAGACACAAAGGCGACGATGGGTTTGTGAAATTTTCAATAAATCCGAATTTAATATATTCCGCACAGTATTGCTGTCTCTTCTTTTTTACTTCCGACATTGTTTTGCTTTGAGTAATACGTTCAACTTCGCGAGTAGTGTAGAGGAGGCGTAAGTACTGCTCATCTATTGCGCGCGAAACCACAAATGAAAATAAAATAAATATTACATTGTTTATATAGGAATGCTTAAGCAGCACGCACCGACAGGAATAAAACAAACATGCATAAACTCGTTTATCTCATTCGACGCTCAATCGTACTCAACAAGTCCGAACAAGTATTCAATGAACCAGCCAACTGATACAGGAATGCACAATTCGGGTTATTTAACAAAAACTTGTTAAAACATGATAGATATCTACGAGTACTAATAACTATTAAAATGCGAAAGTGTGTCTGTTGCCTTTTTATTTGTTTGTTTGTGTCTACTTTCATTACGAAACGGAGCGACCGATTGACATGATTTTCATTTTTTCTGTATTCAATAAAATAGGACAGATATATGAACTACGCGGAGAGAAATATAGAACCGAGTTTGAGCAATCTTTTAATTCATATTAGTTGATGTTCACAAGTTGTTTGAGAGTCGAGAGCTCTTGCAGTCGTTGTTTATGAGGCCTCCTAGCTAAATAAAGCTCCTAGCAAAAAAAAAACATTTTCTTTCTGGGTCTCTTACCGCCCCCCTTGAGACCTGCAGCGCCCACAAGGGGGCGTTATCGCCCACTTTGGGAAAGACTGATCTAAATAAACTAATTCTATTTAGTCAAATATTTAAAAGAGACAATTACAAAACTCAACAAGCTCGTACAAAAGGGTAATGAAATTCTAGAAACGTGAACTCTGAACAAATAAACTGAGAAAATCGCGTAAGACTAGACTGCTTCAAAGAGTTGAGAGCTAAATTCTGACAGTCACGTTTGTAATAAGTCTTACATTTTGCAGGCAAGAGAAGATTACCAGCTAAATAACAAAGCGATGAATTATCCTTCACATGACCTAGACATATTTTTTAAATTCTTACTAGTATTTTTCAAAGGTACTTTATTTTTCATACTTAAAGAAAATAAAACAGGAATTAAAGACCATTTTATCACTCACGTTAATATCTTTTTAAATAAGAAACTATGTATTTCATAACAATGCATAGGTAGATATATGTACGTCATATTATTTAACAACAAGCCGAATGAATTCTTAACGGTACATAGACCTCGAATTGTTTAAAGGTAGTCGTCTGTGTAAGTGACCAACGCTGGTATTGGATTTGTCGATGCCAATGGATTAATCTGTCTTCTAAAGTTTAGTACGGTATACTATTGCTATTATTCACCATCCAAGTCTAACTATGCCCGTAGGTAGTACATTAAATACGCCAATCGGGCCTCGAGCGTCGAGCGCCTCAAGTCAAGTAGGTACTATAAGTACCTACGCGTCCAGAATTTTAGAAATCGGTTGCGCCCGCCCATGCTTTGGGCCAAGTTAGTGCCGGACCAGAAGAACGCAAGTTGCGTCGCGTTACGCGCTTACATAGCATTTCATACAATTTCTACCAATCGTTCACACGACGCGCAAGTTGCGTCTCAACGCAACTTGCGCTGCGTTACGCGTGCTCGCACGCGCCTGCACAGAGGTCGCGTAGTGTTAGAAAGCGGGACAAAAATGTTTTGAAAAACTTATTTTTGAAATACAAAATCGACCTTGTCTATGAGACTTGTCTTTAAAAAATAGTGGCATTTCACCATATTCTCTCCATACATCGGTTGTCTGGAAGAAATGTGCTTTTAGCGATCTGACCGAGCTACATTTTAACTATTTTTATTTTTTGGTCTTCAATAAAGTATTGCTTACTCATCATTATGTTGGGTACCGTACATTTTTTTTTCTCGTAATTTATAATAAGCACCATGGAAGTTTAACTTGTATAAAAGTTGAATGAGGTATTCCACTCAGGGAATGGCATCTGCGCGAATGAAACCTAGTCTATTCCACGAAGGGCACCTATTTTTGACTACGAAGTGAACCTATACATCAGCAGCCTAGTGCTGGGATTTAAATATATTAATTTTTATCTATCTATATATATATATATATATATAGATATATAGATATAGATAAAAATTAATCTAACTCACTCATCACGAAAACTACCAAGCCAATGAAGATATAGATATTATAGATATAGAAGGTAGAGTGTGACTAAGAGACGCATACTAAGCAAGAATTTTTTGAAATTTAATCCCTAAGAGGGTAAAATAGGGGTTACCAGTTTGTATGGAACTTCGTAATTTTTAAAGTGAGACACACGAAATTTTTAATTTATTTTAGTAGTTAGTAGAAAATAATAATGCATTTATTAGATTTTGAAAATTACATCCCTATAGGGGTGAAATAGGGGTTGTAATTTATATGAATCTTCGTCATTTTTGAAGCGAGACATGACATTTTTAAATTAGTGATCAATTAAAAATAACATTACAGAAATTACATTTAAAAAATTGCATTCCCTGGGGTGCATTAGGGGTTGCGAATTTATATTATTATTAAATTTCATTTTTTGAGTGATAGACAAAAAAAATTAGACAAATAGATCATTTGTTCTCTTTTGCTCTAGCAAATGACAGGAACGGGAATGGGAACGGGAACAGGACGTAAAAACCAATTAAAGATTCTATAAGAACCATTTTCGACATCTACGCGAACGAAGTCGCGGGTAACAGCTAGTTATGAATAAAAGCAATATAATTCACTAAAACGTTAATTAATTACGCATACATTCAGACATATTAACACGTCTTTATAACATTCGGAATAAACAGAGCCCGAGGCCGTCAGAAAAAAAGCCATTCGAATTACGCATATGTACTTAGTACAAAAGAATTGTGACTAGGTGTCATTTAAAGAAAAAGTTAAAAATATACTAGTACCTACATTTTATTCATAACGAGTAAAACAATTGGCAATTTCGCATCTGCTGTGCTCTTCTTGGACAAAAACGTAAAAATAAAAAGTCCATGAAAAGCACCTGCGAATATTAGGTGTCCTATGTGGAATGGTATAGGTGCCATTCAGATAGGTGGCCTACATATAGGTGGAATACATCAGTTGAATCAGTAAAGAATCCAAATAAAAACCAAAATTTCATTTCTATGTGTACGCAATCCGATTTCCAAACCCCTGTGTGGGGCATAACACGAGGTAAAAGCGAGAAAGAAGTAAAGCGGTTTTTACACTATCCAATTTTAAGAGTGAACTAGTCGATACTTTTTCTATAAAATTTCGGAGGGGATTTCCTTTACTGTTTGACACATACAGTACATGCAAAGTTTAACATGATATCGTTTTGTCTCATTAATCTCATTATACATTTTGTCTGTACAGATACAGAATAGTAAAATAATTATAAAAGCCATTAAAAAGTTATGAACCATCAAATATTCGTTACTTTTGCATATTTTTACGCAAATCATCATCATCATCAATCAATCAGGCATCTTTGATGCCATTTTTCAAACGTGGAGTCGCTTAAGGATAGGTTATTTGTATGGAAATCGTTTAGGCAACTCCGCTTTTCAAAAATGGCGTACGATTTAGGATGCGAGTAAAGATTGTGTAATCACCAGCGATTCTAACTCTACTTACAATGCGACGTAAATAAGTTGAACAAAAATGGCGGTTTTCAAAGCATTTTTGTACAAATTCTCGACAAGTAAATTGAACTAAAACGGCCGTCGTGGGTGCATTATTTGTACCTGCGCCGATAACCACCATTTTGGTTCAACCTACGTGCCGAGAATTTGTACAAAAATGCTTTGAAGTCTGCCATTTTTGTTCCACATTTTTGTGTCACATCGTACCATCCTACCTAGTTAGGATGCTAAGTAGAGTTCTATAAAATCGGATAGTGTAATAACACCTTAAGTATGTTCATGTCGTTGGCTGCGTGTCGGCTTGTGCAACTCAAAAGAATCAAAGAAGCACCGCCTTCTTTTTTCGATTGCCGCCGTCGAATACTAGAAGAGGTCAAAGCCGCCGCCGGCATAGAGTAGATACAGACAGATTCATACAGTACAAATGCGACAGTAGACATAGAAAATTGCAATGAGTACATTTACACAGCAAAACATTTTTATCCAAGTGCACCAAAAGAAGGGTTATGTGTTTCGAGTGTAATTATATATTTTTTTAAGCATCCCCCCCTTCAGCTTAAATGGCTTGATTGAAAGTACTGAAATTAATTTCTTCTTAAGGTGAGGTTTTCGTAAACTCGAGGCGGCTGAGGTGCAAGGCAATCTGCGAGATGCCCCAGTTAATTACCTATTCAGAGTGACGGGGGAGCGGGAAGCGCAGAATGAAAGCAGAATGATGAGGAACGTAGATTTTATCGTTTTCTTGTTATAAATCTTAACCTTTTGTGTGTGGCTATACCGGATCCAGGTATAAATAAATTGTTTACTATTGTGTCTAGTTTTTGCAACACACAAAATGTTAAATAACTAATTTCAGAACTTTATGACTTTGCACATTCAATCTACTTAGTACTTCACCAGTATATCTTTATATATTAATACTTTTCGTAGTCCACAGGCCACAGCTTTAACCATGTGGACATTTTTTTAAATATTTTTAGGTTTTCGAACAAAATATTAAAAAACGAAACCCTTACAGGATCACTCGGACAGACGGACGGACAGACAGGTGCAAGCCGTGCATTTGTCTGTCCGTCCGTCTGTCACATCCAATTTGTTCTAAATCTTCAAGAACAAATCAGGTGAAACTCGGTAGAATGGTGTAATCATATGGCCCAAGCACAGTTGTGTAAAGTAAATTTTTTAAAGGGTCATTTTCGAGGAAGGAATTTGGAAATTTAAAAAAAGGTACCGTGTCATTTATCAAATAAAAGGGCTCCTTATGAGGATCATATTATTGTTATTATTATAAAATAAATAGTTTTGTTTTTATTCATAAAAAAGACGAAAATTGACCCTGATCACGGAAACTACTGAGTCTACAAATTTGAAAAAAATACGGTATATAGTTTATTGCTTTTAAATTACAGGAATAATAAGGAAATAAAAATTTTTGAAGTGAAAACTTCTTTAGCGGCGTTGTACACTTTTTTTGTTATGGGTAAAAAATGTTAAGCTCGCGTCAGGGCGTCAGGACATGGGACCCTGATCGAAAATTCGTAAGACGGATGGAGAGTAGACAGCCGGCGCAGCGTAGGAGAGGAAGTATCCCTTGAAATATCTTTCTACGGCGCGGCGAAAACGTTTGCCTGCGCCAGCTGTTTCGTTTAGGCGGCGCAGGGCGCTTGCGCGATGTTCGTGTGTGTTTATGTCAGCGTACCACGCGCATCCATGGATAGTGACAGTGACAGCTGATGGCTCGACTGCTGTGTATTCGTAAAATTTGTGTACATAAAGTGTTTACTTAATGTAATATAAATTGTCATGTTTGTGTACGATACCGCAATAAATGAATATTATATTCTACCTCATAAATGATAGTACTTATATACTGATAATTAAAGCAATTCGTGCAAAATTATTCCCTTACCATTCCAAAATATCAAAAATGCACAACGTTAATATTCAAGTTTTCACTTCTGCCGGCACTCCCGGAGTGCAAGCCGTCGTTTTGTGTTTTTTTAATAAGGTCCATTTTCGAGGGACAAATTAGGAAATAAAAAAAAATTGTTTTGCAAACCTTACTGTGTTATATACAAATGAAAGGTCTCGTAATTAGGATCTCAAATATATTTTTGCTATTATTGTCAAATAAATAGTTTTGATTTTATTCATGAAAGAAGATGAAAATTTACCATTTGCCCCTGATCTCCGAATGACTGAGCCTAAAATTTTGAAAAAAAAATACAAAATATAGTTCATTGCTTGTAGATCACAAAACAAATAATAAAAGAATTCTATCAATTGAAAATGAACTGGAAAACTCAAAATACGTTCACTTACAAAAAAATTATGGTATTGTACGGAACCCTCTTCACGTGTGTTCAACTCGCACTTGCCCGGTTTTTAGGGTTCCATTGTAAACAAGGAACCCTTATAGTTTCGTCATGTCTGTCTGTCTGTCCATCCGCGGTTTTACTCAGAGACTATAAGTACTAGAAAGCTGTAGTTTGGTATAGGTATGAATATTAATCATGCCAAAAAAGTGGTAAAATAAAATATTGGAAACAAAAAAAATTGGTTAGCTCCCATACAAGTAAAGTAACTCTTTTTTTTCTCGACTAACCCATCGTATGGGTTATAGATGAAAAGGGATTTTAAAAATATTGTGAGCTTGAGTCATATTTTGATTACGGTATCCGTTTTTGAAATTTGAAATATTTGAAATATTTGGTTTTATTATGCAAATTTGTATTAGAGTCCCTTGAAAAATTTGCAAATTTTGCCCTCTATTTATTAAACGGTTATATATGGACATGTGAAAAATTAACAGTAGTTGTATATAATAATAACGAAGTTTGAAGGAAAAAATATCAGAGCTAAGTAGAGTTTACAAATTAAAAAGTTATAAGCGACCAACTTATAAAATGTACTCAGAAAAGTTCATACAAATTCAATAAAAGGTACCAGACGGACAGCGGAGTCTTATTAATAGGGTCCCTATTACTTCTTCTGACTGACTTCGCTGTCCGTCTGTCCGCCCGTCTGTCTATCTATCACCAGGCAGGATCTTATTAACCGTGCGTGATGGTGATAGATAGACAGTTGAAATTTTCACAGATAATGTATTTCTATTGCCGCTATGACTACAAACTAAAAACAGAATAAAATAAATATTTCAGTGGGCTCCCATACAACAAAGGTAAAGGAACTCTTTGTGCTGTCCATCTCGCACTTGGACGCATATATCTAAACGTCAAAATAAACATTTTCTACGGGATTTGTATGAAATAAAGGCAGGTGACGTCATAGTTTCTTAGAGTCAAATAGCGCTCTTAATATATTTTTTTCTGCAATAATAAATAAATAAATAAAAAAATCACATGGAAAGTGTATATGATCAATGACAAGTAACATTATTTTGTAACGTTTTATTTTCTGAACAGTACCTAATAATGTATTATCGACCTAGGAAAATACCCAATTGTCGCATCTGTACTGTGTGTACTCTTTGTCCGCGGTATAGCTTCTTTGTCGGCTTTTCTAATAGCCGTCCGCGACAGTCGAGAACGAAAGCGGTACTTTTGAACTCTTTGTGCAAACACCGACACGCGATAGACAGTTTTCTATTTCGCTCTTGCCTGGCTGTGTGCCTGGTGTCGCCGCGGCGCCGTATGTGTTACTATGGTTACGTTACGGCTCGTTCAGTTTCATTTTTTATCTTGCTGTATTAGGTATATAGGTATCCTTTTGCCGCTTATTGCCGATTTCTGATAAGAAATCAACCGGCAATGAACGTTATTAAAAAAAGGTAGGTCCCTCTGATATGTACGTGCAGTGTGAAAGTTTAATTTTTGGCAAATGTTTGAAGAGTTTCGAATGTTTGAATGTTTATTATAAATTTTTGGTAGATAAAGTCCAGGCAGTTATGTTTATACCTACCTAGTTCATATTATTACATACTTAGTAGGTAGGCACCTCACTAGGTAATGAAAGTAATATAAGCATATTTCATTATCATGTGTTTATGGTTATAGTCTTCGAGTATGGTCTAAGGTTATGGTCGAAGGTCTAAGGGCCTTAATCTGTATCACCCCCCGCAAGCTTTTCAAAGGACCGGGATGACCAAACTCGTAACTCCTACAGTTAGGAAGTAGGAAGAGGTAGGTACAAATAATAGACCGAGCGAGCAAAATGTGCGAAGCGTCTCAGTTTCGAGATTGGCCTTAAATGTTTTTGTCCGGCTGTTCTCGCCTAAAAATCGCATTTCTCAACCGATTCTTGTAAAATTTTGTAAGAAGTTTCAAAAATTATGTAGAACTTTCGGGAAAATTCAAATTATTGAAATTTTTCAAAATAGCAAAAAGCGGGCAAATCGTCTTAATATTTAATTTAATAAAATAGCATATTTCAGCCATTCGGAATTTAAAAAAAAAAACTAATTTTACTTTTTTTGTTACCCTTATTAGGACGCAACTTATTTTTCTGAACCACTTTTTAGTAATAATTAGGTAGGTAATTATCAGCCATCTAGGTTATGTATTTATAACTTACTTACTTATGTTTATGAATCTTATTTGTGTTTATATTTTGTACCTTTACCTACCTACTATGTTATATTTTAGTTTTTATTAATATATTAGGTATAGTCGTATTTATTCATACGACGCCATGGACAGAAAAATATATTGAGATAATAGGGGTGACGACAGGGTGAAAAAGGTATGATTACCTGCAAAGATATATAGATACAAGATATTTAGATATAAGTTTGTTGAAATAAAATAACAAAAAGTAAATAACGTACCATGATTATAATCCGTTTTTTAGATTAAATAAAAATAATGGACCCATATTTTCAGTTTACCAAAAAAGTAAAAATTCTTAAAGACACGGAGCATCAAATTTCCGGAGTGGGGGCTTGCGACGTCACCGTTAAGTAAAAATCGCACCTCGCCATGATGTCATACGAAATTTTAATGCGCTGTATCTTTTTAACTTTATGTTTCTCAGAGAAAAGAAAAAATAAATGTACAATATTTTTAATATATTTATTATATTTTCATTCGTCATGCCTATTCATTGTACTTATTCTGATGAAGCCATTAACAGGACAATCCATTTGGACAATGATTGCCTTCATTCAGACAAAGCCATTGACAGGATAATCTACAAAGATAATGACTGTTTTTGTTCAGACAAAGTCATTGACAGAACAATCCACAAGACAATATTATCTTCATTCATACGACGCCGTTGACAGGACAATATACTGAGTCAATTCATTGTCTTCCTTAAGACGAAGCCATTGGAAGAACAATTCACTAAGATACTTCATTGTTTACATTCATATGAAGCCATTAAAAGGATAAGCCACTAAGACAATGATTGTCTTCATTCTGACAAAGCCATTGATAGGACAGCCTTCTTAAACAGTTAATTGTCTTAGTGGAATCCAGTTGGACAGTGATTGTCTTCATTCATACAACGCCATTGACATGACAAACCACTAAGCCAATTTATTGTCTTTATTCAAACGAAGCCATAGATAGGACAAACCACTAAGATAATGATTGTCTTAATTCAGACAAAGCCATTGATAGGACAATCCACTTAGACAATAATTATCTTCATTCATACGAAGAAGAAAAATATATAATAAACTACCGAAATCATTACAATTAGAACATAATGACAAAACATTTGATAAAAATCTTAAAACTTTGTTATTGACAAAAGGTTACTATTCGGTTGAAGAATACTTAGAAGACAAATTACAAAACTAGTTTTAAAGAATTCTCAAGCCGTTCATCAATTATTATACTGACATTTATACTACATATTTATATTATTATTTTTTGACATTACTATTATTGAGATAATTGAAATGTTTTAATGTATCAGAAAACACATCCAATTTAATTTATTTAAAATGTAATAGAATTCCTCTGAAATTAATACTTAACTTATAAGTTTATGTAACAGCTGACATTCAATTTAATTACTAACTTGTTACCTACTAACAATTTCTGACATATCCCAAACGAAATATTTCTGAAATCACTATTATTATATAAACTCTACTACATACTCTACTATATACTTAAAGTTCGCAACACCCTGCCAGGGTTCATGTACTTATTTACCTACTAACCATGTTATAGTATAAGTGCATGTAAGCGAGAAATAAAGAAAAAAAAGAAAAAAAGCCATTGACAGGAAAATCTACTATGACAGTGATTGTCTTCTATTGACATGGCAATCCACTAAGACAATTCATTGTCTTAGTGGATTGCCATGTCAATGAGTCTTCATTCAAACAAAGCCACTGACGGGATAATCCAATTAGACAATGATTGCCTTCATTCAGACGAAACCATTGACAGGACAATCCACTAAGACAATATTGTCTTTTAGCCAGCTAAATTGATAAAATAATCTGTGTGCGTCATTATGTACTTAGCGCATCTTGCGCGGGTAAAGCGGCCACACGGAGCGCGAGTTGCGCGGCGCAACTTGCGCTGTTACGCGACGCAACTTGCATCTCGTTTGTTTCGACCCTTATCCCCAGTTAGGGCCGTAACAGACGCGACGCAAGTTGCGCCGCGTAACAGCTAGTGATGGGCGATGCATAAATACTCAATCAACCCATTTGAGTATTTACTCAGTAGATTGAGTATATACCCGATAAATATCCTTATTTATCCATTTGGTGAGTAGATTGATTTATATGAGTTGCGACTCATGTTTAAATTCATATTCATTATTTCATGTTTTCATGACAATTTTGAAACTTAAATCTAGTATAACTTGCAATTCTTGTCGGAAAGTGTGTGCGTACGCCATAATATGCTTAAAATGTAGGTAAACGTCATATGTGACGCTAAATTATATGAAAATACCATACTAATCATACACTGAAAGTAGACTTCTTTGACTAATTATCATTTTTTAGTGGGAGGTGTGCATAGACGTAATTTTATGTAAAAAAAAGTAAACAGACATCAAATGCGATGTCAATACTTGAGCACGCTCTATTTACTCTATTTATTAAATCTAGTGAGTAAATACTCAAATGGGTAGATTGAGTACTATCCACTGCCCATCTCTAGCTGTTACGCGGCGCAACTTGCGCCCCGTCTGTTGCGGCACTTAAAGTTATTGCACTAAATCAACGCGACAAACGGAACGAATCTTAACAAATCATTCTGTTTTATTACCGACATGCATCGAACTACACGAGTTCTCAGAACTTTGGACAAACAAACGATTATAGTTGAAAATCTAAAGAAGATTTACTGCATTCCGAATTATATTTAAGCCAAATGAGGTCACGTCATGATGACGTTTCATATAAAATCTAACAAAATATAAAGAAAAACTATTTTGTTCAAGGTACTACGAATATTATTTCTAGCCCCCGACAAAAAAAAAGGGGTGTTATAAGTTTGACGCTAATGTCTGTCCGTCCGTCTGTCTGTTTGTCTGTCTGTCTGTCTGTCTATCTGTGTGTGTGTCTATATGTGGCATCGTAGCGCAAGTTATTGGGGCTTAACGCTTGAAACTCGGGGTTTTCCATATTTTCCTGACAAATAATATTTATAACAATTGCGGAAAAAGGCAACTTTTGGCTAATGTGCGTAGAAAAGCTTCACATCCTCACTTTAAACTGTAAACAGTAGTTCATAAAATAGTTTGTAGGGTTTTCTAGTGCCTGGTCAAGACAAAATTTTAAATTATATCTCCGTTTCCTATCAAATGATTTATTTCAAAAGGGGGCAGCACTGGACCCCGGAAAATTCAGGTATCCCCTGTTACATAATGTTTACGTTTGGAAGTAAAACGCGCTATGAATTTTTTTGGAACGAAGTTCCTTACGGCAGGCTTGGAGGAGATAGGGATTTTGCTGCGCGACCGAACTTAAAAAAATGTGATAGTAAAACCGTAAGGATGACCTCGTTAAATAAAACTGTTAAATGAGACGTGCGCAGGCGCGACAGTCGTATACACAAGCGAGTAGTGTATAATACCTTTCTCTTCCTCCCTCTTTCTTTTCGTTCTCTCATCTCTTCTCTCTCTATTACCACTCCACCCCTCCAATGCATAGTATATACTCATGAATTCATGGACAAGCACGTGGCGAATACTCACATTATAGATACATTTTACTCGTGAGTAGCCACGTTTATTTCTACATTAGCCGAAGGAACTTCGTTCCTACCTGGTGTCCCACGACACCACATTTTTTTTTTCTTAAATAATGAGGTCCTGCAACGAGTTTTTTTTTTTGCAAATAAACTTGTTTACATCAAAATAATCTGAATCTATTTTAAGGTCGACTGAAACCACACAAGTTTTTTTAAAAAAAATCTAAATCGATAAGCTTTTTGTATCACTAAGTCTAAGTAGGTATATACCTAACTTGATACGAAATCTGGCAACTTGATAAATAAGATACTAATGTCTTATGTTAGCCACTTCCACACATAAAAAGCCAACAAACAAATGCGTGAGTATTTCGAGTACTTACCAAAGTTATAGTCTAAGAGGATTTACCACCGCGGAAACTAAAAGTGTTGAAAGGATAGATTGTCCCAATAATTTGGAGTGTAGCAGCCAGTTTGCACATGATTCTTGGCACCGTCGTCGCCTCGCACCCAGTGAGTTTACATGGAAATCTTGTATTACCCGGCTACAAGCAGTCCCAGAGAATATTAAGCAGGAGCATCCCGCGTGGCATTTGTTGATTTGCAGTTTGAATGTATGAAAATCACTGTTCAATTAATAAAAAAATTAAATGCAGCGTTCCAAAAACTATAAAAACTTTTTACCCGATTTTCGAAATGGTACTAATAAAGAATGATTAGTAAAAAGTTTATTTATTTTTTATGCAGATACTGTATTTAAACCCCCGCTGCAAGTTTATAGTTTGACTTGTCCGTATTTCTATCTGTGAAATTGATAAGCAAAATTATGATAATTTTTTATAGTGTATTGTACAGTATTATTATTATTCACGTAGTTTACACATATACTTATATATTTCCTCAGATAAATGTGTACAAAGCAAGAAATTTAGATGCAACGCTGAGGAAAACTCACAAGTCAGTACACAAGGCAAGTTAATTGTTTAGAAGGCATAAGTTTGAGCCGGGTTGGCTTCACTTGTAAAGTATCTACTTGAGTAACCGTCCATGCTTTAAGGCTACACTAAATTCTGTGAGCATGAAGTGAAATGAGCATGCTAGTTAGCTTTTGACTCTTAATAAATGTGTAATGCAATCTCAAGTGGATTAATTTCATCATATTGTGAGCATTAACTAAACTACAAACTAGTTGGCATTTCATAGTAAATTAATTACAACGTATCATTTGTTTTATTTGTGTTAAGATTTAAAACTGACTGTTGTATTTAAATAATATACGTGGGGCGCACTATAAGTTTCCGGAATGAATATGAAAAAATACTATTAAAGGTACAAAATTAATTTATTGTTTTTCAAAATAATCTCCTTTGGCGTCTATGCACTTTTCCATTCGATGAAACCAGTTTTGAAAACTTTTGTGCCACTCCTCTGTGGTGACCTCTGAAACGTGTTTTTCATACTCCTCGACAGCCTCTTCTGGTGATGAAAATCGTTGACCGCGTAATTGGTTCTTAATTTTTGGGAACAGAAAAAAGTCACAAGGTGCCAGGTCGGGACTGTATGCAGGATGACTCATGAGTTCTACATTTTTCGCCTTCAAAAAGTCGTTTGTCTGTCTGGCCGTGTGAGAACTAGCATTGTCGTGGTGCAGGATGATACGGCGTTTACGGTTATTTTTACGGAGTTCGTCAATAACTTCCGGCAAACAAATGGTCGTGTACCAGTCACTATTCACTGTACGACGATTCTCTAAAGCAACAGTAGCCACGTGTCCAGTTTTATTAAAAAAAGAAGCAATCATCCGCTTAGATGCACTTTTCACGCGCGCCACTTTGGTTGGTTTCGGCTCATCTTGAAAGACCCATACGCTCGATTGCTGCTTTGTTTTGGGATCGTAGCAATAAATCCATGTTTCGTCACCTGTTACTATGTCCCACACCAAATTTGACGCACCTTCGTTGAATCTGGTAAGCATGGCACTGCACCAAGTGACGCGGTCCGTTTTTTGAGCCTCGGTCAAGTTGTGTGGGATCCACCGCGAGCACAGCTTTCTCACACCCAAATGTTTGTGTAGGATTAATTGTATTTAACTCATGCCTATTTCTAAGGATGCGCAAATTTCATGGTAGGTCACATGAATGTCTGTTTCAATTATACGGCGCACAGCATCGATGTTTTTGTTGGTCACAGCGGTGGACGGCCGACCATCGCGAGATTCGTCACTGAGATTGATACGACCACGCTTGAATTCTGCAAACCAGCTATAAACAGTTGTCTAGCATGGTGCTTCATTGCCAAAAGCTGTTTCAAGCCGAGCGATGCTCTGTTGAGCTGTCAAATTACACTTAAAATCGTAGAAAATCATACTACGAAAATTTTCCCGAGTTAAATCCATGTTGATGCAGACACACAATTTTTTAAATGGCGCCACAAGGTAAAAACAAAAGACAGTCAGATGAAACAAACTGCATTCTACAGCCAAAGAGTTCTATTTTCAAATGTTGCAATAAATTTTTAAATATTGTTTATGTAAGTGGCCAGTTCCGGAAACTTATAGTGCGCCCTATGTAATAATATAAGCCAAAATACTGGCGTAGATATAAAGTATGATATAAGTTTTTAATGATTAATTTGGAGTGTATTTTATGCATACTAGTTGCTACATTTAAATAACGTATTTTAATAAAAGCGCAGAAAAAAGATTCAGTATATTCATGTTCTTCGCGGACGAGGAAGCAGTAACTCTATCACAGCATCACAGAAACCAAAAAAAAAAACCACGTTAGGTCATTAATGCCCTAATTTGGGCTGAGTCACAGAATAAGTACTAGTACTCACTCACAGAAGTCTTACTCTAAAATAAAATTCAAAGAAATATCTACTCAATGTTATTAAAGATATGGTTTTATTTAGCTCGCATCAGAAATCTACACATCCTCGTTTTTAGATAGATAGATAAATTCTTTATTGTACATAAAAAGACACAATTAAAAAAAGAAATGTGGTGTCGTGGGACACCAGGTAGGAACGAAGTTCCTTCGGCTAATGTAGAATCGACACAATTTGCAAAAGAATTGTGTATACGACTGTCGCGACTCGCGCCTGCGCACGTCTCATTTAACGGTTTTATTTAACGAGGTCATCCTTACGGTTTTACTATCACATTTTTTTCAGTTCGGTCACGCAGCAAAATCCCTATCTCCTCCAAGCCTGCCGTAACGAACTTCGTTCCAATACAGAAAAAAAACACAATAGTACAAAGGCGGACTTATCCCTGTCAGGGATCTATATTTTTTTATACCTAGAATTTCAGTTGCAAGCCAATTTCATCCTTATTACTCTAAACAAACGGTTCATAATAGGTAGGTACGTGCAAAAAAACGATTGAGTAAGTCGTTTGCCAGGGTTGACTATTATAAGTTACTACTATCGCCATCTAGCGCACCGCGCCCGTGTCGCATTGCATCGCAGGCAATGCGCAGCTAACGCAGCAACGCAAGACACCGCGCGCTGCGCTGCCGCGCCGTTTTATCAGAGTTACAAATGATAAAATGGTGATTTAAACAATAGACCAACCTTCAAAACTTTGCTTTCTACCATGTCCCTCTATTGAAATTGTACGACTTACGTAGCTGCATAAATAGCTAGTAGCTTCGTAGAAATTTGTATTGCAATCGCAAGTCTGCAACAATCGATTCGACTTCACACTGTTATGTGCAAATTACAGACGTGCAGAATTACCTGTTTAAAAATGGGGCGTATAATAATTTACCAAATCAAAACCTTTTTCAAATTCCAATGACCGTTGACACCACTCAATTAGACAAAAATAATAACTTGGATGACATATTTCTTTCATTTGTTTTGGGTTAAATAAAATATTGAACCGATTTTATAAAAACAATTATCAATCTCCATGGGACTGGTCTAAAAATATATGCTTTTAAAAACTAAAAAATGTAAATCAAACGGGATTGTACCAGCATTCTCCGACAGTTGTTTCTCCTTTGGACTGATCACCAACAGGACGATGCGTTTTTGAGTGATTCGCCGTCAGAATCTTTCTCCTATGGATGGTTAACTGACACAATGTTCCTTTCACATTTGAGAGTTTCCTCGGCAGGATCTCATCAGGATTTTTTACTGTGGACTATTCTACGACAGAATCTTTCATCTTCGGAGGTTCCGCCGACAGAATGATTTATATGTAGTGTTTCGACGACAGGAGTCTTCCACGGAATGAATCCCCAAAAGAATATTTCGTTCATGTTGTAACTTGTAGCTCATGGTCACCCCTTACAGAACAGTAGGTGTTTTCGGTATGAAAAGCAACCTATGTGGTAATCTGAGTAAACTATACGTACTTTTGTAAAATTTAATTCTAATCCCTTTTTCCTAACTAAATGTGACATAATATCACGTACCCTAAAGTTGTTATTCCTAAATAGTTAATGCTGTCATAAATTTGTTTGCTATCAAAATCACCATACATAATAGTTAAAATAAATCATTAACTAGTCGATACCCGCAACTTCGTTCGCGTGGTCTTTATGACTCCAGCATATCTGCATCAGGTGTACCAGATCCTTTTTTTATATCTCAAAAAAAATGCTCATCATGCTGAACAATTTTTGCTAAGGCGTCATTTTTATATCTCTTATATTTTAACTGGACCATTATGGTTCTGCTTTAGGTGTTCCATTTACCAAAATCAATTATACCCTATATGGCTTAACAACTATATAACAAAAAAAAGAATCATTTGAATCCGTCCCATATTACCAAAGATTAGCGTGTACAAACAGGCAAACAAACATATAGATTTTTTTTTAATTCTTACTCTAATACTATATCTCCATAACCTTAATAACATAATTTTTTTTTTGGAAATATATTCAATGTACAGACACATTCTTTTTTTTGTTTTATTATACTGTTTTATGTATGCGTTCTAATGATAACTAGCTAAAAGTTAATGTTGATAATAATACCCTAAAGTTCGCAGAATTTTCACAGTCAGAATCATAATGTAACCTACCTTCTGTGACAAATTCGATGAACTGCGACTCGTTTATGTCACTGAAACCTAATTTTTACCTAAATAAAAATTAAATTAACATTATGTAGTTCTAAAACACATTCAAACGTAAATAAAAGTGAGGTCAAAAAGTTGAAAACAAAATGTTTTTTAGGGGGATTATCCAAGTAAGAAACCTCCCGTGGTCGAAACACTACATGTGAATCATTGTGTCGACGAAACCCCCGAGGATAAAATATCCTGTCGTAGAATAGTCCATAGTAGAAAAGACCTATCGTGGAAACACTTAAATGTGAAACATTCTGTCGGCGGACCGTACATAGGAGAAAGATTCTGACGGCGAATCACTCAAAAACGAATCGTCCTGTTGGTGATTAGTCCAAAGGAGAAACAACTGTTAGAGAAAGCTGGTACAATCATTAAATAGTTCGGAAGTAAAAAAAAAATTAAAAATTCAACCGAAGTGTGGAAAATAGGAGTGATATTATGTATGTATGCATATTAAAAAAAATATTTTAAAAATATACCTATTAGGTTGGGGACAAAGTCTTTTCGCATATTGTATGTATGAACTTGTAATAAAACCACTTTGGCTATACTAATTGTACCTGGCTGGTTTTAATATCATTTAAAAGTTTAAATTTTAAAGAAGACAATTCCAAATTCAAATTAGGAAAATGCGTGATTTTCATTTGTTTTTCTTACCGTCAAGATGAGTGAATCTAATGAAGAAATAAGATAAATTTTACTACCAAAAAGGTTATGCAACGCAAGCCGCAAAAAAAATTTGCGATGTTTATGGACCTAGTGCAGTGTCTGTGAGAGTAGCAGAAATTTGGTTTAAGCGTTTTCAATCCGGAAATTTTGATGTCAAAGATGCACGTCGCTCTGGTCGCCCTGTTACGAATAAAATGGATGCTATTTTTGAAAAAGAGGAGCAAGATCGACATATCAGTAGTTACGACGCAGCTGAAGAACTGAGAATTGACCACAAAACAGTTAGAGCGCATTTGAAAAAAAATGGGTACACAAAAAAGCTCGATATTTGGGTACCTCACGAGCTCTCTGAAAGAAACCTAATGAACCGTGTACTCATTCGTGATTCTTTATTACGACGTAATGAGACCGAACCATTTTTGAAGCAATTGATAACTGGTGATAAAAAGTGGATCACGTACGACAAGAACGTGCGAAAAAGGTCATGGTCAAAGGCCGGTCAGGCTTCACAGACTGTGGCGAAACCCGGGTTAACTCGCAACAAGGTGATGCTGTGTGTGTGGTGGGATTGGAAGGGCATTATTCATTATGAGCTGTTACCACCAGGCAGGACCATCGATTCAAAACTCTACTGCGAACAACTGATAAGATTAAAGCAAGAAGTTGAGAGAAAGCGGCCGGAATTAATCAACAGAAGGGGTGTGGTTTTTCATCATGATAACGCTAGACCTTACACATCTTTAACCACTCAGCAAAAATTAAGAGAGTTTGACTGGGAGGTGTTAATGCATCCGCCGTATAGTCCTGACCTGGCACCTTCAGATTTCCACCTGTTTCGGTCTCTTCAGAATTCTTTAGGCGGTGTCAGGTGAACATCACGAGAGGACTGCCAAAACTACTTGACGCAGATTTTGGTCATAAGCCACAAAATTTCTATAGCAATGGGATCATGTCCATACCTATAAGATGGCAAAAAGTTATCGAACAAAATGGTACCTACATACTTTAGTTAAATGTAAATAAACTATATTAAAAAATGTTTTGAATTTTCATATAAAATGCGAAAAGACTTTAGCAACCTATTATATTTTATAAAGTTTTAGTATTTAATACAATAAAATTATGTTATGTGTCCGTAACTAAAATGGTGTACAAGTCATAACAAGTTTTTGTACATATACTCGTCAAAAAATAATCCATGTAACTATAAAAAAGATATTTAAGAGCGCACTACGTAAATAGGTGTAAAACTGAGGATGTGTCATAAAATGCTTAACAAAAAGCTTTGCAACGACAATGTCTTCACAACATAGTTTAAAAGCGCTGCGACCATAGTTTCCACAACACATCACTTTACGGGTACCTGTTTAGTGCCATTTTAATGTCGCCTACACGACGCTATGTGCGTGTTACGGTCGGCTGTTTGTGTAAGAATTCCCACATTGAGGTGATAAAATGCCATCTCAAATTCATATTCACAAGATACTCGTGAACATTTTAAATCTTGCTTTTAGTTTTCGAATTTGAGAATCATAGTTTAGAAAGTTTTAGACGTAGGAGAACTACTTTACATATTTAATGGTTACAAGCAAATTTTAATGTCGCCTTCATAACGCTATGTGTGTGTTACGGTCGGCTGTTTGTATAAGAATTCCCATATTAAGATGATAAAATGCCATCTCAAAATCATCTTCACGAGATACTTGTGTACATTTTAAATCATGCTTTTAGTTTTCAAATTTGAGAATCATAGTTCAGAAAGTTTTAGAAGTAAGAGAACTATTTTACAACTTTAATGGTTACAAAGCAAAAATTGTAATTGATAATCAAATTTTAATGTCGCTTAAACGACGCTATGAGCGTGTTACGGTCGGCTGTTTGTATAAAAATTCCCACATTAAGATGATAAAATGCCATCTCAAAATCATCTTCACGAGATATTTGTGAACATTTTAAATCATGCTTTTAGTTTTCGAATTTGAGAATCATAGTTCAGAAAGTTTTAGACGTGAGAAAACTACTTTACAACTTTAATGGTTACAAAGCAAAAATTGTAATTGATAAGCAAATTTTAATGTCGCCTACATGACGCTATGTGCGTGTTACGGTCGGCTGTTTTTATAAAAATTCCCACATTGAGATAATAAAATGCCATCTCAAAATCATCTTCACGAGATACTTGTGAACATTTCAAATCATGCTTTCAGTTTTCGTGTTAGTGAATTTGTGAATCATATTTCAGAAAGTTTTAGACGTATGAAAACTACTTTACAACTTTTGTCTAATGGTTACAAAGCAAAAATTAATTACCTATAACTTGCTATATAGAAATTCCAGTACTTTTGTCTCCTTTTTCGTCAATCATGGGGTAAGACATTATAACTATTTATATTACTAACGTCTAAGCCAATCTAAACTAGTTAGCCTTTTCCGAGTTTTAGGCTATATATACTACATGA